>CM037153.1:11116957-11786919 GCA_020921065.1 Vaccinium darrowii
TCGGTCAAGCAGGGATAATCTCTGGTTAATTTATACTTTGAATTTATTACACTTATCAACTTCCCGAAGGCTTGTCAAAACGAAAACGCCTAGCGCTATCGCAAGGAAGGAATGACGATAGTAACAGGGCCCCGCCGGCCATCCTGACTGGAGCTTTTTGGGTTGTTTGTTTGTGTAAAATTTTCAAAGTGTAAATTAATCGAGAAAGAGCCAAACTCGAAAAATGTTCGTGGGATTTTTCAAATATTTTATTATAAAACTTTTGCATTGCACGTGCATGGTTACTAGCCCTCGCTGACATGTTTTGGCGCTACCTGTCCGGCTTGCCGGTGCCAGGGAATCCCGAAACGCGCAGCAGCCCTCGACCGTGATGAATCGCTTTGTGCCATAAACGTCGTTGCCTCGCACATACTTGGCATACGGTAGGCATGAACTGATTCTAGTCCGGGGTCCCCTCTCGAGACCAAATCCGGCCTTTGCATATAGCTTACCATAGAACTTTCCAAATTAGTTACAGGACCCACAAAGTAGGAGTATGTGTTATATCCTGCTTACGTATTACTGCTTTCTATATCCTGTCATAGCATTGCATGCAAACATCACATTATACATGTTTCAATCTCAAGTTTTATAATAGATCCCCTTTGGTCATAGTTTCTAGAAATCATCTTGTCCGACGTAGAGTTACGCGCTTTATAAGATTTATGAAAAATTGCTCGACACCTTAATAGGGACCTAACAGAGATTAGGAATAATTGCCTTTAACTGGGGCATTTATTTCTAAATTCAAAGTCAGATCCCTGACAGAGGTTTGTTAAGCAAATTTTCTAAATCCGGTAATCGAGTCTACTTTCGAAGGCGTGATGATGATGACACGCACACAACCTCATTTCATTTAAACTTTCAAACCCCTTTTTGTATATAACAAGCATCAAATTCTTTTGTACATAAAATGTCAAATTCTTTTTTGTAAATAAAATTTTCATAACTGGGGCATGTCTGAGTTCAATTTTTGCTTTACTGTCGATACTTAGCCGTTGAACCAGTCAAGAAAACCCTACCCAGAACCTCAAACGAAAGCCCCGCCAACTAGCATGGATGTTCAAGCAGAAATCGAAGGACTCAAAAAGGCCATGAATGACATGAAGGAGTACACGGATAATCAGATAGTACAGCTGACAGCCATGATGCAAGATATCCACAATCATTTCCTAGCAGTCCAAGAAAACCCCCAGCAACTCAAAGAAAACCTAAACCTACAAATGACTTCAGCTTTGGCCAGGATCTTTAAACTAGAGGAAACTATCATGATCAAGCCAAAAGAACATCCCACCTTGTGCGATATCAGAAAAGACGACCTCACTTCAAAAGACAAAAGGGTTTGCTCCAGCAACAGAAGCACGCAATTTGGCAACAATAGTACGTAAGCACCCCTTCAAGCTCTACAAACAACCCTAACCGAGTTAAACTAACCAACAAAGTCACAACCAAAATTAATCACCCCAAAAGCCAACCAAAGACCTTTTCCACATTCTCAGCACCTTTGTCCTTTGTTTATGAAAGGCTCCATAAAGCTGGGTACATCCAACCCCTCCATCCAACCCCTCTACCTAAAAAAACTCCCAGCCAGCTTCAACCAAAACGCCTTTTGTGCCTTCCACCAAATGCCCGGTCACGTTACTAATGAATGTTACCGTCTCCGCTACAGGATCCAAGACCTCATCGACAACAAATCCATCCCTGAATTCTGCATTGACTCCATCATATTCGGCACCGAACCCATTGGAGAATGTTGATAAGACCATGCAACAATCTGATCTTCTACGAGTCTCGAGTCAAGTTTTCGCTTTTGTCAAGTCAGTTTGTATTTCGAGTCTTTAATAAGTTAGTTTCTATTTCAAGTCTTTCATAAGTCTGTAATCTCTTGTTGTTGTCAAGAAAAAGAAAAATCCTAAAATAGAGTCAGCTTTGTAGTCTCGAACTACGCACGGCCTGATTCCTTGCAAAAGGATACGTAGGCAACCCTCAGTGGTTCGGCCGCTTTGGTTTCAAAATCCATGTTATCCCCCGTTGAGTCGAAATTGTCATAATAAATTTTAGGATTTGAACATGATTCCTCAAATTGTTTTCCACCATCACTTGAGAAACATGATAATCACTTCGAAATACGAGAAGAATTTTGGTTGAACCCTCACCCCACACAAGGAAGGTGTTGAACTCACACCCCGCACAAGGAGGATTTTCAAGGAGCCATCCCCCGACATCGTCAAGAAGCAATGCTTGGACAAAGAAAAAAAAGCCTGCTAGGCTGAAAACCCGCAAGGGCGGCCTAGGCAAAAGTTAAGGCAAAAAGCTCGCTAGATCAAAACTTCGAAATATGATCTAGGCAAAAGTTAGAGCATGTATGATTCTCTCTATCAAGTTGCGCAATTCAAAATGAAGAAAGGCACGCTTTGCTTTTATTTCCCACATAAATATCCATTGCAAACCTCTTTGAGCCTGAATTAATTTCTTTGAAAGAACCCAGCTAGGCAGCTACCCCCACATTGGGCGAAAAAAAAAAAAAAAAAAGGGGAAAAATGAAAGTGTCAAAGATATAGGTGCATGAAGATTCAAAGCATCACAAGAACAAAAATGTCAAACGCATAGGTGCAACAAGATGCAAAGCACTAAAGCGCCTATCGGAAGTAACAAGAGGCATAAAGGGAAGAAAGTGCCCTTCAAAAGCAAAAAGGACACGAAAAGCTGAGATAGCTGCTAGCTTTAATAATCCAATGAAAATAAAATTTTGAGCCTTCTACCATTTCTTTGTCAAGCCCATAACAATGGCCCCATTATAACCTAAATAAAGTCCTTTCAGATTGGAAAGTGCAACTTGATAGTGTGGGAACAATCAATTTCCCTTAAAAGTCAAAGCATTGTGCAGACATTGGCATCAGCCAAGCAGGAACCAAAATTGGGGGACCAACAAGTCCTCATCAGCATCCCTCCAAACTGGGGCATCTTAATAGAAAGTCAATGGGACATCATCAACAATCCAGGGCATGGGAATCTCGTGTTTCGACAAAATAATCGATTAGAATGATCATCATTTGATGGAATAAAACAATTCCAAAATTTCGAGGGAAAAGTAATCAAAATCCAATTTTCATTATGACAATTTCAGCGTCAATTGTGAGGCATGTTTCCCGTCTTTCAGAACTTTGAGTCTACGTGGTCTTCCATATCCTTCGAGTCAACGCGATCTATCTCCGCCCAATCAGGGGCACCTGAAGAAAAGTCATCATTTAATAAATGGTCTTCCCTATCTACGAGTAGTTAATCTCTGTCCAATCGGGGGCATCCTAGTCAAGTCATTCATCCACCCCTTTATCCAAAAGGCCGATCAAATTTCTCAGCGTTGTCAGTCTTATCGAAGTTCATCCGTTTGTTTGAAAGGCCGATCAAATTCATCGACCTTGTCAGTCTTATCAAAGTCCACCTCTTGGTCAATCAAATTCATCAGCCTTGTTAGTCTCATCGAAGTCTACCTCTTCGTTCAAAAGGCCGATTAAATTCCTTGACCTTGTCAAAAGTCTACCCCCGTGTCCGTGGTCAAAATCCTCCTTTTTATCAAAAGGTCAACATATCCTCGACTCGTGGAAATAGTTTTGATCATGGAAGAACCTGCGTTTGGGTATATGGTCGATCGGTCGCCAAAATCATCAGCAGAACCAGAAAAGAGAATTAGAGCCAAGGGCATATCAGCACTGTCCATCAGGTAAGCATATACCCAGATCCAAGATTGGGGCATGAAGACCCGAAACTTTAACCCAATGGTCAACCCAAAAGCTCTAGCTTTAACCCATAGCTTCAACCAAAAAGTCAAGCCAAAATTTTTAGCCTAAAAGTCAATCAAAAGTCAACCCAAAGCTCCAAAAATCAAGCCTTGTCAAAAGACAGCTCAAAACCCCAACTACGGTCAAAAGGAAAGGCAGTAAAGCAAAAGGGACACTCTGACGCCTCACCTACTTTTCAAGTTGTAGCCCTGGGGGGCAACTTTCTTTTTCAAATTTCTTTTCAACTTCAAATTTAAATTTTCAATCGCCTTAAACAGCAGCTTCCAAAAAAAGACAAAAAACAAAAAAAATACTGTCCCCCAAGGTAGCTTTTCAAAACACTTTCACTGGAGGCCACATTCACTCATAAGCACTTTTGTAACTTCAAACGGTCACAAACACTTTCAAACCGATCCTAGACACTTCCATGCGTCCAAGTGGCCATGTCCTAAGTGGATGCACACCATAGTCAAAACAAATAATGAGGCCTGTTAAACTAAATTGTCAATATCGAATGTTAAACGCAGTTGCTCCATGCGTCGTTCCTTTTTCAAAAACAGTAGTCGCACGCACCGTTCTTTTTCAAAAATTGTAGCCGAGCACGTCGTTCAAACATGATAGTTGAACGTATAATTCAATTTCAAAAAGCGGCGGCGGACTTTACGCCCCGTAAAATTGTCAAGCGGAGGCAGACTTTATGCCCCGTAGAATTGTCAAGTGGAGGCAGACTTTATGCCCCCTAGATTGTCAAGCGGCGGCGGACTTTACGCCCCGTAAAATTGTCAAGCGGAGGCAGACTTTATGCCCCGTAGAATTGTTGGAGGTGGCGAACTTTACGCCCCATTCATTTGTCAAGTGGTGGCGGACTTTACGCCCCGTGGATTGTCAAGCGGAGGCAGACTTTATGCCCCGTAGAATTGTCAAGCGGAGGCAGACTTTATGCCCCGTAGAATTGTCAAGTGGTGGCGGACTTTACGCCCCGTGAATTGTCAAGCGGCGGCGGACTTTACGCCCCGTGGATTGTCAAGAGGTGGCGGACTTTACGCCCCATTCATTTGTCAAGCGGAGGCAGACTTTATGCCCCGTATAATTGTCAAGCGGCGGCGGACTTTACGCCCCGTGAATTGTCAAGCGGCGGCGGACTTTACGCCCCGTGGATTGTCAAGCGGCGGCGGACTTTACGCCCCGTGAAATTGTTAGAGGTGGCGGACTTTACGCCCCATTCATTTGTCAAGCGGCGGTGGACTTTACGCCCCGTAGAATTGTCAGCAGTGGCGGACTTTACGCCCCATTCATTTGTCAAGCGGCGGCGGACTTTACGCCCCGTGGATTGTCAAGCGGCGGCGGACATTACGCCCCGTGGAATTGTTAAAAGCGGCAGACTTTATACCCCGTTCAAAAGTGGCGGACTTTACAAGCAGTGACGGAATTTACGTCCTGTTAAGTGTGAAACAATTGTTATAAACTATACACCCCGTTAAATGTCTTACAACGGTTTTACTTTCAAACACGACAATGGTACCTTCAAGTGCCATTTCAAAAAATTTAAAAATCTTATTTCCATTAAAGAATCAAAATTTGCATTTGCCCCAATGAACTACGCCGGTCTGATCCCTACAACGGGGTGCGTAGGCAGCTCGACGAGCGCGACCGCACAAATTGAAACTTTACTCAATTTTTCAGCTTTCTGTTGTTTTGGATCAAAAAAAGTGGAGTAGCATAAATTGGGTGTCTCAAGTCTTTGATGTCACTCGAACCAATAATGGTAATCGAGTTCCATCAAAGAGGGGCAACTGTAGACACCCCAATTTAGGCCCCCATAATTTTTGAACCACGGCCTAGACGGCCTCCCCGATGATGAAAGTAAGGCCTGATTACCTCGATAAATGCTTGAAACATTGCTTTCCAAGGTTGTCAAAAACCCACTTTGAAACCAACCCTTATTCACCAACCTTAAAACCCTATATACCAACACCTCAACCAAAACTATCAAAACCCAAATAGTACTTGGGCGCCCAAATAATACCTGTGCGCCCAAATAGTACTTGGGCGCCCAAATAGCACCTGTGCGCCCAAATAGCACCTGTGCGCCCAAATAGTACTTGTGCGCCCAAGTGCAACTCGTGCGCACAAGTTGAACTCGTGCGCACAAGTTGAACTTGTGCGCACAAGTCGATCCTTGCACACCAAGTTTTCACCAGCACGTTGCAAGATAATTTCGTCATGCTTATTCGATTCCTGGGCAGTCCCAGACGCTCCTTCTGCACCCTAGATGCTCCTCTTGTCATTTTCCACTCACCTAGCCCTATAAATACCCCTCTCCTCCATCTACTTCAAGTTGAAGGCTTTCTCTCTCTCTTTCCCTTACATTTTCCAGATTTCCCTATCTACTGCCATATACTTTCATGCTCTCCCTTTGCTACTACATGCTATGCTTCCCTAGTTCATCATTTAAGCTCCAAAAATCCTAGAACCAAAATTCCAAAAAGTCCAAAAATACAAACCCCATGCATTTCTACCTTCACTAGTCAACCCAAGCTTCATAAAACCCTTGAAAAATCTTAACTTCAAGCTTCAACCTCTCTACTCACGTCCAAGCTCTATTCATCCTCAAAAACCAAGTTCAAACGAGCATTTTTTCAAGCATTTTCAAGGTAAGTGAATTGATCTTTTTAAGCCACTATGTGGCCCTTAAGGGGACCTCCTGGAACACATTCCAGTATGTTATATTGGATTTTTACTCAAATAAAGCCTACGCTATGTCAAAATAACTTTTCAAAAAAATCAAGTCTGAAAAAGCACTTGGGCGCACGAATACTACTTGTGCGCACGAATACTACTTGTGCGCACGAATACTATGTGGGCGCACGAATGCTACTTATGCGCACGAATACTACTTGTGCGCACGAATGCTCCTCTGTAAATTATTTTTCTCAAACGCTGATTTCAAAATATTTCCATAAATGGATTGGTATTTATCATGTTTTCAGTCATCATATTAACCTTCATTTTCCTTGTCTCCTAGGAAATCAGTTGGTTAAGTTCTCCATTTTAATTTCATATGCATTTACATGTACATTACATTTATTCATTTGTATTCGAATTTATTTTAATTACATTCTATTTCGTTTCATGTACCAAGTTTCATAATAAAATATTTATGAAATCCCACGAACATAAAAGTAGAGACCGATCTCGCGTCGGGCGAGGGGGGTGCCGTAAAACCCTTCCCCTCTCGTAACCTGGCTCCGAATCCAAAATCTCTTTGGTTACAAAGATTAGTGATCAAGCCGTTTTCAAAACATGACAAGGAAGTCACATTTTTCAAAAATGGTTTCTCGGGAAAATTTTCCACAAACCCGGGTGGCGACTCCCCTACTCAAATCAAATTTTCGAACCGGCGAAGTCAGGAGCCCCCGTGGCAGCGTCCACAATATGATTTTTTGGTCTTAAACATTAAGGTGAGGAGGAGCGGACATAAGTTATTTTTCTAAAAGGTCTTAACGATGACATTTTCCATGGTAATAGAGTTTAGCCACCAAATTACTGTGAAGAAGGGTACGAAAATAAATAAGAGTTGTGAGTAATTGCTATGAATACGTGAGTGTGGATTCTGAAACCGTAGTCACTTTTCCCATTATCATTTTCGTTCAATTGTCAATTTTATTTATTGCTTGTTTAATTTTTAGTTTTAAAATCGACCACAGCTTTTGGAACTAGGTTAGGGTTTAATCAGTTTAAGTTTATTTAGTTTTCCTACGAAAAAAACACAAGTCCCTGTGGGTTCGACCTTGCACTTGCATTGCTATACTTCAATACGATTCGTGCGCTTGCGAGTATAATAAAATTTCACAACACTCCACCACAAAATGATTTTCCAATGGCCTTGCCGAAGTGGAAGTACCAACACAGGTTTGATGTTGGGTTCAGGCCGTTTGATTTTTCATTGACCTTTCGCATGTTATTGAAAAGTTCATGTGTTCTTCTAGCATAACGGCCTTGACGGCATGTAGACCACATTTCTTGACAGCATTTCAAAGAGTAACTTAATCTGCAGAGCAAACAAGGCAGCCACTGGTAAGAAAAAGGGATTGGAAAAACATCACACAACAAATCAAAAGGAACTAGATTTAGAGACAACAAATCAAACTCCAATCTCCTGCCAATCTACTAAAATTCACTCAATTCTAAATTTCTCAGATTTACTTGAAATATATGGAAGAAAAACACTCATCCATACATGAAGCTAGAGATACAATTCGAAACCCCAGCCCTAGATTTGTTCAATTTCTAGCAGAATCGAACCACATGCAGGCCCTAACTTTTATAAATCAAACCCTAACCCTAATTTCTGTACCGAGAGAGAGAGAGAGAGAGAGAGAGAGAGAGAGAGCTTGGTTATGAGGTAGTTCCAGATCAATTTCATCTTCTTCATTCTTCTCCCTTCTTCTTCGCCTTCGTAGTTTGTTCCCTCTCGTCTCTCTCTAATATGAACCGCGTGTCCATTTAACCCGGATTGTCTGACCCGGGTGTGTTTTAACCCGGTATTAGTCCCGCGAAAAAACAATGAAATGACGTCGCTTTGGCTGTGTTTTTTTTCCGCGTTTTGGGCCTTCAAAACGGCATCGTTTCTCCCTACACAGCAGCTGTTGTGCGCCCCGCATTCCCGTGTCTGGAAAAGGGAGTCTGCTTGGAACCCTAATTGGACTCACTAGGATTGAGGTTCCATTCCTTAAAAGAGTGATTAAGGGACAATGGCAAAATCCTAAGAGTGATTAATGGACAGTGGCAAAATTCCTGCAAGTGTAGGTTGGGGACTTGGGGGGGTTTATTTTCTCCGTCGGGTATCGCTACATGGTGTTTGACCGTGCATTTTGGTTGTTTCAAAGTGTTTGAATGATCGAGATGCCCGGTCGAACACCACATGGTCATAACCGACCGGCGCCCAAATTTGTATTGAACTTGTAATCTTGAATTATTTTGGTTTTGTACAATTCGAATTCAACAGATTTAAGTCATCACTTTGTTATTACTTACTGTATATAATTTAGTTCACTTTGTTATTACACAATTATCCCTCAGACATCAAAACCTGGGTATTAAAAAATGTAATTTTGAAGGGCAATACAAGTAATTTGTCACGTTTTTTCATTATCCACCCGTCTCTATCCAGTTATACAAACTATAAAATAAGGCTAGTGTTAATGCCAAAACTATTTTTGATTGTGCCAAAACTCAAGTGCATGAAATGCTTGTACTCATGTGTAAAATACAAGTTCTTTATGCATTGGAGTTTTGGCACAATCAAAAATAGTTTTGGCATTATCATTACCCTAAAATATTCTCTCCTTTTTTAATCAACCCCTTATTATCATATCCTCCTTTTATACGTACTTATTCAATCCTCAAAGATTAATCTAACTAACAAACAGGCTCTTTATTTCTGCTCCTCAAACAACACAGATACTAGAGTAACTGACTTCCTTAATTTTAATTATTAATTATGTGTCACAAACTGGTCTTTTGTTTGGTGTTGTAGAGAAAAAAATAGAGTAGCTCATTGGATAGCGGATAATTGTTTACGTCGTCAAATTTTGACCAATTTGGGTTATATTCCGCCCAACTTACTTGCTGAAATTTGTAAAGATCGTTAGTAGTTAATACAGATGATCATTTCACAAAAAAAAAAAAAACAACTGGAGCAAATTACAATAAGACACCCCCCAAAAAATTGCATAATTATCGAAGAACCCAAAATTTGCACACCCTTTACCTTTGCTCAATAGAAGAACACCCCAATCAAATTTTTTCTTTTTTCTTTTGGTGCAACGGTAACTTAAACACCCCAGATCAATGGGATAAAAAGGAAAAGGAAAAAGAAAGTATAGACTATAGAGATACTCTCCTTTTTTTTCTCGATAAAAAAGGTTGGTGGGCTGGATTGAACTAGTGCTTCGACCCCCATTAATTGGGAAATCCATCCGAGAATCCGACTTAAAGTGTTCGGACTTAGGCATAGCTGTCCCAACCAGGAAAAAAATATTGGTTTGTCACCACGTCATGGGTTTCATCACCAAGCCCTAACCAAAATGCAAGTTAAATTGGATCTAACAACTTTTATGTTAACTGCCACCATGGTAGTAACAAGAACCATTTTCACTCCGAGTGATATAGGTCCATTTGTTATCCCCCCTTGAAAGTAAGGGTGCACACGGGCCCCGTGGCCCGTCTAGCCCGTCCAACTCAACCCAATTTTTTAGGATTTGGGATATATATTTAAGCCTATAGGGTTGGGTCAGGTTGATATTTAAGCTCGATTAGTTAATGGGATGGGTTAAAGTAAATCCTCAAGGCCCAGCTCGAGCCCAGCCCGGCTCGGCGCGAATATAATTTTTTTGCATGTCAAGCTTTATGAATGTTGGAGAGTTCTACTTACACTTTTATTGCCTTTTGAGAGACAATTTATTATTAGAACCATAATGTTTTATGGGCTTGTTTTTAATAGTATTGCGAGAACATAAACTTTAAGTATTTCCAGTTGTGAATTCTAATTTGTGATCGTTGTAGTTGATTTATTTATGTTTGTGATATCACGCTTTAGAAAAATAAATGGGCTTGTTGAGAGTATGGGAAATAAAACTTTAATTGGATTGGGTTGGGGAATATGAAATGAAGCCCGATTCTTAATGGGCCGGGCTTGAACATGCACAAGTCTTGTTAGTATCTAGTATAAGCCTGACCCGAACCCTGCCCGGCCCGAGGCATGTGCACCCTTACTTGACAGTACTTCTTGTATGAATATCGTACCGTTTTTTCACCATTTCTCCTAAAACTAATTGGTATCAGAGCCCCAGCAAATGCCATTTATGCTTGAGAATCTCCCAATTCTTGCCTACATCAGAACTAAACAAATGTCCTGCTTCGTTAACCAATGGCGAAGGTGTGTTTAATATTATTAGTGAAATAATTTTTTTACAATTCTAATAATTTTGATTTAATTAAATAAAAAACAGGGCTTTTTTGTAGATTCATTTTTTAATTTTTGTATAACTAGAAAAGAAACATTTGACTGTTATAGTAGCCTAAAGAAATAGAACAAAACAATTCATATACTTAATATGTTAGGCCAGATTCAATGTACGAATATATTAGTCAGAGCCGGCCCTGAACTACAACAAGTGTTGTGGCTGATTTAGACCCCCCTCCCCCCTCCCCCCCCCCCCCCCCAAAAAAAAAAAAAAAAAAACCGAATTTTAAGGGCCTCCATATTTTAGTATCTCTAGGTACCCCTAGGTATCTTTTGTAATACAAAAAAAAAAATGTACGACTTATATAAGGCCCAATTTCAAACCCAAAAGAGGTCCAATTTCAAATTCACAATAGCTAGAAATGATTTGTTTGGACATGAAAAAGAAAAAAAGAAGCAAAAAGTAGACGCCCTAATTCAATCTCAAGCGGGTGCTCTCGATAAGATTTTGAATAAATCATGAAAGAAGAGTTCAAGCTTGATTGAAGACTTAGTGGAAGAGGAACATGAAGATTTGAGAAATGAAGAACAAGAGAATTTGGGGAATAGAGAAGAAACATATTTGGATAATGAAGAACACGAGATTGGCCAAGAGGAACATGAAGCATATTTAAGTGACGAGTTTGAAATTTTGAAATGTTTGGTTATTGTTTTAGGATTTAAGTTTCCTAGAACTATACGAAAGTACGAAGACTTGTATAGAATCATCTAAAATATTGTACATAATTCTAGACTTGTATAGATAATAGATAGAGACTTCTAGAGAAGATTAGTTGAGAAGTTTCTACAAAATGACTTCTCCCTTGGTGTGTATAAATAGGTGAGGGCCTCATTTGCCCAAATCACCTTGAAAGCTTTGTACTCTCAAGTTCACCAATAAAAAGTGCTCTCTCTCTTTAAGTCTCTTTCTTATTACTGTATGAAGACTAGCATTTGTTTTTGGAAGTGTAATTTACATATTTACATTTTGCTCATTAAGATTTTTAAAAAGGCCTCCATTTGCTTTTCGTTTAAGCTTCCAAAAAGTCAAGGCCGGCTTTGATATTAGTATATTGGAAAACAAAGGTTCAGTATGACAAGCATATGTTAGGATAAAAAAAATACCTATCAAGTCAGCCCCTCCCAAGATAAAATCCTAGCTCCATCGCTTACCTTAACATTCAGCTGTTGTCATTTTTTAGTATTAAACAGTGCTGTATTTTTGGGGTATCAACAGTACTCTTGCTTGTTCTTTTCAAAGGCAAAAATAATAGCAGTGAAGTGAAATAGCATGCAATCAAATTATCAATCGATGTCTGAAACGAAAAGAAGAAAAGATGCCATCTTGCAAACAATATATGATGAATGCGGAAGCAATGGTTCTGGTTACCTCACAAGGAAAACAAACCAAACTGGAATGTTTGTGGATGAATCACAAGCTCCAAATATCAATCTATGAATTGCAACAATCACCTAGCAATGGAGTGATACTACAATATGAGTACCACCCACAACATCCACAGTATAAAAGTTATGAATCACTCTATAATGGTTGAAAGAAATCTAGGAAGAGAGAATTTTCAAGAACTCAATAATTAGTTGTAGAGGCCGAGAGCCACAAGGGGTCAATGGATCCAGCCTTCAGCCCACCTCCAGATTGTTCAATGGACGAGATGACCCAGAATAGCCAAGGGTCATGGGTCACAACCCAGACTTTAGCTGAGCACCGAGTGCCAAGGGCGGCACAACGCCTCGGTGGAGGTGCACGCTTCGGCGGGAGCACTAGCCGATTGTCAAGCTTAGCCGAAGCGACCGCTGCAAAAGGATGACCATGTTATTCGCTCGGATGGAAATGGAGGCTCTATGCGAAGTATTTCTCTCAGCTGTCAGCCTCCTCGAAGGGAAAGCAATTGGTCATGATCTCATCACAGAGGTACCCGCTGAGCCGATGGGTTTAGGACATCTAGTTTCCGCCGAGCTGGTGGGCTTCAGACGCAACCAAATTTTATCTTGATTTCGGCTTTTTTATTGTCATTGCAGTGTGAAGAAAAAAAGAAACTTATTCTTAAAGAGTAAGAAAATAGAATTCTAAGAAACTTATTCCGAAGATATTGTGAATACCCAAATCCAGGGGAAGATCAAGTTTATCAAAACTGCAACGGAATAGAGCTATCAAGGAGAAAAAGAGTTTCACAAGCTATTTTTTTACAGGTACATAAGAGTAGTCGTTGTGCACATTAGCCAGCGGGGATACCCAATTACTAGCAATTGATTCATGGACACAAATATACCAGACCCAAAAACTTCACTATCAAGGAAAAATTCTTAAAGCACAAAAAAAAAAAATCTTGAGTTTCATTGAAAATCTTTGAGTAGACTAAAATATCAATCAATTAATGAAGATCACCTTCTCTTCAACATTGCCATCAGCAAAGTTCAGCCGCTGTAAAACTAGCTGGATTGGCTCAATATTCATGTGTACCACTTCTTCTCCTTCTATGTATCTTCCGAGTATAAGAAGTCTAGTATTTTCATGAATCCAACGATTTCATTGTCGTCGTCATATAATTCCGTATCTTCGATTTCTTCCCTACGCCTGTTAGTCGTTTGTATTGGATTTTCATCCCACCTGTTGACGGAAAAATACCATTCATTCTCTGGCCCGTTTTTAAATTCCCTTGCACATCATCATTCAATAATCAAACACTACAAACTTACCAGAAAATATATTGCGTCCAAACAGAACTCACAGAAAGGAATTTGACTTGGCTCTGGACATGAATAAATATCCACTGTGGGAATAATATTGCAAGTAGCTCTTTATTTAATATCTTCATCTTCAAATACACCAGAGACACTTCCTCTGGAGGGCCAAATTTAAAGGGATATTTACTATCAGATCACCCTTGGATCCCATAATTACCATCAGGTCAAGCCCAACTCTGAAAAAATTCCCATTAGGTCAAAGCGATACCATATGAAAGTGTCTAAACTACTAAAACCCTATAATAGGAAAGTGCACTCTAAACCTAAACTCTAGGGTACCCCATGACTAGGGTCCCTACGACTAGGGTACCCTATGAAAGTGCCTAAAACCGTAGTGTACTCTATGAAAGTGGCTAAACCACTAAAACCCTATAATAGGAAAGTGCCCCCTAAACCTAATCTCTAGGATACCCCTATGACTAGGGTACCCTACAACTAAGGTACCCTATGAAAGTACCTAAAACCCTAGAGTACTTTATGAAAGTGCCTAAATCACTAAAACCCTATAATAGGAAAGTGCACCCTAAACCTAAACTCCAAAAAAGATTGACTTGCCTTAGTGGTAATTAAAAAAAATGGCTTACCTTAGTGGTAATTAGACATCTCTTTTCTAGACCTAGAGGTAATAATCCCAAATTTAAACCCAACTGGTAAATTAGCAGGGTTCTCCCATGTTGTAGACCTGCCAATTCAAACGGCAGGCAATAAGCTAAAGTCTGATTAATAATGCTAGATTGTTTATATTCTTCACATGCATCCACGTGTAGCCGATTAATTGACGATGAGTGGAAAGGTCGCTCAGACTCGTATACTAATTTTGGAAGTTGTTATTAACGATATGGAACAAGTTATAACCGATAAAAAGAGACGGGAATAAAGAGGGGACTAGCCTTTGGTGGGAATGAAGAATCTTCTTTGTGGTCACGCCGAGGATTACTGTGGTTGTCCTTCTTCGATCACTCTTTAGTAAGGAGGGGAAAAAGAAAAAGGAGAGAACTTGACAGAATTAATTTGATTATGAAAACTTGGTCAGTGCATCTATTTATATTTGAGTTTGGGTTATTAGAATTTGGTTGAGAGTAACAAAGCCCACAAAAATTAGAACCCTTTTGGGTTATTAGAATTTGGCAATTAATTGGAGAATCAATATTTTATGTAGCTACCAAAATGATGATAAATTTTTTTTCGACCCAATTAAGGAAGGAAATCCTATGACGATTCAGCTAATTAAACTCGTAGGTTGTAATTTCTACACACCACTGTCCTTTTTACCTTTTTCAGCTAATTCCCTGTTTGCGTTTCATTTTTCTTTTCAGATAAAAAAACTTTCTAATTTTTTTTTTTTTTTATGATCCTATCTTATCTAAGATTACACTCAATTAAAATTTTAAATTTATGCAGAAAAATTAAAATTAATAATACTTTATTTTTTTAAAATAAAAATTCACATGTCTTTTTGTACACAAACCAATACTTTGGAATGGAGGGAGTACTTTTCCCTTCGTGTTTCATAACTAAATATTGTTTCTCGTTATTTTAGTCTAAACAACTTCTTTTGTTTTACCAATTTGTCTAGTGATACTACAATGCGAGTACCACTCACAACATCCACGGTGCAAAAGCTATAAATCACTCTCTAATGGTAGAATGAGAAAGCAAGGAAGATAGAATTTTCAAGAATTCAATTTCCTGTTGGAAACGATATAGAGGATGCATCCTAGTCTTCTAGATGCTTTAGTAGTCTAATAATCCTAAAAGATTATGATTAGCGAACCTCTTCGATCCCTATCTCCACAATAAGATAATGGGTCATCGGGTCATGTCACTCATGGGCGATCCGACTTGGTTCCTGACCCAGCTCAGTTCCAACACACAGATGCAATATAAACTTCAAAACCTTGATATTTTCTCCCTCTCTACATGATGAAAAATAGAACAAAGAAATAACTATAAAAAGAAAAAAAAAAACATGTGAATTTGCAGTGAAAACATAAGAGCTATATAAAATCAACCTCCATCTTATTTATTTTATTTATAGGTTACAAACTTTATCTAAAAGGCATCGAGGGAATGCCTACCCTGCATAACATAAAAGGGAAAGGAACTACAGAAATGGCCAGAAAGTAAAATGTTATACATTCTACTCTAAATTCCTAAAATTTCTAATGTACCAAAGACTATAACTAGGCGGTATTAGGATCATGGACTCGCTGCATCAACTACTTCGTCGTCGTCTTCGTCATCTGAGCTGCTAGATGGTGGCTTGCTGGGAGGAATTTCTTCTTCGCAAACAACCTTACAGAGTACAAAATTTGATATCTGAAATAAGGCAACCAATACATGGTTAGGAAACTGCAAAACTTAATTCATGTTAAATTTGGAACAAAACCAAATTTTATTCTCAATTCACAAATTAAGTTGGGTTGATTCTTGATTTAGGCTTTTTTATTGTCTTCTAAATTGAAGTGTGAAAAAAAAAAAAAAAAAAACCGTATTTCTGAAAGTGTTAGAAAATTTAATTCTAAATTGAGCAGGATTCGAAAATACTATGAATACCCAAATCCGGGGAAAGATTAAGTTTATTGAAACTGCAATGGAATAGAGTTATCGAGGAGAAAAAGAGTTTGGCAAGCTATTTTTTACAGGTAAATAAGAGTAGTCGATGTGCACGTAAGCCAGTAGGGATACCAAATTACTAGAAATTAATTCATGGACATAAATATACCAGACCCAAAACTTCACTATCAAAGAAAAACTCTTAAAGCATCACCCAAACAAAAAATCTTGAATTTCATTGGAAATCTTTGAACAGACTAAATATCAATGAATGAATGAAGATCACCTTCTCTTTAACACTGTCATCAGCTAGTTCAGCAGCTGTAAAACTAGCAGGATTGGCTCTATATTCATGTATGTACCACTTCTGCTCCTTCTCTGTATCGTCCGGGCAAGAGAACTCAAGTATTTTCGTGAAGCCAATGATTTCATCGTCGTCGTTGTATACTTCCCCATCTTCGATTTCTTCCCACCACCCGTTAGTCGTTTGTATCCGATTTTCCTCCCGTCTGTTGGTGAAAAAATACCATTCGTTCTCCGGCCCGTGTGTAAATTCCGCTGCATATCATCATTATTCAGCAATTCAAACATTATAAACTTATGAGAAAATATTTTGCATCGAAACAGACGGGAACCTAAACAACAAACATCAACTGCGAGAATTGAAGTTGTTAAACGGGTAAGTCGAATCGAAATAATTTGTCTCCCCTTAAAAACACAAAACAAAACTTACAAAAAGGAATTTGACTTGGGTCGGGACAGGAATAAATATCCACTGTAGGAATAACATCTGCAGGTAGCTCTTCATTTAATATCTTCATCTTCAAATACATCACAGACACATCCTCTGGAGGGCAAAATTTATACCCAACTGGTAAATTAATTGGTTCTCCCATATTGAAGACCTGCCAATTGAAACACTAAGTAATAAGCTAAAGTCTCTAATTAATAATAACTTGATTGTTTACGTTCTTAACACGCCACTCACTTGTAGCCACTAATTGACAATGAGTGAAGAAGCAGCTCAAGCTCATATACGTTAAACAATAACCTATAAAAAGAGATGGGAATCAAGAGGGGACTAGCCTTTAGTGGGAAAGAAGAAGCCTCTTTGTGGTCAAGTTAGCCGAGGGTTGCTATGCCTGGTCGTCTTTCGATCACTCTTTTTGAATAGCAAGAAGCAAGAAGAAGAGAGAGAGAGAGAGAGAGAGAGAGAGAGAGAGAATGTCTGAAAACTTGGTCAGTGCATCTATTTATATTTGAGTTTGGGGAGTTAGAGTAACAAACCAAAAAGAATTATAATTGGAGAATTCGTCTTTTAATTGGAACATGCTTAAAATTCGTCATTTAATATTCATATTTGTTCGACCCAATTAAGGAAGGAAATCCTATGATGATTCAGCTAATTACACTCCTAGTGAATTAGGCAATAAGCTAAATCCTATAAGAACCGCTTGACTAAATTTTGTTTATTTATAAAATCTTGTCTGAAATTACGCTGGATTAAAATTTTAAATTTATGCAGAAAAAATTAAATATTACTAATACCTTATTTTTTTATTAAAATAAATTCGCATGTCCTTTTGGACACGAACCAATATTTTAGAACCAAAGGAGTACTTTTTCCGTTGTGTTTCAGAACTAAATTTTGTTTCTCTTTATTTTAGTCTAAACAACTTCTTTTGTTTTACCAATTGTATAGTGATAAGCGCAAAAGTATTCTAGAATTCTACTAATCTATATTACATCCATAGTTGTTAAAAACTTATGATACATGATACGTAACCTATGATTATTACAGTCTCCTTCCGAAAACGATACATATCTCATTCTATATCCTTTTCGTATAGAAATCCTACAATAGTGTTGTGTATCCTACGATATGTACGCATCTTATTCGGTATGTATTCTACGATTACTTATTGGAAAAAGTTCGGATCTTATTTTAAGAAGCGAAACTCCAAATAGATTAATCTATAAGCTGTTTGATATAATTATGGCGACATTCAAACCATTTGATAGAAATTCAACCTTAATGTAGGGCTTGAATAAAAGAATGAACCATATTTCGATTGTGTTTTTCTTGAATCGTATATAATAACTCTTCTTTTCTTTTCATAACTAAGGCGGTAGAAAGTCTTTAATGTGGTAGACACCACTTGAAATTTTACATCGTAATTTTTTTTTTTAATAAACATGGTGTTATTAGGTATAACTACTTTTTAATTGTATATTGTTAACCTTGTTGAAGCATAAACTAGATTTAGTATTGTAGCGCAACAAAATAAAGTTCAAACAAGCCCAATTGACAAAGCTCAAAAATGAAAATACCATTAGAGGAGATATAAATATCTAGTAGTTTATAGAAGCTCTAAAATATCTAGCTTCTAAAAGTTCTAGAATATCCTTGTGACGTATCTAAATTTCTTTGTGAGAATTAGTCACATGTGTCATTCTAGAATCTACCTAAAAGTTTATCTTATATGAAATATCTTTGGACCAAAGTGTTCCATGGACTAGTATGAATAAGGATGAGTTCTATCAATTTTGTACCAAATAAAAAAAAGTTTGAGTTCAAGTGTAATACAAATACTCTCCTTCTCCACTCTTGTCTTTAAAAATCTTGTCTACCAAAACTTTAGAAACTCCTACTCTTCCAACAAACGTATGTGCAAGTGATGGCTAGTTCATGTGGTCACCGGCCAAGCTCCTGGATGTCCCACACTACATCCCGGGATCGAGGCCTATTCCCCCTCCCCTTGGTAATAGATTAGGAATGACGAATGACAAGGAAAAAAAAAAGTGTGTTAGATACGCGATAAGTATCCTGATACGATCTATACAACGAAAAAATGATATACGATACGTGTCCAAATTTGAAAACACTGATTACGCTAGATTTTGAGATTCCACAATTGATAGGATTCGGCGTGATACATATCATAAAATGATATAGTAAATCACTTCAGAAGTACAAATCCAAAAAATCTCTTCACACCATCGTTCCCAATCTCGAATATCTATCTCTTTGGCATAAACTATATATACACGCATAAATAACATGCCACACAATATTTATGAGGCATGCACGCTGTAATCTTAGTTTCATTGTTAGCGTATATTTTCATTTCCTCTGACGAACTTAATCGTTAGAGAATCTATGGCAGAAAATAATACCTGTCCTTGGGCTTATTTTGCGTGATTTTCCGTCAAACAATTATTATCAACCGTCCAGACTTTGACAATATCATGAATAAAATTTTTACTATTCACCTTATTATTCTACTACTTTCTACCATCGAGTTAAAAACCTACAGATTTACTTCAGTGTCTAGCTAAATACTGTCTCTCCTTTTATCTTTAGGTAAATTAAAAGGCACACGGACAGAGCTCTGGGCTCCTCCTATGGCTTGGGAGCTTACGGTTTCATGTTCTATTTCACCCGTACAAAAATCTTTTTAAAGTTGCACACAAAAAAGGGTCAGAAGTAGCAGTGACAAATTAACTACCTTGATACTTCTACAAAACTCTCAACAGCACATTGGGCATTTCTGAAACAGTAACAACTTAACAAGGTGTTTAGGGTGAGACTGGATAAAAATAATTATGTTTAAATTACGACATTTTTTAAAGTTTATTGTCATATTTTTTATAGCTAATTATTCATCTCGAGAAGAGGAATCCAAGGATACATAAAATATGTGAAACTATCAATTCCGAACTTTATTTCATCCTTTAACTTCTTCTTCTTCTTCTTTTTTACAGAAAAAAAGATTAAAAAAGGCATCGTTGAGTTATTGCTCAAACAATTGAAGAAGATCTGCGAGCATAGAAAAGGAAAAGGAAACCAAATATGGTATTTCCATAAATGCCAAAGAAAGTTTTGATTTAGAAGGGAGAATCTATCCATTCATGAGAAAGTTGACTGAGTTTCTGTAGTAGTTTTGGTATTTTTTTCACAAGTGATTCTTTTAACATTAGATTACAAAAATATCATAGTGGAAAGAAAACTCATTTTTTAACTACAGTGGAAATATGACATGTTTATTGGAAACTCAACCCTAGTTAATGAGAAAAACTTGCATGTAGGTACCGCCACTTGGTACCCGTCTGCGCATCTGAGCTCTCCAAGCATGTTTTGGACGGCCCAGATTTGTTGGGGGTAAATTTACACCTAAAATTGACAAAAATGCCACCCTTCAGTCTTGGTTGTCCAAAACAAGTTTGGACGGCTCGGATTCGCCGACAGGTACCACATGGCAGTACATGTTCGGCGTGCAAGTTTTTCTCATAGTTAGACCCATATACCGATTGTGTTTGGATCATGAATTTGTTATCTTTTCTATCGCTTTGTCTTTTTGTTTGACCTTGTATACATTACGCTTTATGTAGAGCACAAAAATTTGATAGATGGAAAAAAAGCATTTTTTTTTTGTGCAACAAAGATAGAAATTTATTAAATCAAATGCTACCGAGTACAATCAAATATAGCTAAAAATAACAAATTACAAACGGAAAGACAAAGAACATAACTATATTAACTGAAGGATACGCCCCTCGAACTAGCTAATTGAGTCAGTTAATTATCCGAAACCCTGCATGCAACTTGCATAAAAGAGCAGCTGCCTGGTAGACAAAAGCAATTTTATTGTGCTTTCAAGTGAGCTTTTCCTGCATCGTTTAGTTTAAGTTTTAGGTCCGGTTGATTGGGAAGGAAAATACAATACGGAATGAAAATTAATAGAAAGTAAAGTAAAAGAAAAGAAAAGAAAAGAAAAAGAAAATCTATTTTCTTGCACGTGTTTGGTTACAGTGAAACTGTTGCAGGAAAAATTCTAAATGTTTTCCATCGTAAATTTTTGGTTACATTGGAAGAAACGAGAAAATACACATATTTACGTAAATCGACCATACATTTTATGAAACACAACATCCTCCTTTTTAGTAGATGAAAAGAGAGGATAAATTTGAAATTCCTTTTAGAGGTAACTACTTTAATGAGAAAGTTGAAAATTTGTTGTGTTTTTTGCAAGGAAAAGGAGACAACTCCATTCATGATTATTCAATTTCTTGCATTTTCCTCAGTCTCTTTCAAAAAATACACAAAAAATTCATACTTTTTTCCCTTTCCATTATTTTCAGTAGCAAAACACCATGTCAAGAAAAGATGTCCAAATCCAAAATCAGTAAAGAACTAGTATCTTTAAGACCCCGTTCCGCTAACAAAAAAAACAGTTTTGTTTTAACTAAAAAACTATCTCATTCTACTAACAAAAAACCACTTAGTTCTTTTGCAAAACTAAAAACCAAAAAAGCCAAAAAAAACTTGTTAGTGGAACAAGTTAATTTTTTTGCAAAACTAAACATACAAAAAACTAGTTTAATGGAAAAAGTTAGTTTTTTCGCAAAACTAAAAACCAAAAAAGTAGTTAGTGGAACAAGTTAGTTTTTTTGCAAAACTAAAACATCCAAAAAACCCAAAAAAAACCAAAAAATCAAAAAAACCAAGTTAGTGGAGCACCTCCTAAGTACATTAAAAATGCAATTGAATAGTGCTTACGAGGAGGAAAAATAAGACGGACTAAACTTATCGTAAGTTAGAAGACAAACACGCAGAAAACAAATTTAAGTTATCGTAATGTGTTTAAATTAGTTGTTTCTTTTGTAAATTTTTATTTGGAAACAATCAAAAGTAGTACACTAGTGTGTAGTTCTTACCATTTCCTATACCCGATTTTCACCTCTAGGTCCAGCAAAAAGGTATCTAATTACCACTAAGGTAAGTCATTATTTTTAACTACCATTAAGGTAAGTTATTCTTTTTTGGAGTTAGGTTTAGGGTGCACTTTCCTATTATAGGGTTTTAGCAGTTTAGGCACTTTTATAGGGTACCCTAGGATTTTAGGCACTTTCATAAGGGTACCCTAGGGTTTAGGTTTAGGGTGCACTTTCCTATTATAGGGTTTATGGTTTATGCACTTTTGATTCATAGGGTACTCTATGATTTTAGGCACTTTCATAGGGTACCCTAAGGTTAGATTTAGACACTTTCATAGGGTACCTTATGGTTTAGGTTTTAAGGTGCATATTCCTATTATAGAGTTTTAGTATTTTAGACACTTTCATAGGGTACCCTAAAGTTTAAATTTAGGCACTTTCATAGGGTACCCTAACATTTAGGCACTTTTATATAGTTTGGGAGTTGAGGAGAGAGAGAAATTGTGCCCATGTGGAGTGGGTAGAGAGAGAGAGAGAGAGAGAGAGAGATGGAAAGCTGGTGGGGCGGTAGTGGAATTGCCCGTGCATTTCAAAGTGGGGGCTGGAGTTGGCGGTAATTTGCCAACAAAAGCTTGACCGGCCGGGAAATTCCCCTAGGACTCCTATCCAAATTTAAAAGAGAGGCTTAATATGTTAAAATTTGGCCGGTTTCTCTCCTTAAAAGTAACAAAATAAAAGGAACGTACCATGTGCATGTTTTTGAGTTTTGACATGAATACAGGGACCAGTTAAGCATGTCAACTCTTCATGGAAACAACTACCCAAACCAAAACCATTATCCCTCATATCTCTACACAAATGTGAAACAATGCGACCGATATTGAGCGGAACAAATAGTTATACCTTCCATATATTTTTGGTACCTTCGATACATACTTTTTCAATGAAAAAATCGAATGTATAAATATATATTTGGTACAATGAAAAAATTGTAGCTTTTTTTAACTAATGAAAAATAGCTTGAATCTCTACTTCATATAGAAATTTCTTGGATATTGAACGGAACGTATAGTTATACCTTCGATATGCACATTTTCAATGAAAAAAATATGTACATAAATATATACTTTTGGTACTGTAAAAAATTATAGGCTTTTTTTTTTAACGGATGAAAAATTATAGCTAATCTCTGTTTCGAATGGTATAGTTGAGTAGGAGATGCTCTAGGACCCTGGATACAGCAGGTTAATGGGCCATATACTTAATATAGATGAATCCAGGCCCACCACAAAACAAATCAAACTCTTGAGTAGCCCAATAGTTCCAACCTCATCCACTCCCCCAAACCCGGCCCAATAAATTAACAGGAAAAAATATAAATAGCTCCATATCAAAAATCGAATACACGCCTCTCTCTCTCTCTCTCTCTCACCCCTACTCTCAAATAAATAACAAACCCATGCTATGCACAGAAGAGTAAAAGTAAAACGTAAAGAATGTAAACTTAAGTTTTTTATTTTTGATAAGTAAGTGTCCGAGCCAGTTTTCGAGCACCTCGACTAATCCTGGAAGACCAATCTCACTGTTCACTAGCAGGGACCCTATTTAAATCCAGAGTAATCCTCTATATGTTCTAGCCCAAAGGAATTGATAGCGCCTACGAGATTTCGAACCTGAAATCTTAGAAAGGAACAAACTTCTAAATCTCAAGTCTTGATCACTAGGTCAACCACTTGGTTTAAAACTTATATATTTCTCAAGGCATATACACATTCCTCAATTGATTCTTCACCATTGTAGTTACTTAAAATATACCGAACTAAAGTTGTATTGTACAGTGTTGAGTTGAGTTCACTTTTGTTTTTCCCTTTTTCACCATGCCACGTACGCAAATTGAACCCATTTCAAACTTGGGTCGCGCACAATTTCTTCTTTTTAATTAAAATAAACTTGGGTTATTATAATGTTTTGTTCACGACTGGGTAATTCAGACATTTCAAGGGTATTATTAGACTATTAGTGGTGCTTAATTGGTGTTTCTATTGAATGCTTTCTATAAATAATCCCAGTAGAATGAGAGATTTATTTGCCGTTGAGAAGCAACGGGATTTATTTAGCATTTTCATGTTTTAGATAAATACTAGCATTTTACATAAATAATTTATTACATTTGTCATAACAAGAATCCTATGCCCAGAATTCCTTCAAGCTTTCTCCAAAGTTATATCCAACCATGTGATATAAATTGAGGCCCAGTTTTCCAAAATAACTGATTTGGTTAAAATGCTCTAAAATGACTAAACACAAATTTGGAGACGGGTCTTCTCCTCACAATATATCAATTACCTTTAGCTCTTTTAGCACTTTAAGGAAAAAACGGAAACTCAGCTTACAACTTACTAATAAGTAGTAATAAAAGAAAAAAAAAAGGGTCTTACTAACAGGTACACTATTACACTCGTTAAGGGTACAAAAAAATACATTTGTCGAGTCTCACTTGTACTTTGAAGTAGACTTTTAAGTGTACTCTATTGTACAAGTGTTTTTAAAAGTGTACTTTCAAGTATAAGTGAGATCCACAAGTGTACTTTTTTTTTTTACCTTTAAAAGTGCAATAGCATTTCCCCGAAAAAAAAAAAAAAAGTTATAAGAAAAAGTTATTCCGAAGGAGTGCCAAAAAAAAAAAAAAAGTAATAAAAAAGTTACTCCGATGAATCCAGGCCCACAAAAAAAACAAATCAAACTCTGAGCAGCCCAATGGTTCCAACTTCATCCACTACCCTCAAACCCGGCCCAATAAATTAACAGGGTAAAAAAAACGCTCCAGATCCAAAATCGAATACTCCTCTCCTCTCTCTCTTATGACTTTACTCTCAAATCCCAATTTCAAATTCAGCCTTCCCCCCCTCTCTCTCTCTAGCCATCCCAACGGCACTTTCTCTCTCTCCACTCTCTCCTCTCTCTCTCTCCTCTTCAATCCCTCTCTGCACCTTGACCTTGTCCGACGAACCCTT
The DNA here is from genome assembly GCA_020921065.1 of Vaccinium darrowii. Taxonomy (NCBI): domain Eukaryota; kingdom Viridiplantae; phylum Streptophyta; class Magnoliopsida; order Ericales; family Ericaceae; genus Vaccinium; species Vaccinium darrowii. Next base: position 11,141,836 of record CM037153.1, read on the forward strand.
CTCTCTCTCTCTCTCTCTCTCTCTCTCTCTCTCAAGATGAAGCATTTTATGCAACCAAGAAACCAAATCTTGAGAGAGACCCAGCCGCCCCATTCAGAACTCTCCTCGTCGCCAAACCCTAGTTCTTTAACTAAGCAGAGATCCTCCCCGAACCCTTCTAGTTCTCGAAAGCAGAAATGCTCGAAGGAGAACGCTCCGCCGCTGCCGATGGATCTGAACGCGATGCTGGAATCTCCTATAGTCACCGGAAAACCGTCGCCGGCGGTGGGGAAGATGAGGAGTCCGTTGCCGCCGAGGCCGCCCAATTCGAACCCTTTGAAGCGGAAGTTGAATATGGAGACTGTTCCGGAGATGGGGCTACCTGGATCTTCTGATTCTGGAGTGCAGGTACCGTTAAAAATAATATCTTGGAAGCCCTAATTAGCAGTTTACGTTTAAAATAGTCTGGAATGCGAATTCTTATAATTATGCCTATCTTCCAAATAGTTTACGTTCAAAATGGCTAGAATTAGGGTTTTTAAAATTTTCGGTAGTTCAGTTAACCCCTTGATCCATCACAGATTGTATCATACGTATAATTTCATGCCTTTTATCTTTATTTCAATTATGGTTGAGCATTTGTTTCCAGATAATTAGGTTGGAATTTCTATGTTCCCTGTAACAGCTGAACTGAGGCAACTGTTTTTTTATTTGAGATTCCTGATTATTGAATCACTTTTTCCATAATTTTTGTGTCGTGGAATCTTAATTTAGAAGCCATTGCTGATTGTTGTGGCAAATGTTACATGAATTAGGTTGTAGTTCGAATGCGGCCACCAACCAAGGATGAAGAAGAAGGAGACTTGATAGTTCAGAAAATCGGTATTGATTCTTTGTCGATTACTGGACAGACATTTACATATGACTCCGTTGCTGATCCCGAGTCAACACAGGTAAAGATATAATGCATTGATGTTTTTCTTTGGGTTGGTGAAATACTTGTATGGTTATGTGAGCAGTGTACGGTGTGTACCTGAATGTTTGCTTCAATTATGTACTTTCAGCTGGATATATTCCAGCTTGTTGGAGCTCCACTAGTTGAAAATTGCCTAGCTGGATTCAACAGCTCAGTTTTTGCATATGGACAGGTATCTTCTGTTTCAATTATGTTGCTTTTACAAATAACATATAAATTCATACCATGCACGAGCACACACCCTAGTAGGATATGTTATTCCGACTGAACAAAGATACTGTTACATTTACTCAGACTGGGAGTGGAAAGACTTATACAATGTGGGGACCTGCCAATGCCTTGTTGGAAGATAACCTATCAAGTGATCAACAGGGATTGACACCCCGTGTTTTTGAGCGACTTTTTTCCCGGATAGACGAGGTGTGAGTCCATTCTCTTCAGTATCTAACTATTGGTGGGGACATTATATAGAATTTTATAGTTTTGTGGTTTATTTCTTTTGCCCTCACAGGAGCAAAGTAAGCACACCGACAAGCAACTCAGATATCAATGTCGCTGTTCTTTTCTTGAGGTAAGTAACTGGATTGGGCTCTTTCCAAGAAGTGAATATAATTAGGTCAATGAAGTGATACAATTGATCCTTTAAATTGTATTAACAGATTTACAATGAACAAATCACTGATTTACTGGATCCGAGCCAAAGAAACCTCCAGGTGAAGTGTGATATCCACTATCTTGTTTGATTTGGTGCAATGGTTATATGGTTTTCTTAAGTTTGTGTTGTGTTTCTATTTTAGATAAGAGAAGACGTCAAATCTGGTGTCTATGTCGATAATTTGACGGAGGAGTGTGTATCGACAATGAAGGACGTCATACAACTTTTAACAAAGGTTAGTCTTTATGGCTAAGGCATGTTGCATAATTTACAGAATCTTCTGAGGATAATCATCTATCCAAGTAGTGCATCATGGGTGCTGATGGTAACTTTACTATCAGCTAAACATGACTGATGACGGTAACTTCACTATCAGCTAAACCCTGGTTGGAAGGTGTGCCTGAATAAATCATATGAAAAGCGAGGTTCTAAAGTAACCTACAGTTTGGCTGGTTCTAAAGTAACCTACATATAAGTTACAACCTATATGTAGCTGTTCTGAATTGATTTGGCTGGTTCAGCCATTGTGGCTTATAGTCATATATGACAATGTCATCATTATACTTGATGATTTATGCTTCGCATACTGAATTTTGCAAGTTTTGGAAGTGCTTATTTTGTAGCATTGTGATTGAGTTCAAAGTTGCTGGAAAATATTGCAGGGATTGTCAAACAGGAGGACTGGTTCAACAAGTATAAATGCTGAGAGTTCCCGCTCACATAGTGTATTTACCTGTGTTGTTGAATCCCGATGCAAGGTAATGAACGTAGGTTACTAGGGAGTAGGGAGAGGATTAATTTTTTTTATCCCTGCTGTCAGATTTAAAAGATGATTTTATCATTCGTCTGATATTATTCAATGGAGTGTTTGTGGTGTTGAAGTTTCTTGGATAGTAGGCTTTCCTACCAGATTCGATTAAACTATTGTGGATTCTTTTTCATTTCCCTATTCACCAATGCTTAATGTCTTCTAAACAAAATTTCAAAAATCTGTAGAGTGCAGCAGATGGTTTAAGCTGCTTCAAAACAAGTAGAATAAACCTTGTTGATCTTGCTGGTTCAGAAAGACAGAAACTAACAGGCGCTGCAGGAGATCGCTTGAAGGAAGCAGGAAATATCAACCGATCCCTTTCACAGCTTGGGTATGGTTCACATACTGTTTAAAGTACTCAATTTATTTTCTTGTTAAAAGGCTTTTGGCGTTATCAATTGTTTAGCCAATTCTACTTATTAAAGTGGATTGAGTCAGTGAATTATATAATTCTCTATTGTGTGGCATAACTGATGTGCTAAAACTTGAGAGTACGCTGGATAGGATGAATGCTTTACATCTTCTTCCTTGTTGTCTTGATCATGCTAAATAGGTAGAAATACTCATGGCCAGAGTTTTACTAGTGTATAATGTGTTCCCATAAAAATGGAGGGATCATAAACAATGATACTCAAGCTGAAGTGCGTTCCGCATCATATTGTATAGATTACAGTCTAACATTTTGCTGCTACGACTGAAGAAATTGAGGCTTTCTTTTTGAGCATGATTTCCTTTGGTGAAAGATAATCGGAGAAAATCCATTAGTTGTATATCTGGCCTTTGTATTTTTTGTCTGATATCATCTGTTAACTATGTGCCATGTTAAGTTGCTATCGGAATTCTGATCTGAACGTCAGTCATAATAACTGTGTGTGTGCTGCTGAGTGCTGATTGCTGATTGCTATGGCCTATGAATTTGCAGAAACTTGATAAACATTCTTGCCGAAGTTTCCCAAACTGGGAAACAGAGGCACATTCCATACAGAGATTCCAGGTTGACATTCTTACTGCAGGAATCTCTTGGTGGAAATGCAAAACTAGCAATGGTCTGTGCTATTTCTCCGGCCCAAAGGTAAGACGTTTCCCGCTTTATCAGTGTGGCTTTCTTCAGATTTACTGCTATGGAAATTGACATTAAGTAATAATATAGTTGTAAGAGTGAGACTTTAAGCACTCTGAGATTTGCCCAACGCGCAAAGGCTATCAAGAATAAGGCAGTTGTTAATGAAGTAATGCAGGATGATGTGAACTTCTTGCGTCAAGTCATACGCCAACTCAAGGTACATTCTGGATTTCTTTCTGTTGACTTATTTAGTGGTAAAATTTCATATTTTCCAGTTGCATCAAGTATATGTAAACTTGCTAACCTTTTTTTTTTTGGGATAGGATGAACTGCTACGGATGAAGGAAAATGGCAACCAAACTGATCCAAATGGAGGTTATTCATCAGGGTGGAATGCCCGAAGAAGCTTGAATCTCCTGAAATTTAGCCTTAATCGTCCAATGATGTTACCTTATGTAGATGAAGACGGTGATGAGGAAATGGAAATTGTTGAGGAATCCGATCAACTCGACATTCAATCAGCAGGCAGGGAAGCACACAATGATGTGGCTTTGATCAATCAGATAGCTGAAGGGTTAAACTCAGATCGCGTTGCTTGTGGTGATGGAACTGTTGGGGAGCCTCTGCCAAATACATCTGAAAGTGTACTTATTGAAAATCAAGGCTCTAAGGATACAGATGTCATTATGGAAGTAGAAACATTTGAGCAATATGACAGTCACCAGAATGTCAATTCCTCTGTTGATAATTTGCTGAATGAAGAGTCACCAAGTGAGCAAGTGGGGGAAGTTCCAAAGTCAATTGCTGAAGCTTCTGAAGATTGTGTCATAAATGATGTGTCTCATACTTCTCCGAATGGATCTGGCAACCACATTCTGCCTCTTGACCTCAGCCTAGTTCCAAGTGAAATATCCCCAATACTTAAATCTCCCACACCGAGTGTTTCACCAAGAGTTAATGACAGCAGAAAAAGTCTCAGGACTTCATCCATGTTAACTCACATTGAGAAAGGTCTGAGGGATGATGATGAGTTGGGATCAGACAATGTACGGTTATCTTTTCGTAAGGCCTCAAAAAGCAGCTGTTTGAATTCTCAGTCTACTCAGACAAGTAGAAGCTGTTTTGCACCAACTGAACATTTGGCCGCTAGTCTTCACCGTGGTCTTGAAATTCTCGGTAGTCATCGCCAGAGTTCTGCTCTGAGGCGGTCATCTTTCAGGTTTTCATGTAAACCTGATAGTATGCCAACTTTACCTATTGAAAAAGTTGATGTCGGTGTACAAACTTGTCCTCAAAATGAGTCACAAGAGGAGGTTTCACTGGCGTTCTTGTGCAGTAAATGCAAGAATGGGGACTCTCAGCAAGAGATCAAAGATGCAAACGACACTTCAAATTTGCAGTTAGTACCTGTGGATGGGTCACAGTCGGTGGACAAATCTAAGATGCTAGTTCCCAAAGTATGTTTGAAAGCATCAACAGTAATGGTTGTTCTTGCTTCTGCTCTTCACTGTTCTTGTGCATGATTTTCGACATTGTTACTATCTTGCAGGCAGTAGAAAAAGTCTTGGCGGGAGCTATTCGCAGAGAGATGGCATTAGAGGAGTATAGCGCCAAGCAAAACACTGAAATCGTGCATCTGAATCGTTTGGTAGGTTTCATTCAAGTTAGGAAGCAAAGTTTTGTAATCAGGCATGTGGAACATTTGGTAGATTTCATTCAAGTTGAAAGAGTTTAGTGCCAAACAAAATTGCTAAATCATGCATCTAAATTGTTTGGTTGATTTCATTCAAAATAACAAAATGCTTTCTTCACATTTCACCTGGTATACTGTCATTACAGGTTCAACAGTACAAACATGAGAGGGAATGCAATGCAATTATCGGGCAAACACGGGAAGATAAAATTGCTCGCCTTGAGAGCCTAATGGATGGCATTTTAACTACTGAAGATTTCATAGAGGATGAATTAGTATCAGTAAAAACTGAGAATCAGGTACAGATAAATTTTTATTTCCAGTTTGACAGCCAATTTTTCGTGTTTTTAAGGCTCAGTCCTCTATTTTTGGCCCTAACAGCTTCTGAAGCAAAAGAACGAAAACCATCCAGAAATTTTGAGGACAAAAATCGAGCTAAAAAGAGTTCAAGATGAACTGGACAAGTACAGGAACTTCTTTGATATGGGGGAGAGGGATGTGTTGTTGGAAGAGATACAAGATTTAAGAACCCAGCTACAGTATTACGTAGACTCTTCACCTAATCTGGCTCGAAAACGAAGTCCTCTCCTTCAGTTAACGTATTCATGCGACCGCAGCGTAGCTTCAACTCCTCTGTGCACAATCCCAGAATCAACTGCGGAGAGTTTAGAACAGAAACTGGAGCAGGAGAGAATTCGTTGGACGGAAACGGAGAGCAAGTGGATTTCTCTCGCAGAAGAACTGAAGATGGAACTTGAAGCAAGCCGTTCTTTAGCGGAGAAGCAGAAACACGAACTAGACTCCGAGAGGAGATGTTCAGAAGAGCTGAAGGAAGCAATGCGGATGGCAATGGAAGGCCATGCGCGCATGCTCGAACAGTATGCTGACCTTGAGGAGAGGCACATGCATTTGCTCGCGAGGCATAGGAAGATTCAAGATGGGATAGAGGACGTAAAAAAAGCAGCTTCCAAAGCTGGAGTGAGGGGTGCTGAGTCTAAGTTCATAAATTCCCTCGCTGCGGAAATCTCGGCAATTAAAGTGGAAAGGGAAAAAGAGAGGAGATATTTTAGGGACGAAAACAAAGGTTTGCAGGCCCAACTGAGGGATACCGCAGAGGCTGTGCAGGCAGCTGGCGAGTTGCTGGTGCGACTAAAAGAAGCAGAAGAAGCTGTTGCCACTGCCGAGGTAAGTTTTTAATTGGCTTTGTTGATGTGCTTTTGCTTTTTTCCTTGTTCGTATATGTTACCATTGCTATATGCTTCAGTCCACCCCATGCATTCTTTATTTTATCTGGTTAGAATAGAACAAAGAACTATAAAATTGGGACGGAAGGAGTACTTTTGTGTTGACTCATTTCCTTTTCACGTCTTCCTTTACTATTTGAAGTTCTGTAGAAAGGAGTACTCTTCATCGGGGTGACTCATACGCTATTTGTCCCTCCGACTAATTCTATAATATGAAATTTGCAGAATCGTGCCATGGAGGCTGAGCAAGAGACCATGAGGGCTTACAAACAGATTGATAAATTGAAGAAAAAATATGAGAATGAGATCACTTCTTTGAATCAGTTACATACAGAGTCTCGTTTTCCTAAAGAACCATTAACACCTGCTTATGATGATGACTCTGATGTGGTGAAATATGATGCCGGGGAATCCCCTGATCAGCAATGGAAGAAAGAGTTTGAGCCATTTCATACTGAAGATGGTGAATTATCAAAACTCGCCGAACCCTCTTCTTGGTTCTCTGGGTACGATCGGTGCAATATATAGCAGTCTGGACATGCAATCGGCATACTTAGTGTATGTACTAGTAATAGTTTCTTTTACATAGCTGCCGTGAACTTGTTGCAGATTTTACTGGTGTTTTTAGTAGTTCTCACCATTTGTGAGGACCAATGCATTGGTTCTCTGTGTGCTCTGTATTCATTTTGAAACATAAAAGTTGAATGAATCAATTGTAATTCTTTTACTATATTTCTCAGCAATACTGAAGATTAGCTTTTCACCTAAATGAATCTAGAAGCAATCCAATAGGATTAACTACAATTTTGAATCATACTATTTTACATTGGAACAACCTACTCTAGCCAAATTCCAAGGGACAGAAAACCAGGATCGCTCCGAATGTGCAACCAGCGCCCCCCTCCCCCCAATGCGTTCTTGACCGTCCATTTGAAGAGAGAAGACACGTGTATGGTCAGTGGTTAAAGGAAGTCCCTTCCGGGCCCACGAAGTGAATGTAGTGTCTCGTTTGTACAATTGATTCTCTCTGTCATCTGCTTTTACAGCTATCTAGTGTATATGAAAAACGTGGGGTAAAGTAAAGGGAAAAGTAAATGTGGGAATTTGAAGTGTTTGAATTATTTTGAAAGTGAATCTCACCAGGAAAGATTCGTGATCTTGTGGTATATATAGTGGCAAAAACACTTGTGGTAGATAAATAGTAGTATCGGGCAATGTGAATTTAGCTACAAATGCCTGGGAGAGTGTTGGATCAATAAAACACAAAGGATCCTTTAAAGCTTCATCCTAAACCTATACCTAAACTTTAACAAAACCTCCTAAAAGAAGATTCTTGTTATTTTCCGTAAAAGAAATTTAATTTTGGTCTTTTTTCCATCTTTTGACCTGTATGTTTGCCTTACCACAACTTCCGAGCTAAGAACCTTAGATGGCCGTTTCTCTGAGTAATTTCCGTTTTTTGGTACTAAATTATGCACTTTATATATTCCCATGCTGAGGATCGCACTGGTCACTACACATATGTCGGGTCTGAAACTTAGATTCCACCGCATGCTCTGAGTGCTAAAGAGTAGATTTAGGTCACTAAGCAGCTACGGAGACTTGAAATGAAGCATTGAATGAAGCAATTCAAATACTCAACCATTGAATCGTATCCTTGATGGGTTTTATACCAGTAACATCATGAAGCTTGTGCAGTTTTTTTTTTTTCTTTTTTGTCATTTGTCATTCTTAATCTATTACATGGGAGACAAGGGGAATGAGACTCGATCCCATGATGCAGTATGGGACATTCAAGAGCTTTACCGCATGAGCTAGTCACCACTTGCAGCTACTGCATGAGTTAGCCTGTGCAGTTAACACTGCCAAATTATAGCATGTTCCTAAGATGCCAAAACGTTGTCAAATTTAAATTCAAAGACATAAAAATGCGTTGACTACAAATCTCAGCTGCAGAGCTTAACATAATTGTTGCATTGTCGGCAGCAGTAAAAGTTATTTGTCTGTTGTGTCAGCTGTAAAAATAAAAATAAGTTTGTATTTCCTGTTTGTAAAATAAAGTCCTTTGTCCGGACTAGTTGAAAGATGAAATGTATTTGATCTCAGAGTGAGTTTATGTGGTTAATTGTCCTTGTATGTATTAGGTCTTGTCTTAGACTTAAAGTCTACTTGTCTTATGCTTTAAGGCAACCCCTCCTTTAGTGAAAGTGGGGGCCGTCCCTTAAGGGACATCATGCCCCCCGGTCCCTCCTTAGTCCTTACGCCTATAAAAGGAGAGGCCTTGGCATTGTATAATTCAAACTTGAATCAATAAACATTGTGTATTTATATATCTCCTCTTCTCTATTTTCTTGATTCTTTCCTACTTCGTGTTTGTAGCTACTTACCAATTTAGAATCCAAAAGTGCAATCATGATGTGGGTATGAAAAAGTCAAAATTGGACAAATATAAAAATGGAAGTATACATGAGAAGGTTTGCCAAATTCTGCAGGCACTAGATCACAAGATCCTTTGAAACAAAATGGACTAGAATTACAATCGACAATTTCAAAACCAAAAGTGGAAAAAGCAAAGAAACAATTTTAAGCTTCACTATGTCTGTAAGTACATAAATAGGTTTATTACAGATCAAACCACCAAAAAAATGAATTTATGAAGTAGAAAAATTCTTTTGTCTTGTCTGGTGAATAAAGAACCACTCAGAAACTAAAAAGGTGGAGCAAATCAGGCACATTGATGAAGTCCTTGACCACCCATCTGTAAAATTAACAGAAGAGGTCTCATCTTGAACAACATGACGCTGTTTTTGGTGCATCTGTGCTATCTTTCACAAGGCTTACCCTGTTTACAGATAACTCGGCTTTGTAAGAATCGGAATTCAGAACTTTTCGACTGACATTGTTATAGATCTCCTTTATAACGATCTCAAAGGCGTTCTGAACGTTGGTGGCATCAAGGGCGGATGTCTCCATAAAGAACAATCCTTCGGCTTCTGCGAGGCTCTTGCCTTCTTCTACACTTACATCCCTGATGTTTTCTAGATCGCATTTGTTCCCCACTAACATCCTTGCCACTGTTGTATCAGAATGAGCTGCAATATGCATATCATACTTCCAACAGTAAGATCACCAAATGTCAAAGCAACATAAACCAAAGATAGGATACTGATATTGGTAGAGGATGTAAGAAAAGAAAAACAGAACAAGCACATATCGCTCAAGATGATAGCATTTTGATGGTAAACCAATAAAATGGATAAATATAAGCCCTCTCCTTTGAAAACCATCTGTAGGCTGTCAGTTCAATTCATATTATGTAGCATTTGTTTCCTACACATTAGCTGCCGCTGATACATAATAACCAGTTCCACTTATATGCCAGCCTATGTTATATGGACTCCGTTACAGGTGTTGGGTCCAGATATGTGTCTGAGCATCGGATGCATATAATTTCCATCTAAAAGGCATATGGACAGACCTAAACATACGTATCACGTAATATATTTCTTCCATTTTCTACGGTAAATCATGTTGACAATGTAATGCAGACACTACCTGTATTATAGAATAGGAGTCTGTGCATAGTCCACACTCTACAGTTAGTTCAAATAATTGCTTGGCAGGTGAATGTTCAGCTGAACATGTTAGAGACCTATCGCATATCCTTGTCCGATTGTTAAGTGTCTGAGAGTCTAAGTTGCATACATGTAGAAGAGTCCATGTAACATTCATGCCAGCTACTACTAGCCTTAAAAAGCTCGCTTCTTTTTCTGATAAGTATAAGAAAAAAAATAAAAAATAAAAACTCTCATTTCCTCATTTAGGAACCCCATTATGTTTCTTTAGCCAGCCAAAGTTTGTTTTAGAAGAACCAAGTTATTCACAGAAGATCCATACAAAATATAGCGTGGAGTTGTGGATCACCCAAGTAATGCTATAAAGCACCATATAATGTCTTGCTGCATTCTTCATAAGTAAGAGAGTCATGTGTTCTTAAAATGTTTTCTGCTACTAGAAAGTGCTACCATGTGCAATAGAACAAGAGAAAGGAGAAACTCTCAAGGATTAGTTTCTTGACAACTAGCAGAGACTAATTCCTTGAGAATCACCTATGTACATTCTTAAACCAGAAAGTACACAATGCTACATGTACATGCATGCATGAGTGTCGAAGTATTCCGACGTATAAGACATGGATAAATATTTTTTTAGAGCACTTGTGTCCCATTTGGCTAAAACAGATTCTACAACTGCCGGTAAGAGCAACCATTGTTCGATCAGCAAGTGGACAAGATAAGCGAACTAGAAAAGAAACAGAACAAAATACTTTATGATGTTCAAGCACGATGAGGCTGTCCATAGATCAACAATCAAGCACATTTCCTGTACTCAAGAAGATCCAAAAAAGGCCAAGAAAAACTCTGCAGTAACATAACTGCTTTAAAAATCCAAATGAAGCATACTCTCCATGATACAGGACAGTAAAATTGAAAAAGTTCAATTTTCAGTCCCAACTCCAAACATAAAACAAACCCTTAATTGTGTACCATAAATATAAATCACTGAAAAATAAATCACGCATTCACACTAAGATGACAACATACCTAAAAAATTCCGGATGGAGATACCTTGGATGTTGATTACTCATGATTGGGTTTTTTGAGTTAACAGATTCACAATATTTTGCATGTTTTTACATATACGCTGCTGCTCATGAAATACAACACTATTAAGTTTTGGTAGCCAATTTGTGCTGCCCTTTGATGGTCGCTTCCCTGATCAACTTATGTTATAGGGTTCTAACATACTCCGTAATAGATAAATTGTTCACGTTTGTCAAGGTCAAATTGTTCAATTGATCCAGCTTTCTTACTTTCCCATAGGAGAGCCGCCTTCCCCGTATTAAATTCTAAAGAAGACTAGCAACCTCTAAATTTTTTCTCAAAGTTTCTTATTCAGCTACTTTCCCATACTTAAGGTGCCATTAAATTACACTGGAAATTCTACTTCAGAATTGTCAAACAAATTCCAGTTGCTTTTCTCTGTAAATTTGTCACCTCAAGTTCAGCAGAAGGAAGGAAAACCCAATGTCAGCCTCTTCCCTTTTGCAAACCCTAGACCTCTTCGTGTATTATTTACTGTACAATCCTACGCCTAGAGACTTCTAAAAGCCAAAATCCACAGCAAACCCACTTGTAGGCTGGTTTTTCTAAGTGCCTTAAACCTGCCACGCATGACTAACTCTTTCAGTGCTGTTTCTAGACCAATTTTCTTGATGCATCAGTAGGGCTAAGTAATGAACACTATCCATAAAGCACGTGTTTTTCTTGGAAATAATTGATTTTTTATTTCTTCTTTATTGGAGCCTTTATTTGCCAATCCCAACTGGGACTTGAAGCTTTTTTTTTTTATTTGGTTCGGTTTGGTTTGTAGGAGCCTTTGTTTGTTCGTTGTTTTCTTTCCCTGACGGATTTATGTCGTAGGTTGTTTACTGAGCTTGATTTATTTACTGCAGACTTTCAATGATCAAAAAAGAATTCCAATATTGTAGTTATCAGGTATATTATGTGAATGTTACTCTTTTAAAAAAGAACATATCCATATAACATAGCACTGGAGAGCTACTTTTCCAAAGGAAAACCCTTGGAGCACCACGTGGCAAGATATTGAATTTTTTGGATTTTAAAATTTTCTTAGAAAGAGAGCTTCATTTAGCCAATCTAAGAATCTAAATTTTTTTGATGATTTTGAACCAACTCTGAGGTATATCTGTTTCATCATAAATTTATTCAAATGTAATGTTAAAACACAATATTTTTAAATATGCAAAGTTATTCAAGTCTTCTATATTCAGACTTCCGCTCCATTGCCATCTTTTCGAAATAATGCATAACATCAAAACATGTCTTGTGTTTTGTAATTAGCTGATATTGACAGCTGAAAAATTATTGGCTCAGTCGTGGATTTCTTTGTAAGATTCTAACTAACGATATACAAATTTATTTGCACTATGTCATGTTGAACCAACAACCAAACATCGAGGGACAAGTGTTTTATCTTTTTTTATTCCTTAGGTCTACGAGTACGAGGTATGATTTTGAAAAAAGACATGTACTAATCTAAATATCTCATTATCTTTTCATACATGGACCACTGTACTGAGGTTATTGTTATTCACAATTTCACACAAACTGCTCCGTGACCTAAAAGCTCTTTTCTTCTTCTAACTTTCAAGAATTTTCTTTCTTAATAACAAAAAACAAATATTTTTGTGACCAAATGATAAGGTGTTAGATTCGTTTCAAAAGTTGGAATAAGAAAACAGATAAATTCTATTCTTACTAAATTCCTAATTGTCAAAAAGATAAGAAAAACGATGGACAGATGACACTCCATTAACTAGAATGTACATAATCGATCCGATGCATAGCATGGGTTTCATGCATTAAATGTTCTCATCCAGAATAAATTGTGAAATCATAGAGACCAAATCCACATAAAACACTGAAACCAAATTTTCCGTAGCCCAATCCTTTCCTTTGCCTAAAATTTCTCACCGACCCTAAGATGACGTAAATCTATTGCAATTCAAAATCGACTGTCCTAGTTCAAACTGAATTCTGAAATCGTAGATACCAAGTAAACATAAAACAACAAACCTAAATTTAGGTTTCCCAATGCTTTCTCTTCTCACTAACCAAAAAAGCATATAATCTATCGGATTTGAACAAACCAACCAATATCACTCACTATCTGAAACCATGGATAACCAATCAACATAAAACACCACCCCACATTTCAAATCACAATTCTTCATTTTCCCTTGTTTTCTCACCAACAAGAATAAAAACAAAATCTACTCATCTCGAACTCTAGCAATCCCACCAACAAAATCACTTTCTGCAGCCAAAAAAAAAATTCCTCCAATTCACTTAACACAGTCAACCCACATTTTCAAATCCCAATTCCTGTATTTCAAATCCCAGTTCTTAATTTTCACTACAATTTTTCACCAACACCAAAAAGAACTAAATCTAGATCACTGCTTTCTGAACCAAATCAAGATTAAACACTGGAAAGCAGTACATCAATCTATATATCGAATAATCAAAAGTCAATCCCAATTCTTCCTTTTCCCTACATTTTCTCACCCACCCAAAAAACAGCAAAATCTACCGAAACAAAAAACTCAAACAAACCCACTTTTTTCAGCCAGTAACAAAATCGGTACTTACTTTTGAGCTCCTCAAGCCAGCGCTCGACGCTCTCGAAGGTAGTCCTTCGACTGATATCGTACACAACAAGGGCTCCGACGGCGCCGCGGTAGTAGGCGGACGTGACGGCGCGGAACCGCTCCTGACCGGCAGTATCCCAAATCTGGGCCTTGACTTCTTTCCCGTCGATCTCCATGCTCTGGGTCTGGAACTCGACTCCGATTGTTGCCTTCGAGTGCAAGTTGAACTCGTTCCGAGCGTAGCGTGATAAGAGGTTGGATTTTCCGACGGCCGAGTCTCCGATAATGACTACTTTGAAGAGGTACTCCTCACCTTCTTCGTCGGAATCCATTTTTAGAGAGAGAGAGCAGTAGATTTGGGAAGGAGGAAACGGACGTTGACGAGTGAGGGAAATGGGTGAACGGGCCACAGAGTGCGGTGTTTTTCGTGTAATATTTTCCTTTTCTTTTCTTTTTTGGGGGCGTGTAGAGTGTAGACAGAGTGCGTTGTTAGCAGACCCTATATTGGGGCTGTATATGATTATCGTCACGCGCTTATTTGTTGTCTGAATTCAATTCTATAGCGACTGTAGAGACACTTTTGGGCCAGTTCGACACCCGGAGATGATTTTGGGTAAATTTGTAATGAAGATGGGTCCATCCCCGAAGATGGATAAATTTGTATATGAGACATTTGGATATTTTTTGAGAACAAGAATTTGGAGAGTGGATAAGAAGACAAATGACTGAATTCTCCCCAGTTTAAACTAAATATAATAAAAATACATAAAAAAGATAATTTAAACTATAATAATTACATCAAAATATTTAAACTAATATTGGAGGTTAAAAATATTTTTGAATAAAAATTTTAAAAAATTAATTAAGAAGTGAAAATTTGTAAAATGAAAAGACAATCTAGACAAATAGAGTCTTCGTTCCAAAAAAAATTAATGTTTAGAAAAAAATTGTCACAAACAAACCTTGTTATGTGAGTTTTCTTTTCTTTTCTTTTCTTTTTTTTTTCCCTTTTTTTTATTGTTTTGAGCCGTTGTACTAAAAATAATTAAAAAGAGACTTTTGGCCCAAAAAAACAAAAGACATGAAAGGCCAAAAATGGTGGCTCAGATGGATGGGTGGCAGACCTGTCGATTGACCGGCAAGCAGTCCATCCGGTTCATCTTTCGCTAGAAAACTCCATTTTTTTTTATGGAAAACTCCATTTTTGACGATTCCAGTTGTGGGTCTCACAAATAACTTACTACAAAAAAATCTACACATATATACAAACATATTTATACTTAGGAGGTGGATTTACCGTTTGAAAATTCAGCGGGGTTGGAGCAAAATCGACTACTTGGTGGATTTGCAGGTACATCATCTCTCTCTCTCTCTCTCTCTCTCTCTCTCTCCACAATGAAAGGCAAGGTGTATTTGGAGGGGCAAAACATGTAGAAATTGTAGCAAATCAGGATGGATTAGCTAACGATAGGGTTGAGGTCATCATTGGCGAGCGAAGGTGAAGCTGGAGATGGAATCCGAACAATGAAAATAGTTGGGGTTGCAAATGGCATCCCAAATGTCTGCTTAACAGGGTTCGAGATTACAAATCTGGGTGCCAAATCCAGTCACCAAACAGGGCCTTGAGGTAATGCTAGGGGATGATGGCAAGGAACCAAGGTTCTGAATCTCGTACCAGTTTGGATGTCGATTTTTCTACTAGTACAGTATCGGTATTGGTCAGTATGGGGTACCGTTACAAATTTAGTATTACCTATTTACACATATAAATCAAAAAAAAAATTCCCCCATAAATCAATTTATCATAAAAAAAAAACCCTAACCCCCTTAGCAAAATACTTTCTATCTATTAGTAGCAAAATACAAGTACTATAAAAGTATCAAAATGTAATTTCAAGGGGCTAAACCGTAGTTGTCAAGCTTTATGGTAGTACATGTGTAATATTATAAAAACATGATGTCTACTCTATTAAACTAGAGAATATATATAGATATAGCTTTACAACCTCGGAATCTCCAACCCTAAATCAATTTCAGAATCTCCACCCCTAAACTTCAAGTCGAAGAACATCATCGCTCAGGCATTGGCACCAATTGCTAGCCCTGGCGAATGAGAAATTGAAAGAGGCTTCGGATGTGATGGTATATGTGTATGGAGTTCGATTCATCGCCTCTCTCTTTATCTCTTATATCTTCTTCTCTGTTTGAAACTTGAACCCAGATACAGTAGTCCTCTGTGTGTGTGTGTGTGTCTCTCTCTCTCTCTCGACCCAGGCCAATGCGACTGATGGAGACGCAGCCACACAGTAAGGTTTACGATGGAAGAGGGGAAAACGAATCTAACTAGGTTGGATTTCGCAAAATTTACAAATTTTCCACTCTATAATTTTTTGAACGAAATTTTCAATGCATGCATCTCGGACGGTATTAATCGGATCAGCCGGTACCAAGGATGGAGCCAGGGAGGGGCTAGTAGGGGCAGTCGTCCCCCCCTACGTTTTAAAAAATTCATACGATTACATTGAAAAAAAACAATTTATCATCAAACTATAAAGTCCCGTCCCCCCTCCACTTTTTCGTTAAACAAAAATAATAGTAACAACTTTAAATATTTATCAAGCTATGAAACAACTTTGTACTAAAATTGGTATTGATGAAGTTTATTTATAATTCTTTAATATTTATCAAGTTAGAGCATCCACAACAATGCCTTTCCTCTCTAAAATGAGGAGTGGAAGTGACATATTGAGGGGAAATTTTGTAATTTATGTCAAAAAGTTGTACTGTTTGGAGGGACCCATCCACCTATTTGTCACATCCATTTGAGGGAGCCAAAATAAAATTTAGGGAGTGGATGTGACAAATAGGTGGATGGGTCCCTCCAAACAGTACAACTTTTTGACATAAATTACAAAATTTCCCCTCAATATGTCACTTCCACTCCTCATTTTAGAGAGGAAAGGCATTGTTGTGGATGCTCTTATGAAACAATGAGCTACTGATACTCGATGGGGTTCTCGTTTGTGTTCTATTTCTAGTTTGATGGATTTGTTCAGTGCAACTTGTTCAGTGTTGAGAGACAACATCAATGATTCAGAAAGTCGAGTGAAGTGTTGGCAAAGACAAGAAAGTGCACGATATATCATATTGTCAATAGTTTGATTCGGCTTATATTAACTTTACCTGTTTCAACAGCTACAACCGAACATGCATTTTCTTCTTTGAAATGTGTGAGGGCAAGACTTCGCAACAGGATGGAGAAATATGATTGTTTAGAAAATTTCTTGATCACTTATATTAAGAAAGATATTGCTCGAGAATTGGACACGAACTCTATCATTGATGCTTTTAATAATAAGAAAGAGCGTCGAACACAGTTCAAGATGCCTGATTTCAGTAGATACTGGATAAGATTAGATAAACGTTAATACCATTTGCAATCTAAGTTGATATTAGAAACATGTTTAGTTTCATATGTATTTGGATTATTTTGCAATTTTTTTTTTAGTTAGTAAAAATTTATATCGTAGTTTTTATTTTGTTTATTCGTCCCCCCTACACCAAAATCCTGGCTCCGTCCCTGGCCGGTACTGACTAGTAAGGCCTGGTACTGGGGTCGGGACGAAATTAGAGGTGTTTGGTACCATTTATAGGTCAATACGGTACATACGGCCGGTACGGAACGAGATTCACAACCTTGCAAGTGACAGCTAAAATTTTTGTGTAAGGAGAGCAGGTTATATCTATGGAAGAGGAATGAGAGTATATAATTGGATAATACATATATTTTTCTGATATAATAGTAACCCCTACCAGCGCATTCCTGAAAACATCCTTGTGCTCGGCCCCTGCATCGCTCCAAAAATTGTCTCATATAGTATTAGTTTTTAAGATTAATTTGAAAAATTCTATGGAATTAGCCACTACAACTACCATGGGTAAAATTTTTTTTTTTTAAATATATATGTGAAAATTCTTAAAATTCCAAGTTATCAACAATTTTTTGGTCACAAAAATTAAATTACTACATTCCAACTATACACAATCTAATCTATTCTTTTGACACAACATATAGCAATATATATTACCGAATGCACTTTTTGTGATCGATCAATGTAGGAATACATATGGTTTGACCTTTGCTACATACATATTCCGCGTCCATCACTGTCCTCACATATATCAACTAAAAAGTCCAAAGAGCAGAAACTTATTAAATGAACTTTTTATGAGAAACTCACCTTGATTTATTTTTTATATGTCTTTGCCCCTTCAATCCTCCGGATGGGATTGGCAATGACACCCCCGAGGGTTGGCTAATCCCATTAAATTGAGAATTAAATTGGGGGATTCCTATTCCTTTGGACTAATAATCCCATCAACAAGTATCAAAACAAACATAAAACATAGAAGCCCTACCACCTTACCAATCCTATCCCACCCTTCGAGAGGCTTATACTGTTTTCCATTTTTAGCAACAATCGCTAAAAGCTTATTTTCACAAAAGTGCTAAAAGCTAAGTTAAAAGATAATTTATTTTCCATTAGCTAAACGTTAAGTTGCTAAAAGACAATTTGCTTTCTATAAAAGTGCTAAAAGCCAATTATTTATAAAAATTCTAAAAATTAAATGAGAGCTGGAGGTGTTAAAAAGTTCTATTTTAGCAAACAAAAATCTCCATAAACAAGCCCACATTCCTAACACTGCTTTTGAGGGAGAAAAGGGGTGGTGGGGAATAGAGAGGACTTGATGCGGCGCGTGATGATTGGTGCGAGTGTGAGTAACCATGAGCAAATGGAGGTGGACCCGCGTTCTTTCCTGCATTAACATCACGAACAATGATACATGTACAACAAAAGTTTCCAACAAGTCTCCAACACACTCACATGGTGTGTGGAGCCCACACACATTTGAGTGTGAAATGTGTGTGGGCTCCACACACCATGTGAGTGTGTTGGAAACTTGTTGGAGATGGTTGTTGTACACTTATCATTTTTGTAACATCACCACGCATGATCCTTGTCCTAAGACGATGACCTCTTTTCGAGAAAATTTCGGGTGCGAATTGGGTAGGGACACGTGGTGTCCGGCACCCATTTCGAGTCGTCCAAACACGTTTTGGACGGCTCAAATCTAAGAGGGTAAATTTGCTCTCAAAAATTACAAAAAAAAACGTGTTTGGACTTCTCTGATTGGGTACCGGGCTCCACGTGTTCCTATCTAATCCGCATACAAAATTTTCTCCCCTTTTCACACTACAACCACTGTGTCGGCGCTGTTCTTTCCTACATTAATATTCAAGTCCATTTTTTTTTATTTTAAAAAAAGGCCTCTCATAATCGAAGTCTATTTTTTTTAATACTAGGAGCACCTCATTAGTCAATGAACAACAATTGAATCTCATCATTCAAATCAAATACGATCACAAAAGTAAAGAGATAGAATCCGAATTCCGAAAAAGTAATTACTACTATTTCATCTGGGCCATCCATTCCTCTTTAGTATGTTCCAGTGTTTTACTATTTTGGTGTATTTCTTAGTAAGTATACATTTTAAAATAAAAATTACTTTCCCTGCCCCAAAATTTTAGTCAATGTTGCTAATCTAACTTAAAAGGGAAAAAAATTATATCTTGGTAGTTATATAAAAGACTTTATATGTGCAATCGGAATTTTATTTGATGGATCTCAATTAGTTTTATTAAACACTTGTTTTGAAATCTCAAAAAATATTATAAATTAAAATATATAAGCAATGAAAAAGAGAATCGAAAAAGTGAAAGTGGAATAAAATTTTAGGACGGAGAAAGTAGCAAATTTCTCGTCTTGTCCTTTTGAGTAGTTTTTTATTATTTTTTTTGAAAAGTCAATCTTCAAAAATCATCAAATCGAACTTTCTTTTCTAATTAGCCCCTCTCCGATTTCCATTCATAGATCCGTCACTGTTCACACTCCTTCATAGGTGCACTCCTACATTGAAATTATAATATCAGTGGGTTTGATTTTAGCAAATAATTTTCTCATTTGTTAAAATCAACCGTTTAATATTATGAAATTCCCATTTAATCAAATGAGAAATGGGACCCAAATTACAATAATCGAGGCAGCCCTACGAGGCTACGACAACGAAAATCAAACAAATCCGCCACCCTTGAACCCAGAAAAGTGTTGCTTCACGTTTCGATCCACAAAACGGTTAGAACTTTTGGGGATCCACTGGTCGTGGAACGCATTCACGCATTTCCCATTGCCAATTCCCCACTTTCAACCTTTGTCCTTTGAGTAGCAAAGATCACGGGTACAGAAGCTTTTTGCACAGAAAATGTATAACGGCTTTTGGGGCCTACTTTTGGAGCCCACACGAATAATCTGAACCGTTAAATAATTTTAAAATAATTTTTCCTAGAGCCTTGCAAAAAATCAGCTCAATTGGATATGTGTAACTGGTCAATCCAAAACTTCAAATTTTCATTCATACTTAGAACCTTCTTTTGAACTGGACTTGAGATCTGAAGAGCTCTGGCTTGGGACCACTTGTGCTCTCCTAAGCAGGAGGGTGGTCTAGGATTTAAATCCGTACAAGTCTGGAACAAAGCAGCCAGTGCCAAGCACATTTGGTTTCTCATCAATTAATGTGGTGTCAGTGGGTAAAATCCTTTTTGCTTAAAGGTAGGAGCTTTGGGATGGTAAAAATGCCCAGTAATCTATCTTGGGTGCCATTGTGGGGAATGGCTTGACAACATCCTTGTGGTATGATATGAATGAAAACTTTTGAGTTTTGGATCGATTAGTTACACGTATCCAATTGAGCTGATTTTTCGCAAGACCCTAGGAAAAATTATTTTAAAATTATTTAACGGTTCGGATTATTCGTGTGGGACCCAAGAGTGGGCCCCAAACGCCATTGTACGTTTTCTGTGCAAAAAACAGTCTGTACGCATAGGTTTATCGCAAAGACTTACCCCAAATAATACTTCTCCAGCCCCACGAAGCATTAGATCCAGCTTTGGAATTGAAAAAAACCACCTCTACACGTTGGGGTTTTGCTTGAGAGTAAATCCCATGAATTTACTTCCCAAATTTCACATCTCTGGCACGTGAAGTTGAACAAATTAACACCAGGCAAAGATACCAGTGTGTGTATTGCAACTGGCAACTGGAAAACTATTTTAGGTGTTCGGGAAAGAGAAATGCTAAGAACGCAACTCCAGATACAATTGTGTGAAAATTTCTATTGAACGGACAGTTCTAAAAACATATGTATCCGGACATTTCAAGGGTCGACTCTGTGAGTTGGTAGCCCTACAATGGCCTGAGACACTCCATAGATATAATTTGCAAATAGAAAATTTTACTAAAGATAAGACCAACTTTAAGGAGAAAATATTGAATTCCAAAAAGCTTGGTAATCAATTCGTTAATACAAATGATATTTCCTGAACATTTTCAATAGAAAAATATACTCCATGATTCAGCAGTCAAAAATAATAATAATTAAACTGTGATGTGACGTTTTCCTACTGACAATTAACATTATGGATAGATATAATCTAAGAATATAACAAAAACACAAAAAAACTACCCCAAACCAACCACAATGCCACTTTTACAACCATAACTCACTGAAACAACTTTGTAACACAGCTCCCCAACACCACACAATCCCATGAATCCGTGTATGGATACAAGGGCAGAGCGACGTTGGGACAACTGGGGTCAGTGGACCCCACTAACTCCAGTTTTTCATCAGGGAATATTTATAGTTTGCACTCAAAGTTTACTTCTTTGACCCCTCTTTTAGTTTGTAATTTGCCCCATCCCATTACGAAGGTGTTCCACTAACAAAAAATTGTTTTTTCCAAAAATTGAGACAGGTCATTATCTCACAATACATTATATAAAAAACTGTGAAAAACCAGTTTATTCAAAAAAACCACCTTACTGGCAAAATGCATCTCCTTGCCTAGGTTCTCCCATTATCAGAAATCCCAAACTTCGGTGATTGATTGATCTTCTTGGCAAATATTCTATAAGTATAGAAAAAGGGCGTAACACTTTGGTATGGATTGATTTTTGAAATTGGCTCACAATTTTAAATTCTAAAACTGTCCTTTTTAATTGCCACTCAATTAGTTGTCCTGTCCCTTCATCTGCCACCAACATTTTTTTTTTTTTGTTAAATTTCGATGTGCACTTTTTTGTTAAATTTCGATGTGCACACGCAACGCGTGTGCCTAGAGCCCTTGCATAGAAATCAAACCCGGGACTCTGTTGTCCTTGGGGATTATAGACCCTGCCAATCCTATAATGTACATCAGAATCATCCGTAAAAAAATTTCTCCCGGGGAAGAAAAGTCTCTTCCCCAGAAGAGTTCTTTTGAAATTTGAACCATTCAAAACACTTTTGGATGGTTCAGATGAAGGTTGGCAAGGCCTGGACAACAGAGCCCTCCAATTCATATCAATCTAATAATTAACCTCTCAATTTATTTATTTCTTAGTTAGTGAATAGAAAAAATACATTAAAAATGTATCTAATTTTTAACCCCCTAACCAAAATTACTGGATCCGCCCCTGTATGGATAAACATAAATATGTATGTATGTGGTGGTAGAGTAATCAGAACGACGTGTATGGACAAATGTAATTATGTGGTGGTAGAGTGATCAGAACAACATGTCGTTGTACTCTAAGGTTGGTAAATAATGACTCAGAAACAAATACTAACATCATAAAATTATAATACTAATAATAAAACATATAAGATCCTCCCCATCTGTACATGGAACACATATACATACACTCACACAAATACACACATTTATTAGGTACACCACCAACTGGACTCACTATCATTCATTAAACAAAGACCCTAGGACCAGACTCAACAGGAGGCTTGCAATCAGTCTCCCTCAGTACAGTCCTAAGCCCTTTCCCAGCTGCATTTGCAAGTGGATGTATCCCATGTTTCAGACCCTCCATGTATGCCCTGTTCTTCCTCTCTTCCATGAAGTTCACCCCGTAACGCTTCTCCACATCTACCATCAATAGTTCACATTCAAACCAAAATGAAAATCATAAGGACCGAATCGAAATATTTTTACAACACATCACAAGACTATAACTTGACAATCATAAAATGGACGACGATAAGTCGCGGAGCTACATCGGGGCAATTGAGCCCTGCTCGCTTGCAAAAATTTTGGCCGAAGTAAAAGTTCGGGCAAGTAGTACGAAATTGACCCCATAATTAAGAAAGTTGGTCCAAATTTATTTAAATTGCTACATTTGTACTTTATTCAAATTTTACTTTGGTACTAGACCCAATCGCTGTAACCATCCTGGCTCCACCCTTGGATATCCCAAGATTGTGACCAAAATCTATTTGGCAAATCTTACCACAGGGAACCTCCTCGGTTTCGGAAACGGAAAATGCCAACGAAAACCCATGTGGCTGTGGATAATAGCAAAAAAGTGTATAGATACATGTGGATAATAGTTAAAAAGTGTGTAGATATTTGCCAAAGTGTACATATATTTGTGAAATATTTTTTGAAGTTCAACTATTTTGTCTTTTTGTATGTATTATCCTCTATCCAGTGGACACACGTTGGTTACACCATTTAGAAATTAATAAGTTCATCTTTTTTTTTAAAAACAAAGTCACCTTACCATTAAGTTAGTAACATCACTCAATTGAAAAACTTTGGCAAATCACAACTTATACCTTGAGAAAGGTGGTCATCGAGCTGGCCATCCCTAGTAAGTGCCATCATAACCTGAGGAATCCCGAGAGGAAGATTGTCACCTCTATCAACTTGCCAAAAGTGAATTGTCTTGCCGTAAGTCTTGCACACTTTTTCGAGATCCTTCCGCTGAATCGGCCCGGGCACGCCGGGCATGAATAGATACCCTCCCTTCACCTCGAACTCGTGGGAGTGCCACATGGGCTTCTCCTCATCGGGCAGTGTCAGGAAAAGCTCTTCGGATACTATGTACTCAATTCCAATGAGACGGGCATCGGATTCGTCGCTGTCATAGATTAGGCACTGCCTCATTTCCTCATTTTGGCAGCCACAAAAGTGGTGTGCCTCGAGTTGTCGGGTCATGTCGTGTGCATAGAAGTGGAACCTATTATATATGCAGGTCAAGCACCAAAAGAGATCAAAAATATTGATTGATGCTTAGTTCATAGGTTTTTTTTTTTTTTTTTTGAACTGGAAGTTCATAGGTTAACTTGTTGAGATTTCGTTTCAGATCAAAATGAGGGAATTTTTCAATATCCGTATCAAAGTTACCAAAATTGAAACGCTAATCGACACTACTGATGAGGTATCAAATTCCTTGTTCCAAAATCCCCCTGTTCCTCCCCTATTCCTCTGTTGTTGCAGGGGATTTGGGCCGTTGGATGGTGAATCTTGTTTTTGTGTTTTAAAAATTTGTTTGTGATCCAATGACCCAAAATCCCTTGCAACAGAGCAACAAGGAGAATTTGGAACAGAGAATCTGGTTCCTAGGCCGTCACAATTTGTCCGTCCATTTTCATGTGAGTTGTTTGTTATAAAAAGTTAAAAGCGGCCAAAAGTGCGCAATTTGTCTTTGTCCCTTGTTAATTGAATTAAAATAACCCTTTTTATACCGTAATCGCTAAAAAAAGTGTACAATTCTAGTCGTGTCTCCGTGATTGTGATTCAACAATAGTGCTACATATTCATAAACAGTACCCAAAATTGCCCAGAATTTGAAATTTAAGATTTAAATTCTTGACAATTATAATTAAGCCGCTGATTTTAAATTATGGACGATTTTTGAATAAACTTCACAGATACTTAGCATTTTCCCGAAAACAACCAGTGCTGCGTACATAAACAATAGCTAAGCAACCAACTGCTACAGAAGCAGATGGACAAGAAAGAAGAAAGGCCGTGGTCTTACGCGCAGAGATGCTGGTGGATCTTGTTAACGGGGCCGAACCCTTGAATTGCAGCCGTGGCCTTCTCGCGGAGCGTCGTGGTCGTCTTCTTCGGCTCACCTGGTACCTCAGGATGCGGTGTTGCTCTGTTTCCCTCCATTCTCTCTCTCTCTCTCTCTCTTGAAACGGAAGCTGATGATCAGACCGACCGATCTAGGGTTGATTCTGGCTAGAGGGACTTATAGGGAAGACGAGTTCATGCAATGTTACACGTTGCAGAGAAGGCAGTAGACGTGGCTGGTGGGTTTTTCACGTGGCAGTAGATGTCGCCGCCTTCTCCTCCACTTGTCGCACCGAGTTTGCATTTTGACCAGTTCTTTGACAAATTTTTTGGTGGATATTGTCCACGTGGTACCTGCTCGGCAATCTCAGCCGTCCAAAGCGCAATTCGATGGTTGGGAAGAGGAGAGAGAGTGGTCAAGTGAGAAGAGAGAGGGAATCAATCTAAGCCCTTCAAAACATTTTTGAACAGCCGAAATCGTGCTTGGCATGGATATGTAGTACTCATTCGGTACCAATTTTTTTTTTTCCTTTTCTTCCGAAACAAAAATTTACTCCATTATTCAAACCGTCAAGTGGTGCCACCACATATTTTGTGGTGTTTATTTATATAGTATTTAGTGCTGAATCATAAATAATCCTACTAAAAGGAAGGGAGCTTCTATTCGCAACTCATTTTGGACTACATACAGCCCATTTGCTAAATAAAACCCTGCTGATGTTGCAAATCTTAATTTTTGCTTCACATAACCCATAAAATTTTCCAAATTACCCTCGTCTGGTTTTGGCACATTTCGGATATTTACTCCCGAAACTAAACACATAATTCGGATACAAACTACTGAATTATGGCTAATATTGCGGATATTAACTACCATCACCAATTTCGGATATAAACTCCCAGTTTTATAGGTAAATTTCGGGTATTAACTACCGAAATGTATTGCGATTTTCGGGACTGTGTGTACCGTTTCGAACGAACAACGGCTGAAAAATTGAAAAAGCAATGGGTTACTCTTAGGTCGTTTTTTGCTCGAAAATCTTCATGTCCGGGTTACTCTTAGTATGTATTTGTGCATTCATTGGTGGATTTGGAGTTGTAAATTGCTCCAATACTCTTTGGAAGATCCCTCCATTGATTAAACATGGTTCTCCATTGAGAGAGATGAGAGATGAGGGGCAGGGGAGGACAATGGGGTTAATGGCTGGAGGAGGGCAGGGGAGGACGGTGGAAGAAGTGAAGGAAGAAGAAGATAGGTTTTGGTATTTGAGGGGCTAAATGGTCTTTTCACAAGGAAGGTTTTGGTATTTATTTTGGATGGGCTGCATTGAGAGAAAATGAGCTGCGAATAGAAGCTCTGTAAAAGGAATTACACGGTCACTACTCACAAGGATTAAATAGTCTTAACCGTAATCAACACTGGATTAATTGTTCAAGCAAATAGTCAATCTAAGAGCATCAATATCTCACTCATCAAATCCCTTAAAAGCTAAATTTGATGAGTGAAATACAGCAAAATCTTCCAAAATCAGGCTTAACAAATCTTTTGCAAATTTGTTAAACTTGTAACTTTGCTACAGTAACGCCTCAACTTTGTTAACTTACTATTCACTAACCTTTCTAGTAAAATTTGGGTAGAGAGTCTGATTTTGAGAATTTTGGATAAGTAACTTGCTAAATTTGTAAAAGGTGTTTTTGAAGTTAAATTTGGTGAAAAATTTGGTGCTCCTGATAAGGATGCCCTAACCAAATAATTCGGTTAATAAACAGACTAAGTGAAGCACCACGTAGCGGTATACCAAGATCGTAAAATAATTTTCCACTTGTAATTTTTCTTGGGCGAAGGATCTCTTGTGGACGAACTCGAGTACGGGTACAAAATCTTTGTGTAAAGAACATGTACAACTGCTTGTGTGACCAACTTTTGAGTCCCACTTGAATAATTCGAACCATTCATTAATTTTAAAATAATATTTCAAATGGCCTTATAAAAAATCAGTTCAATTGAATATGTGAAAGTGGTTAATCCAAACTTTAACTTTTCAGGTGCAATAGTAAAAATTCACTTAAATATGTAATTAAATAGATGACATCCCGTAATCAAGCGCAATGAATTATCAACTAAAATAAAATACTTTATTTTGCATAAAAAATTCTTTTATACTTTTTGTCATCGTCAAACTAAAATCCTAGAGCCGCACCTGAATAAATTAACATAAAGTTATGATCAAACTTGATCAAACACTTTCCTATTATATTGCTCAAGTGTATAACAGTCTCATACTGTGTGGCCAATGGATAGTAGGTTTCCATAATAACATGCGGTCAGCTGCTTATTCTAATACAGTACATTCTACTGTGTGGCCAATGGATAGTAGCTTTCTCAATACACCTCCTATATATAATGCACAACCACTTTCTCATACAGTACATATATGATTAATTTGTGCAATGTCATGGATACGTTGGCTTATATATGAGAACACCTTAACTAACAAGCACGCATAGCTTTCCCATCTTACTCTAAGCTACTACCAGTCTCTGTCGTCTAGTTTTAATCTCTTGATGAGTTGCATCACATACGAAATCGTTTCCCAAAAGTTGTCTTTCTTCAGCCTCCTATCTACTTGTAGGAGATCTACATCCTCACCGATACAAAGCTTGTTAGGGTGCAACTACCAAACTCGAATGGTAAGTATTAACGTAAGCAAATTACATCAATTGCAATTGATCACTCGGATTTACTTTGCACTCTAACTCTCTAAGGTACATGCTCTCAATAAATCCTTAAGGTGTTCCCATGGATAGGTACTATTGATTAGTCAGAGAGAAAAAGTTGAGTAAATCCGTCACCCCTCAACTAATCTTGTCAGCAAGTGGTGGCTAGCTCATGCGATAGAGCTCTTAGATGTCCTATATGTAATAGATTAGAAATGACAAATGACAAAAAAATAAAATAAAAATAACCTTGTCAAAAAAATCATAGCCCTTTAAAGCTAAGGGGCGTTCTCGGAAAAAAGGGGCAAAATGAAAAGGTTTTATTACGGGCCAATACAAAAAACAAATATTTATTACCACTAACTCCAATCATTCTTTTTAATTACCACTAACTCCAATCATTCTTTTTAATTACCACTAACTCCATTAAGCTCAATCACTCTTTTTTGGGGTTAGACACTTAGGGTACACTTTTCTATTATAGGGTTTTTAGTGGTTTAGGCACTTTCATAAAGTAACCTAGGATGTAAGGCACTTTCATAGGGTACCCTAAGGTTTAGGTTTATGCACTTTCATAGGGTACCCTAAACTTTAGGGTACCCTAAATTTAGAATATACATTTTAAAATTTAGACTGTACATTAGAATTTAGACCGTACATTTAGAATGTACATTTTAGAATTTAGACCGTATATTTAGAATTTAGACTGTACATTTAGAATGTACATTTTAGAATTTAGACCGTACATTTAAAATTTAGACCGTACATTTTGGAATTTTGACCGTACATTCAAAATTTAGACCGTACATTTAAAATTTAGACCGTACATTTTGGAATTTTGACTGTACATTCAAAATTTAGACCGTACATTTTAGAATTTTGACTGTAGATTTAAAATTTAGACCGTACATTTTAGAATTTTGACTGTACATGGAGTTGGAATCCGTTTCATTCCGCATTCAGCGTTTAGCTACGTGTAACACTTGCTAAAACATTTGTTAAGACACTATACACGTGTGTGTGTGATGGAGGGATTGAAGGAGGGATAACATTTTTGATTGAAGGAGGGATAACAGGCGTGCATTTGATTGGAGGAAGAACTTTGGAGCGGGTGGTGCTTTTGGAAAAGTCAATGGAGTTTGCCGTGCATCACCTCCAAAATGTGGAGCGGCCGGTAATTGGCTCAAATGAAAACCATGGATGAACAAGGCCACGCAAATCAATTGGGCCTTTTCTGGACTGCAATCTTGTGTGTAGAAGTCTTCACTGGCTAGTTTGTGTAGTTCACTCCACTAAGAAAGGCCCAATAGTTTACTTGAGACCAAGACCATGCTAAAAAAACCGGCCCCAATAGTGTACCAATTCCTCTCTTAGCGAACCATGAACACCGATGTAACCTAGCCTTTTTATTTATTTGTTTGTTTTTCAATGGTGTATGAGCTAGTTTACGCGCATCTTGATTAATCCCCTCTCTAATCTGGTCAAAGAAAAACTATCCATGCGGAGATTTCAGGATTTCACAAGGAAATTCTTTCTTGTAGCCTGACTCTAATTAAGAATCGAACCCTAATTGATTGTGTTGGGAGCATACCAACCAACCGGGCGGAAACCTTATGTGGATGCATAATGAAATACCTTCGAAACTTCAAGCGGTTCTCTTATGATGTCCATCTAAGGGGCCGATTGGATGCCAGATTACTTTGGGGTGGATTAAATAATGAGGGTGGATAAAATAGTAGGGGTGTTACGGAAGGTAGGGATGGCAACGGGGTGGGTTGGGGCAAGTTTTGATGATCCCGACCTCGACCCTAAAATTTTTTAATGACCCCTAGCCCGCCCCTAACCTGACCGGGTAATTTATAGGTACCCCCGCCCCCGCCCTTATCGGGTATCGAGTTTACCCGCCCCACCTCTATTTTTTTCACATATTAGTAAAGTATATTTTAGACTTCAATATTAGTGAGCACAAATGATAAATGTTCACATAATAACTTTTACAACTTAGCCAAAATCTACATAATGTTGTATTTTAGTTATAAAAATAAAATCATAAGAATACAAATAAAATAAAGGAGAAAATATAATTTTATATATACATATAAGAGTATATAAATATAGTTATATATATATATATATATATGGAGAGCTTCTAGTCCGGTCTTCCCGTTTCCGGACCTCCATGATCCAAAAAGTTTTTTGACGATCCGAGCCGTCCAATGTGTTCAGAAGGTGTTTTCCAAGGTCCACGCGGAAAATCTTCAAAAAAAACACTGGGAAGGGCTTGATCCATGCATTTTTCGCAAAAATTGTAAATATACAATTTTTGCGAAAAATGCATGGATCAAGCCCTTCCCAGTGTTTTTTTTGAAGATTTTCCGCGTGGACCTTGGAAAACACCTTCTGAACACATTGGACGGCTCGGATTTTACCAAAAAATTTTGCAACACAAAAAAAATAGGCCCAAGGCTTCAATCCGGGGGTCCGGATAAGAAGCTGGGCCTATATATATATATAGAATTTCCTTCCAATCCGGACGTCCGGAAATTAGAAAATCCGGACCAAACGCTCTCTGCCGTTGGATTAGATCCAACGACTGTGGAGAAAATCGGGTAAAAAACTAATTCGCGGGTCTAGGGATCGGGTAAAATGGTACCGGGTTAGATTAAACGGGTCACTATAAACTCTCAAGATCCGGACCATTCCCCTCATTTTCTCGTCTTCCAGTTCCAGAGAGAGGAGAGAGAGAGAGAGAGGCGATCGAGAAAAACCCTAGACCGAGGAAGAAGAAGAACAGATCTACGTTCGTTCAGTTCGAGGAAGAAGAAGAAGAGATCTAGGTTCGTTCGTTTCTCGTCTTCTCCAACTTTCTCTCGTCTGTTCGTTTTTCTCAAACCCTAGACCGAGGAAGAAGAAGAACAGATCTACGTTCGTTCAGTTCGAGGAAGAAGAAGAAGAGATCTAGGTCTGTTCCTTTCTCGTCTTCTCCAACTTTCTCTCGTCTGTTCGTTTTTCTCAAAAACCCTAACTTTTTTTGTTCCAGGTCGAAGCTCAGCTCAGCTCGAAAATCGTCCCTACGCGACTCCATCTTTTCCTCAGGCCTCTCTCTCTCTCTCTCTCTCTCTCTCTCTCTCTCTGTAAGGGCAAAAACCTAGATCTACGAAATTTTGAAAATAAAATTTCGAAATTTTGAAAAAATTTCTGATGTTACACTGTAAAGAAGGGGAAATAGTAGTGGTGGAATGGATGATTTGATTGTTCGTGGACTCATGGATGGTTTAGGTTTACAATCGATACCTAACCAAGAATTTGGTTGTTAATTCATTGTTACTTCTGCTGCATTTTTTTGGTTGTTAATTCAAAAGCATGTTAATTCACTGTTACTGCTGCTGCATTTTGCAGAAGTTGGTGGACAGTTTGTGGCAATGTAGAAGTTGGAGTAATCTGTTGGTGGAAAGTTTGTGTATTTTCTTATGAAACTTGTGTTGGTGGAAAGTTTGCTGCTGCTGCGTTTCTGCTGTTCAAGCGTTTCTGCTGTTGGAACTTGTAGTCTGAACATTAGCACTGATGGTTTTTATGTTGATTCGCCAATGTTTTGGGTCATTGGTCTGGGATTAGTTGTTAATGTTTTGGGTCATTGGTCTGGGATTAGTTGTTGATGCGATTAGTTGTTAATGGCATTCGCTTCATTGTATTGCTAAGGTTTCATCTGAGAATTTTGTGAAATTTTGTGTGTTCATGTCGGACATTTGTACTCTTATACTTGCAAATGGCA
This sequence comes from Vaccinium darrowii, assembly GCA_020921065.1. NCBI lineage: Eukaryota > Viridiplantae > Streptophyta > Magnoliopsida > Ericales > Ericaceae > Vaccinium > Vaccinium darrowii. The sequence goes on from CM037153.1 coordinate 11,172,953, forward strand.
TGCAGGTGATATACATGACCAACACCAAGACCTACTACAACTTTTTGAATATGGTGGTTTTCCTCCGGCTGCAAATTACCTCTTTCTTGGCTACTGCGTCGATCAAGGGAAGCAAAGCTTGGAAAAACAAGGACAGAAGCTAGTCTGTAAAAGAGATCAACAGATTGGAAAGAGGAGTATCAATGGATTATGGATTGAAAAGACTTACTACTCTTGTTATGTATTAGATTTGTTATAGATAGAAGAGAGGAGTATCAATGTATTGAAAACCTTCTTGTAGAGGATGTCAATAAATTTCGTCGACATATGTAGCTTGCTTGTTATGAAAATAAAAGTCTCAGGTTTCTTATGTTGTTTGGCGATGTTGTTTGTTTGAGAAAAGAGAACAGATAAGCTTTTGTTCATATGCTAAGCTTTTTCTTGAATGCTAGTATCATTTAAAGAGGCCTTAGTCTTGTGCTTGCCATGACTAACATGATCCCAAACTCATTTCTGCTACTTCTTCTGAGATTGAGATCAATCCCTCACCCTTCATGGAAGTTGTTCAACATATTACCATCCTTTTTATCCACTCTAAATTTAGGGAGACTACAAACACAAACTTCAACAATAATGTTCATCTCAGGTCAGAAAACTAACACGATGTGAGGTGGATTGCTATATTATTCTTAGCAACGCTCAAGACCATCTAACACAGGCCATAGACAAGTAACAAACCAATGTGAGCCAAGCCCAGTAACACAAATTAATTCACTCTCTAAGGCAACAGGCTAGTGCGATGCAAAACATAAAACCACTTAGTTAAAAGTCTAATGCATGATCACTGAATGAAAATCGCCTCACGGTTTACACTTTGTACTCAAAGCATTCCATTCGGGACTGTGACTGAGAGCTGTGTAGTCTGTGTAGCTCTTTGTCATCACTCACAATTTCAGCACTCATAAAATGCAAGAGGAGAGGACAACCACAGTGCATAATCAAAACAGAGAACTCAAAGCCAAAGTCACGCATTTGTCATTATAAAATTGTCTTTACAAGAAGTTGATGGTCTAGCCAATGGGCAACCTTGTTTTTTCTCTTTACAGCTCCAAGAGCAAGTGTACAATCGGGAAGTTGCCCGAAACGCTAAAAATTGACAAACAACATAAAAATTGAGAGCTTTTATCAAAATCTAAATGGTCTAAATGAGACACATGCCCTTGATTCAGCAAAACCGTCTCCCACTTGTTGGCATAGGTTCTCCGGCGAAACTCCATCGTGGTCCCTCTGCTAATCTGCCAATCATGGCACTCTGTGGTGCAAAATGCACGCAAGTAGCTGCACCATTGATACTATTTCTTCAAGAGTAAGCTGAAACATGGAAAATTATGACTACATTATTGACATTCATCATTATATTTTGCATTTTGTATCTCTCTTTGTTAACAGTACAAGACAGGTTTTTCAAATTACGATACCTTTCACTTCAATTTTCATGAAATACCTATGATGTTGAAGGATTCATACATACAAAATAACCCAAATAAAATGCTACAGGAAAACAGTAATAATTATACCTTTCAAAGGATGGTGTCCAGGAGATCTGTATACCTTTTCAATTCACACAGCAGCTGTGATTGATGGATAACTGAAGAAATCAAACAATTTTTGGTTACAAAAATAGAACACAAAACCTTTAAACCAAGAAGGGCTGTCTAATTTCAACTTTTTTCCCGAAAACCTTTAGACATGCTCGTAAATTTCCTCAACCCACATCTGCTATTTTCAACCAGATTTAAAACTAGGGTTTACAAATCGACACAAACATACAGAGAGGGAGATCAAGAGAGACAGAGCGCAAGAGAAATTGAACGACGAAACACAGATAAATCGATTTACTTCAAACTTTTTTCGAAAACTAGGGTTTCATAAAACTGGCGAAATCGAAACACGGAGAAATCGAGAGAGAGAGAGAGAGAGAGAGAGAGAGAGAGAGAGAGAGAGAGAGAGAGAGAGAGAGAGACCTGCTGTTTGTAAATGATTCGATCTAGGTAGGATTTCGCCTGGGTTTGTTCGATCGATCGATCTGGGGCAGATGGGAATCGCACCTCTTCTCTTCGAATCGCCTCGCTCTCTCTCTCTCTAACGCTGTTTCAAAAACGTAAAAGTGAGAGATGGGTCAAGACCCGTGTGGCTTTATGACCCGTTTCGATTCATTTAACCCGAAAATAGACCCGCGAACTCTTTTTTTCCCCACAGCCGTTGGATGAGATCCAACGGCCCAGATTAGAGGTCCGGATTTTTCTAATTTCCGGACGTCCGGATTGGAAGGAAATTCTATATGTATGTATATATATATATATAGAATCAACTTCTAATGAGGGATCCCTCATTTTAAATAAAATGAGGACCAAGCAATTTTTCCACTTTCCGAATTGAATTTTGACGATCCGAACCGTTAGATGTGTTTAAAATGTGTTTTTAAGGTCCACCGCTAGGATTCGTCCAAAAAAAATACCCGCAAGGGCTTCATCCGATTAGTTTTTGTTAAAAACATTATATATAGCGTTTTTAACAAAAAATGATCGGATGAAGCCCTTACGGGTATTTTTTTTGGACGAATCCTAACGGTGGACCTTGAAAACACATTTTAAACACATCTAACGGTTCGGATCGTCGAAATTTGATCGAGAAGCATGAGGTTCTCATTTAAATAAAATGAGGGATCCCTCATTAGAAGTTGATCCTATATATATATATATGTCAGGGCGGGTAATATCGGGATGGAGTGACCATACCCTTGCCCCTACCCTAACCCTGACGGGTTTTTCAAAATCACTCATTTTTTATAATTAGATAAATTCGATAATTAATTAATTTTTTATGTAAATCTAAGGGAGAGTTAATTAGACGTCCTGTACCAAAAATATCATTATGATTCCATCCTATAGAGTTTAAATCTAATAATTAATTAAACTATAAGATTTAATTGTAATTAATTTTATATTAATTTTTAATTATAAAAATTAATTTATAACATATTAATTATTATTTTTTAAAATTTATTGGATTTATATTTAAAAAAATTAATTATTGTCAATTAATTATATTTTTTTATTGGATCTAAAGATCTAGTGCTGTAAAAAAATTTAGATTTTAGAATCAAAATGTATTTTTAGATCTAGCACTAGTTCAAATTTTTTTATAAGTTAATTAGATTTTTTAGATCTTTAGATCTTTAGCACTAGTTAATTAATTAATTTTTTTAGATCTTTACAACACTAACATAAAGATCTAAAAAAAAAGGTACATTTCTGGACCACAAATTTTCATTTTTTTTTCACATCGAATTATAGATCTCTATTAGTAGTTAAATTTGGTGCAAAAGAAAATAAAAAATTATCCGCCGAAATAATTTATTTTTTTATCTGAAAGATATTGCAAAGCAACTCAACAAGCCAACAAGCAAAAAATGTAAAGTATAGAATTTTTCAAATTCTTTATGTATCAAATTAATGATCTCTATTAGTAGTTTTAATTTTGTGCAAAAAAAAAAAAAAAACGTGGAAGTACTTGATTTTTTTATCCGAAGGTTATTGCAAAACAACCCAACAAGTCAAAAATGTAAAATACTACTAAGGTATATAAATTTTCAATTTTTTATCGGATTAAAGATCCTTATTAGTAGTTTAATTTGCTGCAAAAAATATAAAAAAATTACGTGCGAAAGTATTTTATTTTTTTATCTGAAGAAAATTACAAAAGTATAGAAACTAGCATGTCCTCCATAAATATGGACATGGTCTAACCGGTCCATATTTATGGGTGGCCGTGGGTCCAAAAACATGGAGGGTTCGACACTTCCACTATTGCTCCCAGCCTCCCAAACCCAGCTATGGAGGGAGTAAGCCCAGGATTTTGAGTGTAAAACGCGCATAATTGGGGGATGGTGCTAACTTCAAAGGAACAACATCCATGCAGTCCCCATCCAAGCCGTTGATGCTTGGAAATCAAAGGCCCAGATGTGTTTAGACTCAAATAGAGTTGCACTGTTGATCGCCGAACTAATCTGGGCCATTGATCGCCGAGCATCAATAGCTCGGATGGGGACAACATGCACCCCGGATCCCATAATTATGGAGGGTGCTAGTCCCCATCCAAAAAGCTATAAATGACTAACGACTTAACTCTTTGGTAAGTCCAGTGCTTTCTATAACAATGGTAAGTTTTGAAATCAGAGTGACAGGAGACCCCAATCAATTTACACAGAACAAAAGGGTCATCACGTTTGTTATTCTTCAATTACAGATTGGGTAAAACGTCAGACGATAGATAATGAGCCTCTGCTGGCTTTAAGATAAGCAATTGCCATTTGCTCACGCAACAAACCTAAGGAGGGGAAAGGGACAGGACAAAAAATGCTACGTATTATTTCCATCAAAATGCTACAAAACAATGTTTCCTAGACACTACAAGAAAAAAGACTATTCCCGGCATTAGAAAACCGCCGGGAAAAGTATTACCGGCGGTAAAAATACAAAAAACCGCCCGCCGTCAAAACGGCCGTCGGGAAAAGATAAACGGCGGTAATCTACCGCCGGTAATAGTAGTCGACTTTTGCCGGCGGTTTCATTACCGCCGGTAATGGTTATTTCCGAAAAAAAATTTGTCCCGCCAAGTTTCGAACCCGCGACCCTTTGTGTGGAGGCCCGACACCTAACCACCCGACCACCCAAACTTTTTGGTTATACTTAGGAAATAAAAATATTTATATTAAAATTTACATTTTTACCGGCGATTTTTTGGATTACCGCCGGTAATAAAACCGCGGGAAAAATTATTTTTTGCGGCGGGTTGTGATTACCGCCGGTAATAGCACCCTTTAACGGCGGTTTTGTTACCGCCGGTAAAAGCAATATTTGGCGTAGTGAGAGCTGCCGTTTCTCATAATTTTACGCCCTGTTCATAAGAAGGATATGTGTATGAGTGAGAAATGAGATATAATAAGAGGGAGATAAAGAGGTGTATAATATTAAAGCGGGTATTATTTTAGAAGAGAAGATTAAAAGTTACTCGGTTTATTTTGTTGTTGTAGGAGGGAGATATTATGAGGGGTTGGATAATGTAAAATTATGTAAAATGCCATTTTTGTCCATATAAAAAAAAAGTGGAGGTAGTGGTGGGGGCCCTTTTTTTTTTTCCCCTCCATTCAATGCGTTAGAGAAGGTGGTGGGGCATGGGATGCGTCATGAAAAATGGCCCGGATATAATATAGATTGGGTGTGTGTCTAAAATATATCCCCTCCAAGAGGATATGTATATTTAGAGATGGAGCTAGAGGGGGCCCGGTAGGAGCAGTCGCCCCCTGCAAGAAAAAGAAAAAACCTCTAGTATTATATATAGAACAATTTTTTTTTTTATGAATTAGATAGGCTCGCTCCTGCAAAGCATTTTGGAAAAAAATTCGCTCTTGTGTAGTGAAATTTCTGGCTCTGTCCCTGTGTATATTCAAGGATTTTATATCCGGGTTGCAAAAAAATAACAAATATCAAATATATCTCAAGCCGAATTTCTATATCCGAATCCACCTCATATTCGCTCTCTATATCCTTCAATGAACATGGCGTTAAAGTTGGACATGGGGTTGTTGATGTGCATGGGATCGATGCACAATAGGTGTTGTGCACCATTCGAGCCGTCCGTTGCTCGGATGGGCGACCCATATTTCATCTTGCACGCACAACAATGAATAGTTGGAATGCAAAAGTGTTTAGGTGAAATTTGGGTCGTCCATTCGAGCAATGGACGACTCAGATAGTGCACAACACTTTTTGTGTGTTCCATGCACAACAGCAACCCCAAATCCCGTTAAAGTTAACAACAAGCACCAACAAAACAATTGTAAACATGGCGTTAAGTTTACAACAAATACTCCCAACAAAGCAATTGTCATTATCGAAATCAAAACTAACATATCACAAGAGAACGAAAGACAGCTCACCTTCATGGCGTTAAGTTACAAAAAATACAAACAAAGCAATTGCCATTATCGAAATCATAACTAACATATCAAGTAACGAAAAAAAGACAGCTCACCTTTAACCTTTGACGAGTTTCCGTTTCCACATTATATATTTCTTGTTTTCCAATGGTTCATAGTGGAGAGAGAGGCTGTGAGAGAGAGAGAGAGAGAGATCTCTAATAAGTTTTCTTCAATTCTTTAAACAAATCAAAGAGAGAGATCATCGGAAGGAGAGAAAATCAATTCTTGCCACCCCCGTCATCGGTTTTCACGTCATCAATCACCGCTTTTGGGTTTCTAGAAACAAATCAAAGAGAGATCGTCGGAAGGAAGGGAAAATTAATTCTTGCCACCACCGTCATCGGTTTTCACGCCATTTACCGTCGCTTCTGTGTTTCTGCAATGATGCAAAGTACGTACCTCTTCCCTAATACCTTTCATAATCTGCCTTCCATTTTTCTGAATTACTACTGATCTTTTCTTTCATCCAATTTTGCTGCTAAACGAAATTATATGAGGACAACGATAGTGCCACGAACTTGTTCATTATCTAACAATCTTACCCTCATAGCTCAAAGCAACAAGTCAGAATTGGTTTCACTGCAGAGCTTTCTCGGTCCCTCTTCACTTTGAGCAATTTTGGAGCGTCGGGAGGCTACCACATGGTACTCCCTCGGCATCTAGGCCGTCCATTTTGGTTTTGGGCGGTCCGGATTTGACGAGAGAAAAAAAAAGAGAGAAAGAAGAGTGAGGGTATTTTAATCTCGGCCGTCCAATACACTTTTAGGTGGCCCAGATACAACATTCTAGTTACATAAACATTACAAAAACTAATAGGTATCACTTGAATATCACTCTTCTTACATTTTTGGAGGCAAACAAATCAATCAAACTTCCATAATCTAGTTTTGATGCGAAATCATTTTCAATAGATGACATTGCTAATCCATTCAATCTTTCTTATGACATGATTGATCGAAGATAGTTTTTGATCATCTTCAACTTTGAAGAGAAAAAGATCATGATCATCAGCCATTCCATTCTCTTTTCTCCCCTTGTCGGTCAGTTCCATTCTCGGTTTCTCCAAGGGAACGAATATATTGATAAAAAAAACAAAGATCAAGAATAGATAACGAGGATGGGTTTTAACCTTTTCCATTTGTTCAATTTTCAAAATTTTTTCCTTTCTAAAAGTTAAACGTTCTGGGCTTATGAGAATATGTGGGCCTTTATTTTTTTCATGGGCCTTCATAACTTAAGGTGGTTGGGGCCCTATTTAGTGTTTATTGAGCTAAAAAGAGTCCTAGGGTGCTATACTAACCCATTACAGCAAGGGCCCCCTGTTTTGGGCCTTTTTTGGGGGGCCCTTTGCCACCGCCTAGTGGGCTTGGCCCAAGGGCCGGCCCTACTCTCTCTCTCTCTCTGTGGCGGACGACAACACAAAGATCCCATCTCCGGCAATCTCTCTTCCTCTCGATTTACTGGTGTCAAAAATCTAGAAATCCTCTCGCCTGGGCTGGGCCAAACGGAACCCAGAAATCCTCTCGTCTCAAAGGGTGCTCGTGGGTCCTCTAAGATTGAGATCGAGATCAAGATGTGTGTATATAGATCGAGATATGTATATATCGATCGGGATGGCCCTTCTAATTCGTGTATGTATAGCTCAAAATCGTGTATGTTTATGTATGTATATCTCGATCTTTTGTGATTATGATTCGTGTATGTATAACCTAGAAATCCTTGTGTATGTATAACCCAGGTTTGTGTGTGTGTGTGTGTGTATGTCTGATTTGTGTATGTATAACTCAGAAATCCTTTTGTGGTTTTGATTCTCTGTTCCACTCTCTCTCTCTCTCTCCAAATTGACCGAACCGGCCAAACTGGACCGAATCGACTAAACCGAACCAAGAACTGAACTGGCTTTGTAAAACCGATTTCGGTTCTCTATTTCTCCCAAAGTAGTTTTTCTCGGTTCACTCGAAAACCAACACGAACAGGACCAAACCGATCTTGTTTCACCCCTAATTAACAGGGATGAATGAGGGTAATAATGTCACTTGCTCATGGTCATCATGGATGATAAAAGTAAATCGTGGCATTATTAGTGGCTTTCTATAATTTCAAGATTATCTTTGAAATTAACAATGGTAGTTGGCCCGCGTGTATTCAAATTACTAACATCACAGTTTATTAGCTGTAATTATTAATCATTTTAAGATTACAATGTTGTGAATATTAATGTGGTTGCTCGCAGGTTTCACAAAAAAACGGGGTTCTGGCCGTGCAAAACCATAGAAATTAACAACATTGCTTCTGAGCTAGCGGAGAGATACGTGTGGCATCAACCCTATTGGCATCAATGGAGATCATGCTATCCTCATTCATCACCGTCCTTATGAGCAACAACAGTGGTTACCGCTACCTCATCGGAGAATCAGAAGCAAGGGCATAGTCGTAATTTGATGATACACGATCCAAAGATAGAACCGAAACTGAGACAGAATTAAACTTACACAAACTCATATACAAAATACAATCTAAAGGCCTGGATACTCCAACAAACATTAATCATTACTGAAACGCAGAGGATACTGAATCAGGAACACAAACGACAAACAAACTCATAAGCATACTGAAACCCAGAGGATACTGAATCAGGAACACATACGACAAACAAACTCATAAGCATATTGAAGCAAGATTTTGTAGTTTAACCCAATTTCACAGCATCAAATTCCCGTTGAAGAGTCACAACAGTGGGAGCAGAAGATAGAGTGAGACTGGGTTCGGGAGCAACTGGGGCAGCTGGTGCAGCAGTGGGAGCGGGAACGGGTCCGGCAGCCCGAGAAAAGGAGGCAACAACCGTCGTATAAATCGCCTTGGGGTTGATGGGGAGCCCCGGGCAGCAGCAATGTCGGAGTAGCAGCAGCGAGGTTACCGACATTGCAGTTTCAACAATGGCAATCCCCTCCTCCTTCGGAGCCTTCGAAGCCATTGTTGAAACTGCAATGTCGGTGATCTTGTTGTTGCTACTCCGCCATTGCTGCTGCCCGAGGCTCTCCATCAACCCCAAGGCGATTTATACGGCGGTCGTTGCCTCCTTTTCTCGGGCCGATGTTGCACTAGCTGCCGAGCCAGCCCCAGTCGCTCTTGGACCTGTTCCCGCTCCCGTTGCTGCATCAGCTGCCCCAGCTGCTCCTGAACCCAGTCTCACTCTCTCTCCTGCTCCCACTGTTGTGACTCTTCAACGGGAATTTCGCAATGGCCATGATACATAGTCCATTTTTGATGTGGTGAAATTGGGTTAAAACTACAAAATCTTGCTTCAATATGCTTATGAGTTTGTTTGTCGTTTGTGTTCCTGATTCAGTATCCTCTGGGTTTCAGTAGTGATTAGTGTTTGTTGGAGTATCCAGGCCTTTAGTTTGTGTAAGTTTAATTCTATCTCAGTTTCGGTTCTATCTTTGGATCATGTATGCTATAGTTAGGTTCAAGCTTCGGGATTGTATCTTGTGGCCCTTTATAGAAGATGTTGATTGTAGACATAATAGAGATTGCAATCCAGTAAAAGCATACAGCTGATATTGTTTCTCATTCTGAGGTTTTCTGATACCTGCAACATGGATTCATGCTTTATGTTTGTCAAGTGATGTCTCAAAGATGCAGTGTAGAAGAGAGAGAAGTTGGTGATCAGGGAATCATGGGGTGGTGATCTCGGGGTTTTCAATATCAAATTTTGGAATTATGGATGCAGCTTCAAATAGTCTCGATGTTTGTCTGAGAATAAATCATGGATGCGTCTCTTTGCAAATAGTCATTGGATCTCAAATCAGAATCATGGAGGTGTCTTTTTGCAAGTATTCCTGCGTTTAATTTGGTAACAAGATGGCCATCCAAAGTTTGGGTTTGAATTTTGTGGTACTCCACTGGTCAGAGCATTTGGATCATTATTTCTGTTCTCCTCTTTTGTGGTTGGCATCTTGCCAACTCTTTCTTCAATTTCTTTTCCCTTCGGGTCCTTGGAGCCGTTGGAGGCTCGTGTCTGTTGAAGCTCGGGGGTGCCAACTTTGTTGGGATGTTCGTGCCTCGTTGTGATGCCTTGCTTTCCTTAGGTCATTTTAATCGTTGTAACTTTATATTCAAAGATTAACAAATTTCCTTTTGCCGAGCAAAAAAAAAAAAGAAACTACAAAATCTTGTCAACGGGATTTTGAAGTTTCATAGGAGTAATAGGAATGAAAAAAATAAGACTGGCAGATTGCAACTCACAAAAATAATTGGTTCATCTTCTTTCCATATGTGCATCTGATTTCATCTGATCTGTGAGTTGCCCCAGCAGAAGTCCACCCTGAGTTGTGACAATGGCAACAATCTGAACTTTTTTTAACACTTTCCCGATACAGGGATTTATCTCGTGGAGAGTTGTAACTCATTGCTAAACTGCGTATTTTTTTCTCGAGAATCTATCTCGTGGAGAGTTGTAACTCATCCTGCAGTTAGATTTCGAAGGAATAAACAATTGGCTCAATCCTGCCCACTCAATTGAGCCTTTGTGGGCTTTAAGATGAGCAATTGCCATTTGCTCACACAACAAACTTAAAGAGGGGAAAGGGACATGACAAAAAAATGTTACGTACTATTTCTTTCAAAAAGCTACTAGGTAGTCTTGTAGCTAATTTCAAGTGAGACTCGAAGTCATTAGTCATTTTTTAATATGAAATTTTCAAGGAGGAAGAAGAATATTTTTTAATATGAATTATCAATGTATGATCCCACACTTTTTGAATTTTTTTCACAAATAAGAGAATACTCTTGCCAGCCCATTGAGTGTACAGATCCTCTCTAAATTTAACAAGTTTTAAAAGTGAAAAGTGGACCCCAATTATGCTTATGTGGACACCTTATGATACAACTTAGGAGCAATTTTTAGGGAGCCCAATGTAGATGCCCTAAAAGTGTAAAAAGTGGGTTCCATTTATGTGTTGTTATGACAAAAAATGTTGTTAAGTTAATGAGTGTTGCAATGGTGTTATTAAAGTTTGTTAAAATGAAAAAAAATACACAATATATATACTCCATATGTATACACATGTGATATCTTTCTCTCTCTTATTTTTTTTTCTTTTGATCCATTCTCTCTCCTGCATTCTCCTACTCTTTTTCTAGCAAAGCCGTTTCTCTCTCCTCTGTGTCAGAAGGCTCCGGGCAATTTCTCTCTTTCTCTCTTCTCTCTCTTCTTTGTAGCTACGCCAGGCCTTCCAGTTAAGTCCTGCGCACTAGCTTTTTTCTAACTGTTACACACTTTAACTACCCCTAACTACACTATTATGGACAAAAATAAACAAAATGTTAGTTAATTGTGTTAGTAACTGACTAATTTGGGTCTTTAACCACACTACTACAGATAGCCTTATAATTTTACGCCCAGTTTATAAGAGAGATATGTGTATGAGTGGGAAATGAGATATAACAAGAGGGGGATAAAGATGTGTATAATGTTAAAGGGAGTATTAGTTTAGAAGGAAAGATTAAAAGTTACTCGGTTTATTTTGTTGTTGTAGGAGGGACATATTATGAGAGATTGGATAATGTAAAATTGTGTAAAATTTCATTTTTGTCCATATAAAAAAAAAGGTGGAGGTAGTGGTGGGGGTCCTTTTTTTCTCTGTCTCTCTCCATTTACAATACGTTAGAGAAGGTGGTGGGGTATGAGATGCGTCAGGAAAAATGGCCCGGATATAATATAGATTTGGGATGTGTCTAAAATATATCGCCTCTAGGAGAATATGTATATTGAGGGATGGAGTTAGAGGGGGCCCAGTAGCAACAGTCACCCCTGCAAGTAAAAGAAAAAACCTTTAGTATTATATAGGATTTTTTTTAAATGAATTATATAGGCACGCCTCTGCAAAGTATTTTGGAAAAAATTTTCCCTTGCGTAGTCAAATTCCTGGCTTTGTCCCTATGTATGTTAAAGGATTTTATATCCGAGTTGCAAAAAAATAACAAACATCAAATATATCTCAAGCCGAATTTCTATATCCGAATCCACCTCATATCCGCTCTCTATATCCTTCAAACGAACATGGCGTTAAAGTTGGACATGGGGTTGTTGCTGTGCATGGGATGCACAACAGGTGTTGTACATCATTCGAGCCGTCCGTTGATCGGTGTTGTGCACCATCCAGCCCAGATTTTTTTTAATGCATTATATAGGCTCGCCTCTGCAAAGTATTTTGGAAAAAATTTGCCCTTACGTAGTGAAATTTCTGGCTCCGTCCCTATGTATATTAAAGGATTTTATATCGGGGTTGCAAAAATATAACAAACATAAAATATATCTCAAGCCGAATTTCTATATCCGAATCCACCTCATATCCGTTCTCTATCCTTCGAACGAACATGGCATTAAAGTTGGACATGGGGTTGCTGCTGTGCATGGGATGCACGACAGGTGTTGTGAACCATCCGAGCCGTCTGTTGATCGGATGGCCGGCCCAGATTTCATCTTGCACGCACGACGACGAACGATTTGGATGCAAAAGTGCCGAGGTGAAATCTGGGCTGTCCATCCGAGCAACGGACGACTCGAATGTGCATCTCATTCACAACAGCAACCCCAAATCCCATTGAAGTTACCATAAGCACCAACAAAGCAATTTTCATTATCGAAATCAAAACTAACATATCAAAAGCGAACGAAAGACAGCTCACCTTCATGGCGTTAAGTTACAAAAATACCAACAAAGCAATTGTCATTATCGAAATCAAAACTAACATATCAAGTAAACAAAAAAAGACAGCTCGCCTTCATCTTTTGACCTTTGATGAGTTCGGCACCGTTATTACACAACACTTGTGCCCTTTTCAGTTTCCACTTATGTGCCACCCTGTTGGAAATCCGGTCTTCAGAAATGATGATAGCGTTGTCTCCATAAGAAAATCTGAAACAATAAATTACATTCGGGGTACGTTTTGACAACGCTTTCCTAAAGACAGTATTTACCCCCACCAATTCGAGTGAATTTAGTGTGCACCGTGTTAACATCAAATCCTCCTTCAAGATACAACGAAACCGAACTCGATGTTCTTTCTTAATGCGTTTGCACAAACGAAAACAGACAGAATATCCGCTATGGAAGGATAAGAGAACCAAGAAACCAAGAACTGATATTCTGTTTCCTAATGTCAGTATGCCTAAAAATGTAGGAATAAAGTGTGTCGAGAGAAAGTAATTTGCTAAGAAATTTTTTCGGCATCACAAATGACTTTACAAAGTGCCTATTTATAGATTTATTGGTAGCCCTTTGTAAAAGATTGTTTGGTTAAGAGTTTTGAGAAAAATGTTTTGAGAAACATTTTTGAGATAGTATTTGGATGGATTTTGGAAAAAGTAATAATTAGGAGATGTGTAGTAATTGGAGAGAGATAGAGAGAGAAATGAGAATAATGATTGAAGAGAGGGGTATAAGTAGAGAGAAATGTGATTAATGATTGGAGAGATGAGAGCTGGGGAAAAAATCTTTTTGGAATTTTTTTTGGAAATGTGAAGTGAACACAGTATGTCTTTAGAAGACACCTATTAGAATAATTGTGTGTGATCAATAGACACTCTTTAGGAAGGGTCATGCCTCTTAGTGGCACCCCATTTATTGTATACCTTCCTAATAGTCACTTCTATTCTAATAAATACATCCCAATTTAAATGGTGTGATAACCATTTGATAAAGTCACAACTTTATGTGAAAATGTGTTACACACTTTTATATAAATAAACACCTCTCTACATCTTTTCATAAAATCCCCAAACCGAAATCATTTATTTTTTTGAAAATCTCCAACAACCCTTGCTCGATAAGTGTTGTGTACAGAGCCGTTCGTTACTCGGATGGATAACTCAGATTTTTGCACGCACGACAATGAATGATTCGGATGCAAAGCTGTTGAGTTGAAATTTGGGTCGTCCATCCGGACAACGGACGTTCCGAATGTGCACAGCAGCAACCCTAGATCCCATTATATATATATATATATATATGTTGTTTTCCAATGGGAACAATTTCAAAGTGGAGAGAGAGAGAGAGAGAGAGAGATCTAATGGCCCTGTTCGTTTCTCAGTTTAGTTTTAGTTTTGATGACATCATTATTTCTCTCATTTTTCTCTCCACTCATTACACCTTATGACATCATCAAAACTAAACTAAACTATCTAACCAAACACAACCATTAGTTTCCTTCTAATCAAAGAGAGATCATCAGAAGGAAGGGAAAATTATTTCTTGCCACTACCGTCATCGGTTTTTACGCCATCAACCGAAGATTCTTTATTGGAACAAATCAAAGAGAGATCATCAGAATGAAGGGAAAATTATTTCTTGCCACCGCCGTCAACGGTTTTCACGCCATCAACCGCCGTCAACGGTTTTCACGCCATCAACCGTCGTTTCTGGGTTTCTGCTATGCTATGATGAAAGTACGTACCTCTTCCCTAATCCTTTCATTAATCTGCCTTCCATTTTCTGAATTACTACTAATCTTTCTCTCGTCTAATTAATTTAGTTTTGCTGCTAAACCAAATTCTATAAAGACAACGACAGTGATAGTGCCACGACTAGATTTTATAGTGCCACGGACTTGTTCCTTATCTGACAATCTTACCCTCATACCTCAAAGCAACAATTCAGAATTGGTTTCACTCCAGAGCTTTCTCGGTCCCTCTTCACTTTGAGCAATTTTTGAGGTTACCACATGATACTCCCTCGGCATCTAGGCCGTCCATTTGGTTTTGGGCGGTCTGGATTTGAAGAGGAAAAAAAAGAGAGAAAGAGGGGAGAAAGTGTTTTAATCTCGGCCGTCTAATACACTTTTAGGTGGCCCAGATACAACATTCTGGTACCACATGGGTTTGGCCACGTGGTACCCATTTGGTACCCAAAAATTTTCCCTTCACTATTGACCTTTTTCTCTCACCCGTAAACTTACCCACTTCTTCTCCCTTCTCAATCTCGACCCAGCGCTCTTCTATCCATCACCCCCGTTCAACCAAATTCCTAATTTCAAATCCGTTCTTCGTGTCGACTTCACCAAACCTGATCCCCATATGGACATGTCAGATTGAAGCCTTTTAACTGTATATAGTTTGGACAGTCATATTCAAACTAGAGGAAACAGAGCAAATTTTCACATGGGCCTGCCTGTTTTCTCATCTAATGCTCAAAATTGTACATGACTGGGTTGTTCACAATCAACTTTGTTGGGCGGTGCATTGTTGAGTGGGAAGTGCGATGGAAGGGTTCATGCGACGGATTCAATTGGTAGAGACTAGAGAGTATGAGTTTGTTTCTATGGAAACTTGGCAAAGAAAGGGAAACTTGGCAAAGAAAGGGCAAAGGGAGGGAAACGTCTTTTCTTTGATGTGCAGAGAGGGAAATGTTTGGGAGAGAGACAGAATGAAGGAGGGAAGCACGATTAAAGGGGTGAAAAAAACACCCACCCACAAACAAGCCCGAACCAGATATTATTATTATTATTTTCTTTTGGGTTTTTTCGATGGCCGGTTCGGTTCTTGGTAAGGGAGACTTTTTGAGTGAGCCGAATAGGGCCGAACCGGTGTTCACATAATATGCCTGAAAAATGTAAGGGGTAGGGATTGAACCCCCCAATCTTACACATGGAAAGCCAAAATCTTGACCACTTGGCTGGCAAGCCCTTTGTGTTTTAAGTAGGAAACACATGCACACACACACACACTCTCTCTGGCGGACGACAACATAAAGATCCCATCTCCAGGCTGCTATCTCCGACCATCTCTCTTCCTCTCGAAATTTGGTTTAAAAAATCTTGAAATCCTCTCGTCTCAAAGGGTGCTCGTGGGCCCTCTAAGATCGAGATCAAGATATGTGTATATAGATCGAGATTGAGATATGTGTAAATCGATCGGGATGGGCCTTCTGATTCGGGTATGTATATCTCTTAATCGTGTATGTTTATGTATGTATATCTTGTGATTTTTTTTTTGATTCTTTTGTGATTTTGATTCATGTATGTATAACCTAGAAATCCTTGTGTATGTATAACCCAGATTCGTGTATGTGTATATATCTCTGATTCGTGTATGTATAACTCAGAAATCCTTTTATGGTTTTGATTCTCTGATCCTCTCTCTCTCCAAATCGACCGAACCGGCCAAATCGGACCGAACCGAGAACCGAACCGGCTTTGTAAAATCGGTTTCGGCTCTTTATTTCTCCCAAACCAGTTTTTCCCGGTTCACTCGAAAACCCCCACGAACAGGATTGAACCGAACTCGTTTCACCCCTAATTTACAGTGATGAATGAGGGTAATTATGTCACTTTGCTCAAGGTCATCATGCACTATAAAAGTCAAAGTCAATCGTGGCATTATTAGTGGCCTTCTATATTTTCAAGATTATCTTCGGAATTAACAATGGTAGTTGGGCCGCGTATATTCAAATTACTAACATCACATTTATTAGCTATAATTATTAATCATTTTACGATTACAATGTTGGTGATATTAATGTGGCTGCCTGCAGGATTCACAAAAAAATGGGGTTCTAATCGTGCAAAACCTTAGAAACAACATTGCTTCTGAGCTAGCGGAGAGATACGTGTGGCATAAACCCTATTGGCATCAATGGTGATCATGCTATCCTCACTCATTGCCGTCCTTATGAGCAACAACAATGTTTACCGCTACCCCATCAGAGAATCAGCAGTAGGGGCACAGTAAGGGTATTTCTGGACACTGGGGCTTTGGGCTTTTTACTTCTCATTTCCTCTGTTTCTTTGGATTTTCAGACGAGCTGCCCTATTCTGGTTTTGATATTCTATTTTATTGATGTCACCTTTGAGTTTGGTAGGGTTTCTAATGCTTCTAACGAGGAGGACCACCACCACCACATGGAGGATGTGAAGAACAACATGGTCGGGTGATTGATGTTGACCCTGATAACATTGGTATCAAAGCCCTTATGACTCCCTCTTGCATGAATGCTGTTGTATGATTATGTTTTCTTTTTTCGCATGGATATTTGAAGAAATTTTGCTTTAATTAAAAAATATCCGCAAGGGAAAATAACTTAATCATACAACAGCGTTCATGCGAGAGTGAGCCATAAGGGCTTTGATACCAATGTTATCTGGGTCGACATCAATCACCCAACCACGTTGTTCTTCACATCCTCCATGTGGTGGTGGTCCTCCTCGTTGGAAGCACTACCAAACTCGAAGTTGACATCAAGAAAATAGAAATATCGAAACTAAAACAGGGCAGTTAACAAACGCCGAAATTGGTCCTAAAATCCAAAGAAACACAGGGAATGACAAGTGAAAAGCCCTAAGACCCATTGTCCAGAAATACCCTCCCCTGTTCACAATCCTCCCAACATAGTCTGTCGTCAAATTAGGGCTCTGCCCTTGCTCCTTATTCTCCAACGAGAGGTTGATTACTAGGCTGGCGTGGCTATAGTACCGAATGGACCGGACGTTGAACAAGAATGCTACCAAGAAATGAGCTGCATCATATGTATCTCGAATTGAATTTGTGAAAGAAACCTTGTCTCTCAATACATGACCGATTGTTGTGTATACAACTTATATGGAGAATTCTTTACACTAAGGAGATACATCTTGTACAAGAATAATCTAAAGAAGGAAGGCAAGAAATCTAGAGAGAAATGTGCCAAAATACTTGTGCATTATTCAAGGCTTCAAATCATGCCAAAATCTTTGTGCTCAAGGCTGCAAATCATGTGCCAATCTAATGCAAGTCAAACTTTCTTGTTTTGGATCTTTATCAATATGATCTGGAAACCTGTTCCAAATAGGAATAAGACGACCAAAAATGGAAAGAGAATTACGATTTTTAATGATAGTGCACAAATTGTAATGTTCTATGTAGAAAAGGATCGTATGTATGGAAACTGCGTAAGATGATCATCTTAGTTAAATTAAGTCTCCATCAGTAAAATCTTTGCAATGATTTCTCTTCACTCCATTCTTCCACGGAGAATACCAACAAATTATATCTAGACACAGTAATTTCGGATTAGAGGAACAGCCAAGTAAATGAAGACAAAATTGAAACTGGAACATTTTTTGTTTTCACTAAAATTTGCAACCGGTTGAAGGAGTGAATATAAATCCTACTATTAAAATCTTGTGCTAAAATATAAGGGAAGCAATTAAAAGGTGAATTATTTGAGTTTGACATATCAGTTATGTGATTTCTGATAGGGAACTTTATTTTATTCTAAAATTAGATAGTTCTCTAAGTTAGTAAGTCACTTGTTGGGCCGAGACATGTTACTTTTTCTTGTAAGAACAAACTAGCAGGAAACCCGTGCTACGCGCGGGACAAATTCTGGTACACAATTAGTTTAAAACTCGTGCTATGCACGAAAACTTTTGAATATCAAGAGTAAACCAAATTGGTTTTAGATTTATTCTTTACTAAGCAACAAGGACTTGTGGTTAACTGACGCAGCGGAATTCACGAGAAACTAGTTAGCGTACTAGTTCAAACGATGATAGGTCTCGAATCCACGAGGTTTCTTGAATCCACAAGAAGAAAGAGAATAACTCTGATTTATAATTGATTAAAAGCTTCCTAATGAAAGAGGTTGCATGCCCTTTTATAGGGAAAACTAGCAAACCCTAGCAAAACTTACCTAAAAAATAAAGTATTCCGGAAATTGGGGAAACTCCCAAAATTGGAAACTAGAAAGAAAAATAAGAAATTCCCAATTGGAAACAACGTAAACGGAATTACACGCTAAGAGTAATTCGTAATCTAATTATTACCTAAAATAGCAAAATTACTAAATTGAAGGCCTAAACGAATAAATTTGGCCGAATTCCACCATCAGTCACGATTAGGGTGGTGAGTATTGATCGCAACGCAATTCTGCTTCAGCCCACCAAGTTTGGGCTTATTCCGGACTCGTCGCTAAATTGCCGAAATTGGCAATTTTCAATTAAGAGCTGTTTGAGCCTCCTAAGCTTTGATCGGTCCAATTGATCATAGAACTGGGCTGCTACTTGTTCTGCATCATTAACCTTTCAATTTGTAGTCATTTGTAAATTTGTAAAAATTTCCTAAAGTTATTAACCTTTGCTAAGTAATGATAGTCAAGGTACTGAAAAAATTACTTCTGTGACAGGAAGTTGTGGATCCGTATGAGTCTGAAAGCTTACAAATGAAAACTTACAAATCCACATGGATCCGTAATTCCATATGAGTCTGAAAGCTTTTGTTATAATATGGATTCTTTTTACCTTTTGATTTCCCTCCCATAATATTTGCATTATTTTCATATTTATCGGCCTTTTTTATGGCTCTTAAAATCACTCCCCAATTCACCCTCCATATGTGTCTTACATCTTTCGTGCTATTTCCGCAGTAAATTTTTAAATATTTTTGCATTTCTCTTGCATTATTTTCCTTTCATTTTCATGTTTATTGACATAGTTTTATTGATGGAATTTTTTCTCAAATTTATTATATGACACCACAATCATGAATCTTATATATAAGATACGCGACTATCCATCATGCAAAATAATGATGGACAATTTTTTTCATTTTTCCTTCTACGGTTGGAAAAGAGAGGATAAAAGGTGAACAAATGTGAAAATAAAATATGAAGCAGGAAACTCAAGAATGTCCTAGAAGAAAAGGAAAAAAAATAGAATGGTTAGATGCTCTAAAATATAGGCTCAATATAAAATGTGATTGGAAATATTTGCCCCGTGGCAAATTATAATGAGCATGAGAACAATTCATAGTTCCTAAAACCTTTTTTGTATGAGTAATTAGCTTCTTTGTATAAGAAATTGAAAAAGATCCTTCAATCTCACATTCACTTGCAGAAGAACTATTCAAGCTACTTCTATCTCCATAACATAAGATGTGTAATTTAAGAGATAAATTTGAATGATTATGAATTTCTAATTCTAGTTGGATAACTATCTATAGAAATTGGTAAATGTAGTATTTCTTGAAGATAGGATAGGAAAAAATTTATAAATTTGAAATTCAAAAAGATTTCCTAATTAACAAATAGGAGTAGCTTTTTCAGTTACTTTAGCTCTTCTTTGGATGGAAAAATTAATTTAACTTCTATTTTAATGGGTAAATGGATCCATGTTTAACTCATTTCTAATTTCGCATCCAAAAAGAGTTAAACTAACGTTATGGAAATAAAGTTACGTTAAAGGAAATGAATTTTGCATTCTTAATTTCTTCTTCTTCTTTTTTTTGGCTTGCATTCTTTATTCATTAATTTTTGTTATGCATTAATTTACTTGTCATTATCGTAAATATTAGTGTAAGGTCTCCTTCATCACCACAATTTTTGCCTTAATCAATAGGATCTCTATATATTTCCATCATTAAAAAATTATTCCGTAAATGGAGGATTTGGTTAACTTACTAGATTCTTTTAGATATTCAAGAATAATAAGGGCATCCACAGTGGGCTCCCTAAAAATTGCTCATAAATTGAATCGTAAGGTGTACATATAAGCATAATTGGGGTCCACTTTTCACTCCTAGAGCTTGTTAAATTTAGAGAGGATGTGTGCATTCAATGGGCAAGCAATAACATTCTCTATTTTGTGAAAAATAAAATAAAATTAGGAGCAACTTTTTCAAAGATTTCATATTAAAAAAAATATTTAAAGACTTTGGCCCCACTTAGAGTTAGCTAGAAGGTTACCTAAATTTAATTATTGTGCCAGGAGCTAAGCTTAGGAGCCACCCTTAGGAGTTTGTATGAGGAGTCCATTGAAGGCAATATTTGAGCACATGACTAGGTAAATGTTAGGAGCCTTACTTAGGAGCCATTTTGAGAGCCCACTGTGGATGCCCTAATAACTCCATAACCCTGTTGGCCAATCAATTACCGCCACTTGTCACATCCACAAGTCTTCATTACTGCCACGTGTCACACTCACATTCATCCTCGCGAAAACCCATTCTGCAATACTAATATAGATGAAACTTCATTTTTCATTACTTGAAAGCAAGGACAGTGTTGTGCACTCCTCGGCCGTTGATCATGTTTTGGACGGTTCGGACGCGTTCCGCAATTGATTTATTTCTACCGGTAAAAAATCAAAATACATCCGGACCGTCCAAAACACAATCGGACGATCGAGAGATGCACAACAAGGTGCAAAGCATCCGGGTGCACAACATTGCCTACAGTTGTTTATTCCCTATCAAGTGCTAGAATTAACTATGGTATACGAGAATTTATATAAAATAAGCAGCAAAAAGGTATCAAAATAGAAGAAGAGAAGGACCGAAGATTATTACCTTGAGAACCAAATGCTCTTTTTTCTGCTGTGCAGTATTTAAAACGAACCAAAGAAGCTACTACTATATTTGAAATTCGAAACCCCAAGATTAACAACTTTAACAATTACTAATTGTAGCAATTTTTTTTTTTTTTTAAAGCTAAAGTGACTATTGAACAAATTCATCTCCATAAATTGTGCAATTTTTAGCCAATTTTTAGTCCCACCTCTCGCTCTTTATATATTGTAATTAGGGCTGTAAACGAGCCGAGCTTTAGAATGTTCAAGTTCGTTCATTAAGTTTTTAAACGACCTCGAGTCGAGCTTGAACTCAATGAAAATTTGACGAGCCGAACTCGAGCCAAGCTTACCAAGGTTTGGATCGAACTCTAACTTGTTCACGAGCCTTAACGAATGAAAAAAATTAAATATATATATGCTCTCATACAAGTCTAGAACTTCAAATAAATTTTTTATTTTGTGCATAAAGAAGTCTATACATATAAAAAATTATAAACACATGTTAAAATTTAAGTTTATAATACTTTTTTTTAAGTTCATACATGTACAAATTATAAAATTTTCATTATGTATATGAAAGTTTATACATGTTCAAGGTTATATATGAAATTCTTATGAGATATTCATATATATTCCAAGTTCGCGAGCCTAATCAAGCCGAATATTGTCAAGTTCAGGTTCGGCTTGTTTATTAAATGAGCTTAAAATTGAGGTTTAGGTTCAATTCGTTAAGTATTCGAACCGAACTCTAACGAGCTTTTATCGAGTCGAGTCTCGAATAGTTTGCGAACAACACAGTTCATTTACAGCCCTAATTGTAATGGATGCACTATGCTCGTGCGTTTAAGAGGTTTACAGAAACTGGTTGTTTGGACGATTGGTTGTGGCTGAAATTTTTTTCGGATCGTTTGGATGGCGTATTAGCTTGGAAGGGATTAAATAGTAAGGTGAATAAAATAGTCAAGAGGATTAAATAAGAAGGGTGGCCCCACATTGATGTGACAGTTAAGAATGAGAGATTAAATAGCCTATGGTTTGGATGAGGGAT
Organism: Vaccinium darrowii; assembly: GCA_020921065.1. Classification (NCBI taxonomy): domain Eukaryota; kingdom Viridiplantae; phylum Streptophyta; class Magnoliopsida; order Ericales; family Ericaceae; genus Vaccinium; species Vaccinium darrowii. The sequence goes on from CM037153.1 coordinate 11,195,347, forward strand.
TAAAAAGGAGAGATAAAGAGGGTACATGATGTAAAAATTAGTCTAATGACTATTTTACCCTTGTGAAGTGCCCATATTAGATGATACATTTAAATAATTATATAAATGTAAAAATTAATTATTTTGTTATATTTGTCAACAATTAAGCTATAATACTTTATTTTAATATATTTTTTTATATAAATTAAGAATATTAAATATTAAAAGCACATATATATATTTTCTAATAAACGGAAAATAGTTTTATTAGTTACTAGTTATTAATATTTTTTTAACCATGGGGCTCGAGGATATGCCTAATTAAATCCTCATTGAAAACCATCAGGAGAGAGAGAGCCGTCTCTCTCTTTATCTTCTTCTTCTTCCTCCTGTGTGCTCTCTGCAACTCAAACCCCGCGAAACCCTCACGACTGGTCCGACGGCTGATGTCCCACGAAGACGACGGCGATTGTCTGACGATTACCGGCCAAATCCCTCACCCAGGTATTTTTTTTGTTTTTTTTCCCCCTGATTGTATGTATTTTTTAAAATTCCTAGATCTAATTTTCCCCCCATATCTGTTGCCAAAACAGAGAAGAAGAAGAAGGGTACCCACGTAATTCTTCTTCCCTCATCCCCCATGACTAAACACAAGCACCCCCTCCCCCTCCTTGTATTTAGTCCGGGTTCTGCCCGATTATTTAGCCGGCGGCTGTTTAGTCGGGGTGGGTTTTTTGTTCCCAAACCATGGGCCAAATGTCCCATCACCTCATCCGGCCGGATTGCTTCATCTTCCTTCCTTATGCAGCATCCAAACGAGAAATTTGTGTGTAATTAGCTCTTTGCTAACTATAATTTCTTTTCCTGTTCTCTTAAAAAAAATTCTAAGAGGCTGTGACATAGGTTGAGTATTTACAAATAGCAGTAGGTAGGAGAGTATTGTGTACTTCCCGAAGCTCTCTTATTGCTTTTCTTTTGTTTTCTTTTCTTATTGTACCGATTTCATTTTTGTATCTTTGTAATAAATGAAAATTTTCTTTTACCGATTTAAAAAAACAAAAAACAGCCCTCATTGTTTCGGGTAGGCTTGACACTGTTGTTAAAGAGTACTAGGATTTGAACTGGGGAACAACCGTTCTGTACGTCCAGACTAGAGAGTACCGATCACGCACAGGCGACGCGGGGGACACCTTTGTGGGTCTCAAGCAGTCAATCCGAACCGTTCATCCATCTCAAAATCAAATTCGAGTGGGCTTGCGTGAGAATCAATGCAATCGAACGGCCATATAAGCTCGATCCAAAATCACCCCATTTCGTTAAAATATTTTTGAACAAAATGGGGTTATTTTGGATTGAGTTCATATGGCCATCCGATTGCATCAATTCCTCCGTAAGTCCACCCAAAATTTGATTTTGAGATGAATAAACAGTTTAGATTAATCTTTTGGGACGCACAAGTAGGTCCCCGACACCATCTATACATAGTGTGTGCACAGGTTCGGTACCCCTTGTACTTCCGATATGACATGGAAAAATATACGGGTACGGGGTTTAATTTGTGACGCAGACAAAAACTAGGGTTTATATGTCATTGTCTCTAACAATATACTTGGACCATTTTCTATTCGATACGATCAGAATCAGAAGCAGCCCAAAATCTTACTCGCAGAGGTACTCTCTCTCTCTCCTCTCTCGTCGTCGTCTCCCTCTCTTTCTGTTATTGTGCGTACGTTTTTTTCAGTTGTATGAGTTGGTTTCTTACACAGAATACTTTTTGGGTCCAGTGAAAGGACATCAGGGGATGTCCAATCCACACACCAGGAGTAAATTCATTCATTCATTCATTCAATTTGTTTTTTGGGCTTCTAGGCTTCTGTCCAGGGCCGGCCCTCTGCATTACTATCAATTCGAATGCCTGAGTGTTGGAAATTGGGGATTTTAGTTGCGGAGGAAGTGTTTGAAACTTGTGGGTATTAATATTCTGAGCCCTACTTCATATATATCTATGTTAAGCATCCACCTAAAGCCAATTGTTTGTGCGTTCAGCATTGGGAGGTGATAAAAATGATAATTAACGTATCCGGGACAGGTTCTAGCGAATATGAACTTCCCTTGCGTGGGGACAGGAGGTGAACAATAGGTGGCATTGGTTGCTGCAGGAATAGTCGAGGTGCTTTTAAGCTGGCCCGGACACTTGGGTTATCGAGGGAAAAAAGAAAGAAAGTCCACAACCTCGGTAAACCACGTGCAATTTTGGCACAGACAATCAGGGGACCTCCTAAAACTCAGTTCTGAGACAATGTTAAAACGTCCAACTCAGAGCCAACAGGTTGTCAGTTGAGAGGTCGTTCCCACTCATATACTAGTTTTTGACGGTGATAATTACCATTTACCAATATTGGTCAAGCTTTTACAATTTGAGTTTGACTAGTTTGATGTAGGAAGTAAGAGTCCATAGTTGGCTACGTATAAATGTTGCTGATATGGCAATCGATTCATAGAAGAAATCTCAATTATGCTTTTCTGGCAGCAACGTATGTGTTTCTCCAGCTGGTCCGAGATCTATGGCAGAATGAGTGCTTGTTGATTTGGAGTCACATTTGATCTTGATAAAAATTGTTCGATTTTGTTTGTTAATATATCATATGTTTGTTATTTTGCAATGTAAGAATGAAGGGAAAAAATCTTTTTTCCGTAGTTCTCTCTCTCTTGTTTCTTCCCCATGTTATCACTGTTTTTGGATGCTGTTAAGTTTCAGAGTTGGGGCGATGGACTGACCTTTTCCAAAGCTAGGAAAAGCCTATCATATATAAGACGAGGACCCTCGGTTGCTCCCCTCTCGGCTGATTATATGAACTGAGTATTAAATATGCAACAAATTAATCAAATGGTCGTATATTAATGCATCCCAGTGCTACAATCAAACAAAATTTGCGAGATTTTGGGGAGGAAGATATCTAGTTCTGCAGAAGTTGCACTCGTTAATTGTTTTTGTGTCAGAATCTGGTAGGAAAAGTTTGCTATTGAAGTCACCCATATATATGTACTGGGGTTAGTAATATTTCTAGGGGGCCAGAGCGACCATGGGCCCCACCTCTCTTCGGCCATTGTTGGTATCTTTGTATAGCTTACGCTAGATATAGTCCTTTTTGTAGAACGTAAGTGTTACCGTAGGTGATGCATAATCTGCCTTTTTATCAATAATTTAGATGCAAATTGTTACTGTAAGATTTTAGTATCTCACATGAAGTATCAGCCATAAATCAAAATGATTCTTGGGTCTGCCCTCTCTGATGCCTTTTGGCTTTGATTTGAGGGCATGATTCCGCAGCAAACGCGACGGTATAGGGGGATCACTGTTTCAGTGGTATTCTGTGAGCAGCCACTTTGTGCATTTATTGCCAAAGGTTAGGTCTGTCTCCAATCCATCTGTTTCAGTGGTATTCTGGGAGCAGCCACTTTGTGCATTTATTGCCAAAGGTTAGGTCTGTCTCCTATCCTTCCCCCGCCCATACCCCCAATTATTGGGGACTAAATGGGTTATGTTATTGTTGTTGTTGTTGTTGTACATGAAGTATCAGCCATCAATGGAAAAATTATAGCATTGGACTTGGACAACAAGCCAGGTTGGTGTTGGGTTGGATTTTTGTTGGTGACTTAGCGGAGCTAGCCAGATGATGGAGTTTTTAGTTCCTGGTTTGCTGGCGAGGAACCCCTCGAAGGCAAGGTCAATTTGGACCCACCACTGTAGGTAAATCCTGGATACTTGCAACCACCCCCAAGCTACAAGTATTGGGTAAGCTAAACTGTTGCGAGTGGGAGTTGAACACTTGATATCCGGTTTTATGGTTGAGTCCAGTGACAACCTTAAACCATTAGGCTACCATGATGGGTTTCAGATGGTGTGTTTTTTCCATCAGATACATTATAGATTATTACGAAGCCATTAATGTTCCTCTAGGCCCAAGGATAAGCGACATTTTTCTATAGCATCTGACTTGAGCAGGGCTTGGCAATGAGTTTTAGTGGTGGTTTTGATGTTTGTTAGTGGTGATATCCAGATGATGGCAGTGTTGTTTCAAATACAGTATAAGCGCTTAGACATTTAGGATGATACCAGAACCTGCAATGCATGGACATACTTAAGTTAGTAAAATTGCATGTTTCTGGAATTATGTACCAAGTCTGTTGCCTTTGGTTTAACAGGTACCAGAATTAGCTGTCCTGGGGGCTATCACTAAAAATTCTCTCTTGTTATTGATGGACACTTTTTAACATCCCTTTCATTAATAAAACAAATTGCTGCCCCATCCTATATAAAATAGAGTAATTCCGTTGGTATTTTCCTGTGCAGATTCCACCTTCAACTGAGCTATTTCTTGGCTTTGGATACTGCATGCCAGCAGTTTTTTTGGGAATATGTGTTTCATGTACCTTTTCCTGATCATCAGTTTCTAGAAGTTCTTCAATATAGCTTTCTTGGTTGAGACAATCTATTGCGGTCCCTCTTTGAAGCCATAAATAGACGGCCAAGATTTATCATGCATACAGCTTCGCATTTTCATCCAATCTGCTACTTCTCTGACAGGTCTCTCTATATCCCAATCTCAATAATTCAAGTGTGGGACAAATCAAATCGACTGAAAATGCAAAAGGTTTTATTTATTAGTATTTAAATTATCTACAAGTACATGGATATACTCATACACATTATCTTGGTGTCCAGATATTTACAAGTTCTACTTCTTACCAAATTGCAGGAAAACCACTACTAAACGCATCAGTTTGACAAAAACGAAAATACCGCATTCTAGACACCTTCTTAGAGGACTTGAGTTCACTGGAAGAGCTTGGAATCTCAAGTTTCCTGTGCGTGTCCCAGAAACTAGATTGTGTGTGATTCCAAACACAGATGATGGTCACCCGTCTTTATCTGTGTCTGAAGAAAATGCAAACACAAACAATGCCATTCATACTATAGATGACGGCCGACCGTCTATATCTCTCTCTGAACAAACAAATCAACAAAGTACAAATGCAAACAATACTCTGATTCCTGCTCTAAATACATTTTTGAGCAAATGGTCACCTCCCCGGTACCTATGGAGGGGTTTATCGGTTTTTATTCTGGCAGGACAGGTAATTATTAGGACATTGAAGGGAAAAGTCCACTGGAGGAACACTCTTCAACAACTGGAAAGAGTTGGTCCAAAATCAGTTGGGGTGTGTCTACTAACCTCAGCTTTTGTAGGCATGGCCTTCACAATTCAGTTCGTTAGAGAATTCACCAGGTTAGGGTTAAACAGATCTGTGGGTGGGGTATTAGCCCTAGCCTTCTCAAGGGAGCTGAGTCCTGTTGTTACGTCAATAGTAGTGGCGGGCCGTATTGGAAGTGCATTTGCCGCTGAGTTGGGAACAATGCAGGTTTCTGAACAAACTGATACATTAAGAGTTCTTGGGTCAGACCCAGTGGATTATCTAGTGACACCAAGGGTCATTGCTTCATGTGTTGCTTTACCCTTTTTGACCCTGATGTGTTTCACATTGGGGATGGCATCAAGTGCTTTCCTTGCTGATAGTGTTTATGGGATTAGCATTAACATTATCTTGGATTCTGCTCAGAGGGCTCTCAAATCGTGGGATATTATTAGTGCGATGATCAAGTCACAGGTTTTTGGTGCGATCATATCCGTTGTGAGCTGTGCGTGGGGAGTCACCACCTTGGGAGGTGCCAAAGGTGTTGGAGAATCAACTACTTCAGCTGTTGTTCTCTCTCTTGTTGGTATCTTCATGGCCGATTTTGCCCTTTCTTATTGCTTCTTTCAGGGAGCTGGTGACTCGCTGAAGAATTGCGTATGATCTTCCGAATTTTTCTGTCAAATAGATTTCTGTGTTCATTGTTGTTAGATGCTTACAGAGTGTTCCAAAACTGGCAGATACCATACATGGGCCACAACCCTCGTGTGAAACTTGCGAGCGCGATTCACCTTGAGTATTAATGCCTGTCTCTCTTGAGACTTCTTTTCTTCTCTTTGCGTGCTTATGCGTGTGGCTTGCATTATGCTTTTTTAGTTAAAATGGTCCTGGTCTTCTTATGGGTTGTTGTGGATATTTGGTGGGTAAACGATTCAAACAGTCGTGATCCATTTGGGACATCTTCAATTTATGTGAAGCTTTTGGTTTTTTTCTCTTCACTTTATGTTCTTACGTGCTGGTAATAAAGAGAGACTTTTTTTTTCAGTAATATTAACTGGTCTACAAAGTTAACTTTTGAGGAAATTTGTTGTCGTTCCAACTCTCAGACAAGATGAAGACGGTTCATATTTTGTGTTCTTGTCTTGCGTGTCCTCTCTCTCTCTCTCTATAATTGAATTTTCATGCAAAACTATCGATGAGAATGGTGTGCTAATTGCATTCATGTACCCTGTTTTTGTTGATCATTGTTCATGTACTTGAAAGTGCCATTTATTGACTTCATGCGTTTGCAATGCAGTCACCTGACTATGTCTAGATTCTGGACCATGGTGTACTTTGTGTTTGTACTGGTTATAATCCGTGCCTGAAGACACTACCAATACAATCTTTTGATAGGGATTATGAATGTTCAGTTCTTTTGCCCTGGTTGTTACTTGATATATGTGAATATCATCAACTAGAATCTATGTATTGTTCCACTGGACCTCTTTTGGTTAGGTGAGGACAACCAGGAAAAAGAAAAGCATTTACAAGTGTACATTATCTAAATATAAAGTCAATTGTTGTAATTGCGGATTACCTCATTATTCATGCACAAGTCTTCAAGTATAAGTTCAACATAGTAGATGATTCAGCAGGACCTCTTATTTTTCAACCCAAAGAAACAAACTCTCTCAAAGAAACAAACTCTCTGAACAAGCTGTATATGCTAGAAAAATACATACACAACAAGTGTTTCTACTCAGGTTTCCACGAGGACAAGGGCGGAGTATCTGAATTCTTCCAAGTAAGCGCTTGAGCCCCGTATCTATCACCTTTAACTGCATCTGCATAGCGTTCGAGTTCAGACATTTCTTCTGGTGTTAGTTTCACAGACAAGGCTCCAATGTTCTGTTTCAGGTTGTCAATCTTTGTGGTTCCTGGTATCGGGCACACATCGTTTCCCTGGTGATGAACCCATGCTAGAGCAAGTTGTGCCGGTGTGCAGCCCTTACGTGCTGCCATTTCATTGACCCGCTCGAATACGGTCTTGTTGTGCTCAATGTTCTCTGGTTGAAACTTAGGTAGACGCTGCAGAGGTAAACATATACTTGTTGGACATTAATTTTGTAGAAGTCAATAATAGGAGCGCATCAAGTGCAAAGTCAGCACTTGTGATTGTAGGTTATTACACAACAATGGGAACTTAATGCGTCTAGTTCCTTGTCATGGTTAGGAAGTACTGAAGAACATGCCCACTATATATATGACCGTGGCCTCACAAAAGTATCAGCTAGCATGACCTAGAAATTTTGTTGTTTTCATCGTGAATTTGGAGTAGGTCAAAACCACGAGATTGGCCCAGTCAGTGAGGTGCTGTGTTACCAGATACAGTGTTGGGTTTCAATTCTTAACAGCGGTGAGTTTGGCCCAGTGTGACCTGATGGTCACGGGTTTGAGTCGCAGAAACAGCCTCTCCGATTGTGGGTGAGGCTGTGTACATCCAACCTTCCTTAGACCCTGCAGTAGCTGGACCCTCACGTACTAGGTAGGCCTTTTAATTGCATACGAACTACACGACATATATTTAATGAAACACAGCTTTAAGCTGGATTTAGCAGCATATATAGATTGTTAGCAGAATATAGAAAATTGCATCGAACCTTCCGTTATGGCATTTTCGCATAACCCATATCTTGGCAATAGCATGAGAATAACTACACATTTTCATGACAGATAAGACGGGATTGGATCTCATTTGTGGGATAAATTTGACTGCGTTTGGTTGGACAAAAATTTTCAATCTTATATCCCCGTCTGGCAACCTAACGTGGCCCTAGACCTTTTCTAGCGGAGCTTTTCTCTCTTACAAAAGAGTTCCGAGTTTGATCCATGACTGGAAAAAAGGCGAGGTTTTGTCCTGGACATTCACCATAGAAGAATGATCGGGTCTAGGCCTATTTGATACACATAATGCGTGTCTAATGCAATGTGAAAAGTATATGCAGGTGTTTCTGGCACAAACCTTTCGGAAGTCATCGTTGGCCAAGTTCTCAGCCATCTTGGCTCCTGATCCTAAGAATCCCTGACCAAGTGGACCGTATGCAACAATACCAATGCCAAGTTCCCTGAGTACATAAACGAACGAGGAAATTTGAGTTATGCAGCAGTAGCTATTTCAGAACTTTCGGCCATTATATTAGGTGCTGTATATCTGTATAGATGAAGGGACCATGAAATTTCACATGGATAAGTTGAGGCGCGTGAAAGCTGGCTCAGATCTAAAATGTTAAAAACGTTCACTCACCTGCAAGTGGGAACTATTTCAGCCTCCACATCCCTACTCCACAAAGACCACTCTAGTTCAACAGCAGATATGGGATGAACAGCATGTGCTCTTCTGATTGTTGAAGCAGACGCCTCAGATAGGCCTATGTACTTTATTTTTCCCTCTTCAACCAGCTTCTTCAGTTCTCCCATCTAGCCAAAACATTACAAACAGTTGGATCAAGAAATGCACACTCACTAAGTTTGTTTTTGCCATTAGGATACATGAAAATGTAACAAACTAGTCGGATTTTGGCAAGAATATCGTCATTTTGCAATTAGGATACATGAAAATGAACTGGACCGGTCGAGTAATTTTGCAAAATTGGATAAGATCTTATTTTTTTTCCCCCAAACTACAAAAGGGTGGGAAAGGGCAACTAGCATAGCAACCCCCCATTGGGCATGACCGTAGGGGTTCCCGACCTGTTGTGGAAAGTCCGGTTTGAGCCATAGCTACTGTTTGAAAAGGAGAGTCCATCACCACAACACAATCTATGTACTAGATGGACAAAGGGCCCTTCACGCAAGTCCCGTAGTTAGTAGGACTCCAACCTTGACGAATCATGTACGAGAGGGAGGGAACACTGAAGCCACTCATCCTTGCCATCTAGACTACTACCTTCGGTGGTATTGTACTCCTTTTTCAAACACCCATAATCTTGTACGTCTGCACGGAGCAGTTTTCAAAGATCCGTAACCAAAGGGAGTATAAACTGCCTTTTATTTATTGAATTTCTTTCTCTCTCTGTCTTAAAAAAAAAAAAAAACAAATCCCCAAGAGGCATATATTCATGTATTTTGATGCAGGGCAAACATTCATTGCCGAGCAAACTACACTTGGTGTTACTAAAATTTGCCTCGTTAACGTACGTAAATTGGTCTCTACATGTCAACAGATAAAAAAAGAGCCCAGTGTTTTTTCTCCACACAATCGAACCTGATGTCTCTTTAGAGATGACAACTAAAAACATGCCAAATCCTTGAAATTGAAGGAGTTACCAACCTAATAAGCCTAATAAATTATCAGGAATTAGAAGAAAGCAAAGAGGGGCTATATGTGCAAACTGTGATCTCGATGGGGACACGAGTGTCAATGCGATGTTGGTAGTAAAGGTCGATGCAATGGGTATCGAGCCGCTTTAAGCTGGCCTCACAAGCGGCGCGCACATAGGCTGGATCGCCACGCACCTCTGCCCTTCCATTCCCATATATTATCCCAAACTTTGTTGCCAATTCTACCTTCTCTCTCCACCCTCCTTTCAAACCCTGCACTCAATTGTATCAAAAAATTGCTTTAGACACAACGTCCGGACATAGAGTCGGACCCAGATTGAGAAGTGAAGCTACTTACCCTGCCAATGAGAACCTCATTTGTAGAGTGGCCATAAACATCCGAGGTATCAAGAAGGGTGATACCACTCTCGACGGCCTGGTGTATCAAACCAATCATGTCGGTTTCGGGCTTGGGCGGGCCATACCCGCCGGTCATGCCGAAACAGCCAAGGCCCTGGGCCGATACCTCCAGCCCTTGTGAACCCAACTTGATCCTCCTAACCATTGCCATTTCTGCACAAAAATGTCCTGTTTCTTTTTCTTGATTTATTGTGTCACAGAATTAGAGATTGTTGCAAAGCAAATGGACCTTATTTATAGACTGGATTCTTTCATTTGGTCATCTCCACGTCAGGGCGGCCTATGAACATTATTAGGGCCATTTGGTCAAAGAAGGGTGCAGGAACTGTTCACCGTAGGACTTCTCTTTAGTATTCTAGATTGTTTTTGGCTTTTTTGAGCTTCAATTCAACAGAATTGTCTATTTTTCCTCCTGGATTGTTTTGACCATCTGAAAAACAGTAAAATTGTTTAATTTTGTTGTAAAGGTTGACGGGAAAAATCTTGCATACCATCAAGTTTTCTGGAATTTGAATTTGAAATTAGGAAAGGGACTCACTTGAATGTCGATTCAACAGCCATGCGTGAATTTCAACCATTGATTTGAGTAAATAGAAAAGTTTTTCAAAAATTTGTGTGGAAATCTGTCGGCACTACGAAAGATAGACGCATCATGCATGTCATTGTTGACTATCTGCTCGTCAAGATCGTAGACTTCTGTTTATTTCTAGTGAATATTGTGTAAGATTCGCGACGATGGTACAACTTCTTTAGAAATGTAGTTGCTACAATAAAAAATGGATATTTCGATCACTTTTGATTTTGGAAAAACCTGCGGTACAGAGGGAAACACACCGAAAACGTACAGAGCGCTCTCGGGGACCAACTTTTGGGTCTCACAGGAATGATCCAAACCGTTCATTATTGTTAGAACATTTTTCCGAAGGGCCCCACAAAATTTCAGCTCAATCGGACAGTTAGAAGTGCTGGAACCAAAGTCCCACCGTTTCAAAAATGGTGGGACTTTGGTTAAAACACTTCTAACCGTCCGTTTGAGCTGAAATTTTGTGGGGCCCTTTGGACAAATGTTCTAAGAATAATGAGTGGTTCGGATCACTCGTGTGGGACCCAAAAGTGGGTCCCCGAGAGCGCTTTGTACGTTTCTGTGCGTTTCCCTCTGTACACGTAGCAAGGTCCTTTGATTTTTGCACCGTGAGAAAAAATTCTCAATTCTTGTCGGATTTTCACCGGATTGCTGGGCAGCGTCATGGCAATTCGTTTCACAGGAATCGAAGGGGATCAACTCGTGTGGATGAGTCGATCTTCAATCTTTACTCAAATATTTGATTTTGGGTGAATTGATTTTTGGGCTACACTAGCAGTCAACAATGATACATGTACAACAAAAGTTTCCAACAAGTCTCCAACACATTCACATGTTGTGTGGAGTCCACACACACTTCACACTCAAGTGTGTATGGGCTCCACACACTATGTGAGTGTGTTGGAGACTTGTTGGAGCTGGTTGTTGTACATCTATCATTTTTTACTAGCAGTAGCACGCCGCACGCCAAATGTATTTTTTTTGGGCTTATCTACTTATTTGGTCCCTATAAAATAATCTCCGTTTCAATTTCGTCCTCATAAACTGTTTTGTTTCATTTTTGCCCTTATAATTTATAACGCACTTGCTTATGTGGATAACAGAAGCTAATGTGGAGGCTATTTGGCCAAGTGGGCACCACTCTCTCTTCTAGCTTGCTGTGAGTTGCTCGTTGCAGGAGGTGTTTTGGGAATTTTGATGAACTGGGTAATCTATCGAGTCTTTTTTTTTGCCGTTCAATATACATCAGTGGAGGGTTAGCTGGGGAGTTAGTGAGTTAGTCCAAAGGGGGTCTAGAAGCAATTCATAGCTCTAGATTCCAAATGCCTCTGCCGAGGCTCGAACCCTGGCCTCCTTTGTGAGAAAACTAGGAGATCACCGCTAGACTACAAGCGCTTGGTTCTCTACCGAGTTCATCCCCTTCCAACTTGAGCTCCCTCTCTCTCCTTTTGTCTCTCTTCGGTTCTTTCCCCTCCACAACCCAAAGCCCCAATGCCAATTGAAAATCAATCTCTCTCCCTGTCACCCCTGTGGCTGTATGGGTGTTCCCCCTTTTCTCTCTCTGAAATCCATGGCCACGCCAAAATCCTCTCACAGCAATTGATTTTCGAATCCACCATCGAAGGTTTTGGGGCAATGGCCAATATCATCTTACACTTCGAGATTTTCGTAGTAATTAATGAAGTAATGTGCAATATGATAGCAAGGATTTGGCCATTTACATTTTGAGATATAGCCACCTGTATCATCATTTTCCTTCAACTTGCTTCACATCTAAACATATTTGGTTCTACCATTTCTAGTATTGGTTTGCTAATGTAATCGTGGAACACTGAAGAAGACTTGATTTGGTCTACTTCTGACCTAGATCTCCAACGTTGTTTAGTGTAATTATCGGGGTTCAAATCTCTGTTTGAGTAACATTTGTTTGTAACGGGAGATCTAACCCGCAATTCATTCGTTTTGTCAGTTCTCTGGGTTTCTCGGATCTGATTTGGGTTTTCCTATTCCTGTTTTTTCTTTTTTTGGGTTTCCTTATCTGTTCGAATCTAAAGGGTCTTTGTTTGTTCTGAGAATGGGGTTGAAAACCGGAGGTGGGGATGAAGAAGAAGAAGAAACAGAGGTAACCCGGGAGGAGGAGGGAGGTGTGGCTAGGGTGGGACCCAATAGTGTGTCCACATCATCTCCACGTCAGCCTCTGTTATCCACGTAGACATTTTCCATCCATTTGTTAGATGGAAAGGATAACATCGAAGTGTGTCATAAACTGTAAGGGTAAAATTGAAACAAAATATTTTATGATGATGAAAATGAAATGAAGATTATTTTTTAGGGACTGAATAAGTACATAAGCCTATTTTTTTCTTTTCGGAGAGAATTTTTTCGGATGAGCCTAGGGCTCTGATACCACTGATGCAAAGAGAGGAGTATCAAACAAATTCTCTCACACTTGTATTTCACAAACACTCAATCTGTATTACACTGAGAAACTGAATTTCTCGTATTCTCTCACACTTTGATCACTCGTATTTGCATATTTACACAATCCAATTACAAAACCTATTTATAGGCACAATAATAAGAAAAAACAAAAAACATGAGATACACTCACATTTATTGAACAAATCACATAACTATTACGGAAGTGCAAAAAAGTCTTCAGTCTGATATTTCAATAGTAGCCAACGTTTTTGTGTCACTTTTCAAGTTTGCACTCTGGACCCATGCATTCTTAAAATGCTCCAACCTTTCTATTTCGATCTGAACCTTTGTAGGCACCTCACTCCTCCATGTCCAGTTCAGCCCTTGGATGCACCTCACACTCCTCCATATCCAAATCAGCCTCGGCCATTGTGTCACTTATCAGAAACTGATTCCCTAAGCCCAAATGAGCCATTAACAACCACACCAAAGTAATGAGTTGTCCACCTTTACCGAGTTGCGCTGCGTGGGTTCTGGGTCTGCAATGACATGCAGCATACGAAAGCAATTCGACCCAAACTTTACTTATTAACTTCAACATTTCTTCGCTTGGTATCTTCTTTAGCTCTTTGGCCAGTTTGGACGCAGAAAACAACACAGATTTGCTACTGTTTCCACAAGAAGTGTTGGGATCAATAGCAAGGATTCTTTCGCAAGCCTTTACTTTTTCCCCTTTGCAGCAGCATTTCTTATGGAAACAACATTTGCCAAGAGTGAAGGTGTTCTGACAGCTTTCGTTTTGTAAGATCACCTTGGCCTCAGCACACGTATCTATGAACCTTATTTGCCCAATACCTATCAAAGTGGGTATCATTGAGGACTCAACCATTAGAAGGTAAAACATGTAATCCGACAGAACCTTAGACCTGAGCTTGATGGAATTATTGTTAGGGTTTGTAGCATTGGCACTCTCATGGCTAGTACATGCTCTGCTATCATCAGTGTTAAAGCAGAGTTCAGTGGCAATATGCCACAAAAGAAGGCTCTTATCAAATTCGACCTTGCTGGTCCAACGGAGAAAATCGGGCTGGTTTTCAGATAGAGTCCAATCACCTCTGCTTGAATATATCTTCTTGGCAGTTTCTAAATCTTTCGCCACCCCAGATTTCAATTTCAGCTCCTCGAAAATAAAATCTCTCAAGTCGTTAGTGAATTCCATTTTCTTCACATACTTCATCGCATCAAGCTTGTTGGTTAGGCCAAAAATGCCAATTATTGTCTCCCACCGTTTCAAGCGTGGATGCATATAGTAATCTAACAAGTTGAATTGGGATAGAATTCAGACCACGTAAGGTGCATAATGTTCCCCAAGGAAAAACATCTAGGCTTCTCTCTAGGCCACCTTATCCTATTGATTTTTATCAATCTCATAAGCATTCTAGTACGCCAATTAGGAGGGTAAGATCTTGTAAGGCCTACAGCAGCCCAATCCGAGTAAAGGGCCATTAAAGAAGATATTAAATCAAGAGTAATGGCACCGAGGAGCAAAGTGTAGGTAATTCCAATATCAAACCTTTCAAATTCCTTTTTTTTCATAAAATAGAAAATTGCAAGGGAAGAGAAGTTCATGCTAAACAAAAATATTCGAAAAATAAATCCAAGCATACTGTGCACCACCACGGCCTTAGTGTAGAGCATATCATATAAGAAGTTGAATTCTACCTCCACAAGCTTAAATGCATCTCGTGCTGTTCTCTCAAGGAAGAAGTCTCTGCGTTCCCTGCGGTTATTGCTGCCCAACCTCAAATCAGATATCAGTGGTAAGAGATATACCATAAGGTGTTTACTAGCTAACTGCAACACATCCAAATCAGACAAATCAGCCGATTCATTTTGATTTGGCCTTTTCTCCCGCCTAGTAGATTTTGGAAGCATTTGTTTTATCATCGGATTTCTGGTGGACTCATCCATGTGCTTGGCATAGACAGGTCCGGGATCACGCTTTTGGAGTACAGAGTCTTTTAATCCGCCTGAACTAGCTAGATAGAGACACCGTGTCCGCTCAATATACTTGATAAGCCCCGCGATAAATATGAGCAACGTTGTAACGCCCCGAAAATTGGGTGCGTTAATAAATAAATTTCATAATTTATTTAAATAAAAATACCAACTTCATTAAAATTCCAGAGAATACTTAATAAATTTGTTATTGCGAAAATTAAAAATCAACTAACTTATTACAACTGAAATAAATTGAATTCGAACACTGTCTGAAAAACTTAAACATTTATTTAAAAAAAAAATCCACGGAAATAAAATGACAGAGCCATCTAGCTAATTCTACTGGTAAAGCCACGGGTCCGCCACCTGATTCCCATCTAGCTGCCCCATCGCCTCGTAGTCAGCAGACGGCTCCTCATCTCCTTCTGTACCTGGCGTTGGGGACGCCAGGGCCACAAAAAGTAGCACCGTGAGTGGTAAAATTACACTCAGTAGGGCGCCCTAAGCCACCCCTTTACTAAAGTTACTCATGCAACAATTACACACATAACCGAAATTTTATTTCATATGAAATACTCAAATTTTCACATCATTCCTCAACACAAAGAATTCACAAAATTCTATTGATCTCGTTTCAACTTTGAACATATATTTTTCTGTCACAGGCTTTCATCCACAGTACACCTCAGGTGCTCGATCACACAGCAAAGCCACCTCGGGGTATACTGCGCACAGCCCACTATTGATCATCCATTGATCAATCTCAATCCGGCATCGATTCCCACCCACAGTATACTTCCGGTGCCCGATCACACAGCAAAGCAACCTAAAAGTATAAACTGCGCATGGCTCAAGACCCATACCGGACACGTCCCAACCCCAATATCGCGATTATATCCATTCATTCTTAAACTTTAACATTTCGATCAATAAGTACTTAACAATTGGGTTCATGCATCACGTGGGTCATTAATCACATAAGTCCGACATAACGACAAAATTAAAATAATCACAAAAAGAGAAATTTAACATAACATGTACAACAGAAACATTAATCTTTACGTTACAAACAGATTCCGTGTTTTACCCGGGTTCTAAATCCTTCATTAAAGAGGTCGAAATTGGATTTTAAAAATAATCTGCAATCTGTCTCGTATTACACTACAACAGAAACTTTGAAAAATCATATAAAATTCTACGTAACTCAGATCTAGACAAATTCTATATCAAAGTTGCTTAACTTTTCAATATCTACAACTTTTCAGTTTTGAGTTTTTCCTAAAACGACTCGGAAAAGACCCGAAACTGACGAACAGAATACAGTACCCAGAAAACACGATTTTTCATCGTCAAACTTTCACTACCCATTCGATAAGGATCTAGTTTTTGGTGTATAAATTTTCTACACTTCTCCACATACACACTAACTATAAAAAAAACAGTAACTAAAGTAATGGTTAGGTTTAGAATTCCCTACCTTTCCTCCGACAAATTTAGCACGCGCAAACGAAACGGTAGGATTGAAGAATCACGACTCCAGAGAAAGATCTGTAAAAATGATGATTAAATATCCGCGTGAGTAAATGAAAAATATACTCCGCGAGAGAAGAGAGAAACTTATCGATGGTGTAGGAGATATACAATTTGGTGGGGTGAATTTATGAGAGAAAAATAGAAGAGTCAAAGAAAGAAAAGAAAGAAGAAAAGCAATGAAAATAGATTACCTGGGGATGGAGAGATTGACGAGAGAGTGAGGGAGTAAATTAGGAATTCTAATTAGTTTAGATATAGGAAGATTAGTGATAATGATGGTGGAAGAGTTTAAGGGAAATGGGAGAGTAGAATGAGATAAGGATAGGGTAGTTAGGTTAGGATAATTAGGATGGGTTTTAAAAATATAAATATATATTTTTTACACACTAATATATATATGCATGTAAATACATATCCCTCAACAAGATAATTATCTCATTGTTAAGATAATTAACCCTATAACTATTTATATTTATATGCATAAATATAAATATATTAAAAAAAACGATCCGTTACAAACGTGGCTGCCCGTAGCTCACTCGTGGGAAATGACTGAAACATTGAATACACAACAGCCCAACACGGGAATCCTAGACCAAGCAAGTGCCTCAGCCACAACTCATTGTCCTCAAGAGCAAAAGCAGTTATGCTGTCAGGACCTCCAAGGTGTACCAAGAGAAAAGGAGCCCAAAATGCCACAAGCCCTGGGTTAGCAAAAGGGCCATGGGTGTCCCCTTGTCCTTTAATGACGAGTCCAGCAGCATAGATAGCAGTCGCATCTGCTAGCAAGTACGCAAACCACATGGGCACCAATACATAACCCTTCGACGTTCGCTTCCTCAAAGGTGCAGAAAATATTAGAAAGATCTGCAGGAAGAGACTAAAAAGGATGGCTAGTCGGAGATCCCATGTTGCCCAGAACTGCATCCAACCGGAAGTGGCCTGTTGCGTTACACCCTCCATTATGCTAACTATTCTTTCCCCTCTATGTTTAGATAACTCTTTTAAGGGTAGGATTTGAGAATGGCAAGGAATATGAGTTTGCTCAGGCTTCAGTCAGGCTACTCAAAGGGTGTTTATAAAGATCTTCACTGGAAGAAATTGTTGGACATTATGTGATTCCATTTCCAGTGGGAAATCATGCCCAGTTGCATTAGTAATTCAGAGCCGGCTTTGGGCTAAAGTCCGTAAAGCCACCGCTTTAGGCTCCCAAATTTGGACTAATTTTTTGGGGCCTCCAATTTTATATGTCTGTGTTGTAGTTATGCTTTCAAATGACTCATTTATGATTTTTTTTTCCTAAGTAGTTTTAAGTTTTATCTACGATATATTAAGAGTTGAGGACCAAATTTGAAAAAAATTGTTCTAGGCAACCTAAATCTTAGAGCCGGCCCTGATTAGTATAATCGGTCAACTTGTCCTTGAAAAATAAATGATGTGAAGTTCCAACTAAAAATTCCTCCTCTATCAAAGAAGGGAATCCACCAAGTAAAATATACTTCCATTGATTTTTGAATTACAGAAACTAATCATTAGTTTAACTGTAACATCCATGAGGAAAAAGGGTTCCATAGAACAAGACATTTCTTCTTCACATATATAGGGCTGAATACATTCATATAGATGAGATTAAGCTTATTACCTAACAAGTACTAACAATTTCATGAAAGTGCTTCCCTCTATCGAAATGACTGAGCCAATCATCACACTTAAGCCCCGTTTCACTAGCGGAATTTTTATTTTATTTTATTTTTTTTAACTTTTCACGATTCACGAAACATTGTCCTCATATATTATATACCAACCCCAGAGACAAAAAAGCCACTAAAGCCAAAGTTATTGAAACAAGTTTTTAATGGTCGTCACACAAGAATTGCAAACTGACTATTGTGTTTGTTGACTTCCTGAATATCAAAATTCTTGCGAACTGACTATTAATGGACGGCCAAAATAGAATACTCTAGACTTATTTGGGGACAGTGAGAGTACTTGTATTTACATAACATTTGAATTAATCAAAATATTCGACCGGCTTTCCCCCCGTATAGGTATAGAAAATCCACCATAGGAGAGTACCTGGAAAAGCAAAGAGCAGGCCTTTTCTTTTTCAAGTACTATAGAAACTTAAAAATAGACTTTCAAAGAACAAGGCATTTCTTATTACCTGTTCACTACGCCTGAGAATTTGTGACATGACACAATAACACGACATGAACTCGACACGAAGTTTGCGGGTTAGATTTGACTATTTAACACAAAACATGTATATGACATGACCCAATAACACGTTTAGCTTAACATGTCGGGTTAGTATTGAGGATTATTTGACACGAACCCAAATTGACACAGCACGAACCCGACATGACACAATGCCCAACCATAGTGGGAATTCATGACACAATACGATAACACGACTCGAACTCGACACGAAGTTAGAGGGTTAGGGTTATATATTTGTGACATGAAACACATATACGACCTGACCCGAGAACACGTTTTGCTTAACATGTTGGGTTGGTGGTGAGGGTTATCTGACACGAACCCTAGTTGACATGATACGAACCCGACACAACACGACATGACGCCCGGCTCTAGGTATAATAGCTCGAAAACAACTCACAACTACCAGGGAAAAAAAGAAAACGACTCATAACCACCAGCACCAGCACCAGAATTGGAACCATTCATTGGCCGGAAACCATGTTAAAAGTCAATGTAAAGTCTTTGTCATAATACGATCGATCGAACTATGTTTAGTTATACTACAGTGGAAACGGAAAAGAGGCTATACACACTCCTTATTTGGGGATCTATTATATAAACCCCTATAAAAGTTATGAGACACACTAAAATATTACGAATCATATTGCTGAAAAGTTACGAAAAACTAAAAAATGTTACGATTGCCAATGATGTGACATAATCTGAACTATACAATAGGTGCATATGATACACACCTTTATTGGGTGTGTATTGTAGCCATTTCCTTCATAATGACATCCAGAGCTCTTTCTAGTTTCCCTTAAAAATGCATTTGCAAAAATGCTAAGTTCTAGTGAGAATTTATAACGCAACACGGTAACACGACACAAATTCAACACAAAGTTAGCAAGTTATGATTGACTATTTCTGACACAAGACACATGACACAACACGATATCTTAACAGGTCGGGTTAGTGTTGAGGGTTATCTAATATGAACCCGAATTGACATGATATCTCGGAAAAAAATTAGAATCCCAAAGCGGCCCTAACATATTGGGACAGTGCCGAGCAACAAAAAAAAAAAATATTGGGACAGAGGGAGTTGCATTTTTAGATCACATCATTTATGGACTTGATCCAGCCCAAATACGCAGCAAACCCACTCCAATGGGCTCAATATAACATCATCTACTTTTCTTCATGGATTGTTTTGACCTTTTGGAAAAGAGTAAAATTGTTTAATTTTGCTGTAAAGGTTGACTTTCATAATTAACTTTGTTAGCAGACTCAAGTGTCAAAGTGCGGCAAAGGTTTCTTTTCTGCTCTTTTTTTTTTTTTTTTGTTTCTTTTTTGTTGTTAGTTCTGGTAGGTGGTTTTGTGTTTTGGTGGTTTTGTATACCGGTTTTGGCCGGTAGTTTAATTTAATGCATTTCTATCTCTTTACCAAAAAAAAAGTGCGGTACCGATGTTGGAAACATCAAACACTGTCGGGCAAATCGAGTGTCCGCTATGGGTACCTATACATTGACGAGAGTCCATAAACCATATCACATGGATACTCAACAGATGGCTCTAACACTCGCAGAAAATCTCAGCATTATTGGCATAGAATACTTGTAAGAGGTTTTGGGAACCTTAGGTGGACAAGAACCCAGCTGAATTCAATGCAATTCTATACTTGTTAATCTTGATGATAATTGAAGTGATAATTGATGATGCAATATGTTTAACTTCTGCTAATTCCGTGATTTTTTTCCCTTTTTTCTTTGCTTTTTATTTTTTTAAGAAAGAGAATGGCTCACATGGTAGCCATCTATGCTCCGAATTTGGAGAATACACTGTTTTTTTTTTTGAACGGCAAATTTTTTTGTAGTAATATTTGTAAACGCATTACAAAGAATAAAAAGGGCCAAGGCAAAAGACATCACAATGCGAGGAGATGTCCCAACAATGTTGGCACCCCACCTCACGATAATCATATGGCACCACGGACCCGAAGGAAAATAGCAATTGATTAACAAGGAGTCAACCAAACTAAAAATGTAAGAACAAGACAACTCTCATATGCACCAAATCTCCAGATTGCTCTTCTTCTCTCCAAAATTCCCCAGAGAACATACAATTAATGACATTGAACATAAAATCATATCACAACAATTTGACTCTAGTTATGCTCACTTGCAGCTCAATTTTTTTTTTGAACAGCGGAAAGGAATTTTATTAATCTTAGCAAACAGTACAAAGATTAAAGGGATAAGGAGAAGAAAGACATCACAACGAGAGAGAAGCATCCAACTAGGTTGGCACCCAACCCCTCGACGTTCACATGCCACTCCAAAACCCAAACAACCAGTTGGCAAGAGACCAATCACAGAAAAGAGAAGATAAAGGGCCCATAGGTTCTACCCCAAAATAACATTACATATAGATTAAATCATTGAATGCAATCAGAAAAACATGAATCAATGAAGCCACGACATCTGGAGCCATGCTAGAATTATCCCAACTAGGTTGGCACCCAACTCCTCGACAACCACATGCCAATCCAAAATCCAAACAACCAGTTGGCAAAGGACCAACCACATAAAAGTGAAGATAAAGGGCCCATAGGTTCTACCCCAAAATAACATTACATATATATAGATTAAATCATTCAATGCAATCGGAAAAACATGAATCAATGAAGCCACAGCATTTGGAGCCATGCTAGAATTAGCCACCCAGAATCCATGAGACATGCTTGAATCTGCCCCCAGGAATTGATCAGAAAAATCTTGTAGCTCATAGGATCCTTCTTGATTTATGATACCAATAGCAGAAGCACTCCCATAAAATTCCCCTCAACAATTTTCAATAGAAGCAGAATCAACCCTTAAAAAAACCCACACACAGAGAGGCCAACAAAGATCCAAACACAGCTTTGATAACATCTAGAAGTTACTCTCTATCTTAAACAAGAATATTAGAAGATGAAGCAAAACCTTCAATTCAATGCATCAACATCAAGGAGATTCAACAATAGTAACTCCAAATTCTGAAAAGTGGCAATGAGTACTCCTTAAGCACAAAAGGAGAAGCCCTCCAATGCAGCAAGTAGTGACATTCCCAGCCATACTAGATCAGCATCAGCAACAAGAACATTTAAAAAGGAAGTAGATATTCATAGCATTTAAATAAGATCCTCCAAAGCATCAGAGCAGCAATTCAAATCAGCATTCCATAAGTTTAGAATCAACATTCAAATAGGCAAGGAGGATACCGCTATTGTATGCATATACAAAATCCAGGATTGCTAGGGGAGAAATATTCGATTGTAGGTCTTGCGACCACCGAGGTTGCAAGTTTGCTAGGCAATAACATTCATATTGAGTAGCAGAAAGGGAAAAGGAAAAGACTTGAAAAGAATTAATGACAGTAACACAAGTTCAATGCTTTGAGGATATGCAAAAATGATTATGTTGAGGTTGCACTGGTTTCGTACATGGTGCAAACACAAGTAAAACTATTGGTGAGCGTTAGATAGCTTGATGTACTAAAAGGATTATGGTTAATTTTTAATATGTTGCCCTTGTTTATTTATTACTGTATTAAAATGCGTTCGAATAATATTTTTCCAGATCCCTTTAAAGACATATTACTAAATATTGTTTTACTCTCCCGCTTAACAAATACATATGCCCCGTATTGGTGTATTTGAATATCTCCACTAGTTCTCTGTATAGTGTAGGGGTAGTTTAGTCTTTTTGCCAAAGTAAAGAATGAGAATGCGAAAAGCTCCTCCCACCTTTTTAAATTTCAGCCTCTTAACTAAAAAAAACAACAAATTTATTTCGCGAGTATGAGTTTTGGAATTGGATGAAAAACACTGAAAATGAGAATATGAGATAACCAAAAGCTAAAATTGAGTTTGTCAAACACTGCCAATAAGTGGATTAAAACAAATTCTGGCTCGCCCCTGGTTATGCATGCATGTCATAAGGACAGAAATCATTCGAAAAATCAAAATCGTATGGTTTAGGAAAGGGTGAGAAGGCTGGCAAGTGGGTCCGTACCTTTCTTTCAGTTCTTTCTTTATTTCATACACTGTTTTTCCTCATCTGTAGAAGGCAAAAGGAAAATTTGAGTGCAAGATGGATATCACGTGGTGGTTCCCGTCGCGCATCTCAGCCGTATTTTTGAACGGTCCAGATTTAAAAATAAACTCTTACCACTAAGCACCTTTATTTTTTATTTGAAGGAGATTCTGAAAAATTCGACTCCATGTTGCAAAAACTTAACACACAAAATGAGATTCTAAATTTACCGATTTCTGAATGAAAGCGGTGGGCGTGTTGTCGCTTAAGGGATAGCACGCATGTTATTCAACGGCCCAAAGCGAAGATCTGAATTCTCATTTATTTTTCACAACCCCCAGAACACAACAGTTTCCACATAAAAAAACTCAAATTTCAATCAAACATTACGGAAGGACGAAAACGAAACAAGGTTCTCTTACAACTCCAAACGAAACAACTGCGGCCAACATTTATTCAGGACAAAAACAAAATGGGTAAGTTTGGGCACCCAGAAAGGGTACCCAGAATTGACCCCGAATTGGAAAATCAACGGCCCAGATTCATTCCAAATGAATCTGGGCCGTTGATTTTCCAATTCGGGGTCAATTCTGGGTACCCTTTCTGTGTACGTAGCAGTGCTCAAACAAAACGTAACTGTTGGATCAAAACAATCTCCAGCAATCCGAGAAAATATCTTTCGTGGGGTCCACACCGTCGAGATTCGTGATGCAGGTATTGCATACTTATTCAGGTTTCCATGAGGATAAGGGTGGAGTGTCTGAATCCATCCAAGTAGAGAACGTGCCCTCATGCCTCTCACCCTTAACTGCATCGACAGATGCAATGGACTCGAGCTCGGCCATTTCTTCAGGGCTTAGTTTTACCGACAATGCTCCAATGTTCTGATTGAAATTTTCCACATTGGTAGTGCCAGGAATGGGACACACGTCGTTCCCTTGGTGATGAACCCATGCTAGCGCGAGTTGGCCTGGGGTGCACCCTTTCTTTGCTGCCATTTCATTAACCCGTTCAAACACGGTCTTGTTATGCTCGAGATTCTCGGGTTGGAACCTTGGTAGATGCTGTAAGCAATGACATACATGGTTCAGCATCAGCACAGTAAGTCCAGCATCGAGAAGGATCAATCACATAATACATTATCTAAGCATTCAATGCATCATAAGATCAATTATTAGCTCATAAGGCCAATTATCAACAAAAGTTCTGGCCCGAACATCAGGTTATCAAAAAAAAATTATCAGCAAAAGTTTGCAAAGAGATGATGTTCCGGACAGTCGCAATAAACTTATGATGACATAATGACTGCCTAGCCATGAGCCATACATGTATGTCGATCTCAAAGTAAATGATAACCATCCTATCCACAAACCTTTCGGAAGTCATCATTTGGACTATTTTCAATAATCTTGGGACCTGATGAAAAGAATCCTCTTCCCAATGGACTGTATGCGACAATTCCAATGCCAAGTTCTTTGAATATTCATGATGGAAAACAACATTAGAAATACGGTTTTCTTATAAAACTCTGTAGAATGTTATTGAGCAGAATAGATGCCTCACCAGCAATTAGGAACTATTTCTTCCTCCACATCTCTTGACCATAAGGACCACTCCAACTGAATTGCTGTAATTGGATGAACAGCATGAGCCCTTCTGATTGTTGCGGGAGAGGCCTCAGATAGACCAATGTACTTTATTTTACCCTCTTCAACCAGTTTCTTCAGTTCTCCCATCTGGTGAATGACATGAAACAAATTAGGAACGTTTTACGAAAACCAGTGAACCAATTGCAGATAGATTTAAAAAAACTTGTTCATTTAAGAGGAAAGGAAGTAAGAACAGGATTGTCATGTAACTTGACCGCAGCCTAATGTCAATACGGTCAAAGAATATCGAGCACCATTGAGAATATAAATAAGAAAATTACACCACTCTCTAATAGCTTAAACTTTTAGATGAATTAGTGGTTAACAATCTAATATGGTATCGGAGCAGGTAATAGATCTTGTGTTCAAACCTCACCATCTACCCATTTATTAAATATTTGCATTTGTTCAGCCCACTTATGAAGGAGAGCCTGGCTACACATGGGGGGACGCGTTGAGAATATAAATAATAAAATTACTCCTCTCTCTAATAGTTTAAGCTTTTAGATAAGTTGATGGTTAACAATCTAATAAGCACATCATTATTTGCCGTACATATCTTAAATATACAAGCATATCAACTCAACCGAATGACAATCATATGAACTCACAATTCACCGTCTAAGATATGACAATCATTAATTCGTCTGGTTATTAATGAAATGTTTCCTTTTTATTTCATCCCAACTAGAAATGGAAACAGAACGCAATCACATTACGCAACAAACATAAACACCGACGTTACCTAATTTATGAAAATAAGGAGAAAGGCAAAAGGTCGTCAAACCGTGATTTCAATGGGGACACGAGTGTCAATCTGATGCTGATAGTAAAGATCAATACAATCGGTATCAAGCCGCTTCAGACTAGCTTCACAAGCGGCCCTTACATAGGCTGGATCGCCACGCACCTCCCACTTTCCGTCAGCATAGCTGATTCCAAATTTTGTAGCCAACTCAACTTTCATTTTCATCCCTCCCTTCAACGCCTGCACACCATGTTGGAAATTTATCAAAATAAATGGGTTTTTCGAAATATTCTTTGTGCTTTAGAAAGTTTATTTGTAGTGTTTTGGCATTGTCCCACATTGGCTAGTTAAGTAACGGTTGAATGGTATATAAGTAGGAGCACAACTATAAAGTTCACATTGTGTTATGTGGCTTGGCTCCTATACCAAAGACACTAGGTATTGATACTTATGGTGCACAAGTATTACGGTGTGTCTTAAAGTGAAATTTGGATCTATAAATAGAGCCCAAATCACACTCATTCAACACCGGAAATTACCGAAATTAGCACCGTTACTCTGCCGATTATCTACAGACTTTTTTCCTTTCTTCCTTATTATTATATTTGTATCCTCTGTCTTAAAGTGAAATTTGGATCTATAAATAGAGCCCAAATCACACTCATTCAACACCGGAGATTACCGAAATTAGCACCGTTACTCTGCCGATTATCTGCAGACTTTTTTCCTTTCTTCCTTATTATTATATTTGTATCCTCTATCTTAAAGTGAAATTTGGATCTATAAATAGAGCCCAAATCACACTCATTCAACACCGGAAATTACCGAAATTAGCACCGTTACTCTGCCGATTATCTACAGACTTTTTTCCTTTCTTCCTTATTATTATATTTGTATCCTCCTTTCTTCCTTATTATTATATTTGTATCCTCGAACAGATTCGCTAGAGATCTAGCACTTGTTATTAAAATTACCTATTAAACAATGGGAGATGCTACAATGTTACCCCATTGTTGTAACAAAAAGTACTATTAGAAGTATAACATAAATCATTAGAAGTCATAACAAAAAATCATTAGGAGACGTAACATGTTAGAAGGCGTAACATAAACCATTAGAAGGTACGTATAACATTTTAATTAACCATTAGAAGGCATAACATTCTTCAAAATGGCATAATAAGTTATGACTCAATTTTTTTGTGGTGTCCCCTAATCATAACATAAACTGGTAAAAGGCATAACATAAATTACCCCATCATAACATAGACCAATAAAAGCATAACATAAATTATTAGAAGGCGTAACATGTTACAATTAGGGGACACCATAAAGGGGGTAACGTTGTAGCATTTTTATTAAACAAATCAAACTAGTTATTTAGAGATTTGTTCCCTCCTAAGTATATCACCTTTAAAATTAACTAGGTAAATTCTTTGTAGGGTCAGTCCTTGCGGGCTTTCTCCCAAGTTCAATTGGGCCCTCACAAGTGAACGGTAGCTGGTACGATTGGCCTATATGGATTAACTAACGTGTGATGCGACCAAGATGAGTTATAAAAAGCTAAGTTTGAGCTTTTGCAGTGCGTAAGCTGAACCGAAGTACATAAAAAAAAGACAGATAAAGCAAACCTTGCCGAGGAGGATTTCGTTGGTGTGGGGGCCGTAGACGTCGGAGGTGTCGAGGAAGGTGACACCGGAGTCGACGGCGTGGTGGATGAGTTTGATCAATTCTTCTTCGGGCTTTGGTGGGCCGTAGGAGGCCGACATGCCCATACAGCCCAGTCCCTGTGCTGAAACCTCTAGACCTTGTGATCCTAGCTTCATTCTCCCCACTTTTGCCATCTCTCTCTCTCTCTCTCTCTCTCTCTCTCTCAATGTGTGTCTCTGTGGGTTTGATAGCTGCAGAGGGTGGACACTGGACAGAGATGAGGAGCGAACTACATATATACTCCCTCCACACGAGTACTGTTTGCTCGCTAAAAAAATGAAATATGTTGGTAGAGAAACTTTTAGACTTTTTGCGCCAATTGAAAGTTCTATAAATTTGGTTCAAAGGTATTAATTAATGCACGACTTGTATCTCGGGGTAACAAATTGGGACGGGAGGAGTAGATGCATTCTGTGATGAATAATGCTAGGGACACATCACTCCACTCCACTACACTACCAATCACACAAGTCCACTTGGCCTGCACGATTAGTAATCAGGGTCGGCCCTGAGATTATAGAGGCCTAAAGCGAAGTTTTCGAAGTATTGGGAGGAAAGTTGCTTGGCACTTGCAATTGCTGTAGTTCTTGACCCAAGGTACAAAATGGCGGTGGTGGAATACTATTATGAGAAAATCTATGGCATTATCGAATCCTTTAGTCATGTTGATAAGGTCCATACTACTTTTTTCGAGCTCTTTGATGATTACAATAGTGGTTCTTGTAGTTCTTTGGAGGGTATTTCAGATGGTTGTGGCTCAAGTAGTGGTCACTCGATCTTGGGTTCTTCCAAACAACAAACCTTCGATGGCTTTCATGAGTGGTATGCAAAGGCACATGCTTCTAGTATTAGTGCGTACAACAAATCAGAGATGGTCCAGTACTTAGAGGAGAGAGTGTTTCCAAATTCGGACGACTTCAATATTTTGCATTGGTGGCAAGTAAATAGTGCGAAATTCCCTACTTTGGCGAGCATGGCACGTGATATTTTAGCCATTCCAGCTACTATTGTTGCTTTGGAGGCTGCGTTTAGTGTGGGAGGTAGGGTAATAGATGAAACCCGTGCTTCATTACTTCCGGATATCGTAGAGGCTTTGATGACCTGCAATGATTGGATTGAGTCTCGTAACAAAAGAAGTAAGTGGATTGTTGAATGAAGGCTAGTTGTCATGCAACAAATTAATCTTTAGGACTAATTCTGAAGTAAAATTAAATTTTCTCGTGCAGGTAGAGATGGGGAGACTTCGGAAAACTTTTGATGAAGGCTAGTTGTCATACGACATGCGTATAGTTCTACAGTTAAACATGGTATCTATTCTAAGGATTATGTTCTCTTATTACCACCATTTACTTGTGCAGGTAGTGGTTGGGTGCAGCTGCTCATTGTTAAAGTTTTGGAACTACCCAAAGTTTTGGTCTTTTATCTAAACAATTCTCTCTTGGGTGTTTCAGGGTCTGCTATTACTGGTCCAATAGGGAAGGAGTGTGCTGATCTGTGGCTAAGGATTGCCAGTGCAGCCAATGTGATTGTCTTCAGTTTTTTGCTCGGTTTAGAAGTCCAATTGTGGGAATACTTTGTTGAAAGTACTTATGTTTGTCAATTGGCTTCGAATTTTGGTTCAGACTCTGATTTATCATATCTGTGCATCATGTGTTGTGAATATTGTGATGACATCAGTAATGATGGATGTGTTTTCAAGTGACTAGTTCTTCCTTTCATGCTTTTTGGTAATTTGAGATCCAGTTCTATGAATAGACCTGAAAAGTTTCATGTGGAGTATGGACTTGTCCACTTCTCCAATCTCTCCAGTTTGTGGCTTGTTGATCGCTGAGTTGCTTTTTTCCTATACAGATGTTCATATTCAACATGTAACATTGCAGGTGAAAAAAAAAAAAAAAGGATCGGATTCGGATTTTCGGATTCGGATATCCAGAATTCGGATCCGGATCCGAATTAACGTTATCGGATTCGAGTTTATCGGATCCGGATCCGGATTCGAGCTTATCGGGTCCGGATCGGATCTGGATCCTATCGGATTCGAATCAGATCCGGCCCATTGACAGGCCTATTTCGGGGTAACAAATTGGGACGGGAGGAGTAGATGCATTCTGTGACGAATAATGCTAGGGACACATCACTCCACTCCACTACACTACCAATCACACAAGTCCACTTGGCCTGCACGATTAGTAATGAGATAACAAACACCTTGAAATTACATTTCAACCACCGCTTATGCAGTACTACGTAGACTTGTGTGGTTGGTGGTGTGGTGGAGTGGAGTGGTGTGTCCCTACTATTATTGTTCGGTGACATGCCATTTAACATATGACACTTTGAAATTACTTTTCAAAACAATTCACCGTCTAACATATGACACTTTGAAATTACTTTTCAAAACAACATATGAGGGATGTCGACGAAGAATTGTAAGGTTGGGTGGGTGAATATTGAAGAGAAATTTATGGCATATGAAAGTGGTATTAATTTTGCCAATACAAATTATGGAATTGCTATAAAACCGATTGACATGTGAGCGCGCACATATATCTCTAATCGCATACTAAAAATGAAATTATTTTTAGGAATTCTTCATTTTGTGAGTCTTGGATTGTTTAGAAAGATATTAGGTACACAAACTTAGATAATCTCAAAAATTACTAAATTTTTTACCATAATTCTATTGAAATTTTAGAACATAAGTAGAGCGATTGTTCGGGCTCATCAGCTCTTGGCCCATTATTGCAAGAAATACAGGTATGGGATACAGGACCAAATGGCAAGAGAGTAAGGATGACAATTTCCTCCGACCCGTTCGAATCCGATCTGATTCTCGCTCCAAATTGATCGACGTTTTGGAGATCTGTTGGGAGATCGAGTAGGATATGGGGATTGTTTTTTAAAAAATTTAGGGATCGAGTAGGAGGTGGGGACATTTGTATCCCCGCCCCGAATCCTATATATATATTGAGGATCTGAAGTTAGTATATGTTATAACTTATAAACAACTCATCTCATTTTCTCATCTCAAACCGCAGTTGCACACCAGGTTCTCTCTCTCTCTCGTTTTTTTTTTTTTTTTCAGGTTCTACTTTTTTTTTTTATTATTCTTTTGTCATATGATTTTCTCCGAATCCCTGCTTTGAATCCCCGTTCTACTAGAAAGGAGTTTGGGAACGGGAATATTAGTCTCCGGCCCGACCCATCTCTATTGCCATCTCTAGAGGCAACCCTAACTAGAAACTAGAATAATTACTCCTCCCTAATAAACATGTGGTGTGAAAGGAGGGAGGGCTACCTCATCGCCTACGTTTTGTCAAAGAAGAGAGTGCTACGTCATTGCCTACGTTTCGTCATTGTCAAATTTGGCAAGGCAGACGGCTCAGACCCTTTTAATCTACTCTCCTTTTTCGTTGGTTTTTTCCGAAACAAAATGATCATAATTGAAGTTATGCATGTCATGTCAAAAAAACCAATTTGATCGGACTTCGTTTCCTATATGAAAAAACACGTTTGTGCAAGAGAAATACAAACGTTGTAAAAATTGAAGTTCAATTCAAATGGAAATTTGGCACAGATATTCTACTCATAAATTTCTAAAAAACGAATGATTCCAATCATTTTCTAGGTTCGGAACAAACCCAAAAATTAAAAACTGGAGCAGACTTGATTTTATCAAACCGAATCCGCACTCTGTCCTCTACCCCTTCAAAATATGCGTTCCAAAGAAGATAGTGCTAGGAGAGAGACGTCAAAAGAAGAATGCTCTCTAGTCCAACAAGGGACCTAGTTGGGCCTTTTCAAAGCTTTCGTGGGATTTTTCTTGGCCCACTTTAATTATCAAAACAATTTATATTCTATTAAATTATATTAAAAATTATTTTGATTGGATATCTAATCGATATTTGTTTTTCAAACACATTTATGGTAAAAATTATGGAAAAGAAAGTAGGAAACACTGAATCAGAAAAGTGACTTTATGCTAAAAATTGATTCATGGTTTTACCTAACTACTAATTATTATTTTTTTAAAAAAAATTAGTTTTTCCCAAAAATCGAAACAAGTCATCCTCTCACAATACATCACATAAAAAAGTGTGAACACAAAAATCAAGACAGTTTTAAAACAAAACACCCTTAGTGGAACACCCCCTAAGAAAAGTGACTTTTGTGGGATTGATAAGGTCCACTCAAATGCCCAAGTTCGGAGAAATTATTTTGGCTGTGTTTAGTTAGATAGTTTAGTTTAGTTTTGATGATGTTAGCAGGTGTAATGAGTGGAGGGAGATAGAGAGAGAAATGAGGGAACTGATGATGTCATCAAAACTAAAACTAAAACTAAACAGGGAAACGAACAAGGCCTTTATGTTCTTGGAACATTCTCCACAAGACTTGCATCACACATTTGAGTGATTTCCACACACTTTGGACAGTGGCAACTTCAGGAATTCTCGTGAGGGTGTTCAGAAATTCTACTACGGTCTTCTACAAATCATTTTTGATATAACTGGGTGGTCCGGGCTAGTTTGCAAGCACCTCGACTAAGCCCAGGATCTATGTACGCCTGCTACACACATAGACCGGGCAGAGCCAATATCCCACAAGAACCATGAGATCTTGTGCAGGTGGCCCAAAACATTAAGAAGAGTCCTCTAGAATCATAATTGTACATAAAAAAATATATAAAATAAAAATTCTATAGAAGCATGAAATAATCACTCCCCAAGTTTGACATGTGCAGCAAATGAAGCAACATAGTCTCTTGTTGTGATCCATGTCACATTCCTTCATGTGACACAAAAGGAAATTCATCACAATTTTATTTAATAATTCAAGCTGTTCATTTTGTAAGTCTGAATGAGGTTATCATCCATGCAGGAAATCAAATTGCGCGGACATCGTTAATAGTTCGATTAATTAGTATTGGTTCTCTTGCGAAAACTGTACTTTGTTCACGTGTAAATAACAATGTACGATCAATTAATCTACATGTAAACCTCTACATAATGAATGACTTTGTCACGTGAGACCGTATTGTGTCCTATGCTAGTATACTACGTCATATGAGAGTAATTATTCAGTAGTTTTAGAGCAAAATCACGTGGTACTCGAGATCACTTTGCACCACACATCTATGAGGCATCCATATACTTAATTAATCATATGGGTCCGACAATGAGATGTGTTATCGAAAGTAGCAATTACAGTAGTCTAAAGCACTATGGTTGTGTTTGGTTAGATATTTTAGTTTAGTTTTGATGATGTCATCAGATGTAATGAGTGGAAAAAGATAAAGAGAGAAATGAGGAAAATGATGATGTCATCAAAACTAAAAGTAAAACTAAACTGAAAAACGAACAGGGCCTATGTGACTATGCTCCGAAATCAATGAATAATTAATTAGTCATAATATGAGGGTCTCGTCACAAGACTGAGGATCAACATTTAAATAGTACTCCCTCCGTCCGGATTTGTTAGTCCACAAACATACTTTTTCAAGTCCGAAAATGTTTGTCCATTTTCAAAAGTTAAAGGCTAAAATATGGAAAAGTTACACAAAAAGTAGTGGACAAAAAGTAATGGAAAAAAAGTTGGAATCCCCAAAACGGACCAACAAATCCGGACGGAGGGAGTAGGAAAAAGGTGGCGGCCGGGGCTTGCAATCCTTGGCCATTTTCCCAGTCGATTAATGACATAGGCAGTTACGTATGCAGTAGGCAAACAGATGATTGGTCAATGTGTTATCGAAAGTAGTGCTACGCAGGGACGGATTCAGAAATCCAACAAGCACCTTATTAATTACTCCCTCCATCTCATTTTAAATGTCTCCTACGTAAAGTCGTGCCATTTTGACTTTAAAATAAAATGTATTTCTAATTATATTTTTTCAAAAATTTGTACACTATTCAAAAGTACTCGTTGAGATATTTTGATCGGTGCAAAAAAAAATTAAAAAATAATTTCGAAAGTATTTTATTTTTAAAGTCAAAGTAGTCAGGTCTCCCGTAGGGGATATTTAAATTGGGACGAAGGGAGAATAATTGTGCAATTTTTTTCTAGTCAACAATCTTGCTAAATTAGGACATTTATTATGGACTATAAAGTTTAAAATGCATATATACTTTTTATAAAAAAAAATTAGCACATAATATTAGACAAAACTTTCAGAGTATGGTTTATATTGATATTGACAAGTCTTTAGAATCATCGAGATGGTTTTATTGATGACTTCTTTAAAATATTTCTCCACGACGATTAAACATAAAAAAATTAAAGATAAATCTTCAAATAAATAAATAATTTATAGATCAATAATTATAAATGAACCAGTCAACGAAAATTGAAGCACAAAAATTAATTCTAAATTTTTATTTTTGAGATATATAAAAGTGTGTATGCTAAATATAGCGTTATATTACATAATTATGCTAAATATATGATGTTAATACATTTTCTTTTTTTGAGTTTTGAGTGGGGCCAGCAAGGGCATGTGCCCCACGTGACCCCCCTTGGATCCGTCCCTGGTTACATGTGAAATAATGTAGATACTAATAGTGCGACAAACTCGAAAATCGCCAATAATTCTAACAACACGCTCCTCCTGAATACTCCCTTCGTCCTATATTGCTTGCCCCTTTTGGGATAGCGTGCATTTTGCACGCAAAAAATGTCCTGTTTATAAAAATTATTTTTAACAAAATTTACACCAATTTTTTTCTACTCAATGAGATCTTTAAATCAGTGTAAAAATTTTTGAAAAAAAAAAGAATGGTAATACATTAGATTTTGTGTGCAAAATGTGCGAAAACCCAAAAAGAACAAGCAATTTAAGACGGAGAGAGTATCAAAAAGCTCAGAGATTAAGTGCATTGGTGTGCTCCGAGAGCACTGAAAAGTTAAAGACTTTATACGTTTGCCTCAACATTCCTCATGAACGTCCCAAATTGCTTGCCCCTTTTGGGAGTGCGTGCATTTTGCACGAAAAAAATAACGTGTTTATGAGAACTTTTTTTGAAAAAAAATACACCAATTTTCTTCTTCTCAACGAGATCTTTAAATTGGTGTAAAGTTTGTTGAAAAAAAAAAAAACAATGTTTGTACATTATTTTTTTTTGGGACGGAGGGAGTAGTAAATAGGAAAAAGGAGGTGGCCATCCTTAGGTTTTTTATTTATTTCTAGTTGATCAAAGACGTGGGCAATTACGTAAGCAGTGCACCTTGTATATATTTGGCGCTCAAGATACTTCCCCACCTCTGCACAAAAACAGGGGAAACAGAGAGAGAGAGAGATGGAAATGGTGAGGAGAATGAAGCTGGGTTCACAAGGTCTTGAGGTGTCTGCACAGGGTTTGGGGTGCATGAGCATGACCACTGGCTACTACGGCCCCGGCAAGCCGGAAACCGACATGATCGACCTCATCCACCGCGCAATCGAGAGCGGCATCACCTTCCTCGACACCTCCGATTCCTATGGTCCACACACAAATGAAGTTCTCCTCGGCAAGGTGCTCTCTCTCTCTCTCTCTCTCTCTGATGTGATAACGCGGTAATTAAGGAATGACAAGAAAATTTTCAAATACAAATTTGCCTGGGATGTCTCATTTTTGGCGTGGATATACAATTTTACGGGCCTTACAAAATGTACGGTTCAAAGCATTACAATAAGTGGGACCCACAATGGTCGTGGCACACCGACATGAAAAGAATTTAAACTCAATTTAAATATGTCACTAAACTATCATTCTATCTAGAAATAGATAACAACGCACTTTTTTACCCTATCTAAAATTCTTAGAGACATCTAAACAATTTGTTTATGCAGTTATAATTAGCTCTAAACAGTTCTAAAATGGTAGCAAAACTACGTCGTTTTGTTGTATTACACCACCGGAGTGCACTCCTACACTACAATATCCCTTCCTGAATTTTCCACATATGAATGTAATTTTTCAAATTTAAAGCACGTTGGTGTTCTACTAACAAAAAAAGCTATTTTTTCCAAAAACCGAAACATGTCATTCTCTCACAATACAATACATAAAAAACTGTGAAAAACCAGTTTATTAAAAAAACTAGCTTAGAGGAACACCCTTAATATAATAGCGTGTCTGTATAGATGTGCATCTGGATTTGAACTGATGAGGTCAAGGTATGACAGGCACTTAAAGGAGGAATGAGAGAGAGAGTTCAATTAGCTACAAAGTTCGGGGTAAACATCGGCAATGGCAGC
Organism: Vaccinium darrowii; assembly: GCA_020921065.1. Classification (NCBI taxonomy): domain Eukaryota; kingdom Viridiplantae; phylum Streptophyta; class Magnoliopsida; order Ericales; family Ericaceae; genus Vaccinium; species Vaccinium darrowii. Next base: position 11,230,396 of record CM037153.1, read on the forward strand.
ACAGAAATACGCGGTGATCCGGCCTATGTGCGGGCTTCCTGCGAGGCCAGCTTGAGACGCCTCGACGTGGATTGCATTGATCTTTATTACCAGCATCGCATTGACACTCGCGTCCCCATTGAAGTCACGGTTTGCCCGTTCTCCTTTCTGTTTTTCCTTTTCTCAGTAATTCACAAAAAAAATTGTACCGGGCCATCGCGTGACCTATGTATTTGAGTTTTAAAATGTGAAATTTTCTAGATCGGAGCGCTATTGCGCATTCGCTGATCTTTCTGCGAAATATTTTTCCAGATGGGAGAATTGAAGAAGCTGGTTGAAGAGGGTAAAATAAAGTACATAGGTCTATCCGAGGCCTCAGCTTTAACAATTAGGAGAGCACATGCTGTTCATCCCATAACTGCTGTTCAGCTAGAGTGGTCCTTGTGGACAAGAGATGTGGAAGAAGAAATAATTCCTACTTGCCAGTGAGTAAATCACTACCTGCTCCATGCCTAAAATGATGTCCAAAATCCTGCTTTAATAACTTTGTTTTTTTTGTTGTTGTCATCAGAGAACTGGGAATTGGGATTGTAGCATATAGTCCTCTCGGCCGGGGATTCTTATCTTCGGGCTCCAAGATGGTCGAAACTCTATCTACCGACGATGTGCGAAAGGTTTGTTCATACTTCCTTGGACACGGACACGACACAACACGGACACTAAGACATGCTATTTCCATAATTAGAAGATGGACAAGCTAGGGACAATTAAATATAAAAAATGTTTATATGAAAACTCTATCTTCTTACATGTAAATAAAAACATTATTTCTATTAAATTATGATTAGCTCTCCACCAAATAGTATTAACATTGTGCAAATACAAATCGAAGGTCACCATATAAGTTTCCAAGAACTAATTATCCATGAAAATCTTGAGTCCTGCCCAAGAATTAAAACTTGCATATATATATAAGAATAAACTTCCAGTCCAAACTCCCGGACCCTCTTAAGTTACGGACCTCCACCTTTCCAATGTTTTTTTGAAAATCCGAACCGTTAGATGTGTTTAAAAGGTGTTTTCAAGGTCCAACGCGAAGATTTGGCCAAAAAAAATACCCGGAAGGGCTTGATCGGAGCAGTTTTTCACAAAAACGCTAAGGTTTGGATCGTCGAAATTTGGTCCGAAAAGTGGAGGTCCGTAACTTAACTAAGTTAAGGGAGTTTGGATAGGAAGGGGACTCTATATATATATATATATATATATATATATATATATATATATATATATATATTTTTTTTTTTTTTTAAAAAAAAAACCTCTCAAACGTTACCAAGCCTGTCACCAACGCATCATATATATATCATCCAAAACGTGTCCGACTAAAAAATTGCAACAAAAAATAGGACAGACATGTCCGGAAAGGATCGTGTCGTGTCTGTGTTAGACATGAATACATGATGTCAGTAGACGTGTCCGCTTCCCTCATCCTCTCCTGTAGATTGGCAATAAAGAAACAGAAAAACACAACTATGGTTCTGAATACTGAAATACATGTCTTTTTTGGTCTTCAGGACATACCAAGGTTTAAACCTGAGAATATGGAGCACAACAAGAAGATATTTGAGCAGGTCAGTGAAATGGCAGCAAGAAAGGGGTGCACCCCATCACAGCTAGCATTGGCATGGGTCCACCACCAAGGAAAAAATGTGTGTCCAATACCTGGTACCACTAAGATTGAAAACCTCAAAAAGAACATTGGAGCTTTGGCTGTGGATTTAACAGAGGAAGAAATGGCAGAACTGGAATCCATAGCTTCAGCTGATGCAGTGAAGGGTGATAGAAATGCTTACATGTCATTGACATGGTCTAATACAGACACTCCACCTTTGTCCTCTTGGAAACCAGAGTAGAATTACTATTCTGTCCTTGTGTGGTACATTGTATTGCATTTTTTAAGGCACTTTAACACAACGGAAACTATGTTTTTTTTATTCTCTTCCTCCCGTATTCATAAACCAATGGTTTTTGTTATTAGATTTTCCTAATCAGCTATCCAAGTGTATTCTAATGAGTCTTGGGTTTGGTGATCCTGAATTGATCAGAGGCGACGCCGCTACACTTGCATTATTATAATCAATCAACCAAATGTATTCTAGGGTCTTCGACTATTGGGTTTGGTGCTCCTGAATTGATCAGAGGAACCATTATTATATCAAAATTCTTGTCGTTTTGGTTTCCATTATACGACGACCTACCCAGCCAAAATCATCCCCCTGTTTGCTCCATCGTTGATATATCGACGAGATCTACTACAGTTTTTTAGGCCAAGAAACCTTTCATATTACGGTGGCTAAAGGGAAACTAAGTAGGTAGCCTCTTCTAACAGTGATGTCGCAATTCCAAAACACCTACATTTATGGAAAAAAATCTCCAAGGCTCGCATCAAATGAGCCCAGAGATTCATCAAGGTTGCACCCATCAAAATAACGGTGGACTTGATCCAGCCCAAATACACGGCAAACCCACTCAAATGGGCTCAATTACAATTTTGTGAGATCCCATGTTACAATGTGAGAAACAAAATTCACCCATAACAAAAAAACTATCCTCTATATGTTCAAGACTCAAGTGATAAAACTCGAATCACTCTCTGTAAAAACGCTCACACCATTTCAATGCAACGGTTATTTGCAACGTTTTTGGGGTGAGACTCACAAATATATGGGACCCACAAGATGTGAGGGAGTGTTACAAATAGCAGTGGTATAGAAATTTTTTCCCTAAATCTGAAATGAGGAGAATCCCCGTCTGGGGTTCCACTCACGTCTCACCTCTCACTCTCTCTAATCATTCAATAAAGTGCATTCTATTAGTTCTTCGACTCTTGGGTTTGGTGCTCCTAAATTGATCAAAGGCGAGTATGCCACTACGCTGGCAATATATAATCAGTTAACCAAGTGCATTGTATTGGGTCTTGGATTCTTGGGTTTGTTGCTCCTTAATTGATCAGAGCATGTCACAACACTTGCAATATATAATCAGTTTACCAAGTGTTTTCTATTGGATCTTCGACTCTTGGATTCGTTTCTCTTGAATTTATGAAGACATCATCATTATACTGGAGAAGTTACAACTTCCCACAATTACCCTCTATAGATATCATTATTATACTTTTACACACTAACTTTTCAAATGAAATCTATTGGATCTTCGACTCTTGGATTCAGAACTCTTGAATTTATGAAGACATAATCATTATACTGGAGAAGTTACAACTTCCCACAATTACCCTCTATAGATATCATTATTACACTTTTACACACTAACTTTTCCAATGAAATCCACTTAGAACTCCAAATTAAACAACTAGCACAAACATATCTTCAGATGTTATGCATTGATTCGAACGTTACGTATTTAACTAGCTATAACTCTTGCCTAAAGGCCAACACAACTCTCCTGGATCAGATCAATCTTCACCATTGCAATAAATGTCTTTTTGTGAAGTCCATGCAGTTGTGCTTTGTCATATAGATACTACTTATTTATTCAACTTTCCACGAGGACAAGGGCGGAGTGTCCGAATTCCTCCATGTAAGAAGCACGCTTACATATCTATCACCCTTAACTGCATCAGCTGAGGCAATGGACTCGAGTTCAGCCATTTCTTGAGGGGTTAGTTTTATCGACAACGCTCCAATGTTCTGATTGAAGTTTTCCATCTTGGTGGTGCCAGGAATGGGACACACATCGTTCCCTTGGTGATGAACCCATGCTAGTGCTAGTTGGCCGGGGGTGCACCCTTTCTTTGCGGCTATTTCCTTAACCCGTTCAAACAGGGCCTTGTTATGCTCTAGATTTTCAGGTTGGAACCTCGGTGTAAACTGTAAGCAATGACATACACGTCAGCATCAGAACACTAAAAACCATCTTCGAGAAGGATCTATCACATTATATAGATGATCTAAACATGAGACAAAGCAAATATGTTTTAGTCATGAACATGCAGGTAGTGCCTAAAATTAAACTCGAACCAATCTTCCACAAACAGATACGCATGGGCGGGAGTCATGACCCATTTAATTGAAATTCAAATCCAAGATAACACATTGAAGGCGTTTGTGAAAAGTTTATCTTCAGGTGTCTATATACGTTATAACTCCTATCAGATAAATACAACGGTTCTGACTGTTCCCTTTCCCCATCTCTTTGCCAAGTAAGAATCAAGCGAGCCTTCAAAGGAGTCCACAAGATTAGCTTTGATGTAAGGATCAAAGGTTGTCAGTCAGTTCTCTTCTGTAAATCCTCCTTCACCAATCAACCCAACTCCATGTCACTCTAGGCAAATCTCTCTTTCAGTGACAACTTGTACCTAGAATGTAGTCGGTAGTTACCATGTCTGGTAATCTAGAGGTTATGCTAGGCTTGTGGATTCTAGAGTGATACCCAACATTGTGGTACTACTCCTGGGGCAGATCGTTTTGCAAAAGGAGCGTGTAATTCTCTCTGTTTTAAAGGATTCGAAACGTATTGCAAGAGGTAAGTGCAGATCCATCCGTTTCCAATCGTCTTTTTGACTTGTAATACGAACCCAGCTGAGAAAGCTAATGAAAATATTTTGACAAGGATGTGGTTCAATACAAAAATGAAGGACAAGTGCTTGCTTAATGCTTTTTTTTTTAAAAAGTAAACCTGTTCTCCGAAACACCGAGGGACAGAGAAGACAAAAATCACAAATCAATTTTTTTTACGAAATGAATTGAAACTACTAGGTCAATTATCAGCTCATAAGATCATTCATCAGCTAAAGTTTGAATAGAGATGAAGTTCTGCAGAGTCACAATAACGTAACAATGACACTATGACAGTATGACTGCCTAAACCAGCAAGTTGGTCTCGAAGTGAAAAAGTATGTGCCCTAAGTGCAAACCTGTCGACGATCTTCAGGTACCCAATTTTCAGCCATCTTGGGACCTGAGGAAAAGAATCCTCTTCCTAACGGACTGTACGCTACAATCCCAATGCCAAGTTCTCTGAATAGTCACAAAGGGAGAATAAATTAGCTATTTGGTTTTCTGATTACTCCCAAGAATGTTCTTTAGCAGAATAGATGCCTCACCGGCAAGTAGGAACTATTTCTTCCTCCGCATCTCTTGACCACAAGGACCATTCCAGCTGTATTGCTGTAATTGGGTGAACAGCATGAGCCCTTCTGATTGTCGTAGGAGAGGCCTCAGATAGACCGATGTACTTTATTTTACCCTCTTCAACCAGTTTTTTCAGTTCTCCCATCTGGTCAATGATACCACCAAATTGGTAACGCATGCAAAAAGCTTGTTCAAAAAATAAATAAATAAAAGGGAAATGATGAAATTATTGTATTGTGGACACATGCCAAAACATGTGTTAAAAAGAAAAGTAGGAACAAGATTGTCATTAAATTGATATAGGGTGCACGTTATTTGCAATAGAGATGGTCTCTGTTGTAAAAGCATTCACAGTCTTGGCATTCAGTAACTCAAGAGGTTATGGTTCCGAAGAAAGCCACCGTTCAAACAAGCATGACAGGCACAAAACTTCAAGCATATCAACTCCACTCAACAACAAGTTCCATCTAGATAAATCATCTTAAAAGTACAAGCATATCAACAAACTCAATGACAAGCAAATGAACCCACTATTTCCGGTCTACTACATGGACCAACATCCTCCTGTAAATAGCGTCCACAAAGTACAAGAGGAATTGCTAATTTCAGCTCCACAATCAGTATCATCCTTGAAAGAGAAACTAATTACCTTGCAAGCTAAGATCTTGCTCGACGTAAATTTTTCCTATGAGAAGATTCCTTATTAAGATAAAATATAAGAAACAGATCACACATGAACAGTTCAAAAGAATTGGAAAGGTTCATGAAATCAACTATCGTTTATCAATTGGGAAAGGTTGCACGAGAGAAATAGTCACCAACGCATATTCCTAGTACAAAAAGTTGTCCAGGAAGCAAGTCCGTAATGGAAAAAATTTTAGAGCCATGGTGCCCATTAACACCACAAATAAAAGAATGGAATTGATTGGTCTGGCTAATACACTAAGGTGTCTTTGATTGGTCTGGCTATAAATGGAAGTTTCCTTCTAATTTCATCCCAGCTATAAATGGAAGTTTCCTTCTAATTTCATCCGAACTCAAGTCCCTACTGGAAATGTATACAAGACACCATCACATTACGCCTATGTAGCACGGACACGGACATGGGATTTCTAAAAAAAAGGGACACGGACACGGCAAAAATAAATAAAATTTATTTCATATAATGAAAATATAGTTATATATATCTAAACATGAAGTTTCAATATATATAAACAAGCATCATATACATATCATACTATAGTTTTAACACCAAATATTTTAAGTAATACACTTTTACCCCCAAAAATTAGAGAAAAAAATTGCATATTTAACCTATTCCGTGTCCCCAAACGTATCCCTAAAATGTGCTCATCGTGTCCCCGCCGTGTCCCCCTGAAAAAATTAATTAAATTCATGGTAATTGTGCCGCGTCGCCGTCTCGGACAGGGGGACACTCCAGCCTCTAGGAGTGTCAGTGCTACATAGCATTCTGCAATAAGCATAAATACACAATATAAATCTCAATGATACATATCAGAGAGGCAAAAAGGGGTCCAACCGTGATTTCAATGGGAACACGGGTGTCAATCCGATGCTGATAATAAAGATCAATACAATCAATATCAAGCCGCTTCAAGCTAGCCTCACAAGTGGCCCGCACGTAGGCCGGGTCGCCGCGAAACTCTGTTTTTCCATCGGTGGTAACACTGATTCCAAACTTGGTTGCCAATTCAACTTTCTCTCTCCACCCTCCCTTCAATGCCTGCAAATCACCAGTAAGGATCTGTTTAGATAGCTTTAAATGCAGGGATTTGATGAAAATCATATTGTGGTATTTTACTGTCTTTTTTTCCCCCTCCCTTTTCTTTGTCATAGGTGATAAAGAGAAGGAACAGATTGTCTTTTCGTGCTATTCAAAAGTTAATATTTTTTTCCTCCATAATTTTCTTGATCACTTATTTTTTTACCTTACTTTCTTGACCACTTAATCATGTCGTGTTTCATCATGATCTTGATTAAGTTTTTGTTCACTTTGCATTAACTGTGATTGCTTAGATTTATGTTGCTAATCAAAATGCTCAATCGTTTGTTTCTGAAAAAGATGGATCGAAATATATAAACAATAAAACTACAGGCCCATGCAACCAAATCTGAGCAAAATTTATAAATGTAATAAGTATAAAATAGCATCTCTTCAAGATCAATACTCACTAGAATCAAAATTATAAAACCCTTTCAACACAAAAAAGCAAAAAAAGTGGCATTTCTAATTTACAATTCATGTGTATGATTGTAATGTGACTTCCATTCTGGAACTCCCTTAGTCGACTCTCTCCTACTCTAAATCTTCATCTCCTTTTGCGCAAACAAAAACAGCAGATCAAAAAAAAAACCCCACAAATCTAGCCGTATCCATCTCCAATCTCTCCCTCGTTACCTCTCAAATGCAAAAACACACCAATTTTTTGCCCACTGTTCAAATGAAAATAACATATATTCACCCTATTTCTTTCTAGTTCCTACTTATCTTGCCAAAATCTTATTTAAAGTAGATAGTAAAAACAAGTGGCACCAATAGTAACATTCGTAGTATTTGCAGTCCTACTTACCCAATTGTGTAAGGTGCATAAAATTATCCATGCTTATATTATTGATTCAATCTCGCAAGTCCCGTGCACTACACGAGCTATGTGCTAGTTAAACTGTTATTTCAATTCCATCAAAATAGAGATCTCAAAATCAATATTGAAAACCCTATTAAACTATTGAACCTAAGATCGAGTTATTCCCATTGAATAAAGATTTCAAAACCCCTTGATTTGAATTCCATTCGGCTACTATCTAGCATTAAAAGAGTTGGGTTTTTTTTTTTTTTTTTTTAAATTTTTTATTTTATATGGGCAAAATTTCCTATTGGCAAAAGTTAGTATTATTATTGAACATTGAACCTAGTCAAATGCACGTGGTGTCTATTATTGTGCTACTACTCCACTCGCAATCTTAAAAGAGTTGGGCCGGTTTTGGCTTTAAAATCGAGCAAGCTTACTACTCTTGGATTTTTTTTTTAACTTAATTTTACGAAAGACAAAAACAATCCAAAATAGACCTCACCCCTGCTTCTTTTCTCCCTAATGATTGGCCACTATACTTCTGTGTCCGCCTGGAATGCTGTGAGGGAAATCCAGCCAGAAGAGGATTGGTTCAAAAAAACATGTTTCCCAGGTGGTATAGAGATAGGTTGGTGAGTTGGGGTGTCACTCAAGACTCGATGTGTACTCTGCTTTCTGAATGCAGTAATTTTTTAGTTTTAGCTGATTGCTTCTATTTTGGCTGGGTTGTAGAGCCTGGAGGGCTCACGAGGATGTCCCTTGCCCTTTTTTTGCTGTATTTCTTTTATTAAAAAAATAATAATAAATCTAAAATAGACAGGTTTTTGGATTATTTTTATCTTTATTCTTTTTTAAAGTTTGGTTTATATTTTCAAACGAATAAGTAATTTATTAAAAAAATGGTGCAAAATTGACAATTACGGGGGGAAAAAAAAAAACATGAATCAAAGGAATAATCCTGCCAGATTATTAAGCCAAAACATGCCTAAATCCAGAGTTAAAAAAAAGAAGAAGGAAGAAATGAAACCTTGCCGAGGAGGATTTCGTTGGTGTGAGGACCGTAGACATCGGAGGTGTCGAGGAAAGTGACGCCGGAGTCGATGGCGTGGTGGATGAGTTTGATCATATCTTCGTCGGGCTTCGGTGGGCCGTAATTGGCCGACATGCCCATACAACCCAGTCCCTGTGCCGAAACCTCTAGACCTTGTGATCCCAGCTTCATTCTTCCCACTTTCGCCATTTCTTCTCTCTCTTCTCTCTCTTCTCTAGAAGTGCTGGATTGTTGCTACGGAGTGAGTGGAGAGTGGAGAGGGAGCAAGGAGTGTGGAGTGGATGTGTGGATTTTTGGATCAATTTATAGAGGTTAAAGGAGATCGCTACGTCAGCGCCTACGTAAGACCAAAGAAGAACGCAAAACGGGATACGGGTCTGACTCCTCCGGTGTCTGCATCAGGACAAATCGTTGCGATAAGAATCGACTGCCACTTGGATAACCCGTCCTTGAGAAATCAGTTCACTATTGCAACAACCCCCTTAAACTATTCGATTTTTTTTTACTTTGTCCTTCAACTATTGATTGAACGCACTTCCCCCTTAAACTATAAAATCGTTACATAGTCAGTCCAATTCGTTACTCCCATCCATGGGATGGACGGAAAAGCAGGGGGTTCAACTTAAAAGAGAGGATTGAACCCTGGAGGGTTTTTGGCGCCCAAAAACTGGGTCAATATGACTTTAACCCTAAAAAGGGGGCCACCTATATAACAATCTGTCTCTCCCTTTCTGCCATTGTAACCCTACCACGATTTCTGTGAGTCTCCATCAGATTCTCAAATGAGTCTCCATCTCTGAACCTCTCTCTCTTTCTCTCTCTCTCTAAAAGAAGGCCATCATTATCCATCAGAAAATAACAGAGGCGAGCTTTGTGGCTTAGAATGGCATGGATTTTGAGACCTCCCAATGAAAGACAACCGAAATGTAAGGCTTATTACTCTATTACTTTATTACTCTATTACTTTCAGTTTGTATATAATAATGTGAAAGTTTTTTGCCTTTATGAATTAAGATATGGGTTTCAAAGTGATAATGGTACTTATTATATTCTTGTTATAGAATCTGTGCATCTGTGGTCCCAATGTTGCCCTACCAGTTGAGTTTTTTTTTTTGTTTAGTATAAAATGGTGTGCAAGTGGTCCTACTCTTTCACTTTCTGTCTCCAAATGGTCCTACTCAGAGGGGCTTTGTTCAAGTTCAGAACATTAAGAAAAACTGGAGAGAAACTAGTGAGACCTCACTAGTTTTACAAAAATTAGTGTGACCTGAGTCCTGAAAAAATTAGTGAGACCTCACTAGTTTTACAAAAATTAGTGAGACCTGAGTCCTCCTGAAAAATTAGTGAGACCTCACTAGTTTTACAAAAATTAGTGAGTCCTGAAAAATTAGTGAGACCTCACTAGTTTTACAAAAATTAGTGAGACATGCTGAAAAATTAGTGAGACCTCACTACTTTTACAAAAATTAGTGAGACCTGAGTTCTGAAAAATTAGTGAGACCTCACTAGTTTTAGAGAAATTAGTGAGACCTCAAAGAAAGAAAGACAGACGTCACTAGTTTTAGAAAGTTTTTAAAAAATTAGTGAGACCTCTCTACTTGTAATTGAATTAGGGAGCTCAACAATAACATCGGGAGTTTCTCATCTTTCAGCATCATTCACCAAGTCTATGGATAAAAATTAGTGAGACCTCACTAGTTTTACAAAAATTAGTGTGACCTGAGTCCTGAAAAAATTAGTGAGACCTCACTAGTTTTACAAAAATTAGTGAGACCTGAGTCCTGAAAAATTAGTGAGACCTCATTACTGAGACCTCACTAGTTTTACAAAAATTAGTGAGACCTGAGTCCTGAAAAATTAGTGAGACCTCACTAGAGAAATTAGTGAGACCTCAAAGAAAGAAAGACAGATGTCACTAGTTTTAGAAAGTTTTTAAAAAATTAGTGAGACCTCTCTACTTGTAATTGAATTAGGGAGCTCAACAATAACATCGGGAGTTTCTGATCTTTCAGCATCATTCACCAAGCCTATGGATACAAAGCTCAAACTATAATTTTGGCAAGACAAATAAAAGGACAAAACATGAATATGAGCCCAGATTTGTACTTAACAAAATGGTACATATGTTTCATTTGCAAACAAGATGTTGCCATTTGATCCAACATTCATGGCAATGCGAGGAATTTGCCATTTGCTCCAACATTACAAAACTTAGCAAAGAGGCCAATATAAATGATAGCCAAGGCCAATACAATCACAATCAGTTGGAGGTGCCATTTTTTCCCTAATTCTTTGTTCTTAGTGGACATTTGTTGCACCTCTACACTTAGCTTTTGCACAATGTTCATTAACTGCTCAATTTCGTGCTCTTTTTCTGCAGTAGACCTCTTCAACTCAGCATTCTCCCTTCCTACCTTCACCAACTGCTCCTTCAATTCTACATTTTTCCCTCTGCCTTCCTTAGCATCTTGATGATAGAAGGGCCAAAATCCATTCCTCTCGCGCACGTTGGAGGATCAACCCATTCAAAATGCTTGCACTTGCGACTTGTCTGCAAAAAAAAAAACACAAATCAACGACACTCCAAGGTATTGATAAACCACATTCAAGTTGTTACCTTGTAGTTTATGCAACCAAGGAACCTCCATCCTGGGTTCTCTTCGGTATAGGATGTCCTTAATGGAGATCTTTCACCACAAAAACAATTTTCATTAGGGCTCAGATTGGGGTTCCAATTGCTACTTGAGGCCCTGGAATTGGTTGAAACCTTTGAATTACTAGAGCTGCTCATTGCTTCTTCTTCTTCAGAGAGAGAGAGAGAGAGAGAGGGAGAGATGGATGGATGGGGGGTTGTGAGGGCTGTGAAAGATTTCACAGAGATCGTGGTAGGGTAATAATGGCAAAGAGAGAGAGAGACAGATTGTTATAAAGGTGGCCCCCTTTTTAGGGTTAAAGTCAGATTGACCCAGTTTTTGGGCGCCAAAAACCCTCCAGGGTTCAATCCTCTCTTTTGGGTTGAACCCCCTGTTTTTCCGTCCATCCCATGGATGGGAGTAACGAATTGGACTGACTATGTAACGATTTCATAGTTTAAGGGGGAAGTGCGTTCAATCAATAGTTTAAGGACGAAGTAAAAAAAAAATCGAATATTTTAAGGGGCAAGTGTATATTTCACCCATTGCAACAATCCTTTATCATATTTTTATCTCTAACTCTAGAAAAAGATACTTCCTCCGTTTCAAATTAATAGTCTATTACGAAAAATCGTGTCATTTTCCAAATAAAAAAATGAAGTACTTCCGTGTATCATTTTTTGAATTTTTTCGCACCGAATTAAAGAACTCGACGAGTACTTTAATTCGGTACGAAAAATTTAAAAAATGATACACGGAAGTACTTCATCTTTTGATTTGAAAAATAGCAAAAGATAGAAAGTAGAGCTCTTATTTAGGAACGGAGGGAGTATTTAATTACTGTTAAGTTATTGTTTTAATTATCATTAAGGTAAGTCATTTTTTTTTTAGTTTAGATTTAGAGTGCACTTTCCTATTATGGGGTTTTCGTGATTTAGACACTTTTATAGGGTACCTTAAAATTTTAGGCACTTTTATAGGGCACCCTAGAATTTTAGGCGCTTTTATAGGGTACCTTAGAATTTTAGGCACTTTCATAGGGTATCCTAGAGTTTAGGTTTAGGCACACTCATATGGTTCGGATCATCGAAATTTGACCTCGAACGAAAAATCCCGCACCGTAACTTATATAAGGAAGCCCTTAATAGAAATGCCTCCTTGATCCTTATAAGTGATTCATAAATATCTATATATATTTTAGTAGATGAGAATTAAGTGGAAATATCATAAACCAAAACTAAATCAAAATGCACTTCTCCCCCCCAAAAAAATAAAAAAAAATGAAAAAAGTAAATAGAAACTTCCAAAAGGAGTAACATTAAGGGACAGAGAGGATACAATAAACATACCCCTCTTCTTCTTTTGTTTTTTCCTCTCACTTGAGACATTGACACATGCTCTGTTTTTTTTTTGTTTTTTTTCTCCTTCATTTGAGAGATTGACGCAATCCAAGTCAGTCAAACCGTGAAAAATTGAGAAAACATTTTACGCCCTTTTTTTCGATTGGCAAAAACCATTTTACCACCTGACTATGTTTAGATGTGGTCGCTTGCCACTTAGGGTACTTTTGTAATTTCGTTGCTATTTTAGGATAGTTATGAATTCCCATAGATGTTATAGGGTAATTATGTAATTTTCAACACACTTCTATACCTATTCCTATAACTATCAAAGACATTTTTTTTTTTTTTACATAAAAGAACCAATGTTGCTTGCCACAATTTTTGCAATTTTGGACCAAAATACCTTTCTCCTTTTGTTGGGTAGCCTTGTACTCTTGGGGTTAGTTTAGGTAATTCACAATCTCCATTCAATTACTGCTCAAGTACAAACATGACTCTTTTTTTGCCTCAAAAGTCAAAAGTTGGTTCCTTAATTTGCTTTATGTTTTTGACTTTTTTGGTGCCCAAGTCCAAAAAGTTTATACCATTTTGCTTCCACCAGAAGAAAGAGAGGAGTAGAATTGAGATGGGGCATATTGCAAGGAAATATATATATATATATATATATATATATATATATATATAGAGAGAGAGAGAGAGAGAGAGAGAGAGAGAGAGAGAGGAGGAGGAGGAGGGAGAGGAGAGATGGCAGGAATATCTAAATTTCATTAATAATCTAATTTTATTTTTGTTGTTGTAGGATAGCTCGATAAATTCTTGACGACATATGCAGTGGAAGATCGTCGCGTTACATCAATCTTTTCAAAAATTATTACTGCATTGATGCTACTGAAATAGGTTTAAATCCTTTTAATCTAAGTTAATAGTTACTCTAATGTTTGTTAGTTATTTATGGAAGTATTTTCGTTGCCGCTTAAGAGTTTGATTTGAGCCTGTGGTAATGAAAGGAAGACGTATAAAAGGTTGATATGTGAGCTTTGTAATAATTACACACATCAACCTAGATATTCGAGAGTCTCAAATGTCAAAAAAAGAAAAATAGGGCTTCTAAAGAGGTTATGAAGAAAAGGAAATAATGCCTTTAAGAGAATTTTATTTTAAAATATTGACAGTGCCACAGTACGTAAAGGTGTGTGAAGCGTTGAGCTCTAGGATGTAAGAGTGCATTTAAGTGAACTTTTGCTCCTATCTACTCTCGATTATTGTACCGCTGAAGTCGGCTTGTAGATATTAGACGGACCTGGTTCTTCATGTTTAGGAATAAGGTTAACAATGAGCATGCATTTTCATGCAAAGCACGAGGACTAAAACTAGTTCATAAAAAAATTACTACGATTAAAGTAATTGGCCAATAAAGTAATTGGCCACCAAAACATTTTTTAAGGTAAGAGATTTATCATTTTACTTTTAAGTTAATAAAACTAAAGACACACTATAAAAAAGGGATTGGATGGCTTTGTTGTCTCTAAGGGAGGGCAGGCGTTGCCATCTATCCATCTGAGTTGTCCATCTCTACAATAATGGTTTAGATTCGCCGATAAACTTTTTCCAGTAAGAATTAACTCTACCGGCAAGAATACATTCTCCACCTGAACCATTGATCGCTGAGATGGATAGCTCGGATGGGTTGGTAGGGCCTGCCATCCTTAAGAGACAGCAGAGCCAGGTTGATAAAAAAGATATAAAAAAAAAATTTGTAGTTTGTAGGATTTGGAGAAATACACTACATAAAGTGACCCTTCAAATAAAGAATTGTGGTAGCAAAGTACGAATTTGAAACTAATTTTTGATATCCGGTAAAGATGACAACTCCAAATTAAACAATTAGCACAAACATATCTTCAGCTTTTATGCATTATTCGAATGTCATGTAGTATTTAACTAGCTACGACTATAAAAGGAATAAAAACATCTTTCAGCCCCTCAAATGCTTAAATGATGTTCATGGGTGAGTGAGATTGGAGCGATCCAACCTAAAGAAATCCCCTAAAAAGGGTCAAGACATCGTGAAGTTCCTTCCGGAGAATCCAGTCACGATGACGAGGAAACAAGAGATAAAGAAGATGGGTCATCAAACCATGATCCAGGAATCAATTTTACGCCGGTTTTTCCGATCTATCAGGTCCGGCCCCTGAGATTCTCGTGGCCCAGACGATAATGTAAATCAGGGCTTTATGTTTTTCTAGAGAAAAAAAATTAAAACCAATATTTATTTCAAATAATAAATACCGTGTTCCATATTTTGTCTTTTTTGTAATTCGTGTCTCCATGTTAATAAAAAATAGTTTTCAGTCATAATTGTCTATTCTTATTGCAAGAATTAGAAAATCAATTGAAATGGGCAATGCGAATATTTTATGAATACGCACGAAGTGTTTTATTTATTTTTTCCCTAATTACTACGCCGGCAATTTTTTTTTTTTTAAAAGTCAACAAATGATAAGAATGTAGTGGGAAAAAAAATGATAGACTATCAGCATGCAAAAAAAAAAAAAAAACCATTGATTAAGAAAAAAAGAAAAAGAAAAAGAAAAGTCTTTTGTTATTTAATCCAAATATGCAACTAATTTTCACATATTTCACAGTAAAACACAATCCCATCTATTGTCTTTTTTATGTTATCAAACTTGAACATAGATTCCCAAAACTTTTCATAAGGTGATTATGTCCCCAAAATGTCTATGTTTTGGTGGGTTAGAAATGTTAAGGTATTTATATGTAAGATACAAAATTTTAAAAATTATTGAATATATCACGATTTGTTAAAATGATTATTCTTAAAAAATTTATGATCAAAGTAATTGACCAATAAAGTAGAGTGGCAGAAACATTTTTTAAGGTAAGAAATGTATCATTTTACTTATAAAAAAGGCATTGGGTGCCTTTGCTATCCCTTAGGGACGGCAGGCGCTGCCAACCCTCCATCCGAGCCGCGCGTCCAACTTCGCAATAACGGTTTAGATTTGTAGATGAACTTTTAGTAGATAAAAAAGAAATAAAATAGTATAGTTTGCAAGATTTGGAGAAGTGCACCACATAAAGTGACTCTTCAAGTACCGAAATGTGGTAGCAAAGTACATATTTGAAGCCCAGTTCAAAAAAAAAAGTACATATTTGAAGCTAACTTTAGAGGTATCTGGTAAATATAAAAACTCCGAATTAAACAACTAGCACAAACATATCTTCAGCTTCTATGCATTTATTCGAATGTCATGTACAGTATTTAACAAGCTAGCTATAACTTGTGCCTAACCAACACAACTATTCGATCAGAGAAATCTTCAACATTCCAACAAAAACGTCCTTTTGTGAAGTCCATGCCAAGCTTTGTTGAATAGGTATTACGAATTTATTCAGCTTTCCATGAGGACAAGGGTGGAGTGTTTGAAGTCATCCAAGTAGGCATCGAGCTTACATATCTATCACCCTTTACTGCATCGGCTGAGGCAATGGACTCGAGTTCAGCCATATCTTCAGGGGTTAGTTTTATCGACAATGCTCCAATGTTTTGATTGAAGTTTTCCACCTTGGTAGTGCCAGGAATTGGACACACATCGTTCCCTTGGTGATGAACCCATGCCAGTGCTAGTTGGCCAGGGGTGCATCCTTTCTTTGCTGCCATTTCATTAACCCGTTCAAACATGGTCTTGTTATGCTCTAGATTCTCTGGTTGGAACCTCGGCATATGCTGTAAGCAACAACAAACATGGTTGAGTAACAGAACACTAAACCCAGCATCGAGAAGTATATATCTATCGCACAGTACACAGATCTAGACAAGCGAAAAACTGAATATGTTCGAGAAGGATCTTTCTAGGGAATACGAAAGTTTGGAGGATGAAAGGCAACTAGCCACATTGTATGCTTATGTGTAAGACATGAAGTGAGGAAGTTGTGAATAGAGCTTGACACTTCTAAGGAAAAGGGTCTCATACATACCACGAAATAGGCAATATATGATCTATCTTATGACGTTAATGCAACTATTGACAAGAAATCAATAAGCTTAAAATGAAAGGACAAAAGCAGCAGGTAGTGTCTAAAATTAAACCTTCAATAAATCGTCTATAAACGGATACCTATAGGAGGCAAGTAGTTAGTGAAGCATGCAAATGTTTTGAGTGCTCATTGCGGCAAGACCCATGAGTCATGCCCATTTGATGTTACAATTCAAATCCAACATAACTCGGTTGAGGGTGACTAGCAAAAGTTATCTTCAGGTGTCTATATACGTTCTAACTCCCATCAGATAATTATATAAGGGTTTTCACTCTTCCCTTCTCTCCATCTCTCTGCCAAGGAAAGAACAAACGGAAAGCCTGCGAAGGCCAACTTCAAATGTATTTCACAAGACTACGTTTGATGTAAGCATCAAAGGTTCTCAAGCCTTCACCAATCAACCTAGCTCTATGCCGTTCTTGACAAATCTCTCTTTCAATGACAAATTGTACCTTTAAATACGATGTAAATTACACTCCTAAGATCACTTTTTAGCTCAAGTTTGCAAAGAGATGAAGTTCTGGACAGTCGCAATAACTTTATAATGAAATCATGACTCCTAGCCAAGTATGGCAATCCCAAAGTAAAAAAGTACTATGTGTCCCAAGCGCAAACCTGTCGAAAATCGCCAGTTGTAAAATTTTCAGTCATCTTGGGACCTGATGAAAAGAATCCTCTTCCCAAAGGACTATATGCGACAATCCCAATGCCAAGTTCTCTGAATAGTCATGATGGGAAACAACAATAGAAATACGGTTCTCATATAAACTAAAACTCCGTAGAATGTTATTTAGCAGATGCCTCACCGGCAGGTAGGAATTATTTCTTCCTCCACATCTCTGGACCATAAGGACCATTCCAACTGTATCGCTGTAATCGAGTGAACAGCATGAGCCCTTCTAATTGTTGCAGGAGAGGCCTCAGATAGACCAATGTACTTTATTTTACCCTCTTCAACCAGTTTTTTTAGTTCTCCCATCTGGTCAATGAAGCGAACAAATTAGGAACGCTTGCAAAAAGCTTATTCATAAGTAAAACAAAAGCGACAAAACTTGTAGATTTATGTGTAAAAAAAATTAGGAACAACTTTGTCATACAACTTGACCACAATAGTACTGATCAAAGAACATTAAGTCCATTATTAAAATGACATAGGGTGCACATTATTTGAAGTACAAATAGTTCTCCGATGTAAAAGCATTTTCGATCTTAACATTCACTAACTCAAGAGGCTTATGGTGCCGATTTCAAACAGGCACGACAGGCACAAAACTTCAAGCATATCAATACATGTATTTGAGAAAGACAAAGTGGGTCAAACCGTGATTTCAATGGGAACACGGGTGTCAATCCGATGTTGATAATAAAGATCGATGCAATCGATATCAAGCCGCTTCAAACTAGCTTCACAAGCAGCCCGAACGTAGGCTGGATCGCCGTTCACCTCTCTCTTTCCGTCAACAAAGCGGACTCCAAACTTGGTTGCCAGTTCAACTTTTTCTCTCCACCCTCCCTTCAGCGCCTACACAACATCAATAAGGGTCCACTTAGATAGCTGTTGTTTGAGAGAGAGTGATTAGGGTGTTAATTTATCCAAACACAAACAACTAATTTTTATATAATTTAACTCATAACAAGACCTGATCAACCATAAAGACTGATTAAACAATAACGGCCTTGTTCGTTTTGGTTTTTAAATATTATTCGCATTTTTCTCTCTATCTCTCTCTAATCATTAATCCATATTTTTAATTATTTTTTCTATTCCTCCCTCTAATCATTACAAAAACCAAAATCCAAAACTCAAACCAAACACAACCAACAAGTTCTCAAGGAGTGCAGTCCGTCCGTTCAATCGATCAAAATGACCTTCCTGGTCAACTTTGCATTTTCCATCACTTTTTCTTTCTTCCTTTTTATCTTGTTTTTATCAAAACTAACAAATACTGATAAAAACATGAAATAATCATGCCGGATAATTAAGCCAAAACATTCCTCTCCATTCTTCTGCTAAATGACTTTTTTGAACTTTTTCGTTTTTGTAATTTTTTCTTTACCTTTTCGTCGTAATTTTTGGATTAATAAATCTTATCAATGAGAGCAATCACGAAAGTATAAAATGTTTAACCGAAATTAAAAAAAGTTCATATAAAACTGACACTTTAAACAAGAAAAAAGGACACTAGTTTCGTATTTTTTTGTCTTTAATGAACGTATTTCGGTTTTGATCATATTTTTTTTATTTTTTTACTCCATTCGTTTTGGAGACGGATGATTAATCCAAAAAATATATTGCAAATTTAACAAAAATTCAAAAAAAGACAAAACATAAACATAAGACAAAACAATGGAGGCTAATATCATCACTAAACCGAATAAAACAAAAAACAAAAAACAAAGAAATTAAATCAAACCTTGCCGAGGAGGATTTCGTTGGTGTGGGGGCCGTAGATATCGGAGGTGTCGAGGAAAGTGACGCCGGAATCGACGGCGTGGTGGATGAGTTTGATCATATCTTCTTCGGGCTTTGGCGGGCCGTAGAAGGCGGACATGCCCATACAGCCCAGTCCCTGTGCTGAAACCTCTAGACCTTGTGATCCCAGCTTCATTCTCCCCACTTTTGCCATTTTCTTATCTCTCTCTCTAGATATGTTGAATTATTGCTGAGGAGTACAAGGAGTGGAGTGGAACTGTGGAGTGGAGTGGATTATTGGATGAATTTATAGAGGTTAAAGGATCGCAACGTCAGTGCATACGTTGATTATTAGCGCCTAATTTAAACGAGATCGCAACGTCAGTGCCTACGTTGATTTTTTTTGCTGGGGAATGCAACGAGTGGATTGAGTGGATTATCGGATCAATTTAAAGTCAACTGACTCATTTTAAAATTGATTTATCAACAATCTACATGTACAACCATTTCATCTTCAGCCATTTACAAGCTTCTCACATACACGTAGTGTAACGACTCACCTCAGCTGACCTGCTAACTTTTAGCCCAACTACGTGACTTGAAAAGTTAATTTCAAGTTATACAGTAACTGCTCGAAATCATTTATATTTAATATTCAATTTTCTTGTCCCACCGATGTGGGATGGGTGGGGTCTCACAATCTCTCCTACTTAGGATGCAACATCCTCAGTGATTAATCTTTTGAGCCACGTGGTTGGACTAATTAAAAGTTAACTGGGGTAAGTCGTTACACGTAGGGCCCACACACAATTATGAGTGTGGGCTTCACATGTATGTGAGGGAGTTATAAATGGTTGGAGATAAAATGGTTGTACAAGTATCATTTTTGTTGATTTATTGCGCTTACTCAAAAAGTCAACTTAGGGGGAAAGCAATCTTGTTCACCCTCCTTAAAAGAGGGTGCACAAAACCTTCCCTCATATTAGTTAAAACTGGTTAAAACGTGTGAATTCCATCATAAAATGATGTCTTGCTTACCAAAAAGTGTATTGCAAAGATAAGCATGACATAACTTTGTAGTTGATCCACACCACTTCAACCAATAGGAGAGAGGGTTTTGCTCACCATCCTACAAAATAATCCAAATTGTTTATTTCTTTGTCTTTATTTATAAAAAAAATTATTCGTTAATTTTGCATCGATTTTTTGTGAATTATTGGTTCGTCTCGATGAGAGGAATCTAAAAAGTAAAATTTTATTAACTAAATAAAAAATTTATTAATTTTTTGTCCATAAAAATTTGGATTATTTTTTTCTTTAGTAAACTTTTTGAATATTTTTATACTCTCTCTGTCCCATTTTAAACGAATCCTACGTAAAGTCATGTCATTTTAACTTTAAAAGAAAATATATTTCTAGGTATTTTTTTTCAAAAATTTTTACACCATTCAAAAGTACTCCTTAAGATCTTTTGGACGGTACAAAAAAATTAAAAAAGTAATTCGGAAAGCATTTTATCTTTTAAGGTCAAACTTGCACGGTCTCCTGTCTCTCGTCGTGATGATCTAATCATCCGTAAAAAAATGACGTAAAACTAACAAATGCAAAAAAAAAAAAAAAAAAAACTATGTAAGGACACTTGTTTTTATATAACTTTTTGATAATAATGTTGGGAAGTGTGAGAAATGTCTTAAAATGTAATACGGGGTCAATGTGAATTTGGTGATTGCATTGGGGTGTCCTTACAACACATTAGAAACATTAGGGGGTGATTGTGTGGTTAGGGGGTGTGTATAGAGGAGAGAACCTCAGATTTTTCTAACACACACACTCACCTCTTCTCTCTCATTTGGCTAGCCCACTCTCTCTCATCTCCTTCTCCTACATTTCTTCCATTTCCTTCCATTTCCTGCACAAATGCACCTCCCACACCTCACATCTTCAAGATTCAACCTCATTTCCATCATCTACGCGTGACTTGGAGTCCGGGCTTTCTTGGAATCACCTTAGAGGAGCTCATTTCGGTTGAGTTTGCTAGAACAAGCTAGGGCATTCATTCTCTCATCTTTGGAGCTAAACCACTGGGATAGTGGACTTATTTCTACCTTCTTTAAGTGCATATGGTTTGAATTATGGCATAGTGTCCATATCTCCTTTGATTTCTTGCCTAGCATTAACACCACCATGGATGTTGAATTTGAACTTGATTGAGCTTGGTTCTCCACACTTTGGTTGGATTGGTCTTTGAATAAATGCTTAGACATGTTTCTTTGATGGTTTGTTGTGTATTGGAACCCCACATTTGACTTTGATTGAAGCCCCCATCATTTTGAGTAAAGCTGTCAAATTGGCACTCATAACCCAGGTGGATCGATCCACCCTTAGGGTTGGATCGATCCACAACTCTCTGTTTACGCTTTGAACCAAAGTGGATAAATCCACTTGTTTCCTGGATCGATCCAAAACCTTCTGATTCACCTTTAGAACATGGTGGATCGATCCACCCTTAGGGTTGGATCGATCCAGATCACTCTGATTGTGATTTTTGACCTTGTGGATCGATCCATTCAAAAGTAGGATCGATCCAACTTCCCTTACTTCACCAAAACTTGTTTTCGTGGATTTTGGTCGCTTGTTCGTGCTTGTACTTGGCATATTCGATCCCTATACCTCGAAACTTATTGGAAAACACCTCCCTAGCCTATCATGGTATGATTTATAATTTGTCTTGATTCCTCACGCACTTGGACACGTGTTAACTTAGCCACAACCGACACACTACGAGTTTTTGAACAAAATGGATTATTTGAATGTTTTGCACACATGATAGTTAAATCGATTTTGAAAAATGGTGATCATTAATACTAGGGCCACCGTTTGGTGCGTCCCTGACCATGGGTGTACGGAGCCCACGAAATCTAGCAAGGGTGCACGGAGCCCACGAAATCCGGCAGAGGGATTCATTCCCTATTAAAAAAAGTGGTTATTTGTGAAGTGTTGGAAAATGAAATGTTTTATGAAAAATACGGTATTTTGATGAAATTGAACACAAGCCACAAATTGTAACGGTTATGACTAAATCAATGGACACTTGGGTACTGGTTGGGCATTTGGATATCTTGTGAACACTTTATCATTGAGTCGATCTGTCATAGTCCCTATTAACTTACTCATTCATGTGTACTACATCTTCATGTGCATCTTTCATTCTTTATATCCTTAGCGATAGTTGAAAAGTTTCCTACTAGGCTAGTGAGCTCACCCTATTATTTTCAGGTACTCGGCAAGACGCATGATTTGGATGCTTGGATAGTGGATGTATGGCATGAAGCACATTATACATGAAGTTATTTTATCCTCTCTATAGTTAATGTATTTTGGGAAATGATCATGTAACTTCTACTTCTTCAATTTTTGACATACTTGATATATGTAATAACTTTTAAATCTTGGTCAAGTATGCATGGGTACGGGTACCCTTAATTAGAAACTCGTTGTACTTTGACTTTGAATTTTCAATGGGATGTTGTTTGACTTTGGACTCATCCTAGGTGGAATTTATATATATTTCGGTTATTAAATTTGAGGGTGTGACAAATTAAATGAAGACAAAAAAAAAAATTAGGTTTATTTTTAGCCATACCTTAAAGCGTAAGTCTGTTCAGTTTATGGGCGGGGGCCTAACTATTACGATAACCCCTAGTTTTTGCCCTTACATCTTTTTGAACAGCAGCATTGCTTTTTCCCTTCCAAGATTTTCCAGTGAATTCTGCTGGCAACCCATTTTTTCCTAAATACAACCCATCAAATTTGATTCAATTGTCAACAAAAACACCCTTCTGTTTAATGACAATATTATCCCTACCATTTTCTACGTACAACCCATAACCCACAAACCTGTCATACACTACAACCCACTAATCACAACCCGTACGTTCTCCCCTTCTTCTTCACGTTTTATGTACACTCTCCTCTTTTTCTTCTTTTAACATTAAACATCTTCCTCCTCAATCCTTCCACCCTACAAAGCCTAGACTAAGTCACTCTCCTCCCCATTCTCATCTCTCTCTCTCTCTCTCTCTCTCTCTCTCTCTCTCTCTCTCTCTATGGAAAACCAATCAATGAAAGTTTCCTCCCCTGCCATTGTGTTTGACCCACTTATCTCTCTTTTGGAACTTGAAGATACACCAATGGGACACAAACCAATTTCATCCGCCATGAAGAAGTGGAGGAGGACGGTGGTGTGACGGTGATTTGGGAGCCCAAAACGTGTCAAACGTCTTATTCCCATTCAACATCATTTCATTTTTTTAAGGTTTACGAGTGGTGGTAGGAATGAGACCGTTAGAATACATACCAAGGGAGGAGGTGGTTGTCCTATGTCATGGTAGATGGCAATCCTCAGTCGTCTGGTGATGACGATGGGTGCTGAGGGAGGATCATGGTGAAGGCATTGGGTGCTGATGAAGATGAAGAGAATGGGGGAGAGGGAGAGAAGGGTGGTGACGTCGTGGGGGTAGCGTTGGTGTTGGCTTCGTCGGAGGTGCGTGGTGGTGGCGTTGAGAGAGATAGGGGAGTTAGCAAAAGAACAGAACGAAGAGAGAGACAGCTCTTAGTTCTCCTTTTTATTTTTTTCTTTTTTTAGTTTGAAGTTTTTGATTTTGTTTTTAGTTTTTCTTATTTGCTTAAATAACGGATACATCTCTTTATGCATAGATATTGTTACCTATTTTGGTTGAATTTAATTGAACCTAATCACCAAAATTTTTGGAGATTTCAAATAATGGGTAAGTTGTAACTAATTCTGTAACCAAGAAAAAGTAGGTCACAGATTGATACACTAAAAGAATTGAAAACAAAAGAAAAATTTTTGCCAAAATATATTTTTGGCAACATGTTGTTTGCGGATTATGGTAAACTAAACAATGGTATTTACCGGTTATGGTAAATTTTATCATACGTAAATGGAAAATCTTACATTGCTACAAATTTATCATGCACTTGTTTTTTACCATAATTTTTCCTAGTAAATTCAAATCCAACTCAAGTCAGGGTAGAAAAACATACATGGGTACATACAAACCAAAGCTGTTGTTATATGGAAAATGATATGGGTACCCCACATGGGAAATGGGCCTCTCCTCATTTGCCACCTCTGGCTAGTGTGCATTTGGGGTGCACATGTGGTGTATCCATAGCATTGTTGTTGTTATATAAGAGCCACAAACAATTCGTATTCATCTCATTTGCCAAAGTTAATCGGGAAAATTTCAAAAAACCCCCCAAACTTTGACCTGAATATCAAAAATACTCCCAAACTTTCAATTTTTTCAATCGTACTCCCAAACTTTCATTCCGTAATCAAAATTGCTCCCACCGTCTGCATCCGTCAGCTCACTAACGGGAATTGCTTACCTGGACACTAATGGACCCAAAAAACCGTTAAGTGGCCCAAAACGACGTCGTTTTGGGCCTTTTTTAAAATTAAAAAAAAATCTCCTTCTTCCTCCTCTCACAACCAGCACCAAAATCACCGGAGAACCAGGTGAACCACCACCATCAGCACCAAAATCACCGGAGAAATCACCCACCGTAGCTCTAGCACCACCACCGCCGACACCCATCAACCCTTGACCATGTTTCTTACCTTTTTCGCTAGTAACACTTCCAGATCTGGCCCCCTTGGCCAAAATCGTGGCTTTCCCAGGCACCACGGAGTCTTCACGGACACCACCGCTCACCACCACTCCGGTTTGGGTGTTTGGGTTGACCACTGCTGCTCCCACCGTCGTTTTGAGCGGCGGTGTAGACTCCTCCGCCCCTTTTTGGCCGTCATTGCCGCTCGATATGGCCGCGGGTGGCCCTATCTCGCACAAATCGACCATGGGAGCTCACCAACGGACTAAAATCAAGCCAAAACCGAGCGGGTAGCGAGAAAATCGATCTTGGAGTTTGTATATCTGAATTTTTTGGACCAAAAATGGTGTAGCCCGGTGTGGGTTATGATGAAATCGTGGGAGGGAGAGAGAGAGAGAGAGAGAAAGAGAGAAGGCCGACGGCGGAGAGAGAGAGAGGGGCCGACGGTGGGAGGAAGAAGGAGATTTTTTTTTTAAAAAGGCCCAAAACGACGTCGTTTTGGGCCACTTAACGGTTTTTTGGGTCCGTTAGTGTCCAGGTAAGCAATTCCCGTTAGTGAGCTGACGGATGCAGACGATGGGAGCAATTTTGATTACGGAATGAAAGTTTGGGAGTACGATTGAAAAAAATTGAAAGTTAGGGAGTATTTTTGATATTCAGGTCAAAGTTTGGGGGGTTTTTTGAAATTTTCTCAAGTTAATCATCTTTTTTGTCCTCCAAATATTTCTTGATTTTCGCCTCCCCACATTTCCTGAAGTGGGTTTGTTGGATTCATAATTTTCACACAATAAAGTAATTTTTTTGTGTGTTCAATTATGGTAAAAATTAAAATACTGACTAATAAATACGGTACAATTATAAATAATCATGGTAAAAAAGAGAGGTGAACCAATCACCGATTATGGTAAAACAGAAATAAACCCCCACCAGTAAATGTGGTAAAATTATATGAATATTCATGATAAAAATGGCGTACACGATACAAACATCAAGCAATTATTGTGGTAAAAATTAATTCTAGAACAATAAAGATTTGAAATTTTGAATAAATATGGTAAAAATAGCTAAAAATTGAATTTTTTTGAATAATCATGGTAAAAATATCTAAACCATGAAGAAAACGGCCAAAATCAAGGAAAGAATGGTTCTCTCACTCTCTCATCCTATCAATGGTGAACCTCAGAAGCCACCTCCCTTCGTTTTCTCAATGATTTCGAAGGTATATCCTAAAGAAAATCAAAAGACCCAATCAGAAAGGCAATGGGGATGGACCAAGTCGTCAACTCCGATTTGGTCTGTCACGCCCTCAATTTTTAACATATCAAAATATCTCTATGTTTTGGGATATGTGAAAGTTAGGGAAATAAAGAAGGGTTATAGAAAAAGAATGTTGCGGAATTCTAGATAGTGTCTTTTGGTTTTCTTTTGCTTAATTGTCATTTTATTTTGTACTATCTTAATGTTTCTTTTCAGTTCTTAAGGAATATTTATGAGTTTTTCTAGTTTTTAGTAGTCAAAGTATTTGGTTTATTAAATTCAGAGTCTTTGAAGTTGAAATTTATATTTCCTATGCAAAATTTAGAGTCTTTGAAGTTGAAATATACATTTCAATATTTGAAGAGTCAATGAAATGAGAGACTTGTGTGTTTGAGTTATATCATTTGCCTTGTGAAGACTAGTTCTTCTTTTATGTTTCTGTATCTCTTTGGTTGATTCCTGAGCGGTGAGCATTCCCTAGCCCTATACCCCTTGTTAGATGCCTTGGGTGGTGACTATCTGTATCCCGTTTTATTCTACTTGGGGGGTGAGCTTCTATCTTTTATCATTTTTCTTTCTTCATTCCCATCCATAAAATCTGGCATCAGAAATGTATCCTTTTACTTATAAAAAATGGATCGGGGGCCTTTGCTGTCCCTCGGGAACGGCAGGCGCTGTCAACCCTCCATTCGAGCCGTCCAACTCCGCAATAATAGTTTAGATTCGCAAATGAACTTTTAGCAAATAAAAAAGATATAAAATATTATAGTTTGCAAGATTTGGAGAAGTGCACCACATAAAGTGATTCTTCAAATATTGAAATGTGGTAGCAAAATACAGATTTGAAGCTAACTTTTGACCTGGTAAAGATAACAACTCCAAATAAAACAACTAGCACAAACATATCTTCAGCTTTTATGCATTTATTCGAATGTCATGTATTTAACTAGCTATAACTCGTGCCTAACCAACACAATTATTCGATCAGAGAAATCTTCAACATTCTAACAAAACGTCCTTTTGTGAAGTCCATGCCGGGCTTTGCTGAATGGGTATTACGTTATTTAGCTTTCCATGAAGACAAGGGTGGAGTGTCCGAATCCGTCCAAGTAGGCATCGAGCTTCCATATCTATCACCCTTAACTGCATCGGCTGAGGCAATGGACTCAAGTTCAGCCATATCTTCAGGGGTTAATTTTACCGACAATGCTCCAATGTTCTGATTGAAGTTTTCCACCTTGGTAGTGCCAGGAATTGGACACACATCGTTCCCTTGGTGATGAACCCATGCTAGTGCTAATTGGCCAGGGGTGCACCCTTTCTTTGCTGCCATTTCAGTAACCCATTCATACATGGTCCTGTTATGCTCTAGATTCTCTGGTTGGAACCTCGGTAAAGCCTGTAAGCAACGATAAACAGGGTTGAGTAACAGAACATTAAACCCAGCATTGAGAAGGATCTATCGCACAATACACAGGATCTACATAGGTGAAAAAATGAATATGTACAGTCATTATGCAGCACAAAATGTTGTCTTTCTAGGGAATATGAAATTTTGGAGGCTAAAAGGCAACTATCCACATGGTATGCTTATGTGCACGATATGAAATTTTTGACAAATCTCTCTTTCAATGACAAAATTGTACCTAGAATGTAGTAGGTAGTTAGCATCTATTGTTATTTGGAGGGTATGCCCTTCTTGTTCTTTGTAGTGTCTATTCCTTAATAAAATTTCTACCGAAAAACAAGGTAAGTCTTTTTACTGTGGATGCTAGAGTGATATTCATCATTGCGGTATTACACCTGGGCAAATCGCTGTTGGGGCAAATCGTTGTTCGTCGAAGGAGGATGTTATTCTATATGTTAAGACATAAGGTAGATCCATCCGTTTCCCCCCATCTTTCTCGCTTCTAATGTTATTTAAAATATTGCCTTGAGAAATCTCAAGGCAATATTTTGAAAACAAAAGTGACGGACATTTTCTTGGTAAGTGTGCTGACTTAACACATATTTATACAAAAGTAAACCTAGGCCCCGATTGGATACGGGATAAGTTTTGGTGGGATTAAATAGTAAGGGGGGATAAGATAGTAAGGGGTATTAGTTAGTAAAGATGAACCCACATTGATGTGATGTTTATGGAGGGGGGATTAAACAGTACGTGGTTTGGATGAATTTGTGATTAAGGGGGATAAAGTTGGGTGGATGATGCAAAAAGGGGGAAAATGACTTATTTGTCCTTGTGCATGGGTAATATTAAGGAATAATTAGTCATAAATACACAATATTTTGCCTATTTAAAGGGAAGGACAAGGAACATTTGCAATCAAACATAAAGACAAAGAACATTTGCAATCAAACCTAAAGACACAATATTTTGCCTATTTAAAGGAAAGGACAAGGAACATTTGCAATTAAACATAAAGACAAGGAACATTTGCAATCAAACACAAAGATACAATAAGTGGCCCTATTAATTATGCCATTATAAATGATCAACTTCAGACCCTAAATCATGACAGGGACTTGGGCATTGCTTATGAAAGTCCTATTGACTGTAACAAGAAGGATTATATGCATTGGAAGAATTGCATGCAGCGTGATTTTACGATAAACGGGTTGCTACTTTGACCCTTACAGCATCAAGATTCGGACTGTTATTTTGAGTGTAATCTGACTGCACTTTTTTTCGATATTAACTTCTCTGGTCAGTAAATATATGGGTTTTTTTTTTACTTTGTTATAATGTTTAGTGAGTTGTCACTAGTTTCAGGAGTTGACTAATTCGTCATTTATTAAAGTTTTTGTACAAAATTAAAAATTTTAAAAATTAGTGAAATGTCACTAACTTTTTGGGTCGCCGGAATGTCAGAGGTGGGGTGGTGGTTAGAGGTAGGAGGTTTTTTTTTTTTTTTTTTTTGAATTTCCTATACGAAATTACAAGTTTTAAAAATTAGTGAGATGTTACTAATTCTTTGGGTCGCGGGAAGTGGTTGGCGGGAGGTGGGGTGGTGGTCGGCCGGATGTTGGATGGTGATTTTTTTGAATTATATGTTCGAGAATAGAATTTTTAAAAATTTGTGGCATCTTACTAATTTTTTTTTGTTGCCAGAAGTGGTCGGCCAAGAGGTGGGGGGTGGTCCGCCGGATGTGGGGTAGTGATTTTTTTGAATTTTATGTTCGAAATTAGAATTTTTAAAAATTAGTGAGATCTCACTAATTTTTTTGATTGGCAGAAGTCGTCTGCCAAGAGGTGGGGTGGTGGTTGGCCGGAGGTTGGGTGGTGATTTTTCTGAATTTTATGTTCGAAATTAGAGTTTTTAAAAATTAGTGACATCTCACTAATTTTTTTTTGTCATCGGAAATCGACGACCAGAGGTGGGGTGGTGGTCGGCCGGATGTGGAGTGGTGATTTTTTGAAATTATATGTTTGAAATTAGAATTTTTTAAAATTAGTGACATCTCACTAATTTTTTTAGTTTCTAGAAGTGGTCGGCCAAGGGGTAGAGTGGTGGCCAGCCGGAGGTTGGGTGGTGATTTTTCTGAATTTTATGTTCGAAATTAAAATTTTTAAAAATTAGTGGCATCTTACTAATTTTTTTGGTCGCCGGAAGTGGTTGGCCAGAGGTGGGGTGGTGGTCGGCCGGATGTGGGGTGGTGATTTTTTTGAATTATATGTTCTAAATTAGAATTTTTAAAAATTAGTAACATCTCACTAATTTTTTTGGTCACCGGAAGTGGTCGGCCAAGAGGTGGGGTGGTGGTCGGCCAGAGGTTGGGTGGTGATTTTTCTAATTTTATGTTCGAAATTAAAATTTTTAAAAATTAGTGACATCTCACTAATTTCTTTGGTCGCCGGAAGTGGTCGGCCGGAGGTGGGATGGTGGTCGGCTGGAGATTGGGTGGTGATTTTTTTAATTTTATGTTCGAAATTAGAACTTTTAAAAATTAGTACTCCTAACATTTTACTAATTTTTTTTTGTCTTTATGTTCGATTGCAAAAGTTCCTTATCCTTCCATTTAAAAATGTCAAATGTTTTTTGTTTTTATGTTCGATTTCAAAAGTTCCGTGCCCTTCTCTTTAAAAATGCCAAATGTTTTGGGTTTTGGCTAAGTAGCCCTAATATTAAATATTACGATAAAATAAATACATAAATACAAACTAATTAAATTAATTATACTTTTCAATAAATATGATATAATAATTAATTTTATTAATTATATCTAAAATTAAAATTTTTAATTATTATTTTTAATTATTCATTTTAATAATGTTGCATACCACCTAATTTTTTTGCTTGTTTTTTTCTTCTAACTATGCGGTTTTTACGTATAATAACTAATTAGTAATTTTTATGTTATTCCCCAACAATGTCAAATTCTAACGTATAAAAAAATTAAAATTTTTTGTATCAAATTAAAGATTTCAAATAGTAGTTCAATTTGGTGCAAATAAAAAATAAAAAAATATAATGTGAAAGTACTTTATATTTTGACCCGAAGGATATTGCAATGCAAGTCAACAATGTCAAATTCTTAAAGTATAAAATTTTTCGAACTTTTTTGTATCAAATTAAAGATCTCGATTAGTAGTTTAATTTGGTGTAAAAAAATAAAAATAAAAAACCGCGAAAGTACTTCATTTTTTTATCCAAAGAAAATTGCAAGGGCTCGTAAACATTCAAAATGGGTTTCGGTTTTTCATTTTAAACAGTGAACGAAATTTAGGGGTAAGCCAAGAGGGATAAGAGAGGGTAGTGGAGTAATTTTACTCGGGGTATTGCGGGGTACTAAACAATAACACCCCTCCCCCCTGTTATTAATTAGTACCCCTCCAGGGGGTATTGAGGGGTATTAATCTGGAGGGGTATAAGTTATACCCCTCCCCAAAAAATTGCCAAACCCTTCACTAATGTGTGGGACCGGGATAAGGGGAGGGGTATAACTTATACCCCATCTAAACCAACAGCCAATCGGGCCCCTATAGAAAAAAAAGACAAAACGAACATCACAATTGAAAGACAAAACAAAGATCATAATTGAAGGACAAGAACACTCCTAAGGTCCCAAAGATCACTCTTCAACTCAAGTTTGCAAAGAGATGAAGTTCTGGACACACTACAACAAAATCATGCTATGGCGAGGAAAAAAATTTGTCGTTAGAGCATCAATTTTCCTCGCCTAAGGTATTAGCGAGGAAATATTTCCTTGCCCACTTTCCTCGCCTATACTGTGTCCCAAAAGGTATTTGCAAGGAAAAATCATTTTCCTCGCCTATTGTAGACAGTTAGCGACAAGTTTTTTCCTCGCCATTTCTAAAAACTTCCGTCCGACACTTGATACTACCGGCTACCAACAACAATCTGTGAGAAAAATATTCCTCGCCAATTCCATTTTAGGCGAGGAAATTTTTTGTCGCTAAATGTAGCGCAATGCAAAAAAAATTTAATGCTCTCCCAAGCTTCCTTCTTTGCTCCCGCTGGAGTTCGAACCCTTGACCTCTTCAATAACGCGCCTGGCACTTATCCACCCCACCAGCCTTGCATTTTGTTCCATATTCAGACTATTTAATATATATACTTTTTTTTGGTTGTTTTTAACTGTGCATATTAGTTTTTTAAACATTGTGCCTAAGTGTTTTTGAGGTTTTTTGGCGGCGCTGCAACATTTTTTCCCCCACTAAACATGGTTAATGCCCTATGGGTTTCTGACAATAATTTTCGTTGGACTAATGATATTTTTTATTGTTTTAATTTTTCTTAGATCAGAGTATGCAATTGTAACCGAGCGAATAATATTAATTTTTTTTGTTTATATTTTGATCTATTTTCATTTGATTATTTGTATCGAAGAGAGAGAAAAAAAAAAGTGTTTAAACTCTGCATCGAAGTTTAAAAAATTAACATAAGCTAACCTCATGATTACATAATTTCTGAACTTTTTTCATTTTTAGTGATTTTCTTTTGCTTCTTTTCATAATTTTTTTACTTTTTAAATTCAGTTTGTCAAGAGCACTAATCACTATAAAAAAAAATTTGCAATACGATATTGAATTGTATTTTACCTCAGAGTTTAATTTAACTAGTGGAAATTAAACGATACAAAATTGCTTAGGGAAATTCGAAAATAAAAATCTGTATTAAGGAAATAAACTATATTAAGGAAATACAAATTTCGTTGCCAATGGGCACCATTTTTTCGAGGAAAGCTAGCGATATTAATTATCTTGGAATATGTTACTGAATTGTATTTGACCTTAAAGTTTAATTTAATTAGTGGTAATGAAACATCCCAAAATCACTTAGGCCGATGCTAAATCTATTATTATGATTGATTGTTAGAATTTTACTTTAAAGCATGAATTTTACTATAATTTAATTTATTTCTTAAATAAATCGCCAACATAACAACTACTATATGGGGTGTTCCACGAACAAAGAACAGTTTTTTTCAAAAATTAAGATAAATCATTATCTCATAATACATCACATAAAAAACCGTGAAAAGCAAGTTTATTCTAAGAACACCGTTAGCAGAACACCCCCTAAGTGCATAAATTTCTAAAGTAAATTCCAACTTTGAAGTAGCTCCTACTCGAACTCCAAATCACTCAATCCACTACTGAGTAGTCACCTTACAAATCGTTGATAATATTGCACAATTCAAACCATTAGCATTTTTTCAATAATTTCTAAGTATTCTATGTATAATAGATATAGATGTATAATTTATTTTAAAATAGCACCATCCGATCGTATATGTATTGAAGAAGAACAGGATCAATCATGGGTTGACATGATCAGTTTAAAATATAAAAAAAAAAATTCTTAGATGTGGCAAGGAAATACAAATTTTATCGCCAACGGATACCTTTTGGCGATGAAATATGATTTTCCTCGCGAAAAGCAACTCTTTTGCAACGAAATATTTATTTCCTCGCCAAATCTAACCTTTTAGCGAGGAAAGATAATTTCGTCGCAAAAGAGCAGCTTTTTGCGAGGAAAATATGCATTTCCTCGCCAAAGGGTACCCATTTGGCAATGAAAGCCGATTTCCTCGCCAAAAGCTCCTATTTGCCGACAAATCCAATTTCCTCGCCAAAAAGACCCTTTTGTCGCCCTAGGTAGTTTTTGTTGTAGTGACAATCGCACTAACATTATGATGAAATCATGACTCCTAGCCTTGTATGGCAATCCCAAAGTAAAAAAGCATGTGTCCCAAGCGCAAACCTACCGAAAATCGCCATTTGCCAAATTTTCAGCCATCTTGGGACCAGATGAAAAGAATCCTCTTCCCAACGGACTGTATGCGACAATCCCAATGCCAAGTTCTCGAATAGTCACAAAGGGATAAGAAATTAGTTGTTTGATTTTATTATTACTCCCAACTCCCAAGAACGTTATTTAGCAGAATAGATGCCTCACCGGCAAGTAGGAATTATTTCTTCCTCCACATCTCTGGACCATAAGGACCATTCCAATTGTATCGATGTAATTGGGTGAACGGCATGAGCCCTTCTGATTGTCGCAGGAGAGGGCTCACATAGACCAATGTACTTTATTTGACCCTCTTCAACTAGTTTTTTCAATTCTCGATCCCATCTGGTCAATGAAGCAAACAAATTAGTAACGCTTGCAAAAGCTTATTCAAAAGTAAAACAAAAGTGATAATGACGAAATTGTTATGGACACATGCCAAAACTTGTATAATTATGTGTAAAAAAAATTAGGAACAAATTTGTCTTACACTTGACCACAGCATTACTGATCAAAGAACAATAAGTCTGTTATTAAAATGACATAGGGTGCACATTATTTGCAGTACAAATAGTTCTCTGATGTAAAAGCACTTTCAGTCTTAACATTCATTGACTCAAGAGGCTTATGGTGCCAATTTCAAAATAGGCACGACAGGCACAAAACTTCAAGCATATCGATATATGTATTGGAGAAAGACAAAGTGGGTCAAACCGTGATCGATTTTAATGGGAACACAGGTGTAATCCGGTGCTAATAATAAAGATCGATGCAATCAATATCAAGCCGCTTCAAACTAGCTTCACAAGGAGCCCGAACATAGGCTGGATCGCCATCCAAGTCTGTCTTTCCGTCAGCAAAGCGGACTCCAAACTTGGTTGCCAATTCAACTTTTCCTCTCCTCCCTCCCTTCAGCGCCTACACAACATCAATAAGGGTCCACTTAGATAGCTGTTGTTTGAGAGAAAGTGATTAGGGTGTTAATTTACCATAACACAAACAACTATTTTTTATTTAATCAACCATAAAAACTAATTAAACAATAACAAGTACTCAAGGAGAACACGATGTCATATGTAGAACCAACTAATTAAACAGAAACAAGTACTCAAGGAGTGCAGTCCACTGTGCATTTTCCATCACTTTATCTTTCTTTCTTTTTATCTTGTTTTTATCAAAACTAACAAATACTGATAAAAAACATGAAATAATCATGCCGGATAATTAAGCCAAAACATTCCTCTCCATTCTTCTGCTAATTGACTTTTTTTTACCTTCTTCATTTTTTGTAATTATTTGTTTAGCTTTTTGTCGTAATTTTTGGATTAATAAATCTTATCGATGGGAGGAATCCCGAAAGTATAAAATGTTTGACCGAAATTTAAAAAAGTTCATATAAGACTGACACTTTAAATAACAAAAAAGAACACCGGTCAGTTTCGTATTTTTTTCGTCTTTAATGAACTAATTTCAGTTTTGAACATAATTTTTTACTCTTAGACTCCATTCGTCGTGGAGATGGATGATTATATATTACGATACGAACAAAAATTCAAAAAAGACAAAAATAAACATAAGACAAAAAAACAACAACAACAACACTGGAGCCTAATATCATCAATAAACCAAAAACAAAACTAAAAACGAAGAAATGAAACCTTGCCGAGGAGGATTTCGTTGGTGTGGGGGCCGTAGACGTCGGAGGTGTCGAGGAAGGTGACGCCGGAGTTGACGGCGTGGTGGATGAGTTTGATCATTTCTTCTTCGGCCTTTGGTGGGCCGTAGAAGGCCGACATGCCCATACAGCCCAGTCCCTGTGCTGAAACCTCTAGACCTTGTGATCCCAGCTTCATTCTCCCCACTTTTGCCATTTTCTTCTCTCTCTAGATGTGTTGAATTGTTGCTGAGGAGGGCAACCAGTGGGGTGGAGTGGAGTGGAGTGGAGAGGAGACTGTGGAGTGGATTGGATTATTGGACAAATTTATGGGTAAGTCTGGGTGCCCAGAAAGGGTACCCAGAATTGACCCCGAATTGGGAAATCAACGGCCCAATTCGGGGTCAATGAATTGGGCCGTTTTCAATTCGGAGTGGACTGTTGAATTGGGCCGTTTCCAATTCGGAGACTGTGGCGTGGACTGTTGAATGAATTTGGGCCGTTGATTTTCCAATTTGGGATCAATTCTGGGTACCCTTTCTGTGTACGTAGCAGCGCTCTAAATTTATAGAGGTTAAAGGGGAACGCAACGTCAGTGCATACGTTGATTATTGGATCAATTTCGCGCCTGCTTAATTTAAACGAGATCGCAACGTCAGTGCTTACGCTGCTTATTCTTGCTGAGGAATGCAAGGAGGGGAGTGGATTATCGAATCAATTTAAAATCAACTGACTCATTTTAAAATTGATTTATCAACAAATCTACATGTACAACTATTTAATCTCCAATCATTTATAACTTCCTCACATACATGCAGTGGAACGACCCTCCCTCATATTTGTTGAAACGTGTGTATTCCACCATAAAGTGATGTCTTGCTTACCAAAAAGTGTATTTCAGAGATAAGCATGACATCACTTTGCAGTTGGATCCACACCAATTCAACCAATAGAAGGGAGGGTTTTGTTCACCCTCCTACAAAATTGTTTATTTTTTTGTCTTATTTAAAAAAATTGCAGTTGTTAATTTTGCATCGATTTTTTGTGGATTATTAGTTCGTCTCCAGGAGAAGAATCAGAAAAGTAAAAAAATTAATAACTAAATTAAAAATTTATTAATTTTTCGTCCATAAAAATTGGATTATTTTTGTCTTTAGTGAACTTTTTGAATATTTTTATACTCCCTCTGTCCCATTTTAAATATTCCTTACGTAAAGTCATGTCATTTTAACTTTAAAAGAAAATGTATTTCTGGATTTTTTTTTCAAAAATTTTTACACCATTCAAAAGTACTCACTGAGATCTTTTGGACGGCACAAAAAAATTAAAAAATTAATTTCGAATGTATTTTATTTTTTAAGGTCCAACTTGCACGGTCTCCCATAGGGGACATTTAAATTGGGACGGAGGGAATAATTTTTTTTACTTCTTAGATTCCTCTCGTCCTGAGAACTACGCAAAAAATCGACGCAAAACTAACAAATGCAAAAAAAGTTAAATGAAGACAGAGAAAAATTAGGTTTATTTTTAGCCAATTCTTAAATCTTAAGTCAAATCAGTTTATGGGCGGGGGGGCCTAACTATTGCGATAACCCCTAGTTTTTCCCCTTACATCTTTTTGAAAAGCAGCATCGTTTTTTCCCTTCCAAGATTTTCTGGCGAATTCTGCGGTAACCCAATTTTTTCTTAAATACAACCCACCAAATTTTGTTCAATTGTGAACAGAAACGCCCTTATGTTTAATGACAATATTATCCCTAACATTTTCTACGTACAACCCATAACCCACAAACTTCTCATACACTACAACCCACTAATCACAACCCATTCTCCCCTTCTTCTTCACGTTGTACGTACACTCTCCTCTTATTCTTCTTCTAACATTAAACATCCTCCTCACTCCTTCCACACTATAAAGCCTAGACTAAGTCTCTCTCTCTCTCTCTCTCTCTCTCTCTCTCTCTCTCTCTCTCTCTCTCCATGGAAAACCAATCAATGAAAGTTTCCTCCCCTGCCATTGAGTTTGACCCACTTCTCTCTCTTTTGGAACTTGAAGATACACCAATGGGACACAAACCAATTTCATCCGCCATGAAGAAGAGGACGAGGAAGGTGGTGTGACAGTGATTTGGGAGCCCAAAACGTGTCAAACGTCTTATTCCCATTCAACATCATTTCAATTTTTTTAAGGTTTACTAGTGGTGGTAGGAATGAGACCGTTAGAATACATACCAAGGGAGGAGGTGGTTGTCCTATGTCATGGTAGTGATGGCAATCCTCAGTCGTCTGGTGATGACGATGGGTGCTGAGGGATGATCACGGTGAAGACGTTGGATGCTGATGAAGATGAAGAGAATGGGGGAGAGGGAGAGAAGGGTGGTGACGTCGTGGGGGTTGCGTTGCTGTTGGCTTCGTCGGGGGTGCGTGGTGGTGGCATTGAGAGAGATAGGGGAGTTAGCAAAAGAACCGAACGAAGAGAGAGACAGCCCTTAGTTCTCCTTTTGATTTTTTTCTTTTTTTAGTTTGAAGTTTGAAGTTTTTGATTTTGTTTTAGTTTTTTGTAATTGTGTTTTAGTGAAAAAAATTAGGTTTTTGCTAGGAGGGGCATGTTGGAAAAGTTATAGGTTTTTTCGGGGTTGTACTTAGGCATTTCTATGACGTACAAATTAGAATTGGGTTAAATTTAGCAATGAGTTATATTTTGAAAAAAAAAAAAACGAAAGAGTTAATTAAATAATCATCTTTTTTCTGCACCACGTATGACGTATGCTTTCATTCGCCCACTTATTCGGGCTTATGTTTTCATCCTCTTTATATGTGATTCCCAATTTTACCCTTATTATGATAATAATACACCAAAATATAATCATTTCGTGATTTGTTGAGATCGTATCATTCAATTAATACCAAAATTTAAGAAAATTTAACATAGATGAGAAAGTAAGGAATTCAAAAGGAATTTTTTGAGTGGAAACAATCTTATTTGCTTAAATAACGGATACATCTCTTTATGCATAGATATTGTTACCTATTTTGGTTGAATTTAATTGAACCTAATCACCAAAATTTTAGGAGATTTCAAATAATGGGTAAGTTGTAACTAATTCTGTAACCAAGAAAAAGTAGGTCACGGATTGATACACTAAAAGAATTGAAAACAAAAGAAAAATTCTTGCCAAAATATATTTTTGGCAACATGTTGTTTGCGGATTATGGTAAACTAAACAATGGTATTTACCGGTTATGGTAAATTTTATCACGTAAATGGAAAATCTTAGATTGCTACAAATTTATCATCATTATTGTTTTTTTTTTTTTATCTGATCACTAT
Organism: Vaccinium darrowii; assembly: GCA_020921065.1. NCBI lineage: Eukaryota > Viridiplantae > Streptophyta > Magnoliopsida > Ericales > Ericaceae > Vaccinium > Vaccinium darrowii. The sequence goes on from CM037153.1 coordinate 11,268,750, forward strand.
CATGATTATTGTTATGCACTTGTTTTTTACCATAATTTTTCTGGGTAAATTCAAATCCAACTCAAGTCAGGGTAGAAAAACATGCATGGATACATACAAACCAAAGCTGTTGTTATATGGAAAATGATATGGGTACCCCACATGTGCACCCCAAATGCACACCAGCCTGAGGTGGCAAATGAGGAGAGGCCCATTTCTGAATTGTTTGTGGATCTTATATAACAACAATGCTATGGATACACCACATGTGCACCCCAAATGCACACCAGCCTGAGGTGGCAATGGGCCTCTCCTCATTTGCCACCTCAAGCTGGTGTGCATTTGGGGTGCACATGTGGTGTATCCATAGCATTATTGTTGTTATATAAGATCCACAAACAATTCATATTCATCTCATTTACCAAAGTTAAGCATCTTTTTTGTCCTCCAAATATTTCTTGATTTTCGCCTCCCCACATTTCCTGAAGTGGGTTTGTTGGATTCATAATTTTCACAGAAATAAACCCCCACCAGTAAATGTGGTAAAATTATGTGAATAGTCATGATAAAAAATGGCGTACACGATACAAACATCAAGCAATTATTATGGTAAAAGTTAATTCTAGAACAATAAAGATATGAAATTTTGAATAAATATGGTAAAAATAGCTAAAAATTGAATTTTTTTTGAATAATCATGGTAAAAATATCTAAACCATGAAGAAAACAACCAAAATCAGGGAAAGAATGGTTCTCTCACTCTTTCATCCTATCGATGGTGAACCCCAGAAGCCACCTCCCTTCGTTTTCTCAATGATTTCAAAGGTGTATCCTAAAGAAAATCAGAAGACCCAATCAGAAAGGCAATGGGGACGGACCAGGTCATCAACTCCGATTTGGTCTGTCACGCCCTCAATTTTCAACATATCAAAATATCTCTATGTTTTGGGATATGTGAAAGTTAGAGAAATAAGGAAGGGTTATTGAAAAAGAATGCTACAGAATTCTAGATAGTGTCTTTTGGTCTTCTTTTGCTTAATTGTCATTTTATTCGTATCTCAATGTTTCTTTTAAGTTCTTACGAAATATTTATGAGTCTTTCTAGTTTTTAGCAGTCAAAGTATTTGGTTTATTAAATTTAGAGTCTTTGAAGTTGAAATTAATATTTCCTATGCAAAATTTAGAGTCTTTGAAGTTGAAATTTACATTTCAATATTTGAAGAGTTAGAGAAATGAGAGAGTTGTGCGTTTGAGTTATATCATTTGCCTTGTGAAGACTAGTTCTTCTTTTATGTTTACGTATCTCTTTGGTTGATTCCTGAGCGGTGAGCATTCCCTAGCCCTATACCCCTTGTTAGACGCCTCGGGTGGTGATTATCTGTATTCCGTTTTATTCTATTTGGGTGGTGAGCTTCTATCTTTTATCATTTTTCTTTCTTCATTCCCATCCACAAATTCTGGCATCAGAAATGTATCGTTTTACTTATAAAAAAGGGATTGGGGGCCTTTGCTGTCCCTCGGGGACGGCAGGCGCTATCAACCCTCCATTCGAGCCGTCCAACTCCGCAATAATTCTTTAGATTCACAGATGAACTTTTTGTAGATAAAAAAGATATAAAATATTATAGTTTGCAAGATTTGGAGAAGTGCACCACATAAGGTGACTTTTCAAAGAGAGATGCTACGATGTGCACCCCATTTTTGGGCCAAAAAATGAGATTTTGTAACAACAAATATGAGTTTTTGTGGGTCACATATGAGATTTTGTGGCTGAAAATATGAAAGGGCACACCATGTGCACCTTTGACCAGATCGACAGACGAGATTGCGCCACATATGCAAAAAGTGACCCCCTATACCGGTCATTTTTATCTCATATGGAGAACCAAAAAAAATCATAAAACCTTGCGTGATTTCTCATATAACATTTTGGGTTTGAAAAATCTCATATATGAAGCAACAAATACTCATAAAAAGTACCATAAAAATTCGAATGAGCCACAAAATCTCATATTTGCAAAAGTCAACCTCATAAAACGTCCCACAAAATCTCATATGGTAGTTTTGGACTGTAGTGAAAATGTGATACATATTGTGTGTATATATATTGATGTGACATGTCTCATATAATGTGCCACAGAAATACATATTTTCGCCTACATTGAGTCATATGAGATTTTTGTGGAGAACTTGTAGAGGAATATATGAGATTTTGTGACTTTCAAAATGAGTGTTTGTGAAAGAAAATATGAGATTTTTGTGGACCACTACAGTCCAAAAATATTTTTGTGTATTGATAGTGACATGTCTCATATACTTACCCACAAAATCTCATATACTCATATACTCAGCCACACATTCTCATATAAAATTTTTGGACTGTAGTGGACCACAAAAGTCTCATATTTTCTTTCACAAACACTCATTTTGAAAGTCACAAAATCTCAAATGAATTTTTTTTTTTCAAGCGGTGGGCCCGGTGACCAACCGGTTACGATTTTTTTTGATTTTTTTATTCCAAAACTTTCTCACATCCATATGAGATTTTGTGGTCTTATTTATTGTGTTTTGGTCTTCTAATATGAGATTTTCTGACACCAAATATGAGATTTTGTGGATGTATACGAGACTTTGTGAGTCTCCATATGAGGTGCACACCATATGCCAAAAGGCATGGTGCACACCATAGCATTACTCCTTTTCAAATATTGAAATGTGGTAGCAAAGTACAGATTTGAAGCTACCTTTTGACCTGGTAAAGATAACAACTCAAAATAAAACAACTGGCACAAACATATATTCAGCTTTTATGCATTTATTCGAATGTCATGTATTTAACTAGCTATAACTCGTGCCTAACCAACACAATTATTCGATCAGAGAAACCTTCAACATTCTATCAAAACGTCCTTTTGTGAAGTCCATGTCGGGCTTTGCTGAATAGGTATTACGTTATTTAGCTTTCCATGAAGACAAGGGTGGAGTGTCAGAATCCGTCCAAGTAGGCATCGAGCTTGGATATCTATCACCCTTAACTGCATCGGCTGAGGCAATGGACACAAGTTCAGCCATATCTTCAGGGGTTAATTTTACCGACAATGCTCCAATGTTCTGATTGAAGTTTTCCACCTTGGTAGTGCCAGGAATTGGACACACATCGTTCCCTTGGTGATGAACCCAAGCTAGGGCTAGTTGGCCAGGGGTGCACCCTTTCTTTGTTGCCATTTCATTAACCCGTTCAAACATGGTCCTGTTATGCTCTAGATTCTCTGGTTGGAACCTCGGTAAAAGCTATAAGCAACGATAAACAGGGTTGAGTAACAGAATATTAAACCCAGCTTTGAGAAGGATCTATCGCACAATACACAGGATCTACATAGGTGTCAAAATGAATATGAAATTTTGGAGGATGAAAGGAAACTATCCACGTAAGCATGCTTATGTGCATGATATAAAGTGAGAAAGTTGCTAATAGAGCTCAACACTTCTAAGGAAAAGGTTCTCATACATACCGTGAAATAGGCAATAATGTATCTAATGACTTTAATACAACTATTGACAAGAAATCAATATGCTTAAAATGAAAGGACAGCAGGTAGTGTCTACAATTAAACCTTCAATATATCGTCTATAAATGGATACCTATAGGAGGCAGGTAGTTAGTGACCCATTAGTTATGTCCATTTGATGTTAATTCAAATCCAAGACAACTCGGTTGAGGGTGACTAGGATATGTTATCTTCAGGTGTCTATATATATATATATAGGGGGCGGTTCCGTTAACACAACGAATAACACAACATTTGACACAAATTCTTTTTTTTAAACCCCACACGAATGATCGGAGCCGCTCAATTTATCTAAAACATGGTTTTAAGATTGTCTGTAAAAAATTAACTCATTTGGATATCGGTAAGGATTTGATCAGTTCATTTAGTTGATTCCTGTCAGATTTTACTGGATAAATTTGAATGATTATATATATATATATATATATATATATATATTGTTCAAGTTCCCAATATAAGGGTTTTCACTCTTCCCCTCTCTCCATCTCTCTGCCAAGGAAAGAGCAAAAGGAAAGCTTGAAAAGGCCAACTTCAAATGTAGTTCACAAGACTACGTTTGATGTAAGCATCAAAGGTTCTCAAGCAATTCCTGACAAATCTCTCTTTCAATGACAAAATTGTACCTAGAATGTAGTTGGTAGTTAGCATCTATTGTTATTTGGAGAGTATGCCCTTCTTGTTCTTTGTATTGTTTGTTCCTTAATAAAATTTCTACCGAAAAACAGGGTAAGCCTTTTTACTGTGGATAGTGTTATCCATCATTGCGGTATTATTACACCTAGGCAGATCGTTGTTCGTGGAAGGAGGGTGTTATTCTATATGTTAAGACATAAGGTAGATCCATCCGTTTCCCCACATCTTTCTCGCTTCTAATATTATTTAAAATATTGCCTTGAGAAAGCTCAAGGCAATATTTTCAAAACAAAAGTGAGGGACATTTACTTGGTAAGTGTGTTGACTTGACACATATTTAAACAAAAGTAAACCTATACTTAAAAAACACAAAATGAAGATCACAATTGAAAGACAAAACGAAGATTACAATTGAAGGACAAAATTACTTTAAAATACGAGGTCAATAACACTCCTAATATCACTTTTCAACTCAAGTTTGCAAAGAGATGAAGTTCTGGATAGTCGCAATAACATTATGATGAAATCATGAATCCTAGCCCTGTATGGCAATCCCAAAGTAAAAAAAACATGTGTCTGAAGCGCAAACCTGTCGAAAATCACCATTTGCCAAATTTTCAGTAATCTTGGGACCGGATGAAAAGAATCCTCTTCCCAACGGACTATATGCAACAATCCCAATGCCAAGTTCTCTGAATAGTCACAAAGGGATTTAGTTTTTTGATTTTATTATTACTCCCAACTCCCAAGAATGTGATTTAGCAGAATAGATGGCTCACCGGCAAGTAGGAATTATTTCTTCCTCCACATCTCTAGACCATAAGGACCATTCCAACTGTATCGCTGTAATTGGGTGAACAGCATGAGCCCTTCTGATTGTCGCAGGAGAGGCCTCAGATAGACCAATGTACTTTATTTTACCCTCTTCAACCAGTTTTTTCAATTCTCCCATCTGGTCAATGAAGCGAACAAATTAGTAACGCTTGCAAAAAGCTTATTCAGAAGTAAAGCAAAAGCGATAATGATGAAATTGTTGTGGACACATGCCAAAACTTGTGTATTTATGTGTGAAAATAATTTGGAACAAGTTTGTCGTACAACTTGACCACACCATTACTGATCAAAGAACATTAAATCCGTTATTAAAATGACATCGGGTGCACATTATTTGCAGTACAAATAGTTCTCCGACGTAAAAGCATTTTCAGTCTTAACATTCATGGACTCAAGAGGCTTATGGTGCCGATTTCAAAACAGGCAAGACAGGCACAAAACTTCACGCATATCGATATACGTATTGGAGAAAGACAATGTGCATCAAACCGTGATTTCAATGGGAACACGGGTGTCAATCCGATGCTGATAATAAAGATCGATGCAATCGATATCAAGCCGCTTCAAACTAGCTTCACAAGCAGCCCGAACGTAGGCTGGATCGCCTTGCAGACCCATCTTTCCGTCAGCAAAGCGGATCCCAAACTTGGTTGCCAATTCAACTTTTTCTCTCCTCCCTCCCTTCAGCGCCTGCACAACATCAATAAGGGTCCATTTAGATAGTTGTTGTTTGAGAGAAAGTGATTAGGGTGTTTAACAATCCTAACACAAGGAAAAGTTGGTACTTTTCTTTTTTGGGTAAAATTATGTACTGTGATAAAAAGTTAGAATCCCAAAATAAGAGCATCAATTTGGGATGGAGGGGTAGAAGTAGCATTAGAAAAGCTCACTAGTTTTCAGTTGGTGGTTCTGAAAGTTCGCTAGATTTCAATTGGTGGTTCTGTGTAACACATTAACACATTCTTTACAGTTGTAATTCAGTTGTAATTGTCTTTGTAACCCCCTTTTAACTGTGATTAGTGTGTAGTTAGGCTGGATAAAAGAGTTTAGCTCTAGTTAGTTAACCTGCAGTTGGCAGTTATAAAAGGGGGTTTACCAGTTGTTCTCATCGAAAAAATCATTTTCATAAATACAAATTACAGTTTCTTCTTCCTTTCTTCTATTTCATTCTCTCTCTCTCTATCAAACCCTAACCTTCACAAGAGAGATCGATCTCAGATCTTCTTTAAGTAGAATATAGGCTTAGGATGTTTAAAAAAAAAAAAAAAGGCTATATTGCAAACAAAAAAACAGTTATATATTATCGATTTTGATTTTACTTGAATTCAAGAAATGCTTTATACTTCCTCCGAACCGTGTTTGTTGGTCCTTTTTCGGAGTACCAAGAACAGTTATATATTATCGATTTTGATTTTACTTGAATTCAAGAAATGCTTTATACTTCCTCCGAACCGTGTTTGTTGGTCCTTTTTCGGAGTACCAAGAACAGTTATATATTATCGATTTTGATTTTACTTGAATTCAAGAAATGCTTTATACTTCCTCCGAACCGTGTTTGTTGGTCCTTTTTCGGAGTTTGTGTCACTTTTCAAACGTTTATGATTTATCAAACAAAAACTATATTGCAAACAAAAAAACAAAGAAATGAAACCTTGCCGAGGAGGATTTCGTTGGTGTGGGGGCCGTAGAGATCGGAGGTATCGAGGAAAGTGACGCCTGAGTCGAGGGCGTGGTGGATGAGTTTGATCATATCTTCTGCGGGCTTCGGGGGGTCGTAGGCGGCGGACATGCCCATGCAGCCCAGTCCCTGTGCTGAAACCACTAGCCCTTGTGATCCTAGCTTCATTCTCCCCACTTTTGCCATCTCTCTCTCTCTCTCTCTCTCTCTCTCGCTAGATGTGTTGGATTGTTGCCGAGGAGTGCAAGAAGTGGGGTGGATTATTGGATAAGTTTATAGAGGTTCAAGGAAGTAGCAAACGTCAGTGCTTACGTTGATTATTGGACCAATTTAGCGCACTTGTTAATATTTTATTTAAAAATGTGTTTGGAGCACAAGTTTCTCCATATTTAAAAATAAAAATGTGTTTGGAGCACAAGTTTCTCCATATTCATCCCCATTTTTGAACAAAAATGATATAGGTACACTCCCTGAGAGTCACTCCCAACCACACCCCTCTCACATGGGGTGTAGGGCCCAGATCTGGGGACCATGCCCCATGTGAGAGGGGGTGTGGCTGGGAGTGGCTCCCAGGGAGTGTATGTATCACCGTTCTTTTCAAATACACGTTCATTTCTTCTAAAAACACAAGTTTCTCCCTCCAAATATGCACGATGGATCTCGACTTTTGAAAGTATCGTCGATACGTTTGTAACAATACGTTTTTTTAATATATCGGGCTTAGGTATATATATTGCTTTATTTGCAATTTAAACAAATATGGAGATTCATCTCCATTTTGTGAGAGTCTATGTCTTTTGATTCTCCATGTTTTAGAGGTCCAAAATAGAGATGGGCTGGAGCCCTTCCATTCTCTATTTTGTCAAATCCGTTGTATATTTTGAAGATTTGGAGATGGGATGCTCTAAGCAATTAATTGTTAGGATTTTCGCAACCCCACAACACCCCTACGGATCTTGGAAACAATGAATCACAGAACAGAAATTCAAATAATCGTGTGTAATGGAAAAGCGGAAAAGAAACGAGACACAGATATAAGTGGAAAACCTCAACACGAGGAAAAACCACAGGAGCCACACCAGTCCACTATGAAATTGAAATGAAGAGTACAAGTCTTCTCGCAATCTCTCTGAGATCTGCGTTTTCTCTCGCCTCTCTCTCTGTTTTTCTCTGAAAACTGATAACCCTAATTACACACTAACAGCGAAATAATTAGGTCGGGCCTATGGCTGAAATTACACACCGATGTCCCTCAAATTACTCGTGTCCCGTGGGGACTCCCGCCCCCACCCCCCCGGTACTGCTGAAGGTTGTCTGCACCCCAACAATAATTTGTTAGCATTTTTTTTTTTCATTCAACCAATTTTATCAATCCATGTAAACCTGCAATCACACCAAATATAAATTCATCATTTATTCATGACTGACTAATGTCACTAATCCAGTAATCCCCCTTCTAAGCTTCTCCCATATCATACTCTTGTTCTTCTTCTTAATTGATCTCCCATAATTAGTCTGGTAACAGACGGATGCTGATGTGAAACTCAACTCAGCCCGTCAATTATAAACCGAGGCATCACTGTTGCATAGAAAATTTTCTCCACGAGGCCACAGACACGTGGCACTAAATTATTCGCCAATGAAAAGACAAGCGATGGGACGATCAAACATTTCAACGGTGGATATTACAATGGAGTCGGTACCTCAATTTTTATTTTTAGTTGCAAAACTTTGAGGAAAAAGTCCATTTGGGTTGGCCAATGTGGGTAGGGATGGCAATTTCCACCGATCCGATCGAATCCGATCCGCTCCCCGATCCGAATGGATCGGCGTTTTGGAGATCTGTTTGGAGACTGGGTCGGATTTGGGGATTTTTTTAAAAAAAATTTGGGGATCGGATCGGGGACGGGTAGAAGTGTATCCCCGCCCCGAATCCCCGTTTTATATTTTATTATTATTATATATTTTATATATATGTATGTATTTAGGGTTTAAGTTATGAAACATTGTATACACAAACAAAACACGCCTCATTTCTGTCTTACCTCTACTCACTCCTCCCCTATACTTTCTCTTCTCTTCTCACAGACTCAGAAGTCACAGCCGCCGCACTGCCGCAGTCACCGTGACCACCATTCACCCGTCGGCCGCCGACTCACCAGTCACCAGGTTCTCTCTCTCGATCTCTCATCTCCATCTCGAGTCTGGATCGATCTCTCTAACTCTCTCTCTCTCTCTCTCTCTCTCTCTCTCTCTCTCGATCCCTCTCTCTCTCTCTCTCTCTCGATCTCTCTCTCTCTCTCGATCTCTTGGACTCTTAATGCAGATACCTCATATGGTTTTTACGTTTTGCTCTCCTTTATCCTCCAGATTTCGACTTGTCTGATGCCCAACAATATGAGCGAGGGTTGCCATTGAAAGTCGCACCAAGATTAGCTGCGCTCAAGATTGATTTTTGCCCCGACTATATGAGCGAGGGTTGCCATTGAAAGTCTCGCACCAAGTTTCATGAACTCATTGCATTCTTCTTAGCTATTTTACTTTTTGTGTGTTTTCTTTTCTTATCGATGGTGACCAGTAGATGCCACAACAAATAGAAAGTGATAATCTAACCATTTTTGGAAATGCAAAGGGGAAGACAAGGGATTTTGTGATGGTGAGATTTGTTGATTTTTTTTTTGGTTTTGAAGTAAACTGGAATTTTCCCGAATCCCCGGTTTGGATCTCCGTTCCCCGTTTGGGGCGGGGATGGAGGGGGAAAAATAATCCCCATTGGGGATCGGGGCGGGGACGGGGATGGGGGAGGGATTCGGGGACGGGGATAGTGGTCTCCGGCCCCGACCCGTCTCCATTGCCAACCCTACCTACGTGAGAGCTAAGAAGAAAGGCAGGACGTGAGAGCGAAGATTAAATCGGTAGTAAACCGGATAAAAAATTAGTTACACTACAACAAAATTCATGTATCACGACGAATAATTTTCGTCTCTAAAACATCAAATTTCCTCGCCAAATGAATTGGCGAGGAAAAAATTCATCACCCGTTTTCCTTGACTAATGGTCGTCGCAGAAAGAATCTTAGCGAGGACAAACATATTTCCTCACCTATTTTGCCAATTGGCGAGGAAAATTTTCCTCTCCTATTCTGACCAATTGGTGACGAAATGTTGTTTTCCACGCATATTCGGAACATTTGGCGAGGAAATCGTTCCTCGCCTATTCGAAACAATTGGCGACGAAATTTGTTTTTCCTCGCCTATGCGGAACAATTGGCGAGGAATTTTTTCCTCGCCTAAAACCCCCGAAACTAAAAAAACGTTTATACATTACCCAGCCCCTCCGCTTCCGCTGGGAATCGAACTAGCGACCTCCCCTATAACAGCACACGACCCTTCCACCACACCAACTTCCTTTTCAATGGAAAGTTCTACAACTTTTAATATATAAACCTTTTCTACTTGTTTTCAGTCACCTCTCTAATTTTTTTTTTTTAAATCTTTCTGTCTAATTTTAGTCCCTTTGTAGTTTTTCTTTAAACTTGTTCTTAAATCTTTAATTGTTATTTGCTTTTACGCAAACCTTCCACCATACCAACTTTCTTTTCAATGCAAAGTTCTACAACTTTTAATGTATAAACTTTTTTTTACTTCTTTTCACCTCTAATTTTTTTTTCCAAATCTTTTTGTCTAATTTTAGTCCCTTTGTAGTGTTTCTTTAAACTTGTTTCTTAAATCTTTTATTGTTATTTGCTTTTACGCAACCCTTCCACCACACCAACTTTCTTTTCAATGCAAAGTTTTACAACTTTTAATATATAAACTTTTTTTTTACTTCTTTTCACCTCTATTTTTTTTTTAAATCTTCCTATCTAATTTTAGTTAGACAATTCATTTGTAGTGTTTCTTTAAACTTGTTTCTTAAATCTTTTATTTATTTGCTTTTACTGAAGTTTTTACTTTCTAGCCCGAGCTCGAACCTACGACCTTGCCTTTGCAAGTCCCAACACCTATCCATCACGCCACTCTCCGATTCAAGCATCAATGTCAAATTTTTTCTATTATTTTGGTGGAACAGCATGATCCATTATTTCCGGGGTGGTAGAGGTGAGATTGATTTACATGCTCTCTTAGCCTCTATTTGTTGGTTTATTTGGAAGAAAAGGAACAAGACTCATTTTGACCAACAAGCCTGGACTAGTATTGCGATTATTGAGAAGGCTACTTGTTTGTGCAAAGAATACAAGGCTGCTATGGAGTCGAATTGCCACCCGCACAACACTGGTACTCCTCCTCACCCGTCTTCTTGGCTTCCCCCTCCTCCCGATGTTATTAAGTTGAATGTTGATGGTGCAGTTAACAAAACGAATTGGTGCCCTGGTGTGGGGGTCGTTGTTAGGAATTATCTTGGTGATGTCTTGGGGTTTGCCTCTATTCCGTTTACCTGGCTTATGTCTCCACGTTCCATTAAAGCTTTAGCCTTCCGTGAAGCTCTTGTTATTGCAGCCAACCATGGATTCTTGAACATCATTGTCGAAGGTGACTCGCTACAAGTGGTTCAAGCATTAACCCAAGATGGGAAATCCTTCTCGGATTGCCATTCTATTATTGTTGATTGCTTGGTATTTGTACTCTTATTTTCATCTTGCTCTTTTATTCATGTTAAGCGTTCTTGTAATAGGGTTTCTCATTCTTTGGCTAAGAAAGTCCTATTAGGTGCTAGATTGGAGTGTTGGGGGGATCCTGTCCCTCAATATCTCGCTAGTCTCGCCCATGCTGATGTTCGGTTTTTGGACCGCTCTCATTCGTAATAATATTCTTTATATTTCCGGGAAAAAAAAAACTCTCTGATTCCAAAATGCAAATCTTTCAACTGCAAACTCGGGATCCATGCCCGGTCCTTTCTTTTCATTCCATATTGTTGTTACGATTTCTTTAAAGTATTTTAATTTATTCAAATAATAACCTTTATGAAAATATTAATTTCTTCAAGAATTCTTTGATTTTGTAAAATTCGTTCACTATAAAAGAAAATTGAAAATAACTTGTGAACTTAAAGAGTACATCGTTGAGGAGAACTAGAGAGAAAAATAATTTCATTTTTATCATTACTAGAAAATGTGAAAAATTATTTTGCTAATAATGTCTTATAATATTAGTGAGCTACAAAAGTTGTTAATTATATCTCACCATTGAGATAATACAACACATTTATATCAAAATCTCAATAGTCCCAGAAAAAGGTGAGAAAATATTTCGTCACCTAATATTAACATTTGGCAACGAAACAAAATTTCCTTGCCTATTTTGAACAATTGGCGAGGAAACTAGCATTTCCTCGCCAAATCTTAGCTTTTTGAAGAGGAAATATAATTTTATCGCCAATCTTAGCTTTTTGGCGAGGAAATTCAAATTTCATCGCCAAATGGTAGCCTTTTAGCGAGGAAATTTCCTCGCCAAATCTTAGTTTTTGGGCGAGGAAAGATAATTTCGTCGACATAGTGTACTCTTTGCCGACGAAATCGATTTTCTCGCCATAAAGACCCATTTGGCAAGGAAATTCAAATTTCCTCGCCAGCTTTCGTCGCCATAGTTACTTTTTCTTGTAGTGTTATAACTTTAAATCGGTATTAAATTTTATATTCAATATGGATCTTGTTTGATAAATCTAAATTAGTTCTATAAGACAATGTTTTCAAAATCACGTAAAATAATATAAATTACAAAATATAATCACTTGAAAAGTGGCACAAACTTCCAAAAGAGAAAAATAAATTGGGACAAAGGAAGTACTCCCGTTTCACCAAAAAAAAAAAAAGAAAGAGAGAAAGAAAAAGAAGCAGGAAATAAGCACAATCGTATGGGCTCCACGCCGATAAAAAAAAAAAAAATTGTATGGACTCCACACATACAAGAGAGGTGTAGTGTGAATGTGATTGTTAAGTAGGTAAGCCGATTTATAGGTAATAAGCTTATTTTTTACATAGTACAAACAAACGTTACTCTAAACAAAATAAACAACCCCGATCATCCATATAGAACCCAAAGTGGTCTCGAATGAATCAACTGATTTGAACAATTTTTGTACCAAATATTTTGTACGCCTAACGGCCTCCGGAAATGACACTAATTTATACAACCACACGTTCACTGTCAATGAGACCCCACCAATGTTTGGGTTAGGTGATCGGTAGCCCAAGAACAAATCACTTGTATGTTTAGTCTTGAGTCCAACATGAATATGTGCATGAGAATGACGTTATAACACCATGTGGCAGCGCCACAAGAATACTCAATAATTTTTTCAATAAAAAAAAGTGATATACAAAGTTCTAATACTCTCTCCATCCCAATTTAAATGCTTCCTACGGTTATGCGTGTTTTTTTAAAACTCTTATAGTTTTCATTCTATAATGCATTTTATATGCAATATGGATCTTATTTGATAGATCTCAATTAGTTCTATTAGACAAAATTTTTAAAAACTTTCGAAACCTTACCAATAAAAAGATATAGACGTTTGAAAATGACACGGATACAGTTAGGGAGCATTTAAAATGAGACGGAGGGAGTATTTTTTTTACAAATGCAAAAATAAAAAATAAAAGTGGTAGAACCATAAAAGTCGAGACACTCAGTGGTCTCCAGGTGGCTCTGCCACTATCCCCCAAGATGAGTGGATTTGGCAAAAAAAAACTTAATCAAGTTTTTTGATTTTTTCATTGTCTTTATTCAAAAAAAATTTGCATTTGTTAGTTTTGCGTCAAGATTTTGTGGTTTCTGGATTCTTCTCGACGAGACGAATCTAACAAGTATAAAATTATGAACAAAACTCGAAAAATTTTGAATAAAGCCAAAATTGTACCAATAATCCAAGTATTTTGCCTTATTTCAAAAAAATATGAGGTAATTAAATAATCATCCTATTTTGAGATAGCACGTAAGTTTTCATCCCAATCATTTTGAATGGTTATGTTTTCATCCTAATTATTTCTAATTTACCAGTTATAACCTTTTCTAGTTATACAACTACACCTACAAATATATTGTTATCTATTTCAGTTTGTTTTAAATGAACCTAATTCCTTAATTATGGGAGATTTCAAATTTGGCAAGTATTTCAAATCATGGGTGGGAATTTATTTGATCTTTACCACTGAATAAGAAGGGGGATTTGACAAAGTGGAGTGAAAATTTAAGACATATTTCATGGTAAACTTAAATACCATTTGAAATGATTCCATGGTAATTAAACTTATTTACCATCCTATTTGATTTCATGGTAAACTTGAAACACATTTTATGGTAAAACTTGAATACCATATGATTTCATGGTAAACTGAATCACATTTTCACGGTAAAACTTGAATGCCATCTAAACTGGATGGTAAATACCCCCACAAAAATCATGGTAAATATAGTCAGTGGTAAAAAATACGTACACAAAACCATTGTTAATATAATCAATCCGATTCATCACCCTCGAATTATGATAAAAAATATATATATATATATCCCTATCAATAAACATGGTAAACTCTTTTAGATTACCATGGCGCAAGAAATTACTCTTCAAACGATATTCTCCATAGGTTCCCTTCACTTATTCAGTCATTGCGGTAGATTGCCTCTTTTAGATTTCCTGGTGTCTTTGTTTTGGAGCTTTGTATCTGTGTTTTGTTGGAGGTTGTGTTTGGGGTGGACATTGTTGAATCCTCTTTAACTTTTGTGCATCCCCCTTTTGTTTTTTGCTCTTGGCTGGTCTCTGGTTTGCTGATGGTGGGCCATTGTTGGTCCCCTTTTCTTTCCAGAGCAGCTTTGGGTTGTAATTCTTGCTCCCCTCTCCTTTGATCAATAATATATCTTCTTTGCTGATCAAAAAAAAAAAAAACATGGTAAACTCGAATACCATGATCAGCATACATGATAAATATTACATAACCAAAGTAAAAAAAAAAAAGAGGGAAGTAACCACCGCTCTTTCTTCCTCTGCCTTAGCATTTCATCTTGTGGATATATTCGCCCATGAGGCTGTGAATCCCACCGATTGGCTCACCTGTGATATTCATTATCGGCCGGGCCTTTCACCATCCAACCTTTGAACTGAAGCAAAACTTGCCAACTGTCCCAATATCTTGGATATCTCAGTACCCAAATAGAATTCAGATGTACTCCCTCCGTCCCATTTTAAAAGCTCCCTACGTATATTCGTGTCATTTTCAAACGTCTATATTTTTTCATTGGTAAGGTTTTCAAAGTTTTTAAAAATTTTGTCTAATAGAACTAATTGAGGTCTATCAAATAAGATCCATATTGCATATAAAATATATTATAGAATGAAAACTATAAAGAGTTTTTTAAAAAAACACGCATAACCGTAGAGAGCCTTTAAATTGGGACGGAAGAAGTAACAAACAATCAGTAACTCCCGAACTGCAACTTCTCAGCACTGGAAACCGTAACTCCGGTGCACTTAACAGAATAAAAAAAAAACGAACCCAACATTCTCCGGTGGCGAACAGGCCTAGACATCTCCTCGTTGAACCTCGTTGAAATTGATCTCGACGTCAGATACGCCGATTTCAGATTGGCTAAACCCTATCTTCTCACCGGCTCTGGATGCGACCTTGGCGTCCCAAAATTAATGGGAGCGAGGGGACCGTTTCAACTTGGATCGGCACTGGGGTGCTATCGGGGTTTTTGATGGTCGACAATGGCAGAGGAAGACAATATTGGGTGGTGATTTGTTGGAGGATGAAGCATTTTTTGGATTTTCGAAGACACAGATGGAAGCTTTGTATGGGATTTGATCCTTAAAGGAAGGCATATATTTTGGGATCCTTTCTAATCTGTTGAGTCCGGAAATATCGCTAAATGGTTTAATGAGAGTTTTGCACGAGAAAATTTTGGGTACGGGGATGGTACCACGTGGTACTTTCTCGGCATATCCGGACCGTCCAATAATGCAATCAACGGTCCGGATTGAAAGTGTCGTCCGGATTTTTTAAAAAATAGAAAAGAGAAGAAAAAGTGTGTTTTAATCCGGACCGTCCGATGCATTTTTGGATGACTCGGATGTGCCGAAGAGGCACCACGTCACCCATACCCTATTTGCACTCTCTCGTTTTTCACAGTTAGGTGTTCCATAATTATTGGGGAGGAGCCCCCAATTTTATGTTTCAATCCCATTTTTTACACCTTATATAGGGATCCTAACAAAAAACTGGACCCCGACATTATGTTTCAGTCCTAATTTTCACTCCATATAATTAGGATTATATAAAAACGGGAAAAACAATTTCGAAGGGCAAGATTGGGTTTATTTGAATTTGGGGATGTAAACATGACCCCCAAATGGGAGCGGGATGAAAACATAAGTTCCCTTGCACCCGGGGACCAATATTTGGTTTGACTATATATTTATACTTGTTAGATTCGTCTCATCGAGAGAAATCTAAAAACTACAAAATCTTGCCGAAAAAAATAACAAATGCAAAAAAAAAAATTGAATAAAGACAAAATGAATAATCAAATAATCCGGATTATGAATTAGTTGCCGAAGGATGATAACCCAGTTGTTTTTTCCCTCTCACTTTTTTGAAAGGTAACATTGTTTTTTCCTTTCCAATATCTTAAAATATTGGTAGTTCTTTAATCTAATGGAGTCATGGATCTACATAAATTTTTTGATTTCATTGAGTTCCATCGAGAACATTATATTATGTTCCGTGATTAATTTTAAGTAAATACCTGCATAACTTCTTTTGAGAATTATGTTCATTTTGGGGAAAAAAAAACCCTATACTTTGACATCAATGTCTCATCGCCACCAAAATTTTTAAAATTATCAATTGCTCTCCTAAACTATTAGTATTTCTTTATCAATTACACTCCTATCTTCTCAATCCGTCACTCTGCTAACGGAAAACGCAGATCGAGGTGGACACTATTAGCCGTTACTTTCTTTATTTATTTTTTAAAAGGAAACAAAGAACTCACAGTCCTCGTATCTGTCTTTGTTGGAAATACTTTTTTTTTTAATTATGGAATTGCATGTTTACCTCCGAATCTGTAAATGAACAGAAATACCAGAAGAAATTGGCTGTTGTTTTAGGTTGAGTCGTAGACAAGGTCGCTCTCTTTAAGACGTTTTGCAGCTCCGCCCTCACTGTGGAAGCAGTACCAGTCAAGCCGTCTCCAGGATAAAAACAACCCATAATATAGCCTCTGTCTCGATTTTTTTCTGCACGGAAAAAGACCGGAAATGCAAAATACAATCGGCCTTTTTCTTGCTCTCTGAATTCAGTAATGTAAAATGTTTTTTCGGTGTGTTTGAAAAGGCTGGAGTAGAGCTCCTTTTATAGGTGACGAAAAGGTTCTATTTTGGAATTAGGATCAATCAAAAATTCATGTGATTGAACCAAAATTTATGCACTGATTGTGCACACATTTTAATCAATTTTTGTAACGGTACTGTGCACTAATATAGGACACATTTTTTTTCCTTTTCTTATTTGTAATGTAACGGGCAAAAAATCTTTTCCAAAAAAAACGGATTGGTCAAAAAGAAAAAATTATTTTTGGCAAAACATGGGGCTAACTATCGTATGTGCTAGGTTCCAAATTGGCTTGGACCTTGGCCCAACCCGTATGCGCTTGAGGCCTCTCTCGGGCTTAGCTATCCAATAGTCCAATGGATCCTTCACACATGTAAAGAGCAAAATTTTTTTTGGTTGGCCAATGTAGGACAAGTACTTTTGAAGACTCTTTTAAAAAATACACAACCCCAACAGTCTTCCCACCGATCAAACAATTTTTCCTCTCCCTCCCTCTCTCTATCTCTAATTGTTCCCCAACCTCCATTCAAGATTTGAGACCTCGTAATTTCCTTCAGACCATCAAGTCTCTCAAAACCCACAACTTCAAATCCACAAAAAATGCCACAAAAAAAAAGGAAGGGAACAAGCATGTCTGGAAATCAGTCGACAATGGAGAACAATTGCGGGTTCGTGACGTGAGAGAAGCTGGATCAATGACGAATTGGGTGGGGACGGGCGTGGCCTCGGCTTTCTTCGTGTCGCTAGAGCGGTGTGCTTGCTCACCTTCCACAACCACCTCGACGACGAGGAAGAACCCAAGAATCACCCCTCATGCTCACCAAGCTCCCTTCTGTCGACTCCTCTCGCCACCTCCCCAACAACCCCCCAACGGCGATGCAGTGGTGGGGAGAGGGAGAGAGAGAGAGAAAGAGAGAGAGAAGAAGAAGAAGAAGAGGGTGGAAAGTGAGAGGAAGGGTCCACCCGTGAACAGATAACGTTTTATTCCTCCGTCCAAATCCAGTTCATTGTTTTAAGTTTAGCGTCCAAGTCCAATCCAGTTCAGACAATAAATCACTTCCGCAAATAATTTTTTATTTTTTTGCACCAAATTAAACTGCTAATAGAGATCTTTAATTTGATAAAAAAAAAAAATTTATACTTCAGAATTTTACATTGTTAGCTTGTTGACTTGTTGAATTAATTTTAATATTTAATATTCTTAATTTATACTATAAAATAATGTTAATGAATTACTTAATATAATTTATAATAAAATAATTAATTTTGGTATTTATATAATTATATAAATGCATAATCTAATATATGCATTACCCAAGAGCAAAAAAATCTTTTGACATGATTTTACATCATCCACCCTCTTCATCTCCCTTTTTTATCTCGCATCCAAACCATGAACTCTTTAATCCTCCATTCTTAACTGTCACATCAATGTAGGTCCACTCTTTTTATTTAATCTCTTGACTATTTTATCCTCTTTTGCTATTTAATCCCTCCAAAACCAATACACCATTCAAAAGGCCCCTAAATTGCCGATAAAATAAGAACAAAGCTAAGTTCTCTTACATCTCCAAATTAAACAAATAGCACAAACATATCGATGTTGTGCATTTATTCGAATGTTATCTATTTCACTAGCTAAAACACATGCCTAAAGGCACTACCAACAGAACTTTGGATCAGAGCAACCTTCCCAATTCCAATAAAATGTTCTTTTTTTTGTAAAGTCCATGCCATTGTGCTTCGTCATATAGGTATTACGTATTTATTCAGCTTTCCACGAGGCCAAGGGCGGAGTGTCTGAATCCATCCAAGTAGTGATCGAATTTCCATATCTATCACCCTTGACTGCATCGGCTGAGGCAATGGACTCGAGTTCAGCCATATCTTCAGGGGTTAGTTTCTCGGACAATGCTCCAATATTCTGATTGAAGTTTTCCACCTTCGTAGTGCCGGGAATTGGACACACATCATTCCCTTGGTGATGAACCCATGCTAGGGCTAGTTGGCCAGGGGTGCACCCTTTCTTTGCTGCCATTTCGTTAACCCGTTCAAACATGGTCTTGTTATGCTCTACATTCTCAGGTTGGAACCTCGGTAGATGCTGCAAGCAACGACAGACATGGTTCAGCAACAAGGATCTATCATACAATATACAGGATCTAAACAGGAGACAAAAAAATAGTCATGATGCAGCCAAAAGAGTGGTCTTTCTAGGGAACATGATATGTTGGAGGACAAAAGGCAACTATCCGGCGAATCAACCTAGCTCTATGCCACTCTCTGCGAATCCCTCTCAATGACAAATTGTACCTAGAATGCAGTCGGTAGTTAGCATGTATTGTAATTTGGACTTTGGAGGGTATGCCTTTCTCATTCGTTGTATCATTTGTTCCTTCAAAAAATTTAGGTTACCAAAAAAAAGGCAAGCCTTTTTACTGTGGATTCTAGAGTGATACCCATCATTGCAGGATTACTCCGGAGGCAGATCGATGTTCATGGAAGAAGCAAGTTATTCTGTCTGATTCCAGATGTATTGCAACATAAGGTAGTAGATCCATCAGTTTCCGTATCTCTTTCTGACTTCTAAGTTCTAATACGAACACTGCTGAGAATGCTTATGGTAAAATTTTAAACCAGAATGTGGTTCAAAGCAAAATAAAGGACATTTGCTTAATAACTGTGCTGAATTTATGCATCTTTAAACATAAGCGAACCTATACTTCAAAACAACAAGGGAGAGCAAGACCAAAATCACAATTCAAGGACAAAATGCCTGTAAACTACGAGGTCAATTATCAACTCATAAGATCATTTAATAACTGTGCTGAATTTATGCATCTTTAAACATAAGCGAACCTATACTTCAAAACGACAAGGGAGAGCAAGACCAAAATCACAATTCAAGGACAAAATGCTTGTAAACTACGAGGTCAATTATCAACTCATAAGATCATTTATCAGCTCAAGTTTGTGAAGAGATGAAGTTCTGGACAGTAACAGTAACATTATAATGCCATTATGACTCCTCCAAGCACTGTATGGCAATCTCAAAGTAAAAAGTATGCATCCAAAGTACAAACCTGTCGAAAATCGTCAGTTGCCCAATTTCCAGCCATCTTGGGACCTGATGAAAAGAATCCTCTCCCCAACGGACTGTATGCGACAATCCCAATGCCAAGTTCTCTGAAGATTCACAAGGGGAGAAGAAATTAGTTCTTTGATTTTGTCATTACTCCCAAGAATGTAATTTAGCAGAATAGATGCCTCACCGGCAAGTAGGAACTATTTCTTCCTCTACATCTCTTGACCATAAAGACCATTCCAACTGTATTGCTGTGATTGGGTGAACAGCATGAGCCCTTCTGATTGTTGCAGGTGAGGCCTCAGATAGACCGATGTACTTTATTTTACCCTCTTCAACCAGTTTTTTCAGTTCTGCCATCTGGCCAATGAAGCGAACAAATTAGGAACGCTTGCAAAAAGCTTGTTCAGATATAAAATAAAAGAGCAAACAATGAAATTATTGTGGACGCAAAAACTTGTATATTTTAGAGTAAAGAAAGTAGCAACAAGTTTGTGTGCAACTTGACCACAGCATAATGACAGTACAATCAAAGAATATTGCTGTTTAAAAAAAAAACGATCAAATATGGTGTCAAAGAATGCCATGTTTCGAAGTAGCATGACAGGCACAAAACTTCAAGCATATAAACTCAACTCAATCTCAATGGCAAGCATTAATCTAGATCCATCGCCTTAAAGATACAAGCATATCAACTCAACTCAACTCAATGACAAGCAAATGAACCCACTATTTACATTTACAGTCTACTACATAGATCAACATCATCCACTAACTAGAGTTCACAAAATACAAGAGGATTCATTAAATACAGATCCGCAATCAGTATCATCCATTGAAAAACCAAAAATATGACCTTGCAAGCTAAGATCTTGCTCGACCTAATTTTTTCAATGGGAAGGTTTTCTATTAAGTTATACAAGAAACAGATCACACGTGAACAGTTCAAATTGGAAAGGTTAGTGAAAGCAACTATCATTTTCGGATTTGGAAAGGCTGCATCAGGAAAAGAGTCGCGAAAGCATGTTCCTAGTACAAAAAAAAATCTGAACTCGAAACAAGTGTGATGGAAAAAATTCCAGAGCCATGGTGCCCATCAACAGCACAAATAAAAACACCAAAAAAAGAAGTGAGTTTTTGCATCCAATCTTAGTATCTTACTCGTGTACACTAATTCCACAAATGTAGTAGTAATGATGTTTGGTTTAAGAAACAGCTTCTCTGAAAACTTAACTACATGTATTACTCTGCAGGGAGTAATACAATTTGGCCCCTTTGATTGGACTGATTAAATGTTTCCTTCTCATCTCATTCCAACTCAAGTCCTTACTAAAAATGTAAATGGAACACCATCACATTCCGCAACGAGCATAAACACAATATTAGACTCAATTATAAGTATTGGAGATAAACAAAGGGGGTCAAACCGTAATTTCAATGGGAACACGGGTGTCAATCCGATGCTGATAATAAAGATCGATGCAATCAATATCAAGCCGCTTCAAACTAGCTTCACAAGCAGCCCGAACGTAAGCCGGATCGCCACGGATCTCTCTCTTCCCGTCTGCAAAGCTGATCCCAAACTTGGTCGCCAATTCAACTTTCTCTCTTCTCCCTCCCTTCAGCGCCTGCACAACATCAATAAGGGTCCATTTAGCTAGCAATGGATTTCAAATCTACGAGTATGACGAAAATATAATAGGTTTAGTTGGTATCGGTAGACGGTAGTGGCTCATTAAATTAAAGCAGGGAATGAATCAAAAGTAGAACAGAGGTAGCTCACAGGGACCACTGTATAACCACAATCTTTAGTCCGAAGGATTTCAAATCACTTTTATTAGCATCCATAAAAATTGAGCTCTCAAGCTCAACATTCAAACTCCTATCAAACTGCTTTTCAAAAAAAAAAAACTCCTATGAAACTGTGAAACCTAATTTCCGGCCTTTCTCATAGAGTAATAATGTCAAATACAGAAGGATTTCAAATTACTGGAATCTATTCTCCATGTTATGACAAAGGGTGTTTTAATGTGAAGACTTGTAAGCTGTAGGCACGTGTAATAAACAAGCCAAGCTCAATGCTCTCAAGGTTGGTTCAGCATGAAAAAGCTCGGTTCGTCTGTTCACTTGAGTTTTAGCCTTTTAGGCTTATTCAGTAAAAACACTACAATCGATCGGCTCGGATCATATGCAGCCTATCTGCTAGTTAAACAGTTACTGTAGT
Organism: Vaccinium darrowii; assembly: GCA_020921065.1. Lineage (NCBI taxonomy): Eukaryota > Viridiplantae > Streptophyta > Magnoliopsida > Ericales > Ericaceae > Vaccinium > Vaccinium darrowii. The sequence goes on from CM037153.1 coordinate 11,291,082, forward strand.
TCGAATCCATCACAATACAGATCTCAAACTCAGTATTAAAATCCCTATCAAGCTATCAAACCCAAGTTCGAGCTATTCTCAATGAACACGTACACTTATGTCAAATGACTCAAATCCCTTGATTTTGAAATCCACTGTTGTGCAAACGGACCCCAAATTCGACCATTGGTATGTAATTTGAGCACAAAAAATGAAGAAAGAAAGAAATGAAACCTTGCCGAGGAGGATTTCGTTGGTGTGGGGGCCATAGAAGTCGGAGGTGTCGAGGAACGTGACGCCTGAGTCGATGGCGTGGTGGATGAGTTTGATCATATCTTCTGCGGGCTTCGGGGGGCCGTAGCCGAAAGACATGCCCATACAGCCCAGTCCCTGTACTGAAACCTCTAGACCTTGCGATCCTAGCTTCATTCTCCCCACTTTCGCCATCTCTCTCTCTCTCTCTCTCTCTCTCTCTCTCTCTCTCCCTAGATGTGTAGGATTGTTGCTGAGGAGTGAGTGCAAAGAGTGGAGGGGACTATATGGATCAATTTACAACGTCAGTGCGTACGTAAGACCAAAGAAGAAGCAGCACTGTTGCGTTCACAGAAATACTACCCAGATCACAACGTCAGTGCGTACGTAAGACCAAAGAAGAAGCAGCACTGTTGCGTTCACAGAAATACTACCCAGATCACAACGTCAGTGCGCACGTAAGACTAAAGAAGAAGCAGCACGTAAGACTAAAGAAGAAGCAGCACTGGTACGTACACAGAAATACTACCCCAGAATTCTGAAAGTGGGAATGAGTGGCTACGTCTAATTGAATCTGAGCCACTCCTACTCACTTAGCATTTCTGAAGAAGAAGGTAGTACGTGAGGAAAAAATTTTGGGTACCGACTGGGTACCACGTGGCCATGCTGAGAACAATCTCGGTCGTCCAAAAGTGTTTTTGACGGTCAAGATTGATTCCCTCTCTCTCCTCTCACCCGACCGCTCTCTCCCCTCTTCCAGACCGTCAGATTGCATTTTAGACGTGTTAGGTTTATTAGCATTTTCCGGATTATGTCAAGCCTTTCGGAGTCTGTAATTTTGTTATTGGGGGTTTGGGTATTCGAGTGCTTAGGGTTGAGTTTAGATGCTCCATTCGAGAATCTCAACTTCATGATCAAGACAAAGCCAAGACAAGTGTTTCGAAGCTCAATCAAATGAGGTATATCCTTGCATATCATTTGTGCATTCAGGTCATTCAAAATAACATGTTTTAATGTGCATTAGGTTGGCTTATTAATGCTTTATTCGGATCTTATATTTCAAATGAGTTAGGCATTAGGTTTTAGCTTTGAGCTTGTTGCGTCTGCACGCGTCTGGTTTTGACTGTTGAGATTGTGCCAAGTGTCTAAATCCTGACGGAGCGTCTGCACGCGTCTACACGAGTCTGGCAGATTATTTAAGTGGTCTAGTGTCTTGTTTTGATTGGTAGAATTGGGGAACATGAAAATGTGAGCTATAAAAGGCATTTTTCACTCATTTTCACACAACCCACTTGAGAGAAAATCAGCCCCTTTTAGAGAGAGAAAGTCTCATCTCTTCTCCATCTCTTCTTTCTTTTGTGAACTTGATGTTCTTGATGATTTGAGCTTGCTCTTCTTATCTTTCTTCAATCTAGAGTCTTCCTCTTCATGGATCTACTCTAGGTTGATTTTAATTTTCAAAAACTTTCATAAAAATCAAATCTTTTTCATACATCATGTTGTGCTGCCTTGTTTCTACGTGAGCCGGTTGAACCGGTGCCGAGTTGACTCGGAGATCAAGACGGGTGTGCTTGTGGAGTCCATGGAATCAAACAGGAGTACGAGGTACTACATCAAGAATTGGAGCTAGGTGTCACAAGGGGCTTGTTGGGTAATTCCTAGTCTTGTTAATTATTGTAAACCTTTTGATTTATGGAATGCATGAGTAGGACTAGGCCGTGGTTTTATGCTTAGGGTGTTTAGACCCTAAGTAGTTTCCACGTATGTCGTGTGTTTTGTCTCATTAGTTTAATTACTCTATATTGTACTTGTTGAGGTGTTTGATTTGCCATGGTGAATGATTAAATTGTTTGAAATTGAAGTGGTTTATTTTTAAAAGTGGTCGTCCTATTCACCCCCCCTCTAGGACTTGTAGTGTTTTGCATAATTTCAAGACGGCTAATATTGCCGAGCGAGTACCACGGAAGCCAACTTGTTGAGGAAGCTTTTGACTTCTGTAGTTGTGGTCTTCATTTATTATGTTGCCTTTTATATGTTACTCGAACAGGAGGTGTTGTGCGGCACATAGCGTGGCCGCGCCGGTGTCGGTCTGATGATCGGAGACTTTCATTGCGTAGAGCTCGTCGATTACTACAAGTGTACCAAAAATCAACTCGATCGGATATCTTTAAGTGTGTCATCGGAACAAAAAATAACTTGGAAAAAATGGTTCAATAGTTTTCATCCAGTGTTTCAAGTCATATGTGTTCCAATTTTTTTCAAGTTTTATGAGTTCCAATCACGCGCTTAACAATATCCGATCGAGTTGATTTTTAATATATTATAGTACTCAATGAGCTATACGCACTGGACGACTCCGGTCATCAGACCGACACCGGCGCAACCTCGCCGGGTGCCGCACAGCACAAGGCTGAACAGCACCCATCTGTCTACTCGAGCTGCCGTTGATCAATGATCATTCACACGAACACTCGCTTAATGTATGAGCCCATGCACATTAGAAGTATAGTCTTGTGTAAATCCCATGAGTCCTAGAGTATGTGTGAGAAATTTTTCGATGTAGTATTTACCGATATTCAATTGAGTTGATTTTTTATGAAGTACAAGTAAACATTATTATTTTAAAAAATATGAATAGCTCCATAAATCAACTGATTTGTATAATTTCTGTACCAAAAATTCTGCACTCCGAGCAGCCTGGATATGATATTAATTCTGCAACCACACACATTCTCACAAACACTCAAATTAATATATGGGCCGCATAGTTTGTGTCGGTCCCAATATGAGTGTGTAAAAGTGTTGGTGTAATTGTGTGTTGTTACTTGTTAGAATAAATCAATGTCGATGAGATCCCACTATTGTTTGCTTGAGATGAGATGATCCAAGAACAAATCACTGTCGGAGGTGACTAACAGAAGCTTGGGTAATCTGATTCGAAGCATATGTGGGGACAAGCCAAGGCAATGGGATAATGCATTACCACAAGCCGAGTTTGCTTTCAACAGTGCAGTTCACAGTGCCACGGGAAAATCACCTTTTTCCTTGGTTTATGTGACACCTCCAAAGCATGCAGTGGATTTAGTTCGTCTTCCGCGGGGTCCTGAAGTTAGCGTTGCGGCTGAGGCAATGGCTAAGCAATCCCAAGAGGTGGTTGATTATGTGAGGCAAAAGTTGGCTGAGACAAATGAGAAGAACAAGGCAGCTGCGGACAAGGGTAGGTGTGTTAAACTGTTCAACGAAGGTGATGAGGTGATGATTTTTCTAAGGAAGAAGAGGTTTCCCACTGGCACCTAAAACAAGTTACAGCCAAGGAAATATGGTCCTTATAAAATTTTGAAGAAAATCGGGGATAATGCTTATGTGATTGATCTTCCCGAGTCCATGCAGATCTCCAATGTGTTCAACGTTGCGGATATTTTTTAGTATCATGAGGAGGAGCCGCTCTATCCAGATTTGAACTCGAGGTCGAGTTCTTTCGAAGAAGAGGGGATTGATGCAGAACAAGTAGCAGCTCAGTTCTATGATCAGTTGGACCGGTCGAAGCTTAGGATGCCCAAACAGCTCTTAATTGAAAATTGCCAATTTCGGCAATTTATCGACGAGCCCGGAATAGGCCCAAACTTGGTGGGCTGAAGCAGAATCACGCTGCGATCAATACTCACCACCCTAATCGTGACTGATGGTGGAATTCGGCCAAATTCATTCGTTTAGGCCTTCAATTTAGTATTTTTGCTATTTTAGGTAATAATTAGATTACGAATTACTCTTAGCGTGTAATTCCGTTTACGTTGTTTCCAATTGGAAATTTCTTATTTTTCTTTCTAGTTTTCAATTTTGGGAGTTTCCCCAATTTCCGGGATACTTTATTTTTTTAGGTAAGTTTTGCTAGGGTTTGCTAGTTTTCCCTATAAAAGGGCTTGTAACCTCTATCATTATTCAACTTTTAATCAAATATTATTCAGAGTTATTTCTCTTTCTTCTTGTGGATTCAAGAACCTCGTGGATTCGAGACCTATTTTCTTTTGAACTAGTACGCAACTAGTTTCTCGTGAATTCCGCTGCGTCACTATCACCCTTAACTGCACCGGCTAAGGCAATGGACTCGAGTTCAGCCATATCTTCAGGGGTTAGTTTTACTGACAATGCTCCAATGTTCTGATTGAAGTTTTCCACCTTGGTAGTGCCAGGAATTGGAGACACATCATTTCCTTGGTGATGAACCCATGCTAGTGCTAGTTGACCGGGGGTGCACCCTTTCTTTGCTGCCATTCCATTAACCCATTCAAACATGGTCTTGTTAAGCTCTAGATTCTCTGGTTGGAACCTCGGTAAACCCTGTAAGCAACGATAAGCATGGTTGAGTAACAGAAAATTAAACCCAGCATTGAGAAGGATCTATCGCACAGTACATAGGATCTACACAGGTGATAAAACGAATATGTTCGGTCATTATGCAGCACAAAATGTTGTCTTTCTAGGGAATATGAAATTTTGGAGGATGAAAGGCAACTATCCACATGGTATGCTTATGTGCATGATATCAAGTGGAGGCATGCTACAATGCACACCCCTCTTTTGGGCCCAAAAATGAGATTTTGTGACAACAAATATGAGTTTTTCTGGGGTCAAATATGAGATTTTGTGGCTGAAAATATGAAAGGGCACACCGTATGCAACTTTGACCAGATCAACGGCCGAGATTGCGCCACATATGCAAAAGGTAACCCCCTATACCGGTCATCTTTCTCTCATATGGAGAGCCAAAAAAAATCATAAAACCTCGGGTGATCTCTCATATAACGTTTTGGGTTTCAAAAATCTCATAGATGAAGCCACGAATGCTCATAAAATTACCACAAAAATTCGAAAGAGCCACAAAATGTCATATTGGCAAAAGTCAACCTCATAAAACATGCCACGAAATCTCATATGATAGTTTTAGACTGTAGTAAAAATATGATACATATTGTGTGTATATATATTGATGTGACATGCCTCATATAAAGTGCCACAAAAATACATATTTTAGCCTACATTGAGTCATATATGAGATTTCTCATATACACTTCGAAGAACACTCATATAAAAAGTCATTTGATATGAGAATTTTTGGTTTAAAAAATGAGTACTTGTGGAGGAATATATGAGTTTTTTGTGGACCACTACAGTCCAAAAATATTGTTGTGTATTGATAGTGACATGTCTCATATACTTACCCACAAAAATAAATATAAGCACGAAATCTCATATACTCAGCCACACATTCTCATATAAAATTTATTAACAATTTTTGGACTGTAGTGGACCACAAAAATCTCATATTTTCTTTCACAAACACTCATTTTGAAAGTCACAAAATCTCATATGAATTTTTTTTTTCAAACAGTGGGCCCGGTGACCAACCGGTTGCCATTTTTTTTGATTTTTTTATTCCAAAATTTTCTCATATGTATATGAGATTTTGTGGTCCTTTTTATTGGGTTTTGGTGTTCCAATATTTATTTTTGTAATTTCAAATATGAGTGTTTACTTTCGTCAATATGAAATTTTGTGGCTATATATACGAATTGCACACCATATGCCAAAAGGCATGGTGCACACCGTAGCATTACTCAGTGAAGTGAAGAAGTTGCAAATAGAGCTCAACACTTCTAAGGAAAAGGCTCTCATACAAACCGTGAAATAGGCAATGATGTATCTTATGACGTTAATACAGCTATTGACAAGAAATTAATATTCTTAAAATGAAAGGACAAAAGCAGCAAGTAGTCTCTAAAATTAATCCCCCAATCAATCATCTATAAATAGATACATATAGGAGGCAAGTAGTTAGCGAAACAGGCAAACGTGAGTACTCACGGTGGCAAGACCCATGAGTCATGCCCATTTGATTTTAATTCAAATCCAAAATAACACAGTTGAGGGGGTCTAGGAAATGTTATCTTCAGGTGCCTATTTCAGATAATTATACAAGCGTTTTCACTCCTCGTGTGACACCCCGTATTTTATAATTAAGAAACCAAAGTGTATATGATATACTAAAAGAAAATGGAGGTAATAAAGTTTAGGATGTAAATTGGAGAAGTCTAGAATATTTAAGCATGCATGGACTGATATGTGCATTTAGGCCACGTAATATTGTAGGTGGCTTTACTGGAAGAGTGCATGGGTGAGGTGTAAGCCATACGGCACATTTGTTTTGTGCATAAGCGGTGGTACATAATACGTACACAATACATGGGGGGGATTTTGGGGGCTCTAACTTCATATATATGAAGAGTTTGAGACCGAAATAAAGATAAGGAAAAAAGGGAAGAGGGAAGCGATGCACTGGGGGCAACCGAGTATGCGATCAATTAGTCGATCGATTAATGGCGAGATGGTGTCCGATACAAATAAGATTTCAGTATGTTATACGCGGAGGTGAGGTCTACATATTTAACGGTGAACGATCAACAAGTAAAGAGAAGTGCATACGAAAAGTTATGTAAGTATGGAAGGAAGTGGGATTGGTTATTTGATTAACTTCATGTTATTTTTGTGGTGCTTGTGGATTCGGGTTGCTACACCTCCCCTCTCTCCATCTCTCTACCAAGGAAAGAACAAAGGGTAAGCCTGCAAAGGCCAACTTCAAATGTAGTTCACAAGACTACGTTTGATGTTAAGCATCAAAGGTTGTCAAGCCTTGACCAATCAACCTACCTCTACGCCATTCTTGACAAATCTGTTTGTTCCTAATAAAATTTCGGATTACCAAAAAACAGGGTAAGCCTTTTTACTGTGGATTCTAGAGTGATAAAGCAGATCGTTGTTCGTGGAAGGAGCTTGTTATTCTATATCTGAAGACATAAGGTAGATCCATCTGTTTCCCCACATCTTTCTCACTTGTAATATTAACACTGCTGAGAAAGCTCATGGCAATATTTTAACCAGAATGTTGGTTCAAAAAAAAAATGAAGGACATTTACTTGATAAGTGTGCTGACTTAACGCATCTTTAAACCTATACTGAAAACGACAACAAAGAGACAAAATGAAGATCACAATTCAAGGACAAAATTACTTTAAAATACGAGGTCAATTACAAGCTCCTAAAATCATTTCTCAGCTCAAGTTTGCAAAGAGATTGCAAAGAGATGAAGTTCTGGACAGTCGCAATAAGATTATGATGACATTATGACTCCTAGCCCTGTATGGCAATCCCAAAGTAAAGAAGTATGTGTCCCAAGCACAAACCCGTCGAAAATCGTCAGTTGCCAAATTTTCAGTTATCTTGGGACCTGATGAAAAGAATCCTCTTCCCAACGGACTGCATGCGACAATCCCAATGCCAAGTTCTCTGAATAGTCACAAAGGAAGACGAAATTAGTTGTTTGATTTTATTGTTACTCCCAAGAATGTTATTTATCAGAATAGATGCCTCACCGGCAAGTAGGAATTATTTCTTTTTCCACATATCTGGACCATAAGGACCATTCCAACTGTATCGCTGTAATCGGGTGAATGGCATGAGCCCTTCTGATTGTCGCAGGAGAGGCCTCAGATAGACCAATTTACTTTATTTTACCCTCTTCAACCAGTTTTTTCAGTTCTCCCATCTGATCAATGAAGCGAACAAATTAGGTGGATGCGTGCAAAAACCTGTATACTTATGTGTAAAAAAAAAAAGTAGGAACAAGTTTGTCATGCAACTTGACCACAGCATAACGTTAGGACAATCTAAGAACATTAGGTCCATTATTAAATTGACATAGGGTGCACATTATTTGCAGTACAGATAGTTCTCCGATGTAAAAGCACTTTCAGCCTTAACATTCATTGACTCAAGAGGCTATGGTGTCAATTTCAAACAGGCATGACAGGCACAAAACTTCAAGCATATCAAGTCAACCCAATGACAAACAAATGAACCCACTATTTACATTCTTCTATATGGATCAAAATTCCTCCTGTAACTGGAGTTCATGAAATACAAGAGGAATTGTTAAATACCGTTCCACAATCAGTATCATCCTTTGAAAATGCAAAGATAATGACCTTGCAAGTTAAGATCTCGCTAGACCTACTTTTTCCAATGGGAAGGTTTTCTATTTAGTTGAATCCACGAAACAGATCACACATGAATAGCTCAAATTGGAAAGGTTCGTGAAAGCAACTATCATTCATCGATTTGGAAAGGCTGCATCACGGAAATTAATAGTCACGAAAGCATGTTCCTAGCACAAAAAAAGAAGTCCAGTGCCACTTGAATGTCTTTAAAAAATCTTAACTTGAAACATTTCTGATGGAAAAAATGCCAGAGCCATGGTGCCTATCAACTGCACAAATAAACACACTTAAAAAGGTGAGCTTTTGCATCCAATCTCAATATCTTACTCTTTTACACTAATTCCACAAATATACAGCAGTAGTCTAGAAGATAATGATGTTTGGTTTAAGAAACAGCTTCTCTGAAAACTTAACCACATGTATTAATCTGCAGGGAGTAATACAACAAGGCCCTTGGATTCTCCATCTGGATACCTTGTTGCTTGGATTCCTTTAATCTTTGTAATTCGTTTTCAAAGGTTATAAAATTTTCTGTTAAAAAAATAAAACAAGGCCCTTGGATTGGTCTGACTATTAATGAAATGTTTCCTACTCATTTCATTCCAACTCAAGTCCCTACTAAACATGCAAACAGAACACCTTCACATCACGCAGCAAGCATAATACACATTATTAACCTCGAATATACGTATTGGAGAAAGACAAAGTGGGTCAAACCGTGATTTCAATGGGAACTCGGGTGTCAATTCGATGCTGATAATAAAGATCAATGCAATCAACGTAGGCTGGATCGCCGTGCACCTCTCTCTTTCCCTCGGCAAAGCGGATACCAAACTTGGTTGCCAATTCAACTTTTTCTCTCCTCCCTCCCTTCAGCGCCTTCACAACAACAACAAGGGACCATTTAGATAGCTGTTGTTTGGGAGAAATTGATTAGGGTGTTAATTCACCCTACCACAAACAACTATTATATATATTATGATTTAACTCGTTAAAAGACTTAACGAACCAATGTGGGGCAAGATAAAGACTAACACTATTCTAACGCTCTCCCTCAAGCTGGAGAAATGATATCATAAAGTCTCAGCTTATTACACAACAACTCTAACTGTGACTTGAACAACGACCGTAGACACAAAGGGACTATAGCATATGAATTATGATTCCACAATGTTGATGCTCTAACAAAGCATGTTAAACTCTTTGATAAAAACCATAGGTATTAACTATATATACCATACTCCTAACTAAGAAAGTACACTAGAGTTTGGTTACCATCAAGGCATCAACCAAATTAAGAAAGCCTCAACGTGGATCCATTTATTGTAGTTTCATTTTAGTGAATTCTGAATATGACCTTAAGTTGAGTCATATGTATATCTTCTTTTCTTTCTTAGTTCCTACTTTGCCAATACAAAAGGATAAAAGGAACCTCCTAATGAACAGTCCAACTAACAAAGAATCAGTGTTCTAAAAGAAGGTTTGGAAGGCCGAGTACTCGCCACCTGGGCGCTAGAAGGCCCCTCGCTGACTAGCCCGACTAGACTGACTAGCCTGACTGATTGCCGAATACTTGGCTCTGGAACCTAGAAGGTGCCCGGCTGCCCTGGGAGCGCCTAGCGGGTTTTAGAACCTTGATAAAGCTATGCATCATGTGCAAAATTAGGCTTTGTATTCTATTTTTCTGGAGTATGTCACAACTCACGAGCACAAAGAAGAAGAAAAAATACTCCCTCCGTCCCAAAAATGTTACTCCTTTCTTTCTTTCTTTTTTTGTTTGTCTCGAAATAAATGGCCAATTTTAAAAGTTTTTTTTATAACCGGATATCCGAGCCAACTTGCACGCACCTCGACTAATTCCGGGGTAACAACCGGGCATAAACCCAGTGGCCTCAAGAGTTTGCTGGCGAGGATAATCGAACCTCGTACCTTAGCTGGGAGCAAACCTCTAAGTCTCAAAGCAAGACCACTTTGCGAACCCTTGGGGTTGGCCAATTTTAAAAGTTAACAAGGAAAAATGGTATTTTTTTTCTTTTTTGGATAAAATCATATACTGTTAATAAATAGGTGTAATCCCAAAATAGAAGCAACAATTTGGAATGGATGGAGTAGAATATAGGCTTAGGATGTCAAAAAAAATTAGAATATAGGCTTTCTCATGTGCTTATATATTATCGATTTTGATCTTACTTGAATTTGAGAAATGCTTTATATTATACTCCCTCGGCCCCAAATAATAGTCTAGTCCCTGTTAATAAGTTGGAATTACAAAACTACAAACTTTTCAAAAATGAAAGTAATAAGCCAAAAACATGCCGTAATCAGCAGTAAACCAAAAAAAAAAAAAAAAACAAAGAAATGAAACCTTTTTTTTTTTTAACTGCAAAGAAATGAAACCTTGCCGAGGAGGATTTCGTTGGTGTGGGGGCCATAGGCATCGGAGGTGTCGAGGAAAGTGACGCCGGAGTCTATGGCGTGGTGGATGAGTTTGATCATTTCTTCTTCGGGCTTTGGTGGGCCGTAGAAGGCCGACATGCCCATACAGCCTAGTCCCTGTGCTGAAACCTCTAGACCTTGTGATCCTAGCTTCATTCTCCCCACTTTTGCCATTTTCTTCTCTCTCTCTCTCTCTCTCTCTCTCTCTCCCTCCCTAGATGTGTTGGATTGTTGCTGAGGAGTGTAAGGAGTGGAGTGGATTATTGGATGAATCAATTTTATAGAGTTCAAGGGAGATCGCAACGTCAGCGCCTACGTAAGAGCTAAGAAGAAAGGCATTACGTGAGAGCGAAGAAAGCAGGAAACCTCCGTTCCCAAATTTTGGTACATCGTCATATTCTAGATCACTTTGGGTCCTATAAATCTACCATGTTTTCAAAATCACGCAAAACAATATAAATTACGAAATATAATTAATTAAAAAGTGACACAAACTTGCAAAATGAACAAATAAATTGGGACAGAGAAAGTATTCCATTTCACAAAAAAATAAAAAAAAAATAAAGCAGGAAATAAGCACACTCGTATGGGCTCCACGCTGATAAAAAAAAAAGAAGAAAATGTATGGACTCCACACATACAAGAGAGGTGTAGTGTGAATGTGAGTGTTAAGTAGATAAACCGATGGAGTATTTATAGGTATTGGATTAAGCTTGTTTTGTATGCAATACTAACAAACTTTATTCTGAACAAAATAAACAACCCCGATCATCGATATAAGACCCTTTGTACCAAATATTTTGTACGCCTAACGGCCTCCGGAAATAACACTAATTTATACAACCACACCCGTTCACTGTCAATGTGAGACCCCACCAGTGTTTGGGTGAGGTGATCGGTAGCCCAAGAACAAATCACTCGTATTTTTAGTCTACAGTCCAAACGTGAATATGTGCCTAGGAATGACGTTATAACACCATGTGGCTGCACCGCAAGAGTACTCAATAATTTTTTCTATAAAAAAAAAAGTGATATATTAATGGAAGTTCTAATATATTTTTTTACAAATGCAAAACAAAAAAAAATGGTAATACCACAAAAGTCGAGACACGCAGTGGTCTCCAGGTGGCTCCGCCACTATCCGCCAAGATGAGTTGATAATATGATAACCCGGTTGTTTTTTCCCTCACACTTTTTTGAAAGGTAACATTGTTTTTTTCCCTTCCAACATCTAAAAATATTGGTAGTTCTTTAATCTAATGGAGTCATGGATCTACATAAATTTTTTGATTTCATGAGTTCCATCGAGAACATTATATTATGTTCCGTGATTAATTTTCAGTAAATACCCGCATAACTTCTTTTGAGAATCATGTTCATTTTGGGGAGAAAAAAAAACCCTATACTTTGACCTCAACGTCTCATCGCCACCCAAATTTTTAAAATTATCAATTGCTCTCCTAACCTATTAGTATTCATTTATCAATTACACTCCTATCGTCTCAATCCGTCACTCTGCTAACGGAAAACGCTGATCGAGGTGGACACTATTAGCCGTTACGTTTTTTATTTATTTTTTAAAAGGAAACAAAGAACTCACAGTCCTCGTATCTGTCTTTGTTGGAAATACTTTGTAAAAAAAAATGATGGAACTGCATGTTTACCTCAGAATCTGTAAATGAACAGAAATAGCAAAAGAAATTGGCTGCTGTTTTGGGTTGAGTCACGGACTAGGTCGCTTTCTTTAAGACGTTTCGCGGCTCCGCCCTCATTGTGCAAGTAGTACCAACCACGCCGTCTCCAGGATAAAACAGCCCAGAATACAGCCTCTGTCTCGATCTTTTCTGCACGGAAAAAGACCGGAAATGCAAAACATAGTCGACCATTTTCTTGCTCTCTAAATTTTGTAATCAAAAATGTTTTTTCGGTTTGAAAATGCTGGAGTAGAGCTCCTTTTATAGGTGACGAAAGGTTCAATTTTGGAATTAGGATCAATCAAAAATTTATGTGATTGAACCAAAATTTGTGCACTGATTATGCACACGTTTTAATCAATTTTTTTTAACGGTACTGCACACTAATATAGGGCACGTTTTTTTCCCTTCTCTTATTTTGTAATGTAACGGGCAAAATATCTTTTACAAAAAAAGGGATTGGTCAAAAAGAAAAAATCAATTTTTGCAAAACGTGGGGCTAAATGTCGTATGTGCAAGGTTCCAAATTGGCTTGAACCTTAGCCTATCCCGTGTGCGCGCGAGGCCTCTCTCGAGCCTAGCTATCCAATAGTCCAATGGATCCTTCACACATATAAAGGACAAAAATGTTTTCTAGTTAGCTAACGTAGGACAAGTGTTTTTGAAGAGCTCTTTTGAAAATACACAATCCCAACAGTCATCCCACTGATCAAACAAATTTTCCTCTCCCTCCCTCTCTCTATCTCTAATCTTTCCCCAACCTCCATTCAAGATTTGAGACCTCGTAATTTCCTCCAAATCATCAAGTCTCTCAAAACCCACAAGGCCACAACTTCAAATCCAAAAAAATATGCCCAAAAAAAAAATAAAGAATTGTTATAGGGTCTATTATAGCTTTTTATAAGCCCTCTAGTCCACCTAATGTTTTCATAACACCTCTAGTCCACCAAATCACTTTTTAAATGCTCTTAGGTCCATTCTATTTTTTTACTAGACAAATGTACCCTTACATTAAATTTAATACATAATATACCTTCGCCGGAAAGTCATCGGCGCCGGAAAGTCTGCCGGAAAGTTCGCCGGAAAATTCTGTCGGCGCCGGAAAAGTTGCCGGAAAATTGGACTTCGCCGGAAAATTGACCGGCGCAGATGTGGTTATCTGAACTGTGTCATTTTTTAAAAAAATCTACTTAGGATCAGATGTGGTTATCTTGACTCGCAAGAGGTGGTTATCTGCACTCATAAGATGTGGTTATCTGGGCATATTTTTGTTTAAAAAACTTACTTGGGATCAAGTCCTCAACCACCCAAACACTACAAGGTAGCAGCACAAACTCTCTGCTTTTAACATAAAACCTCATACTTCCATAACACCTCTAATTCACTTTTTTGCATTAGATATGGTTATCTATACTCAAAAGATGTGACTATCTTTAATGAGGATTGTTTTTTAACTGTGAACTTGCATGTCCAAAAAATAAATAAACAAAAGAAAAAGCATAAGCAAGAGCATTGGGAGGAGAAAAGAAAAAAAAAACCAATTTACAGCAGACAACGTGGCGAGTATTTGGCTTTGTTCGGATTTGAACTGAAAAACAATTTTTTGTTCTCAAGAAGAAAATTGTGATCGGATGCCAACTGCAGCACCAGCAATTTGTGGGTCCCATGTTAGATGGGTTTTGCGCAGAGAGAGGGAGAGAAAGAGAGAGAGAGAGGAAGAAACGCGTTGGTAAAATGATAACTGGGGCCCACTGCCCCAGTTTTGCAGAGAGAGAGAGGGGGAGGAGAAGTGGGGGCCCACGGTTGGGTTTTTACAGGTCAAAAAGAGGAGGGACACAGCTCTGGCTTGTACGATGGAGTTTTGCAAAAGTGTTGAAAAGTACAGTGGGTTGGGTTTTGTATGATAGCTTGTACAGTAGGTTTTGCAAAAGTGTTTCAAAGCCTAGCATGCACATGTCGCCATCACCCTTAAGGGTTTGGCCTTTAACCGTGGGACGAAACGCGAAAACGCGAAAACCCTCTGAACGACTGACACGTAAAACCCTCTGAACGACTACTGACGCGCACATGTCGCCATCACCACTCGGGTTGTGCTTTTAACCGAGGGTTTTTTTTGTCTTTTGATCGCGCGTGTGGACTTTATCTCTTAGGAAAAAATAGAATGGACCTTAGACTCTATGTAATAGTTATAGTGGACCCTATAACAACTCTCCCAAAAAAAAAATAAAGGGAACAAGCATGTAAAAAAAAAAAAAGGGAACAAGCATGTCTGGAAATCAATCAACAATGGAGAACAATTGCGGGTTCGTGACGTGAGAGAAGATGGATCGATGGCGAATTGGGTGGGGACGGGCGTGACCTCAGCTTTCTTCGTGTCGCCGGTGTGCTTGCACACCTCCCACAATGACCTCGACGATGAGGAAGAGCCCAAGGATCACGCCCTCATGCTCACCATGCTCCCTTCTGTCGACTCCTCCTCTTGCCACCTCCCCAACAACCACCTCCCACCCAAATGGCGATGCAGTGGTGGAGAGAAAGAGAGAGAGAGAGAGAGAGGGTGGGGGGACGAATGGAGGGGAGTTGCACACACACACACAGAGAAGAAGAGAACAAGAGGGTGGAAAGAGAGAGGAAGGGTTCACCCGTGAACAGATAACGTTTTATTCCTCCATGGCTCCATCCAAGTCCAGTTCAGCGTTTTCAGATCAGCGTCCAAATCCAGTCCAGTTCAAAAAATAAAGTACGTTCGCGAATACAATAATTTTTTATTTTTTTGCACCAAATTAAACTACTAATAGAGATCTTTAATTCAATACAAAAAATTTTATATTTCAAAATTTCACATTGTTAGCTTGTTGACTTGTAGAGTTAATTTTAATAGTTAATATTCTTAATTTATACTATAAAATAATGTTAATGAATTACTTAATATAATTTATAATAAAATAATTAATTTTGGTATTTATATAATTATATAAATGCATAATCTAATATATACATTACCCAAGCGCAAAAAAATCTTTTGACATGATTTTACATCATCCACCCTCCTTATCCCCTTTTTTATCTCGCATCCAAATCATGAACTCTTTAATTCCTCATTCTTAATTGTCACATCAATGTTGGTCCATCATTTTTATTTAATCCCCTGACAATTTTATCCTCTTTTGCTATTTCATCCCCAAAACCAATACACCATCCAAAGGGCCCCTAAATTGCCGATAAAATAAGAACAAAGCTAAGTTCTCTTACAGCTCCAAATTAAACAAATAGCACAAACATATCGATGTTATGCATTTATTCGAATGTTATGCATTTCACTAGCTACAATTCGTGCCTAAAGGCACTACAAACAAAACTCTTGGATCAGAGCAACCTTCACACCGCCCCCATATATATATATGTGTGTGTGTGTGTGTGTGTGTGTGTGTGTTTATTTTTTTTTTTTTGGTGAAGTCCATGCCGTTGTGCTTCGTCGTATAGGTATTACGTATTTATTCAGCTTTCCACGAGGCCAAGGGCGGAGTGTCTGAATCCATCCAAGTAGTGATCGAATTTCCATATCTATCACCCTTGACTGCATCGGCTGAGGCAATGGACTCGAGTTCAGCCATATCTTCAGGGGTTAGTTTCACGGACAATGCTCCAATATTCTGATTGAAGTTTTCCACCTTCGTAGTGCCGGGAATTGGACACACATCATTCCCTTGGTGATGAACCCATGCTAGGGCTAGTTGGCCAGGGGTGCACCCTTTCTTTGCTGCCATTTCGTTAACCCGTTCAAACACGGTCTTGTTATGCTCTACATTCTCAGGTTGGAACCTCGGTAGATGCTGCAAGCAACGACAGACATGGTTCAGCAACAAGGATCTTCCATACAATACACAGGATCTAAACAGGAGACAAAAAAATAGTCATGATGCAGCCAAAAGAGTGGTCTTTCTAGGGAACATGATATGTTGGAGGACAAAAGGCAACTATCCGGCGAATCAACCTAGCTCTATGCCACTCTCTGCGAATCCCTCTCAATGACAAATTGTACCTAGAATGTAGTTGGTAGTTAGCATGTATTGTAATTTGGAGGGTATGCCTTTCTCATTCGTTGTATCATTTGTTCCTTCAAAAAATTTAGGATTACCAAAAAAAAAGGCAAGCCTTTTTACTGTGGATTCTAGAGTGATACCCATCATTGCAGGATTACTCCAGGGGCAGATCGTTGTTCATGGAAGAAGCAAGTTATTCTCTGTCTGATTCCAGATTTATTGCAACATAAGGTAGATCCATCAGTTTGCGCATCTCTTTCTGACTTCTAAGTTCCAATACGAACACCGCTGAGAAAGCTTATGGTAAAATTTTAAACCAGAATGTGGTTCAAAGCAAAAATAAAGGACATTTGCTTAATAACTGTGCTGAATTTATGCATCTTTAAACATAAGCGAACCTATCAATTATCAACTCATAAGATCATTTATCAGCTCAAGTTTGTGAAGAGATGAAGTTCTGGACAGTAACAGTAACATTATAATGCCATTATGACTCCTCCAAGCACTGTATGGCAATCTCAAAGCAAAAAGTACGCATCCAAAGTACAAACCTCTCGAAAATCGCCAGTTGCCCAATTTTCAGCCATCTTGGGACCTGATGAAAAGAATCCTCTCCCCAACGGACTGTATGCGACAATCCCAATGCCAAGTTCTCTGAAGAGTCACAAGGGGAGAAGAAATTAGTTCTTTGATTTTGTCATTACTCCCAAGAATGTAATTTAGCAGAATAGATGCCTCACCGGCAAGTAGGAACTATTTCTTCCTCTACATCTCTTGACCATAAAGACCATTCCAACTGTATCGCTGTGATTGGGTGAACAGCATGAGCCCTTCTGATTGTTGCAGGAGAGGCCTCAGATAGACCGATGTACTTTATTTTACCCTCTTCAACCAGTTTTTTCAGTTCTGCCATCTGGCCAATGAAGCGAACAAATTAGGAACGCTTGCAAAAAGCTTGTTCAGATATAAAATAAAAGAGCAAGCAATGAAATTATAGTGGATGCAAAAACTTGTATATTTTAGAGTAAAGAAAGTAGCAACAAGTTTGTGTGCAACTTGACCACAGCATAATGACAGTACAATCCAAGAATATTGCTGTTTAAAAAAAAAAAGGATCAAATATGGTGTCAAAGAATGCCATGTTTCGAAGTAGCATGACAGGCACAAAACTTCAAGCATATAAACTCAACTCAATCTCAATGACAAGCATTAATCTAGATACATCGCCTTAAAGATACAAGGATATCAACTCAACTCAATGACAAGCAAATGAACCCACTATTTACATTTACAGTCTACTACATAGATCAACATCATCCACTAACTAGAGTTCACAAAATACAAGAGGATTCATTAAATACAGATCCGCAATCAGTATCATCCATTGAAAAACCAAAAATATGACCTTGCTTGACCTTATTTTTTCAATGGGAAGGTTTTCTATTAAGTTATACAAGAAACAGATCACACGTGAACGGTTCAAATTGGAAAGGTTAGTGAAAGCAACTATCATTTTCGGATTTGGAAAGGCTGCATCAGGAAAAGAGTCGCGAAAGCATGTTCCTAGTACAAAAAAAAATCTGAACTCGAAACAAGTGTGATGGAAAAAATCCCAGAGCCATGGTGCCCATCAACAGCACAAATAAAAACCCTCAAAAAAGTGAGTTTTTACATCCAATCTTAGTATCTTACTCTTGTACACTAATTCCACAAATGTAGTAGTAATGATGTTTGGTTTAAGAAACAGCTTCTCTGAAAACTTAACTACATGTACTACTCTGCAGGGAGTAATACAATTTGGCCCCTTTGATTGGACTGATTAATTAAATGTTTCCTTCTCATCTCATTCCAACTCAAGTCCTTACTAAAAATGTAAATGGAACACCATCACATTACGCAACGAACATAAACACAATATTAGACTCAATTATAAGTATTGGAGATAAACAAAGGGGGTCAAACCGTAATTTCAATGGGAACACGGGTGTCAATCCGATGCTGATAATAAAGATCGATGCAATCAATATCAAGCCGCTTCAAACTAGCTTCACAAGCAGCCCGAACGTAGGCCGGATCGCCACAGATCACCATCTTCTCATTAGCAAAGCGGACCCCAAACTTGGTCGCCAATTCAACTTTCTCTCTCCTCCCTCCCTTCAGCGCCTACACAACATCAATAAGGGACCATTTAGATAGTAATGGATTTCATATCTACGAGTATTAAGAAAATAAAATAGGTTTAGTTGGTACTGGTAGTGGCTCATTAAATTAAAGCAGGGAATGAATCAAAAGTAGGACAGAGGTAGCTCACAGGGACCACTGTATAACCACAATCTTTAGTCCGAAGGATTTCAAATCACTTTTATTAGCATCCATAAAAATCGAGCTCTCAAACT
The DNA here is from genome assembly GCA_020921065.1 of Vaccinium darrowii. Lineage (NCBI taxonomy): Eukaryota > Viridiplantae > Streptophyta > Magnoliopsida > Ericales > Ericaceae > Vaccinium > Vaccinium darrowii. The sequence continues at coordinate 11,309,933 of CM037153.1, forward strand.
CAACATTCAAACTCCTATCAAACTGCTTTTCAAAAAAAAACTCCTATTAAACTGTGAAACCTAATTTCCGGCCATTCTCATAGAGTAATAATGTCAAATACAGAAGGATTTCAAATTACTGGAATCTATTCTCCATGTTATGACAAAGGGTGTTTTAATGTCAAGACTTGTAAGCTGTAGGCACGTGTAATAAACAAGCCAAGCTCAATGCTCTCAAGGTTGGTTCAGCATGAAAAAGCTCGGTTCGTCAGTTCACTTGAGTTTTAGCCTTTTAGGCTTGTTCAGTAAAAACACTACAATCGATCGGCTCGGATCATATGCAGCCTATCTGCTAGTTAAACAGTTACTGAAGTTCGAATCCATCACAATACAGAGATCTCAAACTCAGTATTAAAATCCCTATCAAGCTATCAAACCCAAGTTCGAGCTATTCTCAATGAACACGTACACTTATGTCAAATGACTCAAATCCCTTGATTTTGAAATCCACTGTTGTGCAAACGAACCCCAAATTCGACCATTGGTACGTAATTTGAGGCTATCCAGAATTTAAACAAAAAAATGAAGAAAGAAAGCAATGAAACCTTGCCGAGAAGGATTTCGTTGGTGTGGGGGCCGTAGATGTCGGAGGTGTCGAGGAAGGTGACGCCTGAGTCGATGGCGTGGTGGATGAGTTTGATCATATCTTCGTCGGGCTTCGGTGGGCCGTAGAAGGCCGACATGCCCATACATCCCAGTCCCTGTGCTGAAACCTCTAGACCTTGCGATCCTAGCTTCATTCTCCCCACTTTCGCCATCTCTCTCTCTCTCTCTCTCTCTCTCTCTAGATGTGTTCGATTGTTATGCTGAGGAGTGAGTGTAAGGGGTGGAGTGGATATGGATCAACTTATAGAGTTAAAAGGAGATCGCAACGTCAGTGCGTACGTAAGACCAAAGAAGAAGGCAGTACGTGAGGAAAAAATTTTGGGTACCGAATGAGTACCATGTGGTCATGCTGAGGACAATTTCGGCAGTCCAAAAGTGTTTTGGACAGTCGAGATTGATTCCTTCTCTCTCCTCTCACCCGACCACTCTCTCTCCTCTTTTTCTCTCTTTTTCTCTTTCCTCTTTAGGACCATCAGATTGCATTTTGGACGGCTGAGATTGTCGAGCAAGTACCACGGAATCTAACTTGTTGAGAAAGCTTCTTGACTTTTGTAGTTGTGGTCTACATTTATTATGTTGTCTTTTTCTGTTACTCGAACCGGGGTGGTGTTGTGCGGCACACGGTGCTATCGCGCCGATGTTGGTCCGGTGATCGGAGATGTCCATTGCATAGAGCTCGTTGATTACTGCAAGTGTACTAAAAAATCAACTCGATCGGATATCTTTAAATGTGTCATCGGAACCAAAAAAAACCTTGAAAACAATGGGTTCAATAGTTTGCATCGAGTGTTTCAAGTCATATGTGTTCCAATTTTTTTCAAGTTTTATGTGTTCCGATCACGGACGTAACAATATCCGATTGAGTTGATTTTTGGTACATTTATAGTTCTTGACGAGCTCTACGCGATGGACGTCTCCGATCGTCAGACCAACACCGATGTGACTTCATCAAGTGCCGCATAGCAGAAGGCTGCGCAGAACCACCTCTGTCTACTCGAGCTACTGTTGATATTTACCTTTCTTCTCTGTGTTGTTCCGTAGGCTTATTGGCTTCATTTATGGAAACTCTCTTTTTGACAGCAAAAAAAAAAAAAAAAGGTGGTCATTCACACAAACACTCACATTAATGTATGATTACCACACACACTAGAAGTATAGTCTTGTGTGAGTCCCAGAGTATGTGTGAGAATTTTCGAGGGAGCATTTACCGATATTCGATTGAGCTGGTTTTTTATAAAGTACAAGCGAACATTACTATTTAAAAAAATATGAATAGCTTCAATCATCTATAAATCAACTGATTTGTATACTCCCTCCGTTCCTTTTTAAATGTGTTACTTTATAAATTCAACTTATTAAAGAAACATCATCATTACACATTACACATTTCACATCAACTTTTTCCTCCTCTTTACACTTTTTATATCTGTTTTTACCTCTACTTTCCAAAATTATTCTCCACTTTTACCCATTAACTCTTCACCGACTAATTTTTCGATTGAGCTGATTTTTTATGAAGTACAAGCAAACTTACTATTTAAAAAATATGAATAGCTTCAATCATCCATAAATCAACTGATTTGTATACTCCCTCCGTTCCTTTTTAAATGTATTACTTTGTAATTCTTTTTTAAATGTGTTACTTTATAAATCTAACTTAAAGAAATATCATCATTATACATTTCACATCAACTTTTTCCTCATCTTTACACTTTTTACATCAATTTTTACCTCTACTTTCCCAAATTATTCTCCACTTTTACCCATTAACTTTTCACCCACTAACTTTTCAAAAGGGCAAAATGATAATTGGATAAATTTTTACCCATTAACTTTTCAAACCACACACTTGTTAAGGGACAACCCAAAATGAAAATGTCTACACTAAAAAAGGGACGGAGGGTAATTTCTATGACAAAAATTATGTACTCCTAGCAACCTCTGAAAATGATACTAATTCTACAACCATATACATTCTCACAAACACTCGCATTAACATATGAGCCGCATAGTTTGTGTGAGTCCCAGTATGAGTGTGTAAAAGTGTTGGCGTAATTGTGTGTTGTGTTAGAATAAATCATTATCGATGAGACCCCACCATTATTTGCTTGAGATGAGATGATCCAAGAACAAATCACTGTCGATTGGAATCAATCATGCGACCAAAGATCTTAAAATATTGGTAGTTCTTTCTAAACAAATGAGGAAATCATTTGTAGCTACATGAATAATTTGATTTCATTGAGTTCAATCGAGAACATAATGTTTCGTGGTATTTGCTGATTTTCATCAAGGGGAAATACCTTAGCATAACTTCTTTTGACAATCAGATTCATTTCATGATTTCATGAGAATCTAATGGCTTTGTTTTTATGGTTTTCAGTTACAAAAAGAATTTTTTTTAAAAAAAAACTCAAAACATAAATTTTTTTTAATATTTAATCTTTATAAGTGATTCATAAAGATATGTATCTATTTAAGATGAGAATTAAGAGGAAATAATATAGACCAAAAACTAACTTAAAATGCACGTCTACTAAAAAAAAAATTAATTCCGAAAGGAGTAATATTAAGGGAAAGAGAGGATACAATAAACATGCTCAATATCTCGTTTTGTCAACATTATGTATTTTTTTATATATATAACTATTACTAATTATTAATAAATATAAATGATTTCCATACACCTTTTTTTTTTATAATTGCACTTTTTTTTTTTGTCTTTTTGTGAAAAACTACGCATAAAAGTGCCCTACAGGACAAAAAAAAAAATAAAAATTAACATTATGCTTGGCTAGCTACGAATTTCCTGTTCAAGGGTTCCAAGTTTTTAAGGCCAATGTTATTTTTTTAGCTCGTTTGTTTCGATTTTAAATATATTTTCTCTGGTAACGATAACCTCTCGAATCAAGTTTGTGTTAAATTTAATTTGTCTTAAAAGAAGGTCATTAATAATCTCGATATCAATGTCTAATCAACTAATTTGTTGCACGAACAACAAATAATTTGCTTGGTATCCAGTATTTTCACATGTCCACAAAAACAAAAAAAAAAAAAAAATCAACAGGATGCTGAAATTTGATCCATTCTTTAGGAAGTCAAAACCGTGATCCGGCTTGCCTTAAGGCTATTGTCCGTTGTTCTTTCGTCAACATCTGAGACACAAGAACAAAACTAAGTTCTCTTACAACTCCAAATTAAACAAGTAGCACAAACATATCGATGTTATGCAATTATTCGGCTTGCCTTGAGGCTATTAACTCGTGCCGAAGGCACTATCAACAAAACTCTCGGATCAGAGCAATTTATTCAGCTTTCCACGAGGCTAAGGGCGGAGTGTCTGAATTCATCCAAGTAGCCATCGAGCTTCCATATCTATCACCCTTGACTGCATCGGCTGAGGCAATGGACTCGAGTTCAGCCATATCTTCAGGGGTTAGTTTTACGGACAATGCTCCAATATTCTGATTGAAGTTTTCCACCTTGGTAGTGCCAGGAATGGGACACGCACCTTGGTGATGAACCCATGCTAGTGCTAGTTGGCCAGGGGTGCACCCTTTCTTTGCTGCCATTTCGTTAACCCGTTCAAACATGGTCTTGTTATGCTCTAGATTCTCAGGTTGGAACCTCGGTAGTTGCTGTAAGCAACGACAAACATGGTTCAGCAACAAGAAGGATCTAAACAGGAGACAAAACAAATATTCTTCCTAGTCATGACGCAGCAAAAAATGTTGTCTTCTCGGGAACATGATATGTTGGAGGACAAAAGGCAACTATCCGGATGATTTTGTTTTCAACACTCCGGATGATTTTGTTTTCAACATGGTATGTATGATTATGTGCACGATAGGAAGTGAGGAAGTTGCGAATAGAGCTAGCTACTACCAAGGAAAAGAGTCAAATACATACTGTGATATGGGAATGATGTATCTTATGGTGTTAATACCGCTATTGACAAGAAATCAAAATTCTTACAACGAAAGGAAAAAAGCAGCTAGTAGCGTCTAAAATTAAACCTCAAGTCAATCATATATAAACAGATACCTATATGTGGCAAGCAGTTTGCAAAACATGCGAATATGAGTGCCTGTGGCGGCAAAACACACGAACCATGCCCATTTGATGTAAATTCCAATCCAAGATACCACGGTTGAGGGTGACTAAGAAAAGTTATTATCTTTATGTGTCTATATACTTCATCACTCCCATCAGATAATTCTACAACGGTTTTCACTCTTCCCCTTTCTCCATCTCTCTGCCACGGCAAGAACAAAGGGTAAGTCTGCCAAGGCCAATTTCAAATGTATTTCACAAAGATTAGGTTTGATGCAAGGATTAAAGGTTCTCAATCCTCTACCGTAAAGCCTTCACCTAGCTCTATGCTGCTCCTGGCGAATACCTCTTTCAATGACAATTTGTTCCTAGAATGCAGTTGGTAGTTAGCATTATTGTAATTTCGAGGGTATGCCTTTCCTATTCGTTGTATCGTTCTTTCCAAAAATTTAGGATTAGCCAAAAAAACGGGCAACCCTTTTTACTGTGGCTTCTAGAGTGATACCCAGCATTGCGAGATTACTCCAGGAGAAGATCGTTGTTCATTGGAGGAGCCTGTTATTCTGTGTCTTATTCCAGATGTATTGCAACAGATAAGGTAGATCCATCTGTTTCCGCATCTCTTTCTGATTTCTAAGTTCTAATACGAACATTGTTGAGAAAGCTCATGGTAAAATTTCAAACCAGAATGCGGTTCAAAAGCAAAAATAATAATTGTGCTGACTTCATGCATGTTTAAACAAAAGTGAACATATACTTCACAATGACAAGGAAGAACAAGACCAAAATCACAATTCAAGGACAAAATTCCTGTAAACTATGAGGTAAATTATCAGCTCGTAAGATCATTTATCAGCTCAAGTTTGCAAAGAGATAAAGTTCTGGACAGTCACAGTAACATTATAACGACATTATGACGACTCCTAGACCTGTATAGCAAACTCAAAGTAAAAAGTATGTGTCCCGAGTGCAAACCTGTCGAAAATCGCCAGTTGTCCAATTTCCAGCCACCTTGGGACCTGATGAAAAGAATCCTCTTCCCAACGGACTGTATGCGACAATCCCAATGCCAAGTTCTCTGAATAGTCGCAAAGGGATAAGAAATTAGTTGTTTGATTTTATTATTACTCCCAACTCCCAAGAATGTTATTTAGCAAAATAGATGCCTCACCGGCAAGTAGGAACTATTTCTTCCTCTACATCTCTTGACCATAAAGACCATTCCAACTGTATCGCTGTGATTGGGTGAACAGCATGAGCCCTTCTGATTGTTGCAGGAGAGGCCTCAGATAGACCGATGTACTTTATTTTACCCTCTTCAACCAGTTTTTTCAGTTCTCCCATCTGGCCAATGAAGCGAACCAATTAGGAACGGTTGCAAAAAGCTTGTTCAGATATAAAATAAAAGAGAAAACAAGGAAATTATTGTGGACGTAAAAACTTGGCTATTTAAGAGTAAAGAAAGTAGCAACAAGTTTGTCGTCCAACTTGACCGCAGCATAATGTCAGTACGATCAAAGAATATTGCTGTTTTTAAAAATTAAAAAAAAAAGATCAATATGGTGTCGAAGAAGGCCATGTTCAAACAAGCATGACAGGCACAAAACTTCAAGCATATAAACTCAACTCAATGACAAGCACTAATCTAGATATATCGGCTTAAAGATACAAGCATATCAACTCAACTCAATGACAAGCAAATGAACCCACCATTTACATTTACAGTCTACCACATGGATCAACATCATCCACTAACTAGAGTTCACAAAATACAAGAGGAATCAATAAATACAGATCCGCAATCAGTATCATCCTCTGGAAAAGCAAAAATATGACCTTGCAAGCTAAGATCGTGCTCAACCTAATTTTTTCAATGGGAAGGTTTTCTATTAAGTTATACAAGAAACAAATCACACATGAAAAGTTCAAATTGGAATGGTTCGTGAAAGAAACTATCATTTTTCAATTTGGAAAGGCAGCATCAAGGAAAGAATAGCAAAAGCATGTTCCTAGTACAAAAAGATGTCCAGTAACACTTGAGTGTCATTAAGAATCTGAACTCGAAACAAGTGTAATGGAAAAAATTCCAGAGCTATGGTGCCCATCAACAGCACAAATAAAAACCCTCAAAAAAGTGAGTTTTTGCATCCAATCTTAGTATCCTCCTCTTTTACACTAATTCCACAAATATAGTAGATAATGATGTTTGGTTTAAGAAACAGCTTCTCTGAAAACTTAACCATGTGTATTAATCTGAAGGGAGTAATACAATTTGGCCCCTTTGATTGGTCTGACTGTTAATGAAATGTTTCCTTCTCATTTCATTCTAACTCAGGTCCCCACTAGAAATGTAAATGGAACACTATCAAATTACATAACAAGCATAAACACAATATTAGACTCCATTATAAGTACTGGAGAAAGACAAAGGGGGTCAAACCGTAATTTCGATGGGAACACGGGTGTCAATCCGATGCTGATAATAAAGATCGATGCAATCAATATCAAGCCGCTTCAAACTAGCTTCACAAGCAGCCCGAACATAAGCCGGATCGCCACGGATCTCTCTCTTCCCGTCTGCAAAGCTGATCCCAAACTTGGTCGCCAATTCAACTTTCTCTCTTCTCCCTCCCTTCAGCGCCTGCACAACATCCATAAGGGTCCATTTAGCTTGCAATGGATTTCAAATCTACGAGTATGACGAAAATATAATAGGTTTAGTTGGTATCGCCGTATCGGTAGACGGTAGTGGCTCATTAAATTAAAGTGGGGGATGAATCAAAAGCAGAACAGATGTAGCTCATAGGGGGCACCATAAAACCACAATCTTTAGCCCGCAGCATTTCAAATCACTTTTATTAACCCTTTATTTCAAATCCATAAAAATCGAGCTCCCAAACTCAACATTCGAACCCCAATCAAACTGTGAAACCTAATTTTCGGCCATTCTCATACAGTAATAATGTCAACTACAGAAGGAATCAAATTACTGGAATCTATACTCCATATTATGACAAAGGGTGTTTTAATGTGGATATGTGAGAGTGCCAAGTGGCAATGATTTGATAGGAGTGTCGTTAAAATCTATAGGAACCATGTGACATAATTGATAATTTAATTACAAGATGGAAAATTTAGCCATTTCTAAGCAGCATTGGAGTAAAAATATTTTTCTTCGAACAGGCATTAGATTATTAAACTGAACTGGCATTAGATTATTAGATTTTTTCAACTATGCAGAATGGGTGTTTTGTAATTGATGAACAAACCCAACTGATATCAAGAAACAAACAAAAGAGAACGAAGGGAGTAGTAATTTCTGATATAAGCTATAACAGCTGTGATGTTTTAAGATTCTAGTTTCTCATGTTGTGCAAAGCACGAGATTTCTGCTAGTAGGCCAATTACCAAACGGAGTTGCGCAAGGCTCGGCTTGACTCGATTAGCTTTCGAGCCTAGCTCGAGCTCGAGATTTGGGCTTGTTATTTCATGTAATAACAAGCCAAGCTCAATGCTCCAAAGCTTGGTTCAGCTCGAAAAAGCTCGGTTGGTTTGTTAGCTCCAGTTTTAGGCTTATTTAGTAAACGAACCAAGTTCGAACACTACAAAGCTTGGCTCGGCTCGGCTCGGCTTATATGCACCCTATCTGCTAGTTAACAGTTACTAGTTAAAATCCATCACAATACAGATCTCAAACTGAAGATTGAAATCCCTATCAAGCTATCAAAATCAAGTTCGAGCTATTCTCAATGAATACACTATGTCTAATCACTTGATTTTGAAATCCATCGCTGTCCACATGGATCCTAAATTCGACCATTGATATTTGATTGGATACCTTGCCAAGGAGGATTTCGTTGGTGTAGGGACCGTACATGTCGGAAGTGTCGAGGAAGGTGACGCCGGAGTCGATGGCGTGGTGGATGAGTTTGATCATATCTTCGTCGGGCTTCGGTGGGCCGTAGAAGGCCGACATGCCCATACAACCCAGTCCCTGTGCTGAAACCTCTAGACCTTGTGATCCCAGCTTCATTCTTCCCACTTTTGCCATTTCTTCTCTCTCTCTCTCTAGATTTGTGGGTGGGTTAGTTGCAGGGGAGTGTAGAGAGAGAGAGAGTGAGGAGTGAGAGTGAAATGGTAGTGGGTCTCGATTGAGTAGAGGTCAAGGGAGAGTGGTAGGCGGGACGACAGGGTTCACCTACCTCCGTTTCGACAAACTCGCAAACGTCAGCGCCTACGTTCGGTCCGGACCCGGAAACTTGCCTTGGATGGTCTTACTCTAAAATCCATAGATATGAAGTTTGTTTTTGTAAATTTACGGGCATGCGCGTTAATTTTTAATTATTTATATCTTTCAATTTATAATTTTTTTGTAATTTTAAAAATTTTGTTCAATAGAACTCATTAAGTACTATCAAACGAAATCTATATTGAATATATATATAACATTATACATTGGAAAATATAAATCATTTTTTGAGGTGCTGCAAATAGTGCAAGTGGACAAGAAATTTGAGTACATTTTTAGAGAGTCCTATACTAATTATGTAAACAATAAATATATTTTCTATAACATTAAAAAAATTCAAAATGGAGGGTAGGGCCCGGGTGGGACGCTACATAGCTCCGCCTTGGAGAGGATTTGATTATTCAGTGAGTACTTGTATGCTCCAAGCTCTCCACCACATTACAGTATTACACATTTACGTGGAAGCCACATTCTCACAAAATGTGTCTCGGAAAAGCAAGTAATAATTTTTCGTTTGAGGGATGACAGCATTGCCATCATTGATTAAATTGAGTAAACCAATTTTTACTTCGTGTTCAACTCGATTAGATTGAGTAAACCACTTTTGTTACAAATGAAAAATTACCTTACAATCATTATTTCGAAGTTCGCCAATTTGGAAACCAATCTCAAATAAGTTACCAGTATTTGACAATATTCAGCTCGATTAAAGCTCACAAAGATTAAATAGTATCTTAATCAGTTAAACCAGAATATTACTTAATTTTATACTTTGTTAAATTTTCAAACTAAGCTTGAGCAACTAGGTATTAATCGTTTGGATTGTTTATTTGCTCTCATTGAGCTTGTCCCCACAAACACTATGTTCTTCGAATCACCTTTATTGCAAAATGCACCAGAGACCGAAGTACCATTGCTTTCCACAGCCTCTTCAAATCTGAACATAAAAAACCCTAAATTTTGGAGCACAAGTAGCTAAATTTTGGAGTATTTGGAAAGAACAAAAGAACTGCATCCAGATAGACCAAACTGCTCTGGTTGGTGTTTGGATTTGACCTAAAACCACACAGACACACACCCTACCAAGAATAATCAAGCAAAACATACAAAGAAAGCAGGACACGAAGGTTCATTTCATTTACCAATACAATACATCCACGGCTCACGCCAATTTTTCAGTATAGAGAGTACATAACATATCGGCTACTATGTATAGCGTAATCCTTCGATATTTTGGGTATAGCCTTTTATTGTAATATCTTTATTTTTGGGTGTAGGTTTGACAAATAACCAGGACCAGGGTGGGGTTTAAGCAAACATTTTTACCACTATAAACCCCGACTGCGTTGACAGAGCAAAAGGGTGAATCGTCTGAAACATAGCAAGTAAAGAGCATGCCCAATACATAGCAACCTTCACGGCATCTTTCTATGCAATGGATTCAAGTTCTGCCATTTCTTCAGCTGTTAGTTCTACCGACAAAGCTCCAATGTTCTGATCAAAGTTCTCGACCTTGGTGGTTCCAGGGAGGGGACAAACGTCACCGCCTTTGTGATGAAGCCATGCCAATGCTACCTGCCCTGGGGTGCACCCCTTCCTTGCTGCTATTCCACTGACTCGGTCATACATGTTTTTAGTATGCTCGAGATTCTCAGGTTGGAACTTCGGTTGATACTGCCAAAAAAAAAAAATTGACATGCATGATTCAGTAGCATAATATAAAACAGCAGTAAAGAAAGAAAGAAATCTTCTGCGAGTCATCCCGACAGATTAAGAGATTTGCTGCCAACACATTATATGTACATGAGCAAACGAAAAGAAGAACTTCCAAACAGATCAGCATCTAAGGAAAGAAGGATCTTGAATATCGGAGTATTTAATAATTGTATCACCACTCATTTGACTCATTTTAATGCACCAAGAATGCTAGTGAAAACAAATGAATTCACTTTGCCTGTTAAGGACCAAAACTTTGCGTACCATAAAAAGGAATCAAATCTTTTTAAAAGCAAATTCCCATAGGAGCCGATACATTGAGAATCATGTCATATCTTGTGAACAAAAAAAAGTAGAGATGAAACTGGTCAGATTTAAGGGAAGACATTTAGGAACATTTTGTCTTGCGAAAGTGAGCCAAGTTTGATTTGTTGGTATAGCTGACTACGTAGTCGAGAAATTATAGAGAGTCCTGGTCAACCTTTAACCACAAAGTTCAATACAAATTGAAGAACATTAAGTGACAAGTATGGCTCAACTTATGCATCTCCAGGCAAAAGCACCCTTATGATCACACAGACACAGGACAGACGACAGAAACTACTGTAACATTACAATTCCAAGAGAAAAGGATTCTGACTTAGTCATCAGTGTTTTAAAAGGCAGTAGCTGGATATCTATCGGTACATACAATGCGACCATGTATCTGTTAAGTTACCAACTCTCCCAAAAGCTTCAACTGTTAGGAAATGGGCACAACAATGTATATCAAGCCATCTACCACCCTCCCTCACGTGCAATTCCGTCTTGCATGTGAAGCAGCAAATTTCAGAGAGAGAGAGAGAGTAAAACAGAGTACGAAGGGGAGAAACAGAATGCAAACGGAGAACAAATGCAACCAGAGAGACTTGAACACATGACCTCTTGCAACAAGAGCTCTGATAGCATGTTAGGTTACCAATTGTCCCAGAAGCTTAAGTTATTAGGAAATGGGCCCAACAATGTTTATCAAACTATCTAACAGTATCAACCAAAATATTGGCAAATTCAGTATCATGGGTGCAAAATTTCAATTACTAATTGACCAATATGTTACCTTACATACTGATACCTAAAACCCTGCTATCAAGCAATCCCTCTTGAAAAAATGGGTATATTATGTCAGCTCATAAGGTTTATTATTTATACTTTGCCCCGTTTTCAAGAAGAGGTGAAATTGTGAACATTCACAGTAACATTGTCTGAACTAATACTTCTTCTATCGGTCAAAAAGCGTTCGTTGTTTGTACATACCCTTCGTAAGAGAGGAGCTGGCAAAGTTTCAACAATCTTTGGACCTGATGAAAAGAATCCTCTTCCTAATGGAGTGAATGCGACCATCCCGATGCCAAGTTCTCTGAATAGGCACATGGGAGAACAAATTAGAAAATTTGGTTGATCATTACTCCATGAAATGTTAATTAGCAGAATAGACGACTCACCTGCAAGTAGGAACTATTTCTTCCTCCACATCCCTTGTCCACAAGGACCACTCCATCTGTACTGCTGTAATTGGATGAACAGCATGAGCCCGTCTAAGAGTTGATGCAGACAGTACTGAAGTAGAGCCCTCAGATAGACCAATGTACTTGATTTTTCCTTCTTCAACAAGTTTCTTCAGCTCTCCCATCTGGTGAAAAGATGGCAAGAAACAAGTAAGGACTCGTTGACAAAGGAAACAGATGTGGATAAAAGTTGAAGAGTTAGAAGGAAGGGAAGTAGGAACAAGATTCTCATGCTACTTCACCACAGCTTAATGTGCAAATCTTCTTTTTGATTACTTTCTCCAAAATGTGTTGTTTTTATTGGTGGAGTTTTTAACGATGGGTACTAAGAAAGGAAAGTCCGCTAGAATAGGGATTCAGACATATCCGTTGGAGTAGTTCTTATAGAGAGCTGACATATCAAGTTGGAATATGGCAATTATATCAAATAGAAATATAATTTGAAGATTAGTTGGTGGGCTCCTAGATGTTAAACATACAGTTAGAGAGAGAGAGAGAGAGAGAGAGAGAGAGAGGCAAAATGGGTCAAACCGTGGCTTCAATGGGAACACGGGTATCAATCCGATGTTGATAATAGAGATCTATACAATCAATGTCGAGCCGCTTCAAGCTTGCCTCGCAGGAAGCCCGTACATACGCTGGATCGCCACGCACCTCCAGCTCCTTTCCGTCATGGGCGACAATCCCAAATTTGGTAGCCAATTGAACTTTCTCTCTCATCCCCCCCTTGAGTGCCTGCACACCAATCCAATTCGAAAATTTAACTGAATAAGCATGTATTTCGATACATGACTGAATTAGAGAAACAAGGCAAGTATAATTGGCTGAACTAAGCACAAGTTTCCGTTACAATTTGCCATTTTCTGCATTCGTTTGCAACAAAGGATGAAGGGATTGCATGCCTGTTATGCAACCAGTCCTAGAAAGTATAAAGACACAATACTCTAAATGAACTTGGTGTGCATATGGGCAATATCAACGAATTCTGTCTCTAAATTGAGCAACCAAAATCCCAAATCAAATAAGTAAAGTTAATTTATTTCTAGAGTCACTCTCTCCGTTCCTCTCATAATATGTTGACTGCCAGTATTAGTGCGTATAATTTAAATCTACACGGAGATTTCAATTACGTTTGTGAAAGCGGTAAAGTGAGTATGTCAATACACTTGTGGTCCTTTTCATTGTGTATTTGTGTGCAACCTGGAGAAGCTAGTACCTATGGAATTCGTATTTAGTTGTCTTTTGTTATTCATGTCTTTCTTGAACATCCAAGGAACAAAATTTATTGCCAGTCCGTGAATACACATTTTGCCCCCTAAATAAAGAATCATGTGTCCATCACTGCCATCAATATTTGATCACCTATGATTTTTCATCTTCCGTCAACTACAAGAACCCAAGAGAGTAAACGGTTCCTTGATAGTTGATACCCTAAAAACCTTAGGTGAGATATTCCTAAGCCCGTCAGTATTGCTCCAATTGAAGAATTTGCATCATTCTCAAGACTCTCAACAAACTGTAGACCTTTTTTGCTAAAAAGCCACATTTTCCGGTTTAGCTAGTCAAGACTATAACTCCACCACAGACTTTTCATTCTACATCTCAATCCCATCAACATATTCATTCTTCACCCCATCAAACTCTCTAACCCGTCAAATTTCTCACTCCACGAGACACTCTCACACAGTCACAGCAATGAACTTGTTGAGTAACTGTAGCATATACAAAAATTGGCACCTTAAGCTAGTCTGATGGAGGTTGAACATTTTAGTTCCTCCAACAAATCTGTTATAAACTAAGCACGTGTGTGACACACGGACCATGGCACTAAAGTCTTTTTTAGAAAACTGAAAAAATCTACAAAAATCAACTTCAACTGCTTATATTCCTCTCCCTCTATTCGTTTTACATTCAACAGGATAAAAAAAAAACCTTCTAACTTTCTAAAGCAATAAAATCTTCACATTTATGTCGGTGAGCTTACAGATGATTGACCTACACTCACGTAGTCACAGGATGATCTACAAGTAAACAAGCCGAGCTTTGCCGTATTCAAGCCTAGCTCGAGCCGAGCCCTAGTAATCGAGCTCGTTGAGCTTGGCTCATTTAGTATTGAGGTATGAGAGCTTAGTTCATTTACTAAACGAGCCTCTGTAAATGAGCCGAGCCTCTAACAAACGAGCTTTGATAAAAGAACCAAAGTTACAACTAACTGAAGCTCCATTCGATTACTAAACAACCTCAAGACTTACTGACTTTGTATCTCAATAAAATCTTCACATTTTTGTCAAATCGTGTATCACTGCTAACAGATGATTTACCTACACTCGCGTGGGTTGCTTTATTAGTAGCCGAGCCTAGATTTTCAGTGTCCAAGCTCGTTCAAAACTCTCCAGTCGAGCCCAAGTAATCGAGCTTGAGCTCGGCTCATCTAGCATTGAGGTGTTCGAGTACCGAAACGAGCTGAGTTGACTCGAGCTCGAATCACGGAGCCATAAAAAGCCGAGTCTCGAACTGCTCGCAAACAGCTGGGCGAACCATTTGCAGCTCAATCTTTCACATTCTATAAAGGGCAAACGAAATACAAATTCGGGAAAACGAAATTAAGAAATAAGATTGAGAGAGGACCTTGCCGAGAAGAATTTCGTTGATGTGAGGGCCGTAGAAGTCGGCGGTATCGAGAAACGTGACGCCGGAGTTAATGGCGTGGTGGATTAGTTTGACCATTTCATCGTCCGGCTTCGGTGGGCCGTAGAACCCTGACATGCCGGCGCATCCCAGTCCCTGCGCCGATACCTCCAGACCTTGCGATCCCAGCTTCATCCTCCTCACTTTCCCCATCTCTCTCTCTCTCTCTCTCTCTCTCTCTCTGTGTATGAAGAAAATGAAGTGGCAGAGTAGTCTTCAATGGAATAGTATGAAGTGAACGTCACTGTGGGGGAGGGTAGACTAGACGAAGCGGTAACGTCACTGCTCACGTTTGCGAAGAGGTTTGAATTTGATAGGAAAATTTTCTGCGGAATCTTTCCCAAAAACCGAAATATATGTAATTGTGATTAAAGAAAATGAAAAAAAATTCTTTTTGGGGAAATTTTTTCATGTTTGATAAGAGTTTTACTTTTCTAAATACTACCGGGAGTACAGGGATCCGGTCCGAACGTAAACTATTCAGTGCCCCTTAGGCACACCACGAACACGTGGTGTCTCGTGCCTCTTATCATCGACACATTGGGTGGGATTTTACACATCTATTTTGAATTGTCTTAACACTAACATGCGATGGATAAGACTTAAGAGGCTTGAGATACCACGTGGCGGTGCTAGCATTTTGAATTATTTTTTGGTCTAAACCCCAGGCCATGGCTATTGCGTAGGACGCGAGCGTGTGCAATTTGGCAATGAGTAATGGCTTAATGCGACCAACACCATTATAAAACACAATTCTAGAAACAATTGCATTCGGAGTTGTTCAATGCATATAAGTCTACATGCATCAAACGGTTTCGGCCATAATTTTGTCATTATTTTAAAATTATTCGGAGACTTTTCATTTTGCAATTTTAGAGTGGTGGAAGTCTTCTTTTTATAGCAGGATTGGTGAAAGTCAAAGCTAATGCTACGACTTACAAGTACTCTAAAAAGTACAATTTAGTACAGGGGACACCCCTGGCCTTTCTCCGCCAAAATTGCGTGCCCCGTTGCTCAACACTTGACTTAAAGTTTAGAAAAACAAACAAAGATAGACGGTTCTGCAATGGGAGCACACATTTTTAGTTTGGGTTGTTCCTAATAATTTTTCCAAACTCATATTAGGTGAAAACATGAAATGACATTCTTAAGTCGTGTCATTCTAAATAATTTTTTCAAATTCAATAGAACGATCTGTCTTTATCTTATCGGAAAACATAAGGGGACCAACGGGTTTGCACCGACCACGCACCGACGGCGCCGGCGACGCCGTTGTGGGTCCCAAACGATCTATCCGAGCCGTTCATCATTCTCAAAATCGAATTCCGAGTGGGCCCACGCAAGAATCAAGGCGATCAGATGGCTGTATGAGCTCGATCTAAAATCACCCCTAATGAATGAACGATCGAATTCCGAGTGGGCCCACGCAAGAATCGAGGCAATCGGATGGCTGTATGAGCTCGATCCAAAATCACTCCTAATGAATGAACGGCTCGGATCGATCGTTTGGGACCCACAACGGCGTCGCCGGCGCCGTCGGTGCGTGGTTGGTGCAAATCCGTTGGTGCATATAGAAGGGTTCTTATCTTAGTGACTTAAAGTGTTAAGCCTTGTTCTCCAATAGATTTTAGGTACATAAAATCTCACATTTTATGACACTCCAATCTCACCACATAAAATGTAAAAGTCATTTTATGAGATTTTCATAAATCCTCCTAAAATCTATAGGAAAACTAGTACATCAGTTGGGAAAACAACTCTATTTTATCATCTTTCCATAAAATGCTCATTTTATGAGATTTTCATAAAATCTACCTAAAATCTATTGGAGAACAGGGCCTAAATACATTTTGGCGTAAGTCAATCTTGAACGGCCCTAGAGTCTAAAGAGTGAAGACAATGTTTGGTGGAGAAGTGCACTGAATAATCTCTCCTCAAGGCCAAATTTATCCATGGAAGAAAGATTGGACGTGGGCGCACGTTGATGTTGTTGGTTGTATGTGTAGAATATGGGCCGCTTCTACGGGCAGCGAGCTCGATTGAGCTATTTATGTCAAGCGTTATAATGATTGGGAGCAATTTTTCAGTGCCGGGAGGGTACCACGTGGCACTCCTTCAGCGAATTTAAGCCGTCCATTTTGGTTTTGGGCAGTCTAGATTTGGAGAGAGAAAGAGGAGAGAGAATGTTTTAATCTAGATCGTCCAATACACTTTTGGACGGCCCGGACGCAGAGTTCAGTTATCACGTAGACTCGACCACATTGTACCCATTCGGTACCCAAAAATTTCCAGCGATTGGGCATCGATATGAAAAATGACTGCAAATATCTGTCTAGACATAAATGGCTATTTATGTCGAGAATTATAGCGATTGGGCATTTATATGAAAATGACTGTAAATATACGTCTAGACATAAATGGCTATTTATGTCGAGCATTTTTGCGATTGGGCATTGATATGAAAAATGACTGTAAATTGTACTATATGTCTAGGCATAAATGGAATGGATTCGCATTCGATGCGACAACCTATCTTTTTCTTATTGTCTTGATAATTGCATCAATCGATATTCAATCAACTCAATTTACTTGACATAGATAGTCCCAACGAAGTTTGAAAAATGAACGGCATCAATCACTAAAGTAAGAGATCGACACATTTACCTTCAATACGGTCATTAACCTAGCCCTCCTAGATTTATATCCTAGGCTTCTACTGTTTGATAATTGTTGAATTTGAACTAAATTAATTATTTTAAGACAGTATTATTAATGGTTATTGATTTTTTTTTTATAACTTTTCATTAGAAAACCCAGGATTAGTCATTCTTCAAACAAGATATAAATATAAATCAGAAGAAAAAGAAACCATAAAAGCTTAAGACCGAAACAGACAATTAAAATCATCTGGTTCGAATTTTTGTCAGCCATTAATGGAAATTTTATTCAGCTTTTGATCAAATTTTATTTTATTTTTTTGATTCCTTTCACAATCTTTTAAGTATTGATATCTGGAAAATGCTAAGTACCCTCCCACTGATTTTAGTTTCTGAATAAGTATTTTGGGAATGTAGCACTGCTCCACGCAATCACAAAAACACAAGATCCCCTTAACAACTAAATAAGAGAAGTTAAAAGTAATGTGATCATTAAGCCTTCCATGATGATAAGGGCGGAGTCTCCGAATTCATCCAACTAAGGAGCACTGCCACATCTGGATCTCTACCGCCCTTAACTGCATCTGCAATGGATTCAAGTTCGGACATTTCTTCAGGCGTTAGTTTCACCGACAAAGCTCCAACGTTCTGATCAAAGTTTTCGATCTTTGAGGTTCCGGGAATAGGGCACACGTCACTCCCTTGGTGATGGACCCATGCCAAGGCCAGTTGAGCAGGGGTACAGCCCTTTTTGGTTGCCATTTGATTAACACGCTCGAACACAGTCTTGTTATACTCCAGATTCTCTGGTTGGAACCTCGGCAGAGACTGCACAGAAAGATTCAATATTTCAGCATTAGTAGTAGTCTAGACGTCTAGTAGATAGCGCTAATCAGCTGTGCAGAAGGAGAAGTCCTCGTAACCTCAGATGCAAACAAAAGTCTACTGGTCTCAAGTAAGGAGACATTCAAATACTTCTGGACACATTTTGGTTCGGACACGGGACACATAGGAGAAACGATAACTCCTCAGGTGGCCAGAATGCAATTTGGGAAAAAAATAAATATGGTAGGGTCCAAATTTGCATAGATGCTTAGTTCTTGCGTTCATATTTAGTTACCATTGTTCTTATTTGCACAATGTTAAAATTACCTGACTTTTATCTCTAGTTCTAGCAATACCATTTTTTATTCTGCATGGATTTATGTAGATACACCATGTACATGTCTATATTCCATGTGTCTGTGTCCTATGTTTTCGAAAAAAATTACAAGTTCTTCTGTTTGTGTCAATTTACGACAATGTTCTGCGAATGCACTGCTAGCATACAAGTTGTGTTTGGATCTAACATAACATTAATAGGCGTCCTTTGTACTGTTTCCTAACAGAACGGATATCCCAGCCCGTCCAATAGGGTACCGTATGGATTCACAAGCTTGGTTCCCAGACAAAAGAGTTTACCCTTGTTTTGTTCATGGAACTTTGACACAAGCCCCCTTACTGTTTGGAAACAGGTAAAGTGTTCCAGTTCATTAGGTCGATCACTCAAAGTTGTAGAAGGAGATAAACTGTAAACAATCATAATGAAATTAAAGCGAATTAACATTGCCTTGGCTGTATTTCAGGCTGAAAGTCAAAACTGTCTTGCATGCACCAACCTTTCGAGGATCCTCAGTTGACCAACTTTCAACAATCTTGGCACCTGAAGCAAAGAACCCTCTTCCTAATGGACAGTATGCGACAATCCCAATGCCAAGTTCTCTGAATCATCACAAAGGCCATGAAATAAGACCGTTCAATTGCATAACACACCCTACAATTTCTTCTATTTTGCAGAATGGATTGCTCACCTGCAAGTAGGAACTATTTCTTCCTCCACGTCTCTTGTCCATAACGACCATTCCAACTGTACTGCTGAAATTGGATGAACGGCATGAGCCCTTCTGATCGCTGATGCACACACCTCAGACAGACCAATATATTTTATTTTACCCTCTTCCACAAGTTTCTTGAGTTCTCCCATCTGATAAGGAAGTGGCTAGAAACACTAAGGAATGCTTGATGCTTGGAAATCCAACAAAAGAAAACAAAAAGAAATCACTGTGGAGACATCTTGAATTATCAAACTTGGATTCAGGCTCGTGCTTGGCTTCAATACACAATTGGACAAGCCCAAATGAGTTGCAAGCAAGCTGAGTTCGAGCTATTCATGACAAGCTTGGTTTTTTCGCAGACGATGCCACATGGACCAACAGGATGACCTAGTCCACTTGATGAACTATGAATAATCTGATTCTAAGTTATATTGACAATGGACGTCAACACGAAAAGACAGCCAAAACCATGAGGTCCATGACATTGGAAAGGCAAAGTAGACACTGGACAATATGCATTTGATCAACATATATATGGAAGCATAGCACATTGTTGAAACACAGAAAGAAGGACAATCTCTATAATTTCCCACTAAAGAGAGAGCAAGACAAAGGGGGTAAACCGTGATTTCAATGGGGACACGGGTGTCGATCCGATGCGGGTAATAGAGATCAATGCAATCAATGTTGAGCCGCTTCAAGCTAGCCTCGCAAGCTGCCCGTACATAGGCCGGATCCCCATGCACCTCAAGCTTTCCATCCACAGAGCAGAGGCCGAATTTGGTAGCCAGTTCCACCTTCTCTCTCATCCCTCCCTTTAGCGCCTGTGCATAAACCAATCACAATTCAACCGTTTAGTTTAATACATTTCAGCAAACATCAACAACTACTTTATGGAAATCCGAGTGTAAAACCTACCAAGGAAAGAAAAATCTGAGTATGGAGGAATTCAATAGTCAGGGCATCTCCAGTCGTTACTCATATCTTACACTAAATGAAAGCCTTAAAACTCCCACAACTCCATGACTCAATCTTCCGTCAAACGGAATTCCACACAAATCAAATAAAAAGAAGTCTCCAACTTTTTAAGGTCCATTTGTGCCTTTCAAATGAACAACTCTTTGATTAATGGAGATGTTATTTAAATTTGCAATGAAACTTCAAATTGACCATTGGAGTGCTAGATGAAATGAGCATTTTACCCTACGCTTTTATGGTTCTCTGAGAAAATAAAGGAGGTGATATGATGTGGCCTCTTGTTTAGATGAAAAAAGAAGGATGGTAGTGTTTCCTCACTGTCTGTCTCTCGTATTTATATAACTAACTAACTAAGCAAAGAATTTGAATAGAAGTAACGAAATATGAATTGATTTTTTTTTTCTTTACATATGCTGATGACAATTTTGGTACTCTCAACAAAACACGATCGATAAATTTTATTCTTCACTAAATCTTACTACTTTTTTGAGAAACAAACCTAGCAAAGTAAAACGGTTTCGTTTTCTAACCACTTCTCGCCTAATCTGTAATCCAATTATGAATGAGAGTTCTCTTTCTATTTATTTCTCATCAATTCTCACATCACTTGCATCCAATCGGCTCTCACACACAAATCTGAATAATTGTTAACAAATCTAGCATACCAAAGGAGTTTTCTTCAACTGCCATTTCTCACCTAATTTGTAATCCAAACATGAATCCCTTATTTCTCATCAATTCTCATATCCCTCAATTAAATGGGATGCTCACTCAAATTAGATAAAATTCTATAAATCTAGCATAACAAGATAGTATCCTTTTTTCTCACCACTTCTTCCGTGATCCACAAATCCCAACATAAACGAGGGTCCTCTTTCCCTTTATTTTTTTTTAATCAATTCTCATATCACTCGCACCAAACGGGCATCTTACTCAAAGTTGAGTATAGGTTTGAGTAATAGCTAGATACCGTCTTACAATTACAACATCTCCAACAGTTAACTCCTTTTTTCTAAAATTCAATATCTGAGTAAAAATCTTTAAATCCCCTCAATTCCTTGACAAAACTACACCAAATTGAGTTTTACTCAAATCAAACGAGAGCCAAATTTTTACTCAAATTTCGCAAGGCAATTTTCTCTCCCTCTAAATCTACAACCATGCCATTAATGAAGGGAAAATGCTACAATGTTACCCCCTTATGGTGTATCCCAATCGTAACATGCTATGCCTTCTAATGGTTTATGATTTGTTGGGGGACACAGGACACTGCCAAAAAAAATGAGTCATAACATGTTATGCCATTTTGAAAAAAGGTATGCCTTCTAATGGTTTATGTTAAGCCGTGTAACATGTTATGCCTTCTAATGGTTTTTCGTTATGCCTTCTAATGGTTTTTTGCCGGTGTTCCATAAGCCAATACTCGGAAGACACTTGTTACTTTTTGCAGAGTAGACAATCCAAGCCTACCAATACCATCCTTCTTTTGAATGAAGAACTTGTCATGAGCCTTCACTGCATCAACGATTTTTAGGAATAAAGGTCTCCACATTCCGAACCTGCGACTAAACAAATCTTCGCCATATGTTGGATTCTCCGAAAAGTAGTCCCTGCACAGTTTAGCATGACCTTCTTCCCTTCCACAGTTGATCACAATGTGTCCAGGAATCGAACCTTTACATTTTGGTTGGTCATCTTCATCCATGTACTGGGATAAAATGGTGTTATTAGAGAGATACAAGGAAAGTAGCATATCATCTTCCTCCTCCCAAGCAGCCATTAATTCTTTTGCAAAAATGTGGAATGTTGATAGTGTTATGTGATCTCCCATTTTGGAAATGAAAATGAATCTGAAAATGGGGGCTGGGATTTTTGGACAGAAATGAAAGGAGTTTTGGGAGGGGATTTTGGTGGGAATATTGGGAGGGGATTTTGTTGGGAATATTGGGATTTTGATAGTGTTGTCTTTCTTTGCCTGCCAGGAATGGGAGTCCGATCATGGATTGAAGAAGAACAGGATCAATCATGGGTTGACATGATCAGTGCTGAAAGCAAAGAGTTTGACCCATCTCAGCTCATTACGCCCCCGGGGTCCAGAGTTCGAGTATGTATAAGTGACAGGCCGGTGCAGTTGGGGAAAAATGAAGAATTGGGTTGGAGTAAAAAGGAATAGTGACATTCTACAAAAATAAAAAAACATTATGTTGGTTCTTCAAAATGAAAAATGTGGTTGGAGATGCTCTAATGAAGCTTTTACACTAATATGTTAGCTCAAAATCCCTTCAAATCCATTAAAATCCCTTAAATTCAAGCTTTTACTTGAATAATGAAGATTTAGATTTGTCCATTTCATAGCAAATGAAGTTTTTTCTCAAATTCAAGTAAAAATCCCTTAAAATCCACACCATTCTACTCTTTAACTCAAATTTTTATTGAATTAAGTTTTATTCAAATTTTCACTCATACTATGAGGTCATCAAAATTTTACAAAAATCAAGCTTTTACTCTAACTAATGTTTATATTTAGGTTTGCCAGTTGAAGTGTTCGCCATCAAATATATCAAATGTTAAGCTTTTTGCTCAAGTTGAAGTTACAAAGTAGGACTGGAGATGTTGTTACCTTGCCAAGGAGGAGTTCGTTGGCGTGGTGGCCGTAGATGTCGGCGGTGTCGAGGAATGTCACGCCGGAGTCAATGGCGTGGTGGATTAGTTTGATTAGGTCTTCTTCCGGCTTCAGTTGGCTGTCCGACCTTGTCATGCCGGCGCACCCTAGTCCCTGTTCCGATACCTCCAGACCTTGTGATCCCAGCTTCATTCTCCCCACTTCTCCCATCGTCTCTCTCTCTCTCTCTCTCTCTCTCTCTCTCTCTCTGTGTAAAGAGTCAAAACAGTAGACAGGAAAGTGGCAGATACATACATAATATTATATATCAATGTTGCATCCGTAATAGAGATTCATGTCGGTTAGAGTTAGGTGTATACTGGGGAAGGGTACATCTGGAGAACGTCATTGCAGACGTTTGATTCCACTGGTACTAGAACTGAATCACTGATCTTCCCTCAACAACTACTGCTCCTCCTCAAAGAGATCGCATATTCGAGATTTTCGGAGCCGAAACATTTCCACTGAAACCGAAATTTGCCTCAAATTAGTTACAGGCCTTTGGGTGGTTGACAGAAGAAAAGAGAAGAAAGGGGATTCTCTCCCTTAGAGCATCGCCAACAATAACTCCTCGAAAAAGTTTGTGAATAGTGCACATATCTATTATAGGTCAACATTTTTTCTATCAACACTCCAACAACACTCTCTATTTTATCTACTCACATATTATAATACACTTTTTTATTCTCTCTCCACCCTTTTCTTTGTTTTTTTCTTCATAAAGAGAGGAGAGAGGGAGGGAAAGAAACAATAAAAAAATGCCAAGGGGAGTGTACAATTCCTCCATAAAAGGGGACTAATTTGGTCAGCTATTGTGCTTTGCTGTAATTTATTAACCCATATATGGATGCTGTTGTACCCCATTTTGAGAGTGAAGCTGCGTAAAATAGAGAGAATAGGGGATTTGTTCACTCTGTTGCACTTGCCCTTACTGATGATGAGAAAAGAGACGAAAGGGAAAGAGTTTTCTTGTCTCAATCAAACAAGCGTGAGAAATCACTCTCGCTCCCTCCCATTCCAGTCATCTTTCTCGTCTCCCTCAACTCTCTGGCGACTTTCTAGCGACCTCCAAACTGAATTTTGATCACAAATCCGGTTTCTCCTTGACGAGACGAAGACAACGGTGGAAGTTTGACGACAATCCGACGATGGGGTGACCCGCATGTGCCGCCGTCGTTCCGTTTCTCACCAAATCTTGTCACTTTTGGTGAGAAACGAAAAGGGGGGAAAAGAGGGGGATAAGGAGTTCCGGATTCTCACCATCTCTCCTCTTCTCCCACCCCTTTGGTCATCCAAACAAAGGAGGGAAATGAATTCCATTTCTTCTCCTTTCTTTTCTCTCCTTCCCCCTCGATCCAAAGAAGCTATTATAGTCTGCGCAAGTTGACTGGTCATTCCATTATGAAAAAACAAATGAGATCCGGAGTTGCTGTGCGCCATGCCGTGCATCACTCACCCGTCCGATCGTGTTTAAGACGGTCCAAATGCATTCGGCTATTTCTCCGAAGGTCTCATGTTTGGATTCTAGGGATCAAGGGTAATTTGACACATGCGCAAGCAGATTCAGACATCTACTTATAATAATAATAATAAAAATGAATTGGTGTGCAGTGAATAATTTGCGTGATCTCAATTGTTCAAAATTATTTTCAAAGTTTATTTTCCGTAAGAAATGGAAAAGAATTTATTTAGAATTTGGACTATAAATTTATTTAGAATTTCAACCGTTGATTGCATTTCTTATAATTTCTGCTCAAAACTGAACACACACATTTCTAGACAGTCCTCTGTTTTGCAACTTGGTGAAGGAATGAGAAAACAAGGGGAAAAAAAATACTACTGCTTCATTTGGTGCTTGGGGAAAATAAGTGAAGAGGAGGAAATTAAATAATTGTTTCGCTTGTTTGGTAGGAGAAAAAATATTAAAAATGTATTGACTGTAGTAAACTTTCTTTTACATTTTCTCGGGCCCGGCCCTGAGATTTTCGTGGCCCCAGACGATAATGTAAACCAGGGCCCTATGTTTTTCTAGAGAAAAAAAAATTAAAGAACCAATTTTTATTTCAAATGATAAATACCGTGTTCCATATTTTGTCTTTTTTGTAATTCGTGTCTTCATGTTAATAAAAAAATAGTTTTCGGTCCTAATTGTCTATTCTTATTGCAAGAATTAGAAAATCAATTGAAATGGGCAATGCTAATATTTTATGAATACGCATGAAGTATTTTATTTATTTTTTTCCTAATTACTACACCGGTAATTTTTTTTTAAACAAGTCAACAAATGATAAGGATGTAGTGGAAAGGAGGAAAAAAAAAAAGGAAAAGAAGGTAGAAACTGACTATGGTAAGAAAAAAGAAAAGAGAAAAAAAGGTAGAAAAGGAAAAGAAAAGCCGATGGGAATTGAACCTTGGCATTTACTAGGAAACACACAAACTTTTCCACTATGCCAAATGCTTCTTTATTTCTTATAGTGCAATATTATATATTTATTACTTGTTATGAACATATATATACCTAATTGGGGCCTTAAAAATGGGTTATTTTTTGTGGGCCCCAGACCCGGGCCTGCCCACAGGGCCGGCCCTGCATTTTCTTCACATTTTAAAACAAATTTTTCTTTCATTTCTTCCTTCCCACGTGTTCTAAACATACTTTAAAAGTCCTTCCCACGTGTTCTAAACATACTTTTAAAGAGAAAAATTAGAGAAAAAATTTAAGGAGTAATTGAAGAAAAGTTTAAACTTGTTTTTAAATTTTTTCCTCTCTTCCTTTAAGGCTCAGTTTGTTCTAATGTAAAATATTTTCCTCAATTGCCATTTGCCATTGTTTGGTAAGACAAAAGAAAGGTAAATAATTATGGAAGTAAAAACATTTTTAATAATATGGGCACAAATTATTTCATCCCCAATTACCCGCGCGTAAGTCCTTTTACCGGCCTATTACCTTGACCCTTTTGATGGACGGCTGACATTTCCCACTACAGCCCTAATGGGAGAGTGTTTTCTCCACTATAGCAACCCCAATTAAGAGAGAGAGGGGTTCAATTATGTTGATTCAATCAGGTTTCGATTGGGACAATTGCCTCTAGCATTGTTCTTTATTCTCTTAATCTCTCTCTTTCTTTCTCTCTGAGTGTATATGTATGTATGTGTGTCCACTGTATATTTTTATATACTATATTTTGAGTATTGCATTTGCTATGTTTTTTTCAAATTTTATAAAATTACACTTATCTTCCACATAAACTTGCATATTTATGTATGCTAAATAGATATAATTGGTATGCTAAATATAGTAGGAAACTTACATAATTATGCGAAATATATGATAGTATTAATAATTTGTTTAATTTTGAGTGAGGGCAAGTGACCAACATGCCCCATTTAAGTCTGTCATTGCTCCCATAGCCCTTGTTTGTTTGGGAGGATTTGGGGGTGGGATTTGGGGGTGGGTTGGAATAGGCCCCATTTTCCAATGTTTGTTCTTTTTTTTTTTTTTGTTTTTGCATGGGATATGAAATCCCTACCAAATTTTTTCTCCCCATCCGTACGGTACATAGAATCCCGTTGGGGGGGGGGTAGGGATTTCCCCATTTTAATACAAAAAAATGCTTTCCCCTGTCTATATCCTGTCGAACACAAACACCGGATAGGAATTTTTCCCATCTATTGATATTCTGAGCAATATCTCACCCATATCCCATGGGATTCCATACCCCATCCATTTATCTTCGGCCAAACAAACGGGGCCATAGTCCCATGTAAAATGAGAGTGCATTACTCCAAAGTAGTATCATTATATCTTAGATCAAGAATGATGCTCTATGGGGTGAGTAGGAAAAAATTATTTGGTGGTCTTTGGTTATTGTCATGTGATGTCCCAATACGTTTACGGGATTCACGGAAATGTGTGGTGTCCATCATGTGACAGTGCCCAGTACGAAACACTGCCCCAAGATCAATCAATAGTTACTCTTTTGAGAGAGATTAATGGTAGAAAAAGACGCGCCAAATCAATTCTTCTGTTGGGTACTATGTATGCTGTCTCCAAAGCAGGAGTTTTTCAGTGTCAAGTGG
Organism: Vaccinium darrowii; assembly: GCA_020921065.1. Lineage (NCBI taxonomy): Eukaryota > Viridiplantae > Streptophyta > Magnoliopsida > Ericales > Ericaceae > Vaccinium > Vaccinium darrowii. The sequence continues at coordinate 11,337,079 of CM037153.1, forward strand.
GTATGGCTAAAGTGTACTCGCTTGCTCATATTTGGTTGTCAAAAAAATATAACGGATGACCCAAATTAAAACATAATTTTCCTTTTATTATTATTTTTTATTTTTTTAAATTCATCCAACAATTTTAATCCGGACCGTCTATTGCATATTTGGATGGCTAAATATGCGTAAATGGACACCACATGATACCCGCTGCACATTGAAAAAAATTTCCCAAAAGAAGAGCATAAAGAGTGCAGTGTACAGTGGTACTAAAACGGCATATATGCTTATTCCTCAGGTGAAACCAATGTGCATTTGTACTTCTCTGCCCATAGAAAGAAAATGATTAGGGGACCCAGACCCCAGAGGAATGGAAACTAAAAGTGTGTTTTTGCCTTTTTGTCTGCTGCAGTGGCCTGTATCAATTACTCCTTTATTCCCTCAGATTTTATTTTTGTATGTTCTTATTTGGCCAACCAAGGGATTTGGAGAAATGATTTTGAAACTTCAATTTTGCTAAATACATCTATCTTTTTGTCTTTTAGTGATCATGTTAGGTGTATTTTGAACACTAAAAGACAAATATTAAAATGTGGTTTTCAAAAAAAATGGAGTGCCAAAATCAATCATCATCCGTGAAATAAAAAATAGGGTTTCTCCTGTTACGAATTCGATTTTGTCCTCACTTTGATTGGTAGAATTGGATCATTATGAAATAAAAAATAGGTTTTCTCCTTTTACGAATTCGATTTTGTCCTCACTTTGATTGGTAGAATTGTATGGAATCCACAGAATCAATGCATGTTTTGATAATCCCTCTGCCCACGGAATTGGTGTTTGGTGATCTTTTTCTTCAAAAAATTTTGGATTAATTATTCGTCACATTAAGTGTAATCGAAAAGGTATAATAATCCCTCCGCCACATTTGTTTGTCAATTTTTAAAATTTGTGCTATTTTTTATTATTTATATCTTTCAATATGAATCTCAAAAAATATGCAATATAGATCTTGTTTGATAGACCTCAATTAGTTTTCTTGTACAAAGTTCGCAAAATCATGAAAATCATTATAAATTCAAAGATATAAGTAATAAAAAATGATACGGATTTAAAAAATGGACCAACAAAGATAGACGGAAAGAGTAATATATACTGAAGTTGAATAAGTTTATGGAAGACGGAAAAAAAATAGTTAACCTTTCATTTGGGTACTTTGTTACACCTATTTACTAAGACAAATTTGGGAAATTAACTTTTTCATTTGTAGCAAGTGTATAAGGAATGGCCCGAAATTTTGACACTTCACTACTTATTACTACATGTTTATTCCATTCTCATCTCTAGCTTTCCTGACCATATGTCCGACTCATATCCAATTACCTTTTTTTCTTTTTCTTTTTTTTTTTCTTTTTTGTAACTGTGAAGAAAATTTCATTGATCATGCAAAAAAGATCAAAGATGAAATCAATATAATAGGAGAAATGTACTGAGAGAGTTTTAGATAATGTACTCTTCTACTACTATTACTCGCAAAAAGAAAATCTACGCCGAGGCCACTTGAATTTGTTTTTAAAGGAAAAGCCAAACAACAAATTAAACGAAAACATGACACAAATACATGGGGCGATTCGTGTTGGAACATAATTTTCTCACTCCATTTATGCACATAAACTCATCTTGGGACCACTGAGAGTTATGTCAAGATCCTGGAATTAGTCGAAGTGCGTGCAAACTGGCCCAAACATCGGGTTATAAAAAAAAAATGGCCTTTCGGTAACGAGTGAAGAGTTCAACTGAAAAGTAAGGATAATTTTCCAATTTCATGTTAATAAAGACGAAAAATATTGGATGCATAGGGAGGGTGCAAAAATTATTTTCCTAAACTAACAATGCAAAAGGTACAAAGTGTACGTACCAAGTAGGAGTGTTGTTTAATGTGTGTGTCTATATATATATATATATATATATATATATATATAGCACTATCTCCCATTTTCACACAAGAGTGAAACCTGTTAACTCTTACAAAAATTTCTCTCTCCCCTCTCTCTCTCTCTCTCTCTCTCTCATGGAACCAGAAACATCAAAAAAGGGTAAGGATGGGGCTGTTGATCAGGCCAACACTTGTGATGGTTTTCATGGTGGTGGTGGCTCTAGCTATACCGAGATGGAGAAGGCAACGAATGAAGAGCTGATTGGAAAAATGGAAGGAAATGGTGGTAGTTGCGGCGGAGGCAGTGGCAGTATCGAGATGGAGAAGGCAACGAATGAAGAGCTGATAGGAAAAATGGAAGGAAATGGTGGTAGTTGCGGTGGCAGCAGTGGCGGTGGCGGTCCCGAGATGGAGAAGGCAATGAATGTAGAGCTGATTGGAAAAAAAGAAGGAAATGGTGGTAGTGGCGGCGGCGGTACTAGTTGTGGTGGTTGTAGTGGTGGTGGCGGTACTAGTTGTGGTGGTTGTAGTGATCGTGGCGGTACTAGTTGTGGTGGTCGTGGCGGTGGTCAGATTTGTCAACCACCGCCTCCGTTTTTGACAAAAACTTACAACATGGTGGATGATCCAAACACGAATGAACTCATTTCATGGAGTGCTACCCGTAAAAGCATCGTCATTTGGGACCATATCAAGTTTGCTAAGGAATTGTTGCCCAAACACTTTCGACACAACAATTTCTCCAGCTTCATTTACCAGCTCAATAAATATGTCAGTACTTCTATTTCATGCATTACCATATTTCATGCATTACCATGTCACTGGATTAAACAAAGCTAGACCTCTAAGACTTGGAAAAAATTCTGTCATGAATCCTCCAACAGAAGGGAGCCTTTTGAGGGCGGGCCGGTGCACGGCCCACCCCCGGGGTCCCAATTTCGCGCCAAAATTTTAATGGCCATTTATTTTACTATTGTTGATAGATGATTAACCTAGTTGTAAAAACATGTGGAGTATTTTTTTTCGGTAGAATGTATGATATTGATCTTAGAACACGAGTTTTTTGGAAGGAAATATTTCATCCGTTCCAAATAGATTGTCCGGTCTGCAAAATGATAACTTACAAATGAATTTCGTTTCAAAACATTCAACATTTTTACAAACAACATGCTAGCTAGACACCAACGAGCTCTTTTAATTTTTTTTAAAAAGTTTGAATTTGTTTAAATAAAAGCATCTTCTTCATTGGTTCTTGGTTTGACGGATAAGACATTCTTTATGGAGTGGCAAGAGTATTCAATACTTTTCAATGGCACCTCCAAATTAAAATCTTGACTCTGCCACTTTCCTTCAATCTCTACGTAAAGGCCTATTTGAATCTGTTTTCCTTAAAAACGGATACCAGACCTCCCTTGCATTATAATTTGGCTTGCCTTAATCTTTGAGGTCCTTTATACACACCATATTTATCGTAGTAGCTTCATTTGGTAGTGTGAGGGCGATCATGGTCTTTAGTAGCCTTACACCATTTACCGCTAATTTTCATAATGAATTTCTGAAAGTTCCAACAGTTGCATCCGAATTACAGAAGCAATATTGCACATGTTTTGATTCATTTGGGTATTGCTTATGTTTGCCAATTATTGATTTCTGATGGGACTTCTCGTTGAACTGTTAAAAGGGTTTCAAGAAGATCGGTTTTACACGATACGAGTATGAAAATCCCTGGTTCCAAGCAGATAACAAGCATTTGTTGAACAACATAAAGGGAAGAGCAGCAAAGCTTCTCCACAACAACGACAATGTGCAGCGAAAACGAGCAACGAGTAGTTCAACTTGCCAAGATTTTGCAGCCAATGGATCGGATGAGGCCGAGATAAAGAAGCTGAAGAAGGATTATAACACGATGGAGATGAAGCTTTCGGAGCTAAAACAGCGACAAGACACCATCGAGGGTCGCATGGCAGCCATGGAAGAGTGCATCGAAAACGCTAACGTCAGTGGAAAACAAGGGGTTTTCATGTTCGTGGAAAAAGCGATCACGAACCCTTTGTTTGTCAAGCATTTCATCAAAAGAGTTGTGCATCAAAGCCCCGAGGGGTCGATGAAACTTGTGGATTTGAACGAGAAAAATGTCGAAGAATTGGAAACAACCAACGCAGAGGGAACGAGTGACGAGAAATCTTTAATGGCGGCGAAGAAACTGCTGCTGGAGGAGGATTTGGTGTGCGAAAATGGGACTGATCAAGTACAGATCGGACCGGTTCAATCGAGGATTGTGATGGAATTGGAGGACTTGATTGCGAAGCCGCAGGATAAGGCTTGGGCTGAGTTTGCCAAGGAGCTAATGGAGAAGAGTGGGTTGCCTAACTTGCCTTAACCCATCAGAATTCTATGTCAAAGGTATCAAACTCTCTTCTTTTCTGGTTTGTTATGTGATTCAGACATTCAGTTAATGGGTTTGTTAGGAAAAATGAAAAAAAGAAATTACACTAATGAGAATTTAAATTTTGAAATTGGGGTGAAAGACAAAAAACAAAATGTATTTCGTTGTCAGTTCACTAACGAAAATTTTAGTCCAAAAATGAATAGATATTTGTCACAAGAAAAATAGTTCACTATGAGACTTTGTTAGGCTACCCGTAGAAAAAGATCAAGTGTACAGCGGAGGACGCATGATTTGTATTTAGCGGGGACTCGAATCACATGTTTTTTTTACATTAATAACAAAAATTATAGTTTATGACATAAATATTGCTACTTACTAGTTCCGGGAAGAAGACAAGATAGTATCCATATTCATAACCGCATGTAGTTTTATAACCATGGCCGGAAACTTGTCATTTTTTTTTGTCACTCGAGACTTGCAAAGGCCGATCTAATATAATTTTTCTAAATTAACCTGAAAATATAGAATAATTAGGGGGATAATTAGGGGATGTGTGGCGCCAATCCCAGGACCCCTGCAAGTGTAGTTCATTTCTTTTTCCTCTTCCACTTTACATTTCCCCATTGCCTTTTTTATGTACTGGTGGAAGAATTTATCCAAATTTACTTGACCTCTGCTGCTGCTGCAGGGTGGAGAAGAGTCGAAGGCAGTAGTAAGATTGATGAAATATATGGACTCATGGCTAGTTTTATTTGGGACAATACTGCCCTAACTAAAGGTGTTGGGGATGATACTAAACCTTCTTCAAGTATGCTTTGTTTTCCTTGTTTATGGCATTGTAAAAATGTTAGGGCTTTTAATTTTCCTTTTTTAGGCCGGACGTCGTAGGAATGTGTTTTACAAGGTTAAGAAATTCTGTTTCTCTGAAGTGAAAACACAGTTTATTCTCAGCTTGGTAAATTGAATGACAATGGATGCATCATTTTGATGTCTTGGTTGAGGTTATCAAACTTGAAGTTTGATGTCTTGTTGAATTCCTGAATAGGGTTATATTTCTATGTCAAGTTGTCAAAATCTTTCAATTGTATGACAAGGAGAAAGTGGTGAATTGTCCAAGTTTGGTTTTGAAATGTGAGAACCTGTAAAGATGTGGTCTAAATTAGTTTGTTTGATGGTCAAACCGATCTGGAACGAACTTTTAATGGCTTGAACATGAACTGAGCACGGGTAGCTTGTGGTTTTAAACAGTATAGGCTCATCAAGTCAAGTGGTAAGTTATATTCAAGATTGATTTGAATACTTAACAAGCTCGAAATATGCGTTTGTGTTCTACGTTTTGTTAGACGATCGAACACACCTTAAACATTGACGAGCCGAAGAACTTGTTGATTTTCCATGTAGCTGCTTGTTGATTCTTTGGTTATAGATTTTTCATCACTTGTGTTTCTGGTACTCTGCGTTGATGCAAAAGATTATTATCTGTTGATTCTTTAAAGATGTGGCCCGCATTCGTTTGTTTGGTGGTCAAACCGATCTTGAACGAACTTTTATTGGGTTGAACATGAACCAAGCGCAAGTAGCTTGTATTTTTAAATAGTACAGGCTCATCAAGTCAAGTGGTAGGTTATGCAAGATTGATTTGAATACTTAACAACCTCGAAACATGCGTTTGTGTTCAACGTTTTATTAGACGAACACGGAACACATCTTAAACATTGACGAACCGAACGCAGAGTTGAGCTTGAGCAATTAGGTTCATTTAACAATTAAATCACAACTATATAAATGACATAAAGGCAGGAAAGGAAGCAAGGACACACCAAATCAATTATGTTCCGTCGAGTACAACACTTGCGGCCTTCTAGAAAAGAAAGAGTACAATATACGGTAGTACCAAAATGGCATGTATTCTCATGCAAGATCAATGTGTCTTTGCATTCCTCTGCCCGTAGAAACGAGATATTATTCTATGTTCCTGGAACACTGTCACGTGGTGTTTCAGACTTCTTCTTCGTGACACAGTATTGTGGGACCCAAGAGAAAGTGTATAAACCCCGCCACAATATGTGGTGAAGAAGGGAGCTGGAGCACCACTACTTAGGGTGAATTTTTCATTTGATAAAATCAACGTTTGTGAATTACTCCATAGAAAAGGAGTAACGAAACTAGAGCCCAGAGGAATGGAAAGTGTATTTTTGCCTATGTTACGTGTGACATATTATTCCTTTATTCTCTCAATAGTTACTAAGAGATTCGTGAAATAAAAATTCGAAAAATGTTTATAGAAGATATTTTTGTAACATTTTGTCAAGAGGACAAAAATTGATTGTTTGGCAAAAAGTAAATTTTAAGACTCCCTTTGACTAATATGCTCGACTTATGGATAAAACGTAAATTATGAAATTAACCTTCAATAAGAAAAAATGTACAAGGAATGACCGGAAATTAACATTTGACAGTACAAAATGTATTGGACACCATTAATTCCATTGCGGGTATTAATTATTGGGAAATAATTTCGACACTCTCTTTTATATAATGCAGTCATTTTTTCGTTCTTAATATTTATGTGAAACTATAAGATTGTCCTTTGAGTGAAGAGCTTAATTATAAAGTAAGAATATTTTTGTAATTCCACGCGAATAAAGAAAAAAAAAAGTGGATAAAAGGAGAGTACAACAATCATTTTTTGAACACTATTTTCACCAAGGTAAGTGTATTCGAACGTATAAGTGTGTTTTTACATAACGCTACAGTATTACGGTTACTAGAGTGAAACTTATAAACTATTTCAAAAATTTCCCCCTCTGTTCTCTCTCTCTTCCATCCATGGAACCGAAAACTTCAAAAGAGGGGAACGATGGGGTAGTGATTGATGACAACATTTTCGGTGATTTTATCAGCCTCGTTTAAGAAACATGAAGATTTGCCAGAGTTACGATTCCTCGTTGAAAGGGAGGAGTTACCGTTCACTCGCCTAACATTATTTTTTGGTGCCAAAATGGAATGGTGCCACAACTAGGCCTGGTATGGGTAAGTTGAAAAAACTAGTTTTTTGGTTTTTTTGGTTTTGTCCTTATTCAAATTTTTTTTGTATTCGTTAGTTTTCGGTTGATTTTTTGTGGTATCTTGGTTGGTCTCGACGAGAGGAATCTAAAAAATATAAAATTATTAGCCAAACTTAAAGTTTTGTGAACAAAGACGAAAGTGACCTTATTTTTCATCTTTATTCACAAAACTTTAAGTTTGGCTCATAATTTTATACTTTTTAGATTTCTCTCGTCGAGACAAACTAATAAACCACAAAAAATCGATTGAAAACTAACAAATGCAAAAAAAAAATTTGAGCAGTAGGTGTTGTGCGTCATGTACGGCAAAACTACGTCGTTTTGCTCATTTTTTTAGTATATCCAAGAGCCATGTTTAGAGAGTTAATTGTGGGGTTTAATTTTAGGGTTCAATTTTAGGGGATTTAGGCTCTTTGGGGTAAGGTATAGTGGGTATAGTCACTTGGATTTAGGCACTTTGGGTTTAGGCACTTCAAGTTTAGGGTTTAGGCACTTTGTAATGGTTTTTTCTTCCTCCAGACAAGGCACTTGGAAGCTTTAGAAGTGTGCATAAAAATGAAGCAAAATGACGTAGTTTTTGCTGCACAACACAGCGCACAACACCTACCGCATAGCACCCACCCCAGATCCACTAAAAATTATATAAGTAGAGCATAGTTCGAATATGAGTCTGATGCAGTAGACATTTCAAAAAGCAACTAGCCAAAGTAATAAAGTGTTATCATCATCTTGTAAACAAGCCGTTGCCATTAGACCTTTCTCTCTCTCTCTCTCTCTCTCTCTCGCTCTAAACTAAAACCCTACCCAACCACCACATTCATCTTCTTTCACCCCCCCCCCCCCGGGGGCGGGTTTGGCCACCTGTGGCGGTGGGAGGGGAGGGCCTCTCCCTCCTCCCCTTCCCGATCTCCTTCCTCTCTCTCTCTCTCTCTGTGTCTCTGCCCCTTCTCCTCTCCTTCTTTTTGGTTTCTTTTTCCTTGTTTTTTTTGCAGGTTTGGAGTGTGTTCGGCGTGGTGGTGTGGTTGGTGGCTATGACGGCGTATGGGTCTCCTCGGTTGCCGTTTTCTCCTAGCTGTTTTTGAGATGCGAAATGGCGGTGTCTTGGCGGCTTTTCACAGAGTTCAGCTGCTCGTTTGGGATGCGCCGACGCGGTTGTCCTCGGTTCACGGTTTGATGGCGGTGGTGGTGGCCCTTGGATCCCCTATATCCTGCTACTTCTTTCACCTTCCTCTCTATCGTCTAGATCCATGTTTTCACCGACATCTTTGATCCTTCATGGGTTTCATTGTTGGGTGATTCCGTTTATGCTTAGCGACATCTGAGGCTTTTGGTTGTTGCCTTTGCCTGTGGGCTTCTTTTCTGCTCTCCACACCCGCCAGTTTCTCATTGCTGGATGAGACTGGTTCGGGCCTAATAGTGAAAGGGTGGGTGGTCCGGTGGTGGTGGTGTGGTGGTGATGTGGGTGTCGACCGGCCCTGGTTTGTGGGTCCCATGTAGGAAAGGACTCCTAATGAAAATATGATCTTTGGACAACAAACACCCCACATCTATAAATAAGGTGCAATACCCATGAAGAAAGGTACGTGGTAATTTGTGTTTTATATGTTTTACGTGTTTTGTGGTTTCGTCCTAGTACGTGATACTGACTTACGCATCGGAGGGCCTTTGCCGACGAGAGGCAAAAATGCTCTAACATTTTTGTCTGTTTTTGCAGTGCTAGGGTTCCGACATGGTAGCATGTGTTCGATCTCTTAGAGACGTAGAAATAGCATAACTGAATTTTTCCCCTCTATAATTGGCAGGTGTCAGGGTTTCCTTTTGTTTGGGATTTTGGTTTTGGGCTTCAATGCTTGTATTTGGTATGCCCAAGTTTATTTGGGCTTCACTGTTGTTGATTTTGGGCTAGTCCATTAGGAGTGTTTCAGTGATGCCCTTCAAGTGTTTTGGGTTTTGACCCATTTGGTGATTTTAATTTCTTCAACTTTAATTAGAGCTCCCTGCCCTTTCCCCCAACTTGATGTACCATTGTCAAGTTTCACTAACAAAATTTTATTGCCGAGCAAAAAAAAAAAGAAAAAAAGTAATAAATGTTTTTTAAGGTGTAATTTAGTCCAAAATTCAAAGAGGTTTATGTGGATTTTTCTAAGGTCCTATCAGAAGTAGGGATGTAAATAAACCGAGTTGTTCGCGAATTGTTCGAGGTTCGACTCGGTAAAGGCTCATTCGAATTCGATTCGGGTACTAAACAAATCGAACCCGAGCCTCAATTTAAGGCTCGTTTAATAAAAGAGCCGAACCTGATCCTAATAGTATTCGACTCGATTAGGCTCACGAAGCTAGAGCATGTATGTATATCTCGTAAGAATTACATCTATTATTTTGAATATGTATAAACTTTTCCATGTACGTAATGAAGATTTTGAAACTTCTGCATATAAGAATTGTTATAAGTACTATAAACTTAAATTTTAATATGTTTTTATAATTTTATACATGTTTGAAGTTACTTATGCACAAAATAAAAAATTTATTTCAAGTTTTAGACTCTTATGAAAGCATAAATATTTAATATTTTTTACTTGTTAATGCTTGTGAACAAGTTTAAGTTCAACTCAAATTTAGATAAGCTTGGCTCGAGTTCGGCTTGTTAAAATTTCACTGAGCTCAAGCTCGGCTCGAGTTCATCTACAAACCTAACAAGCATACCTGAACATTCTAAAGCTAGGCTTGAGTTCGTCTAAAAACTTAACAAACGTACCAGAATATTGTAAAGCTCGGCTCGTTTGTAGCCCTAATTGGAAGAAATATGAAAGAAAAGAATACGAAAAAGACAAAAGGAAAAAAACCCATGACCTCAGAGCATCGACGGCGGAGAGACGGTGAGATAAAATCGAGACGTTTGGTGTCGGACGCACCAGATACCTTCTCAATTGGCGGGACGAGAAATTCGTCGATCACAGAGAGAGGGAAGAGAGCTTGTTTCATTTGACGCCAAGACGGCTGGTGAGGTCCAGGTTAGGGCTGGAAGAGAGAGATTAGGGCATCAATGTTGACTGGCAGAGAAAGCTTGATTCGTTTGATCGGAAAGCGCCGGAGGTTACTCCCCAGTCGTCAATCTCTTCTCTCCTCCCCCTCCCAGGCATTCTCTCTCTCTCTCTCTCTACCATTTGTATTTATGATTATGGTGAATCGATTAGAGTCAATAATGGCTAGTCTCAAGTCGACGTAGTGGATTCGAACAGGGAAGTCTACGTCCGTGGGCCTAAAATAAGTCCAATTTGGATGATTTCAATTTTTCATTCGGGGTAAAAATGTGACGAAATTATGTCGATTGAGTGATTTGGTGAGGAATAAGATGAGCATTCGAATTTCTGACCAATTTTTTTTTTAGTTCTTGGTACAATTTCTGACCAATTTAGTCGTTTGGATATAGGGATTTCGTAAGAAATGGCGGGAAATTTACAAAAATTATTGATTGGTTCCTTTCCCTTTCTCATCACAACCTACTCACGATTCAAAGGGACTTTTTTATTTTTGCTGAAAGGGATTCAAAGGAACTGAGACCCTTTTTTGGTGAATAACCTGCACATTTTATGAAAAAATTGGAACAATTGAAGTTATTAAAATAGGAAGGGGGTGGCATCAGGGGTCCGGACACTACGGTCTAGTGGACCAGGGACTGTGGGACCGCATAAATATACATGTGTTAAGAGACAGAATCCGAAAATTTTATTGTTCGTAGACTTGTAGTTGATTCTCTTGGTCTTTGATTTTGTAGGTCTCTTTCAATCTGTGTAAAGGTGAAAATGGTGGGGGCATGACTGTTGGGGCAGAAGGATCATCAGAGAGACAATTGGGCGGTGGTGGTGATGATTATGGTGTTGGAAGTGTAGCTGAGACTTGTGCTTCTGATTGGGTTACTTGTCCTGTTTGTGGTAACACTGTTCGTGGCGAAGATTACATGATTAATTCTCATTTGGGTTTGTATCTGCTCCAGATATTTGTTTGGATTCATTTTCTGTATTACTGTTTTGTGCATGGTATGAGATTACAATTATTGGCTCATTGCACGTGTCAAGAATATTTTTATGCTAATTATTTGTGATCAGTTCTCGTGGTAACTTCCAGCTACCATATTATTGGAAAGTGTGATAGAGGCTAAAGACTTGCTCTTAGTGATTTCTCAGTACTTCAATAGTTACATTATTGTTATGGGTTTGTGAAGGTTAAGTTAGTTTCTTACGGTGAATTATGGTCTAGAAGGACAGGATGTTTGGTTAAACCGTTAAGGAAAACCGGTTTGGAGTAAATTTAAACTTGATTTGGCAGTACCTGAACTGAAAGCTATGTTGTCTTTTTAATCTTACCTTAAGGAAATGAATGTTTCATATTGTGGAGAGAGGATGAAGAGGAGAAGAAGAAGACCGGACCTTGTGTTGTTTAGCCAGATCGCATAAGCATAACTTGAATAAGATGTAGCATATTACACGTTCTAGCATATTACACCTAAACTACAGCCAATTATACTATTAAGAAAGTTGAAGTATTGGTGACTCAAGGAAACTAGTACTATTGTACATGACATTTTATGCAAGCAACAAACTAATTGATGGATGTGTGCTCATTAGTAAGATACTCTGGACCACGAATGAAGAAAGCATGGTAATAAGCACAGAAATTGATTTGGGTATCTAGGCCTGCCCTCCTTGATGCCTTTGGCTTCAATTTGGGGGCATAGTTCTTCAGCAAACCGTCCATGTAGCTCCTCAGTTCTTGGAGGTTTAGGGGGGCCACTGTTTCAGTGGTATTTTGAGAGACTTTGTGCATATTGCCAAAGGTTAGGGCTGACTCCGATCATCCTCCACCCATACCCCCAATGATTGGGAACTAGATGGGTTCTATTGTTGTGAAACAAACTAATTGAAGGATAGAATTGGTCTCAAATTATAGCTAGACATAATTGGTGATATATATCTAGTTGGAAATAGGCTCAATCAAGGAAGGTTTGATCATGTAAAATGAGGACCAGGTGACCAGTAGCTGTGGTTGTAAGTAAGAGTTGTAGGAATGAAAGGATTCATGGAGCTAACCCTACTTGATTGTGACACTTGTAAGCTTAGATTGTTGTTTTGTTCTATGCAAAAGACATTAAAACGAAAAAAAGAATGATATGCAACTTATAACAATCATGAGGTCCAGCTTATATGTGTATTCTGGACAAAATATGCTCTGCTGAAACAATAAGGTTTGTGCGAGTCAGGTACTGTTGGCTTCTGTTATGTTCCAGTGGTTAGCTTGTTGTGAAGAAAGTTGTGCATTTGGTTTAAAAGGCCTCTGGTTTTGTATTGCTGTTATGAAAATTCTCATGATTCCCAACCTAAGTTTGTCGTTATTTGACTTTGCTTTTTGACTACCATCTTACATAGTCGTTGGTATCAATCTATGGTTTCAGACACTTGCTTAGCAAGAGGAACCAAACGTAAACTGAGGCAGCGCACCCTTCTTCAGTTAAACTTCTCTTCACAGTCAAAAGTTGAAATTCAATCAAGCGAGTCAGATCAAGTAGGAGTTTATGTGGTTCAGAGGGCTCCTGATAACATTTTAGGTGATTCCAATCACGAATCGCATGGCTGTGTCGGTGCTGACAGGGAGACCCAGTGCAAACCACTCATGACTTCAGAGTCTGTTTTGAACTCTGATAGTTCAGCAGAAAACCAGATAAATGATGCTATAAACTGCAGAGCTGATTCACCTACATTATCCCATGAGAACAAGATGCCCAAATATGAGATGAATGTAACCACGGACGACATGTCTGGGCAACTCCTCAAAACTTTTGTTGTTGGTCGTAAGTTTAGTGAGGAAGTAAAGTTGTATCCTGGGGCAAATGTCTCTCTTTTACGAGATCCTAATAATATTAAGGATTGCAATGCCATCAAGGTATGAGCGCTTTGGCCTTTCCAGCCACTTGGCTTTAGATTTGTGGTTCATCTTAAATGCACTGCGTGGTGTTTTTTGTTAGGTTGTTTACGCAGAATCTGGGTGCTGTAAAATGCTTGGTTTTATCCCTCGAGAGTTGGCTCAATACATGTCTCCTTTAATGGATAAGTACTGCTTGAGTTTCGAGGTAAATTTTCTTTCTTTTTTTCTAAAGGAAAAGAATATCAGTTGTTCATTCTACCCTTTTATTTTTTGATTATTATTCCTCCTATCTCTCTCCTTCCCTGGTACCTTGTGTCATGGTTGAATTTGTGTGGACCCAGCGATTTATGGTTGGATAATTCATGGCTTGATGTAAACATCATAAATGTGGCTTCTGTTGTTGTAAATAGTCTAACATTCTCATGGAATTCAATCCCCATAATTGTGGGGCCCATTGAAATGCACCTTTGTATGGGTGCCATTGTTGTAGCGACGTTTTCAAAATTAATGAGAAAGTTGTAGTCCTTCGGCTTTGTCTTTGTGGAAGTAGGCTAAGTTGAACCGCATATGAAGTAATTTATCAATCTGTCTACTCAGAATTTGCTAAAAAAACTGTCCGTTGCCTTCATAACTATGGACACTGGAGTTTTGTCTATTTCAGCTAGCTTTCTTTTTCCTCCAGCTCTTTGGTGCTATTGTGTTCTAGTTTATTTAATTTTTGCTTGTTTGTTGAAGACATTAAATTTTAAGCTAAAAGGGTGGACAAGGTTTTCTTCTCTCTCTCTCTCTCTCTCTCTGTGGGTGTGTGTGCGCGCGTGCACGCTGTGTCTGAAATCTGAAGTTGTGTTTATCGTTTGGAAAATCATATGGGTACACCATTTGTGCACCCAAATGCACACCACCCTGATGTGGCAAATGAGGAGAAGCCCACTTTTTGGGTGAGCCCCACATTGGGCTTCTCCTCATTTGCCACATTAGGGTGGTGTGCATTTGGGGTGCACAAGTGGTGCAACCATTGCATAATTTTTATCATTTAAGCAACAAATTGGATGGAAAATAGATAGGAATTTGTCGAGATTTATGGAAACAACTGGGGCCATCCTTGATTTTTCTCAACCATTGTCTGGGCACATTTCTACAATTTATGTGCACAAAAATTGGTTTTTCTATCTTCTGCTAAGGTCCAAGTAGAAGTTCTTGTGGAAATCTATTTCGTGGTTGAATCCAGCTCAGAATGTCATTAACAGCATTAATCATTACAACAATACGACAACAACAGTAGCCCTGTATCCCCCAATCGCTGGGGGGTGGGAGAAGACTGGAGGCAAATCTAACCTTTGACAATATATGCACAAAGTGGTTGCCCTCACAAAAGTTTTACCGCTGAAATAGCGGTATCCCAATACCTCCAAAATCAGGAATTCAAGGGACGTTATGCCATGAGCATGCCCCCAAATCAAAGCTAGAAGACATCAGAGAGCTGGCCTAGAGACCCGATTCAATATCAGTGCTCATTACCTTGCTTCTTTCATTCAAAATCCAAAGCATGAGTAATGCACAAACAACATGATATTTAATAAATTTTTGTAAAATTTTATTCCTTTTTTTTTCTGGTTAGTAGAACTTCATGATATCTACTATGGGTTTGCCTTGCAGGGCTGTGTAACTTCCATTCCAGAACGTTCTCACGATGTTCTCCCAATCCAGATTACATGTCAAGATGACATATTTACTGGTGAAATGGAATTCGAGGATCTTCAGGAGGTTAAATCTTTATGGGAAAATGCTTTCTGTGTAGCTGAATCTGCAAAAATTCATCCACCGAACGTGGCAAAATATCAACAGAACTTTTCTTTGCTGATACAAGAGGTTTTAAGGAGCTACCCTAGTCTTTTCAGCTATGATGAAAAGATTATATTGGGTACTGATTTCCGTTGGTGTTGTCTATATTCTTTCTAACTGGTTTTGTTGTTATAATGATGTTTCTATGTTTTCTTTTGCAGAAACTTTTGCTTCACTTTCAGATGATAGTCAGAGACTCTTTGTTCGGCTTTATACAAGAAAAGGTTTAACCTTACTATACATGATCCTGTTCATGTGTTAGGTTGTCTACCTAAATATGTCCTGTTAAGTTATTCTTTCTTGCTTTTTAGCAATTTTATTGAGAGAGTTATTATAATCTCTCTAGCAAGTTGCGATTGTCATGAGGCAAGCCAAGATGAACTGTTATTACTTAAATTTCACGAACAAGTCCAAAATCAAAGCCCAAAGCCAGCTTGTCTAGATAACTAGTATTATACGGTTTCCCCACGTGGTACATGGCTGATGGATATGACGACAATAAGTGTATGTGGTGTACAGAATCCCAACCCAAATTAGACATTTTGTAAATGGACAAAATACCCAAATTAGACCCTTGGATCCTCGAATTGTTTCTAACTGTTATCATCTTTTAATCTGTGAAAGGAAAAACTTAAATTTGATCTATGTTCTCGCGTTGATAGAAGGTAGAATTTCATTTTTCCCAAATCCCATTAAATTTCAAAAACATTTTTAAATAACTGTCAAGTTTTAATTTTCTCATAATGTGGTAAGATGCGACTAGTTTAACTTTTTTATGTGACTAGTTTAACTTTCTGGGGCATCTGCATACTCTACTTTTCTTCAAGTATTAATTTTATACATACATATGCCAATACATATACAAGCATGCCCCGTGCGATGCACAACATGATAATTATATTAAGGTTCAAATTCTGTTATTTTTATGGATATTTACCCCTAATTGATTGGCAATTTAAGTAATAAAGTTTTGACGTGAGGGAAGTTTGAAGGTTAATTTTTATTCTTAGGACCGGGAAACGAACTGAGAGAGAAGGGGGAGGAATATAAGCTGCTGACCTGTATTCTTGCGGCTTTAGAGAGCGCCGTGTGTCACATAGGTACTTAGTATATAGTGTCTGATACATAGATTTATCTCCTTAGATTTGGGTTTAGGGAGGTCTGACTTATTGGGAACTATAAGGGGTCGGATTAGGAATACAGAAAACAGTTGTAGTCTGTTTAGGAGTTGTAATTTATTAGGACTACAGTCATGGCTTTATGTTTCCTTGGCCTTGTTCGTTTCATAGTTTTAGTTTTGTTTTGTAATCATTACACTCATTTCTCTCTCTGTCTCTCTCCACTCATTACACCTTTTTCCAAAACTAAACTAAACTAAAACTACTAAACGAACAAGGCCCTTGTATTTTTGTGTTCTTAATGGGTAATCCATATAGACCACGTATGGGTGCATTAGTGGTGGACTATTACTTTTAGAATTTCCTGTACTGGATTACGAATTATTGAATCTCTCTCTCTCTCTCTCATCTTCTTTTCCTCCGTTCATTCTTTATCATCACTGGTGCTGCGTCATTTACGCTTGGACACAGAACTTGCTAGCAAGCAGAGACTGAACTGTGCGTGAGCAGATGGTCTTTTTCAGCCCTCCTTTTTGTTAATTTCTTCGTTTCTAGTCTTTCATTACTATTGAGAATAATGTGATTCATATGTGCTAGCACTTGTATTAGCCCAATGACAATCTAAGAATGTAGTTAGTTTCTAACACTGAGATATTTTGCTTTCTTACATCAGGGCCATGGTTTCGCATTTCTAATATTTTGTATCCTGAAATATCTGATTGCAATCAAGCAGTTAAGGAGCTCTCAGGTAATTCTACTCTATAACTTTTAACTAGTAACTCTAATTCCTTAACTGTGGCATTGTGCCAAATTTTCATATTGGTGATGTTTGATAGCAACTTCACTTTTAGCAGATAACTCATTTATCTTGTCATATTTCAGCAACTGGTTATATGTGTTCTGTTGGGTCAATCAGTGACTTACAGGACAATGACTTGAAGGAGGTTCTGTCTCTGCTTACTGTTTCCGAGCTGCGTGAAGTTTTGTGCAAGCTTAAAAAGGTTTGCACTATTTAAACTTCTTTTTACCCCAAAATACACGAAGTTTGATTTACTTAATATGTGTCTGTGCTTGTGTCATAATGTTCGATAAAATACTATATGAGTTCAGGCTAAATTGTTATTCAGTTTGATCGATGGTTAAACATTGGCGTAGGGAAGCCCCATTCCTTTTAGTTTTCCCATTGACCTGATGTCGTCGAAAAGAATTATTGTCTCTGAGTTGGTTTTGATGTACTTAAATATGCTCGGTAGTTAGTGGAGCGTTACGGGTGGTTCCTCCTAAATTTGGTTGATTCCATAGTTTATGCTCCTAAAGTGATGCACTATTGCACTGGCTTCTGATGACTACACAGTACGAGACCTACTGTGTGGACAGATACGGGTCAGACATTTCATATTCTCCCATATTATAAACTTCTTGTGCATGCAATTTGGTGCACTAAACAATCTCGTCACTGCTTGTTTGCGAGATATCTTTTGAGATCTTAATTGTTTGATATGTCAGGGCATGATGTTCTGTGCTTTATTTCTTTAACTGACATCCAAAACCCTCATCTGCATTCTGCATGTGACAGTTATGAAACTCCCATTTCCAGTTTTTAATTTATTTTATTCTAATATTGTGCGTCAGACAATATCTTTGAGAAAAATTAAGTCCAAAGTATAACTTAGTAATGTGTTAATATATGAGCATTTAGTACGCATACTTGGTTCATGCTAGTATTTTTATGTGTGGCTGCTTTAGAGAAGTTGCTTTG
Organism: Vaccinium darrowii; assembly: GCA_020921065.1. NCBI lineage: Eukaryota > Viridiplantae > Streptophyta > Magnoliopsida > Ericales > Ericaceae > Vaccinium > Vaccinium darrowii. The sequence continues at coordinate 11,355,092 of CM037153.1, forward strand.
GTGGCATCACTTTCTGAGCTTGATGCAGCCTACATGGTGAGCTTAAAAATTCCTGTATGCTATTGTTATTTTTCTTAAGAAATAGAATTATTTCATTGGATTGAAAAGGGGTACCCCATAGGAAAGAGAGAATTAAGCCGCAATAACTTTCTCAGACCCAACAAACAAGGCCAGTATGCCTATTTATCCAAAAAAAGGCCAGTATGCCCTACTAACAAGAACCTACACAAAGGGCTGTGTAACCAGTAACTTGCACTCTCATCCTAGCCAAATATATGCCTCATGGAAGGGAAGCACGTTCCTAAAAAAAAATAGAAGTCCTTGTGTCTGCCACTGGTCTTCCTGAATAAACATTTGATATCAGCAAACTTTAAGCTATAATTTTCTTTTTGTTCTTTCTTAAGCTCTTAATCATGAAGTTGTGGTGCTATTTGTACTTGTGGTTTGTATTTCTTATTCTACATCTGATAAGTCTCCTACTTTCTTGGCCCTCCCACCCGCTTCTGTTGAGCTGTCAGAAAAGCAAATCTGGTACAAGAAAGCAAGATTTTATTGCATCACTTCTTTCCTCGTATGCTGCTGGATTATGGTAATAGAGGATTATGCTGCTGAATTGAACAATTTATTGGCATGTCAAGTTCTGCCTTCAATGTTTTTGTTTTCATTTGTTGACTATGCAGCCCAGGCCTACCGAATCTGGTTTTGGAAAGAACAGGACCATGCGTTCAGATATCTATATCAACTGAGTCCCTATTTTGGCGTGCTGAGGTGATTTGACTGGAGCTATGCTTTAGTCCCGAAAGAATATGATTTTAACATCTTAAATATCTTCCATGACTTCATGCAGAGGCTTTTCTTCTTGAATGGAGGGCAGGACCTATCAGCATTTTTACTTGTGGATTTGGGGATTATCAAGTACCCAAATTACAAGTGCATAATTTCAAACCAAATTTTCTCAGGCCGCAATGATTTCCTTGCCTACGAAGAGGTCTTGACATTTTTACCTCGGATGTTATTAACATATTGTTTCCATTTACTTACTGAAGAATTTGAATGTGCAGGCCATTGAAGTGGCACAAATTATTGATCAGTCACTTGATGAAAACAACACCGAGTTGGTGTTGAGATGTATAGAGATATCTGACTCCCGTATATCCAACTCTTCTCATAGAGCTACACAATCCCCAACTTCTGAATCACCGGTGGCATTTTTTTCATGCTTTTCATCTGCATGGGTCTACTCAAAGGTGGTTTTGCTAGGTGTTTCATATCTTGAGCGTGAGCGAAGGTTAGAAGTAAGGCAGTGGTTCACTACTTCTGTATGAACTAATTCTAAAACATGACGAGACCAGTTGTTTTGACATTGTTTTCCTTATTATTTTGCTTTGGCCTCTTTTCAATAAAATAGATTCCTTCTGATTTGTTTTTATCTGACTTTTTTCAGCAAGGTACTAGTAGCTTCATTTTTGTCTCAGCTAGTGAGAACTCGGATATTTGCTGTTTGATGCCTATTGGTTAAAATATTAAAATGTTGGTCGCGGAATGAATAGCGTGAAAATTTACCAATAGTTATTTCTTTCACCTTCCCTCTCAGAAAAGGGGAAAAAAGAGGTTAAGTTCTACTAACTTGGGTTCCAGGCTTGTATGGCTAAGTTATCGGTTATCTAATCATCAAGTTGTTGCATGTTTTTTTGATCATCATAAACATAAAAGGAAGAAGGATGAGGGAAAGCATTTGAAAGTATCATTGGACAAAAAAGTCCCATAGGATAAAGGAAATCTGAGTGGGAATATTACTTTACTGGCTCAATACTAATGAGGGGCATCTGTTTTGTATGTTGGAATCTGACCAAACTGTACCCTCCTTAGGTACAAGGATGCAATTAGTTTATTGAAGCAGCTGCTAATAAATTTTACCTCTGACGGAAGAAGAGGATATTGGACCCTGAGGCTGTCAATTGATTTGGAGCACGTGGGTTGTCTCAATGAGAGCCTTTTGGTTGCTGAAGATGGGTTACTAGATCCGTGGGTTCGTGCTGGTTCAAGAACAGCACTACAGAGGCGGGTCCTACGTTTGGGAAAACCTCCAAGGCGCTGGAAAATTCCCAGTTTTTCTGAGTCTATCAAGAGGAAGATCCCTGAGGTGATTGCAAATTATCTTTTTAAGGGCAGAGCCGTTCCTGGGCTAAAGCCTATGAAGCTATTGATTTGGGTCCTAATTTTTTTTTCTTTTGTAAAAATTAGGGCCTCCAAAATTTAGTATCCTTCATAAAAATCCAGAATAAAAATGCTTTGTTTGTAATGATATGTAATAAGGTTTTTTTCCCCTCTCTTTTTCACTTCTCATAAGTATTTTTTAATTAGATTGTTTTCTTTTAAAATTTAGTTCCTGAAATTATCCTCTACGATGTGGAGAAGCATTATAGACAAAACTTTGATTTTCATTTGTGGATGAATGTATAGAGGCATGTATTCGGACACGGATGCTGCACATGGCAATTCTAAAAAAAATTGGAGACACGGAAACGGCGCTGGACAATGTATATTTACATGAGCATTGTTTTTATTTTTCTTTGCATTTTTCTTTTTAAATATTTTAACTTAAGCAAGGGTTTCATCCTGGCGATTTTTTTCTATTTGCCTTTTTACCTTTTATTGTGAAGTTATAATTTTACCAAAAATATGTATTCTTAACAATAAAGGGGGCCCCATTTCGTGTCTCCACCTGCATCGACCTTGAGACATCCATGTGCCTGATGTGTTCAGTACGTGTTGTGCTGTGCCACAGATACGGCAATCACTTAGGTTTGTGGGTGCTTCGTTGGAGGGCTCCATCTCCGAACTTCGCTCAAACTTAGTGAAAGCCCTGAAATTAGTGATTTTTGTTTTTTTTCTATGCTCTCCTGCAAATTTTGATTCCTTGCTTGTCGATTTGTTTTATTTGGGTGATATGGATATTTGTTCCCTTGATTGTGGCTCTAATGGTTCTACATTGGCTGATAAGTTAGGTGCATGTTCAAGGGAGACCGTTGAACTGTAGAACAGGGACTAAGAGCCGGTTCTATGGCGAAGATGGAGAACAATGTGGAGTTGAGGAGCTTGCGATCCAGTATTATGGTGGGGAAGGAGGCGGCTGGCAGGGTGTCCATACAGAGAGTGGCATTTGGTTGACCATTTTTGGGCTTCTTTTGTGGGACGCTGTTTTTGCCGATGTACCAGATGTCTTCCGCACTAGATTTCAGGTAACTTTGAGTACGCAAACTACCATAGGTTGCCTTGCTGTGCTGCATTCATGAGGAAATTGATGCTTAGATCATGCTTCTGATAGTTCACAGCTGTGGCATGTACATCACTTTTTCTTGGATGCCTTGCGGATATATTTTTCAAGGTGGATAGTTTTGTTCTGTTTAAAAATTCTACCCTGTTCTTAACTGGAAAAATGATATCTCATTTTTCATTTCCCGGATGGGCGACCTAACTTCTTTCTCTTATGAAAATGAGGCAAGCTTAAGGAGGAAAGTATCTTATGGAGGTGTGAAGATGCCATGTTTGGGATTGGGTTTTCCTCTCTAGTGTGTCTACCTCCAAAATTTAGAAAAGGGCCTTCTTAAAATTGAGCTAGCTGATTTGTTTTATAGAGGACGAAGGAACAAGTAGGGAGAGGGGAATTCAGAAGTTTTCATTTTTTGAAGGAACAGAGAGAATATGAATTAGTTTTTGTACATATATCTTGTAAATTTCTTCTTGTTGACATAGATCGACTCCTTATTTTGTCGAACTGAAGCAATTCATTTTTCAGACTGCCCCCTTAGATTTGGAGACCGACAGCTTTTATGTATTGAGAAAAAGCATCATAGAACCACTACTAGCAAAAATCTACGATGGATCTGCTGAAGAGATCCTCATCACGTCATGGGAGTTGCACTTAGGCACATCATGTCAGGGAGTTAACTGGGACCGCCATTCACTATCTGAGCTTCGGGCAGCTGTTACATGCATTGGTGGACCCTGTTTGGCGTCATTCTGCCGACACTTGGCACAAGATTACAGGAGCTGGTCGAGTGGAATGCCTGATTTATTGTTATGGCGCTTCCATGGTGATTACAGAGGTGAGGCCAAGCTTGTTGAAGTTAAAGGCCCCAATGACCGGCTCTCTGAGCAGCAGCGAGCTTGGTTGCTGTTTTTAATGGACTGTGGGTTTAATACTGAGGTTTGCAAAGTGAGTCCTGCTCCTATATCTGAATGAATTTGCCAATGCATGTTTCATGAATATTAATTGAGTGGCTGCTCACGACGAATGAAGGAGGCATTGTACATTGAGATTGACTGGAGAGTTACCGTGGCAAATTCTGTTCATTGTTGGATACTCTTCAGAAAGATACGGGATTGTTTTTTCCTAGAAAATCTTGAAGATGAGTTGTTGGACAGTTTCACTGGAGTGGAGGCTAATTCACAGTTGCAGGTGCAGCTCTGTCTTCAACAGTTCCATTCGGAGGTAATTCTCCTTGGGCTTCTTTCTTATAGTGGAAGCTTTTCCTTTTCAAAAAAAGCCCATGCTGTTTCCTCATCCAAGAAACGAAAGGGGAGTCTGCATAATGGCTATGGAGATGCTAATCGAGACTTGGGCTGTGCTCATTCGACAGGAAAGGAACTGAACTATGGCGGGAAAATAACTTATTTTCCTCTACTGTACGTGCCTTCTGCTTTTCCCTGGATAAACATGAGTCCAACGATGAAAATTTTCTCTAAGGGAACATTTTCCCTCAAATTGTACCATTTGAAGTGTACTTGCAAGATTGTGCAGCACGAGAATGTTGTAAACTATTTTTTTTTCAAGATTCTGTAAGTTGAACACAGAATGGAAGATTAACCATATTTTGCTCCCTTTTATGAACATTTCTCGGGAATTACTCTCTTGTGATATTCTTCATAGCCTAACTGGTTTACGTTTTCCAGATTACTTGGCAGTTGTCATATACTCATGTTATTGTCCCGATACTCGAGGAACTAAGTGCATTGAGCTAAGGCAATTACATGAGGCAAGGGGCATGTACTGTGTATGTATTGATCGGGTCATTTGCTGCATTACTTGATTTTGTGTCAAATTTTATTTTGAAGGGTCTGAAACGATGCGGCTCGACTGTGGGAATTCAGGGATGTACATCCAAGAGCAACATAGGAGAAAGACAACAAAGCTGCAGATGCTGCATCAGTGCTTGGCTGCTTGGTGCTATTGAGAAAGGAGTGAGAGGTATAGGAAGTGTTTTTAAACGATGATTAAAATTTCTTATGATAATTGACTTATTATGTGCTTAGCCTGGAGTGTCTCCCCCCAATATCGCCAAGCCTAGGCCTATATTAGGAATGGAAATTAAGAAGGCAGAGAGTTTTTTTTTTGGTTTTGGGGTGAAGATTGTTTTCTGATAGGAGTTGGGGTTGACCTTGGGATTTAGGATAAATTGGAGGGCTTACTAGCTTATTACAGCCTAACCCCTCCAATTTATCCTAAATGCCAAGGTCTCTATCATTTTCTGTCTTGTTGGAGTAATTATTATCAAGTAGTCTCGGGGTGCGGCAGTGCCTCAACACCTTCCACAATCACTCATTCATATGAGATTCACACACAGTTGTGCAGAGATCTGCATAAATGTGATTGTAGAGGGGTCTCGGTGGTAGTTCAAGTGGTTCGAGTAGCTAACACAAGTTGCTTCTCTATCACCGGTCTCGTACTTTGAGACCAGATTGGGAAAGGGGGCTCCAATTTAATTTGCACTTTGGTGGGGGGCCTGGTGACGGAGCCCTTTATGTGGTGATGGATCAATATTTCCTCCCCGAGTTGGTCAGCTATAGCTTAAGTCCAAACATTCTAAGGTCGGGTGGGTTGCCCAGTTGATCTGGATTCGCAACATTGATTCAATCAGCCCACACTTCGGAAAAAAAAGAAGAGGGGTTGACGCACTACGTGGCAATACCTAAGTAGCACCCAATAATTTAGTTTTTTCATGGGATACGTCCTTGCTGGTGATAGTATTCATCCTTGGTTTTTTTAATGGAATTTTTTATTACGAATAAAATTGGAAAAAGAAGTTTCGGACACAAATTGTAGGGCTGTCTTTCACATACATCCACGACTTGTATTTGTCCATTTTAATGGATAGCTACACATGGACCGGGGCAAGGTTTTTTCAAGGATCATACAAAGATGAGTACGTAGGGCCCAAGCATATGACTGTATGTCTGTATGAGGTTATGGGCTAATAGTACAACAGCAATGACAAAATTATGTGCACGCCATGCTAATATGGGACCAAAAGGTGTGACCTATCATTACCAAATTCGGTCACAGCCAAGAAGGCAATGGTGAATGGGTTTTAAGTGCTCTTCTTCCCTCCCGTACACGATTCGACAAGGTTCGAGTCACACCAACTGCAGGACTAGCATGGAGAGTTTTTTATCCATCTAGTACATAGGTGGTGCTGTGATGGCGACCTTTCCTTTCCTTTCAGACAGTAGCTATGGTTCAAGCTGGACATTCTACACCGGGTTAGGAGCCCTTATAACCATGCTTAAGGGGGGTTGCTACCTAGTTGCCCTCTCCCACCTTTTTTTCTGTTAAAAAAAGAAAAAGAAAAAAGAACCTCAAGTTTGATTGGATAAAAAACAACTATTTAATTTCCTTCCTAAGATTTGTCGCGACTCTTAGATACAAATAACATACCGTTGTAACCAATTTTGAAATAGACGCGATTTAGTTGAATTCCAAACTACTAAAATGAGGATTTGGGGTTACTGCATATGGGATGCACACAGCAAGTGTTGCGCACCATTCAAGCCGTCCATTGCTCGGATGAACGGCTCAGATTTCATCTTGCATGGAAGACAATAAACGGCTCAGATGCGACGATCCTGAGGTGAAATTTGGGCCGTCGATCCGAGCAACGGACGGCTCGGATGGTGAACGACACCTACTGTGCACCCATGTACAGCAGCAACCCCATGTCCAATGAAATGAATACTACTTAATCTTTTGGATGCAAGAACCGCAATTAACTCATTCACTATTTCTTGTTGCATAGTTGATCCTAGGTTGACGATCTCATATTGGAATTTATTTTCCTTAGTATGAATTTCAATTGAAAGTCCAAGAAAGTAATACAGTCTGAGGGACATGCCCCTGGAGTACTGGGCATGTACAGCAGGGTAGGTATATGATGTTTTTAGGAAATTTTTCATATCTAGTCAGCCAAAACACAAAATGATGCTCCAAGAACCTCAACAAAAAGCTAGCTATTTTGCATTGAGCTACAGTAACTCAATAGATGTGTTGGGTAAGTAAAACTATTAGTACTATGAGGGTGTTTGGCCGACCCATTTTCAAGTTTTCACCTTCTCTTTTTTACCTTTTGACTATTTGGTCGACACATCCCAAAACTTATTCAAGCAAAATCCATTCTCCAAATTTGACAACAGGAGCAAGAACTCAAAAATCAATCCGGAGGAGCTTTTCTCTTTCTGCTTCTCATTCTTGTTTTCCCCTCAAAGATTAGATTACCATTCTACCCTTGGTCAGAATCACCACCACGATCGGTACAACCTTACACAACGCATTCTGCCAGTTCTCGGCTGTGATGCCTCTTTGCTTAAACTCCGGTCCAATTTCAAGGCCTGGCTCTTCCTCCGCCGCAAACGGCGACCCCAACTGCTCCACCTAGTCATCCATTCCGTTAATCGGTAGATTTCTCTCTCTGAAATCACCTTTCGAAGCCCTAAGAAATTGAAATCGGAGGATTTGAATGGAAATGGATTGTAGTGCAGGATTAGAAGAGGGATTGGGATATTGGTGGGTATGCGTGGGTAATGCTTAATGTTCAATATTTTTTTGGACCAACTCTTTTAATTTTTTGGCAATTACTTCTATTTTACATAATTTTAATTGATTACGAGATACTTTCAAGTACCAACAAAAAAGGAAGAGCAAAAAATATTTTCCAACCAAAAAAAAAAAGAAGGGTTTTTCTATTGGGCTGACAATAAGGCAAAAAAAAAAAAAAAATTCCAATGTACTTTTCACACGTCTATACACTTTCACACATTTTTATACACTTTTCACACATTTCAATATACTTTTTAAGGCTTAATATCAGCCCAATGGGCTGATTTTTGAATTTTCCATAACAAAATGGTAAACAACCAATCCATAACTTGTTTTCATCCTTGTTCTCCCAAACACTACTCTTGTTGCAAAATGCATTTTATACATTTCCCTCAAGCATCTCTCTTATATTTAAAATACATTCTGACCATATTCCAAAAAGGCAAAAAATTAAAAATTAAAACCTAAAAATTAGGTTCCAAATACCCCCTATTTTTTTAGAGAAGTATACTCTCTCTCCTACTACATTCAAGTTCTCTCTCCTCACTTTATTTATAACTACTTAAATATCTATGTTATTACCATAATAATTATAAAGAAGATGAAGAGGATCTAGTATGGTTGGAGTGCAAGCTCAAAAAGTAACTAGGGCAAATAGGATGACTAGCAATTTTACCTAGTATTGTTGTACATAATCCTAACCCAATGGTAGCCGGGCGTGAGCTACCAAAGAAGCACAGGGCATCCCCTTCTAGAGCTTGCTAATTTTAGAGAGGATATGTGCACTCAATAATGAGCTAGCAAGGCTTCCTTTATTTTTTGAAAATTTCATATTTAAAAAATAAAAATTTAAAGACTTCGGGTTCCACTTGGAGCTAAGTACAATGCTATCTCAATTTAGCTAATGTGGTAGGACCCATGCTTACGAATCATCATTGGGAGTTTGTATGCGAAACCCATTGAAGACAATAATTGAACAAGTGGCCAAGTACATAGTATTAGGAGGCTCACCTAGAAGCTATTTTGAGACTCCATTGTGGATGCCCTTACTCCCCAAAAGATGGCTGTCATCCAAATAACAGCAAAGATTAAGGGGAGCAGAAGAGCTCCCCATCCAGTTCTACTTTCTTCAGGCTTAAACCGGTCCAATATTGATGATCAAAATCGTGCCTCATGTAGATCTCGTCGAGTACTTCAACTTTGCAAAAATTCATTTTGATCGTATAACGTTCAATACCCAATCAGAAAGAATTTACCTTTAAAAAGAGGAAAAAAGTTTCAATCCAGTGTGTCTGTATATTTTTATAAAGATTGATGTGATCTGATTAATTATTGAATGGTATAAGATCACACGAATTTTTGTATAGTTGAAGTACTCAACGAGATCTACATAATCTACGATTCCGCTCATCTATGTAGACCCGATATGAGCCCGAAAAAGACAGAACGGGATGGGGAGCTCTTCTCCCATGAATAAAATTTGAAAGGCCAAGATGGCTGCGAGCTTCGCCTCTGGCTCGAACCAAATGGATCGTATTTATTGAGCAAATCACAAAACATATTATGAAAGCTCAACAACTCCTTTCATGGACTGCTGGGAAGGCAATTCGAGTTTACTTCTCTTTCTGCTTGTAGTAAATTGTAAAAGGAATTCTTCACCAAACTACATATTTTTGTCATCCAAACACTTCAATAATTTAACCAATGGCTTGTAACCCAACGGTTATTTCCTGGTTCTCCTACAAGGGAGACAAGGGTTTGAGCCTCGGCAGAGGCGTTTGGGGTTTAGAGCTATGAATAGCTTCTAAACTCCCTTTAAACCAACTCACTAACTTCCCTGTTAACTACCCACTGGTGTGTATCGAATAACAAAAAAAAAAAAAAAACACTTCAATAATTTACCCTCCCAAATTCAGAATGTAAAAATAGTTGCCTCCAAAACCTCCCCATTCAATACCAATACAGAGTGCCCTAATGTTGGAGGCATGTGAGGGCTGCAGTTGAAAGTTTCCCAGGAACGACGAGACAGCAATTTAGACAAATGTGTGGGCCTTGGGACCACAACCCCACCGTCAAGGCCTTTTGTCACAAGGCAGAAAGGACTCAAACGCATCCCGTGACTCACAATTTGGTTCTTGTGAAACACCCTCAACCACGAGAAATACTTGGGTGCCGGTCGCGTATGGTCACATGCTACCTGATCGCACATCTCGGCCATTTAAAAGTGTTTTGGACGGTCCAGATTGCAAATAGAGAAAGAGGAGAGAGAAAGAAGAGAGAGAGTGGAAAGATATATGGACCCTCCAAAACACTTTTGGACAGTAGAGGTGCGTGATCGGGCATCACGTGGCCAATCCCGACCGACACCCAAGCTTTCTCCTCAATGACAACGACAACCACAAACAGAGACTGATGATTCATGGATATAATATGAAACACGAAAGTGGAACCGAATTACACGACATTCTTTGTGAATGTTATGGGGGAATGGAACTAATATTGTATAAACTGTAGATCTTATCATAAGACTCAAAGAAAATATGTTCATATTTTTTTCATGAATTAAAAAAACTCATTGATATCTAGGGAAATTGTTAAAAAAACATTTGAATTTTTCTAGAAAAAAAATGCATTATTTAACCCAAAAAATGCATATTTTTAAAGACCAAGGTTTGCGCGCGGGACACTTATTTTAGAACAGGGGGAGTATTATTTTACGAATTGGACTATCATTTTTGGAACGAAGGTAGTCTTGTATCAAGTAATCCAAGTATTGAAAGAGTTTGAACTCTTTGCACGTAACTTTGTTCGGGAAGAGGTGTTAGAGAGGTTTTTTAGGAGTAGTAAGTGGAGAGAGAATGTTTTTGAAAATCGGACTGAGAGATGGGGAAAAAGGATTTGAACTCAAACCCGAACACAGATATAAATACAAAAGCATAGTATTGCAAATATGCTTATTTGACATACAAAACGAAATTTCGACTCGAGTTTATTGATTAACTTAACAAGCCGAGCTAGAACAAACGACTGCCAGACCAACCTCCGAGCTAGTTGGTTTGCACCCCAGCATGTGCTAGCCAGTTCAGTGTAAATTTGAGCTGAAGTAGACAACACAATATACTCAACAGATACCATAAAAGAAGCAGACCCAAAAAAAAATAAACAAACAGCGCAGAGAGAAAGACTTGACCAGAACAGAAATTGCCTTCAAAATTTGGAATGATTCTATGTGTTGATTGTCTCATCATATTTCTCAGAAAGTCAGAATCAACCAAACAATTCCCATATCGTACTATCACATGCTTACACTTATCCTCACCTCCCCATATGTTCGAGCCCCATTATGTACATTTCATGAGTGGGGCCCACTATGGGTTCTACACAAATAATTGGAGTCGTTCAATAATTCTAAAATGTTTTTTCTGAGTAGGCTCGTAAACTATTAGCTTAAGTGAATATGCGTAAGTCCTTGATCCAGTAGTTTAATTTTTATTTAGAATTCAGGATTCAAACTTCTGAACGGCTCGAATCTTTTATGCGGACACCTTAGTGAGCCCCCCACACATGACTTGTACATTATGCATGAATGGTTTGTACCCCTATCATTTCTGCATACGGTAATTCAAGGGGTACCAACCCAAAGTAGAGACGGTAGAACGACTGCGCTCAGGGATCCACTTATGGATCTCACACAAGTGATCCGAACCGTACTTTCATCTTAAAATATTTGTTGGAGTGACCCCGCGAGAAATCAGCTCAATCTAACATGTAGAAGTGGTTGATCCAAAATTCTCTTGTTTCATTCAAAATTTGTACACCCCCGCGTGTACCCGTAGACGTGTTGTCCAGCATATCTTCACTCTCCTCTTCACCCCCACCAAAATCAATCTCTCTCACTCTCTCTCTCCCCTGACCCACTTTTCCCTGTTTTAGCCATGGCTAACCAACTCTCAAAAATTCAGGCACACAGAGAAGTACACCAGCACTACTACTACTACTCCTCGTCATGAATCATGAAACTGGTTTTTCTCTTCAACAGTTTCTTTCCTGTTTCATACATACCTAACCAACTTTCAGATTCTTCATGCACCTAGAGAGAGAGAGAGTAGAGAGAGAGAGAGAGAGTGAAAGCATTCATGACAATGCATTTTCTTGAACTGTTCTTGTTCTCATTGCTCATTTCACTAAGCACCATCACAGCAAACTCCTCCCCAAATCTCCAACTAAACGACGACGTACTCGGCCTAATCGTCTTCAAATCCCATCTCCATGACCCTTACTCAAACCTCCAATCATGGAACGAAGACGATGACTCCCCATGCTCATGGGAATTCATCCAGTGCAACCCGTCCACGAAACGAGTCACCCATATCACCCTCGACAACCTATCCCTGTCAGGCAAAATCGCCACTAAAGGCCTCCAAAAGCTCACCTCCCTCAAAACCCTCTCTCTCTCCAACAACAACTTCACCCTCACCACTCTCTCTCCTGAATCCTCCTCCGCACTCTCTCTCATCACTCCCTCCCTCGAAAAACTCAACCTCAGCCGTAACGGCTTTACCGGAGAAATCCCAACTTCCTTGCCAAACGCCACCTGTAGTCTCAAGTTTCTTGACGTTTCTTGGAATTCGTTTTCTGGACAAATCCCAGATGGGTTTTTTGAATCCTGTAGTTCCCTCCGTTTTGTTTCATTCGCTGGGAATTCACTTCAAGGTTCGATTCCCCGTTCGATTACTCTTTCCCCTTCTCTCAGTTACCTAAATTTGTCGAGCAACAGGTTTTCTGGCGATTTCCCGGATTTCGCGAATGGGTATGTTTCATTGACTAGGCTAAGGGTATTAGACCTCTCACACAATGCATTATCTGGGTTTATTCCGAAAGGAATCTCTTTGATACATAATCTAAAGGAGCTCAAATTACAAGGAAATCGTTTCTCTGGAAATCTTCCAGTCGGTACGGGGCTTTGTCCGCATCTGAGCAAGTTAGATTTGAGTGATAATCTCTTCACCGGGTCAATTCCTGATTCGCTTCATTTGTTAAATTCACTAACTTTTTTGAGTTTATCAAACAATATGTTCACTGGGGATTTGCCCAACTGGATTGGCAATATAAGTAGCCTAGAGTATTTAGATTTGTCAAGGAATGGGTTCACTGGAGTCCTACCATTATCCATTGGAGATTTAAAATCACTGAACTATCTTAGTGTGGCTGACAATAAGTTAATTGGATCAATACCCATTTCACTGATGTACTCTACCGAGTTATCGGTGATACGGTTAAGGGGTAATGCCTTCAACGGTAGCATACCGGAGGGACTGTTTGATTTAGGCCTGAATGAGGTTGATTTTTCTGGGAATGAATTGAGTGGATTCATCCCTTCTGGTTCAAGCAAGATATTCGAATCGCTTCGAGTGTTGGATCTGTCCAGGAACAAGCTTAGTGGGGATATTCCAGCTGAATTGGGTCTTTTTTCAAAATTGACGTACTTGAATCTGTCATGGAATGGTTTACATTCTAGGATTCCACCAGAGCTGGGGTACTTTCAGAATCTAACTGTGTTGGATCTGCGAAACGCTGCCTTGTTTGGATCGATACCGGGAGATATATGCGATTCGGGTAGCTTGGGGATCCTGCAGTTGGATGGAAATTCATTGACAGGTCCAATTCCTCAGGACATTGGAAACTGCTCATCTCTCTACTTGCTGTAAGTCTCACTGTTTGTTTAGCAGCACAAGGATATCTAGATATGGTTCACTTAGCAAATAGAAATGATTCTCCAAAAGATTTGAATTTGTTTTTCTTTTCTTGTAAAAAGTCATAGAGTCTAACCCTTCAATATCATGTTGCATCCATTTCAAACTTTGCGGTAGTTTTCGGTTCGCTGGATCAATTGAGGATTGGAATAGTCATTTCTTATCCTGTCAATACATAGCTATATCTAACTTGGTGATTGTTGATTTCATTTTGTTGTATATTCTTTCCCTTTTTCGTAAACGTTTCGTTGGAGCAAGCATTCAAGGAGAATGAGCATCCCATTTCAGCTTTCATCCCAGTCAACCAAACACGGTCTAACGAGTCCAATATTTGTTGAATATGGTGTAGAGAAAGTAATAAAATGCATTCTTTTAAGTGAAAGGAAAACTAATATGGATTTGTAGCATCGTTAAAATCGTATAGACATAATTGCATGATTTAGCTATGAATCCATGCTACCTACATGCGTATTGTCCTGGGCCAAAATGCTGGCTCCGGCACTGCTTATTGTTCTTATGTTTCCAACTGAATCTTGATGGGAGAAAAAAAAAACATGTACCAATTAAGATTTTCTTGTTGCAGGAGCTTGTCCTACAACAGCTTAACTAGTTCAATTCCCCAGTCAATTTCCAAGTTAAACAAGCTCAAGATTCTCAAGTTGGAGTCCAACCAGCTGAGTGGAGAGATACCACAAGAGCTTGGAAAGTTGGAAAATCTACTTGCAGTCAACATATCATACAACAGACTCACAGGCAGGCTCCCTGTTGGAAGCATATTCCAAACCTTGGATCAAAGTTCTTTGGAGGGTAATTTGGGCATTTGTTCACCCTTGTTGAAAGGACCATGCAAAATGAATGTCCCAAAGCCTCTAGTTCTTGACCCACATGCCTATGATAACCAAATGGGTGGTGGTCAAAAACCACAAGGCGAATCCGAAAATTTCAGCCACCATAGTAAGTTCCTCAGCGTCTCAGCTATAGTCGCGATTTCAGCAGCTGTAGTGATCATAGTTGGTGTGGTGGTTATAAGCCTGGTAAATGTCTCTGCTCGAAGGAGGCTCATGTTCATGGACAACGCGCTGGAAAGCATGTGCTCGAGCTCAACGCGATCAGGAAGCATCCTAGCAACGGGAAAGCTCGTGTTGTTCGATAAAAAGGCACCTCTGGATTGGACTAGTTCTAGCCCTGAATCCTTACTTGGGAAGGCAGCTGAAATCAGTGGGGGTATTTTCGGAACGGTTTATAGAGCGACATTGGGAGAGGGTGGAGGAAGAAAAGCAGTTGTTGCAATCAAAAAGCTCGTGACATCAAACATAATCCAGTACCCAGAAGACTTCGATCGTGAAGTTCGAATCCTGGGGAAAGCAAGGCACCCAAATTTGGTACCCCTTAAAGGGTACTACTGGGCTCCTCAGTTGCAATTTTTGGTTTCCGATTTTGCCCCTAACGGGAGCTTACAAGCGAGACTACATGAAAGGCCCAAGTACTCCACCCCTCCTCTGTCCTGGCCGACCCGATTCAAAATCGTGCTGGGGACAGCAAAGGGACTGGCATACTTGCACCATTCGTGTCGCCCGCCAATCATTCACTACAACATAAAGCCGAGCAACATTCTTCTTGACGAGAACTTCAACCCCAAGATATCGGATTTTGGCCTGGCCAGGCTGATTAAGAAGCTGGACAAGCACGTGATGAGTAGCCGGTTCCAAAGCGCATTGGGATACGTGGCTCCCGAGCTAGCATGCCAGAGCCTAAGGGTGAACGAGAAGTGTGACATATACGGGTTTGGTGTGCTGATACTCGAACTCTTGACCGGTAGGAGGCCGGTCGAGTATGGGGAGGACAATATGGTAATTCTCAGCGATCATGTGAGGGTAACGTTGGAACACGGAAATGTACTGGAATGCGTTGATCCGGAGATGAACGAGTATCCGGAGGAGGAGGTGCTGCCGGTTCTGAAGTTGGCTCTGGTTTGTACTTCTCAGATACCGTCGAGCCGGCCTTCGATGGCGGAGGTGGTGCAAATACTGCAGGTTATTAAGACCCCAGTTCCACAAAGGATGGATCCATTCTAGTTCGAAATCAAGTTTTCTTACTGTTTGATTTCATTTCTGCCATTCTGTTGGCATTTGTACTCTGCATTTTTTTTTTTCCTTTGTCTAACAAACTTTTCCAATTTATCATTTGTCAATTTTAGTGCTGTTTTTGGTGTCATTTATAGGAGAAAAACTTGGGTGCTAGCTAGCTGCGTACCACGTGGCGATACCGAGCCCGCATCTCAGCCGTCCAAAACACTTTTGGACCGTCCAAATTTTAAATATACTATTACCGGTAAGAGTGTATTTAAAATCCGGACCATCAAAATACTTTTGGACGACTATAATGAGGCGCTACAGGTACCATGTCAGACACCACGTGTACCCTACACGCACCCAAGTTTTTCTCCATTTATAGGGTTGCATGGTGGATCTAAAGGTTCAAATTTCCAACCATTTGATCTGGGATTTACGTTTATATTTTCTCATGTCAAACACTTGAATGATTTATTGACCTGAATCCTTTAATGAGAAAAATGCTTATAAAATTGGAGAATCCGGTGGTCCACATCTCCAAAACTTTTGGAGACCAATAAAATTCTTAAGTCACACCAAAAAAATTTGTAACTATAATAGTAAAAAGAGACGTAACATTTTTTTTGGGTGTACTGTACACTCATACTTGTAACTTCAAAAATAAAAATAAAAAAAGGCAACGGCTACCATATAAATACGCAACAAACAAGCCAGAAAATATACATGCCATCCTCCAAAATTACTCGTACCATATGGTTTTGATGTACACCCCTTTTGTACCTAACCAAAACCAAATGTAACTTACACCGAAATCACGCATAACATACGCCAAAAAAAATTATGAATACTTTCCTCCTGAGAAGATTTTGCGTGAGGGGTACCACATCATCCCTACCCTATTTGCACCCAAAATTTTTGAGCCATCCAAAAATGCAACGGACGGCTCGGATTGAAACCCACTTTTTCCTTTTCTTTTTTCTTTTTTCTTTTTTAAAATGCATCCAGCACTTTTAATCAGAGCCGTCCGTTGCATTTTTGGACGGCTCGGACGTGCGTGAGGGGTACCACGTGATACCTCATGTGTACCCAAAATTTACTCCATTCTCCTACTATAAAATTATGTATATGGTGTGGATTTGACGTAAGTGGATATGATGTGAAGTTTAACAGGGAATGAATCAAGAAAGTATTTTTATGGGTAAAATTTCTAAGTATGAACATTTAAAAAAGAAAACGTGAGTGCATAAGGGGCAGGACCCAATCTTTCAAAATGAAGGTCTTGTTCCAAAAGGGCCATTTTTCTCAGGGCTCTGGTACAAGTTTGGAAATTCACCTCTGAATAGTATTTACTCATTTGTGATCACCATTTGATAGCTAAATTACTAGATACAAACATAGTCGGCCTTGAGCTAAATCTTGAGATGCGGTCGCTTTAAACGTCTTGAAATTTATGATTTTAGGGACTCCGACTTTGGTAGGGTACCGAAAAAGAACTCCTTAAATCACAACCGTGTAATAGTCCAACAACAAAGGACTTCTATCTTTAATCGTCGCTTTAAACCCCCCAAAAGTCAAGGCCCGCACTAGATTTAAAGATATCACAACCCATAAAATGGAGAGAAGCTGGTTGTTTGATAAAAGGAATAGGGAATCCGGCATTGGTAATTATTTGGTACCCAGATAATAGTCCAACAAAAAAGGACTCCTACCTTTAATTGTCGCTTTAAACCCCGAAAAGTCGGGGCCCACACTAGATTTAGAGATATCACAACCCATAAAATGGAGAGAAGCTGGTTGCTTGATAAAAGGAAAATGACCACCAAAAAAAACAAGAGTCTGTGCTTTCACATGCAATGGGTGTCTCTATTTTGTCATTGCTATTCACATCCTTACGCGGTTAGCCTTTGGGCTCTGTCACCCCAAGTCCCAACAAATTTTATTCACAAGTGTGTACTCACATGCAATATAGAGGGAAATAGGTGGCTTTGAAAAAGTTAATTGGGTGTTCGTTAGACGTTGAAAGGCTGTCCTTGAAGGGGCCTAGGATTCATGAAGCGAGTTGAGTCAAGCTTTGACGTAATCAGTTTCAGCTCGGACAATAAGAGTGTTTAATAACTCAAAAGTCTTAGGAAATTATCTTAGTTGTTGTTTATCGATCCCGAGACTTTGTATGTACTCGATTCGAGTGAGATTATAAAGTAGGTCAAGTTTTTGGAATCAAATGCTAAACAATGTATGTTTAGTAATTGTCGAATGTAAATATGGACCGTTTGGTTTGCATGTCGAGTCGAGCTTTGACGTAATTAGTTTTCTGCTCGAATCCGAATCGAGTTAGCTCAAATAATTGAGCTCGAGCTCGGACAATAAGAGTGTTTAATAACTCAAAAGTCTTAGGAAATTAACTTAGTTGTTGTTTACCGATCCCGAGACTTCGCAAGTACTCAATTCGAGTGAGATTATTATAAAGTAGGTCAAGTTTTTTGGAATCAAATGTTAAATACCTCCACCTCTATGGAGTTCTGATTTGCCGATTGTTTGATGCTGGGATCTCTATGATGCTGTTATCGATGTTTAGGGGTTTTTCGATTCTCTGGTTGTTATCGATGTTGCTGGCTTTGCTTGCTTTTGTTTGGCGCAGGGGTAGGAGCTCTTGGTTTGTTTCATTGTTTTGATGTAGTTTTGGGGGGGGTGTCTCAGGTGTGTGTTTTTTGGGGTTTTGGGTTTAGATTCTGGTTGGTATCTTACCACCCTTCTTTTTTAATTTTTCCCCATGGGCCCATGGCGTTTTTAGTCTCGGGTCCGTTTAATCTTTGTAATTCGTTTTTAAAGATTAATAAATTCTTTGCTTAGCAAAGAAAAACAAAGCGTGTTCAGTGATTATCGATTGTTGATTTTCGATTGTGAATATGGACTGTTTGGTTTGCAGGTCTTATTAGCTTATTTTCTCTTGACTAAAAAAATTTATGGGGTAATGACGGGACAGTGGGATAAGCCTGGCAACAATTTCCATTTAAATGACACACTTTTTGGAAATCATGGGACATTGGGTAGAGGAAAAGTAATTCCAAACTCATGGCACGCCAACTCTAAGCAGACAAAAATACCCTTGGCTTTAAAATTCTTCACAAATGAACCCCACTCTTTTCTCCAATCCCAATTCAACGCAGATCCCTGTTTCTCTCTCTCTCTCTCTCTCTCTCAACATTACACCGATAACTTAGTCTTCCTCATTCTGGTGCAATGTTATTCTCAAAATGTGCAAAATAATTCACTCAAGGTGCAATATTATTTCATTTAAGGAGCAATTGTTAGTTTTTCCAAAATAAAAAGTTGGATTTATATATCACACTAGCAATTTAGTCTCTCATTTGGGTGCAATGTTATTATCAAAGGGTACTCAATGTGCAATGTTGTTTCATTTAAGGAGCAATTGTTATTTTTTTCAAAATAAAAAGTTGGATTTAAATATCACACTTGCAACTCTCTCATTCAGGTGCAATGTTATTATCAAAGGGTGCCAAAATAATTCATTCAAGGTGCAATGTTGTTTAATTTAAGGAGCAATTGTGATTTTTTTTCAAAATAAAAAGTTGGATTTATATATCACACTAGCAACTCTCTCATTCGGGTGCAATGTTATTATCAAAGGGTGCCAAAATAATTCACTCAAGATGCAATACTGTTCCATTCAAGGAGCAATTGTTATTTTTTCCACAATAAAAAGTTGGATTTGTATATCGCAATAGCAACTCTCTCATTCGGGTGCAATGTTATTATCAAAGAGTGCCAAAATAATTCACTCACGGTGCAATGTTGTTTCATTAAAGGATTAAAGTTTTTCTTTTTCCTACCCAGTCATTCTCATTCAGGTGCAAGACAATTCTGAAAGGGTGACAAAATAATTCACTCATGGTGCAACATTATTTCATTAACGGAGCAATGGGTATTTATCGCAAAATAAAAAGATGCATTTATACATCATTGACAACCCAATCGTCCCATCCGAGTGCAATGTTATTCTCAAAGGGTGCCAAAGAATTTACTCACGGTGCAACTTGTTTCATTCAAGACTATACATTTTACACATACTGATACAATTGCAAGTGTAGGTATATACAAATTAGATTATATTCTTGATTTCTTCTACTGGTACAAAAAAGTAGGGTCTGTGCCTTGACTCCCATCTCAACAACATCGTAAAATTCAGTCGATGAAGAATCCACAGGTTACCAGTTCAGATCTTCAGCATTCTATGAAAAGATGTCATAGTTGTACACTTGCAAGACAGAAATTAAGAAGAAAGCAAAAGGTAAATTGCAAGACATCAAACTAATTATCACGTGGAGAGATCAAGAATAAGCTCTAAAAATTGGCACATAATGAACAGAGTTTCAAGGAAGAATCAGGGGGTAAACATTGAACAGAACAACACAGTAAGAAATCAAAAGTTCCTTTCAAAAAGTAAAGAAGAAGAGGAAGAAGAAGAAACGCCACCACTACCACTGCAGCTGCTATCAATTAATCCCGAAACCCTAACGCCCAATCGAAAATTCCCAGTACCGTAATCCCAAACTGAAAATGAAAAGCAAGAGACGTTGTGTGTGCCGGATGGTTGGGAAGAGTGGGGCCCGGTGTCGCCGTCCATCACTGTAAATCATTTGCGAGAGATCGAGAGGGGGAGAGAGAGTGCAAGAAAGATGGGATTTTTTGTTTCAGAGAAGGAAATGATCAGGGATGGCAATTTCACCCAAAATCGATGGGTACCCGAACCAAACCGCACCTATTGGGGAGGTTTTTTTTATTTTTTCCTACCCATGGGGCGGATTTGGTTTTTGAAACATGATATCCGACGGGTTTGGATTTGAGTTTGGTCTTAGCAAGTGTTCGGCCAAACCCAAGCCCAAACTCAAACCAAATCCAAACTGATCCATATAATTTTACTTACAGGATATGTTAGCTATCCTCATGTCTTCTATTGCTTTTGAGTCGGCATTTAGCACTAGTGATAGATTGGTGACTCCGCATTGTAGTCGACTTCATCCCAAAACAATTGAGGCATTGATGTTACTTTTTTGTTTTAATATATTATATTTTTCCTTCATATGTTCATTAATGTAATGAATATTAATGCAGGTTTGGTGCGGTTCGGATAAAATCCAAAATCCTTATGGTTTGGTTATGGTGCACTAAAAATTATACCCGTCGGATATCGGTTTGGATTTGGGTATAGATAAATACTTTGGGTTTGGGTACGGTAATCACAAAATGCGGACCAAACCGATCCATTGCCATCCCTAGAAAGGATAGGTAAGGAACTAAAAAAGATGGGTTATATCAGTCCAGCAACATTTTTGTTTCATGTATTTGTAAAGGCCAATTCTATTTGCAACCATGGAAAGGCTAAATTCAACCCACTAACTTTTAATCAATAATGGACAAAAACGCCCTTGCGTAAAAAGACTCTATTATCCTTAATGAGTGGGATGCAAATAGAAAAAAACAATTAGAAACAACCACAAAAATTGTACAACCCTTTATCTCCAACCCATACATTGCTGCCCAAAAAAAAAAAAAAAAAAAAAACCTGAAGAACACACGATCGTGTTCTTATTGTTCTTCCGCCCACCTCAAACCCTAAAAACCTCCTCTTCTCCTCCCACAACTCCATCTCCCACCCACCTCAAACCCTGAAGACTTTCACTCCCGTCCTAATTCCTCACCTCTCCCTCAATGGAGAATCCAATGGAGGTTTCCATGGAAGGTTCTTCACCTACATTTGACCCACAATGCTCCTTTTTTGAAATGGAAGAAACGACAATGGGGGTTAATTTTTCTATTACAAGCTGCAAGGAGGTCGAAAAGGAAGATAATGGGAAGAAAATGGTGGTTTGGGAGCCAAAAATGAGCAAAGAGGTAAGACCCAGATTTAAGTTTCGCGTTTTCGTCATTTGAAATTCGGATTCCCAATGTTGAAGTTGCACATGGTTTTCATTTTTTAAAGTTTGAACTGCATAACTTATTTCGAATGTTAAAACATGATGAAAAAGTTCAAAACAACTAGGTTTAAATTCCCGCCAAATGATTCATTTGTTTAAAACCGAATTTTATACACCTGTTCATATTTTAGAATATGAATTAATACGTTTCTTCAACTTTTAAAATCTGAACCATGGAACTGTAAGGATATTAAGATTTAAATTAATTGTTTATGTCGGAATAGTAGCAAATATTTCATATTTTATTTCATATTTCAAATTAAGACATGTTTTCAATTGTTAAATCTTGATGTTTTGATCATTGAACTTTTATAACTTCCATCTGTTTATCATTCAAGTTTTAATATCCGAATTGTAGGTCAGAGTTCATTTTTTAATAATGTAATTTTTGTCATATTTTCAATTGTTAAAACTTGATGTTTGTTAATCAATATGTATATTTGTGGGATCAATGATTTTTATTTACTTATTGCTTTTTTCAGTGTGACGCTTCAACGCGTGATAGCCACATAGGCCCATCTTCTACTCTATACGATTATGCGGAGTATTTGACAACGGAGGAGGTGAGTGTTAATATTTATATCCTTTCAAATGTGGAAGTCTCAAATTTTACTATGGACTTGATTGTTAATATTTGACAATGGACTTGATTGTTATTTTTGTAATGGCTGTAGGTGTTTGCCACGGATGATGCATTAAAAGATTGGATAAAAAGTACTAGTCAAGCACACGGTCAAGTGACTGTGACCAAGGCCTCTGAGAAAGCCGGAAAGTGTCGTAGGCCAAGGATGAGATTTGCATGTGAACGAAGTGGGAAGTACAGGAAGTGTGTGAAGAAGCCTGATGATATTGATCGGGTTGTGAAGAAGAGAGTGCGCACCACGGGGTCAAAGAAATGTGAGTGCCCCTTTGAATTGAAATGTGTACAAACTTATCAAGGGTGGACTGTTACTGTATTGAACGGCAAGCACAACCATCCTCCGAATAGTCACTTGGAGGGGCACGCGTATGCTGGGAGGTTGTCGTCAAAGGAGGAGGAGGTGTTGGTGGATATGTCATCTTGTCTTGCTAGACCTCGAGAAATATTAACCTCAATTAAACTAACGGATCCTAGCAATTGCACAACAATTAAAACCATCTACAACGTACGGGTGAAGCATCGGGTGAAGGAACTAGCTGGGAGATCTCAGATGCAACAACTAATGTCTCGGTTAGCAAGTAGCAACTACTTTGAGTGGCACCAGACCAATGAGAGCGGCCATGTGATGCAGTTGTTATGGTCACACCCTGCCTCCGTTGAGTTGTTGCGTTCTTTTCCGCTCGTGTTGTTGATGGATTCCACATACAAAACCAACAAGTATAACTTTCCTTTGCTTGAGATTGTTGGCGTGACATCGACAGACTCTACTTTTTCAGTGGCATTTGGCTTCATGGAGTCTGAGAAGGAGGAAAACTACGGTTGGATGTTGGAACGGTTGAAAAGTATCATGGATCCCAATAACTTGCCGTTGGTTATTGTCACCAACCGGGAGTTGGCCCTTATGAATGCCATCGCAATGGTCTTTCCTGGGGCCACCAATCTTCTATGTAGGTGGCATATCTCGAAGAATGTGTATGCAAAGTGTAGGAGGAAGTTCTCTGAGCAGATGTGGAAGACATTTAACCTTAGTTGGGACCTACTTGTGATGTCAGAGAATCCTAAACAGTACAACGCCCACCTTAAATTGATGAAGCAGGATTTTTAGACCGTTCCTGAAGCCATTGAATATGTGGAGCAAAGTTGGTTGGGACCATACAAGGAAAGGTTTGTTGCGGCTTGGACAGACAAAGTAATGCACTTGGGTAACTATACAAGCAACAGGTAAATCCAATCTACGTTGAATTTATTTATTACCTGTTTACTCTTTTACCTAAGTGTAGTGGATAAAGATTTGCCATTTTTTCGATCATAGGGCGGAGTGTGCACATGCAAAACTAAAAAACCATCTTGGAAGCTCCCAATGCAACTTTGCTCGTCTGTGGGAGCAGATTGACAAGTTGATCAACCTGCAGATTACTGAACTCAAAGGCACATTTGAGAGGGAGTTATCATGTTGGCAGCACGAATTCAGGATTCCTCTACTTGACGATATAAGGGGAGTTGTTTCCAAGGAGGCGATGAGAACGATTATGAAGAAAGCAAATGAAGTTGAAATTTTGGTCGCATCGAACCGTGCTTGCGAATGTTCTATTAGGCGCACCCATGGTTTACCCTGCTCTCATGAGATTGCTCCATTCAAGATAGATAATAAGCCTCTACCATTGTCCATAGTACATGATCATTGGAAAAAGCTTTTTCTTGTTGCACCCGCGAAAGATCCTTCCATTACAGAGACGGTCAAGGCTGATTGGGATATATTTTTTCGAAGGTTACAAGAAACAACCGAGGAGCAGCAGAGACATATGATGAAGAAGTTCAAAGAGTTTGTTCATCCTGAGTGCACTTCCCTGGTAGAACCCCAACATAAGGCGCGGGGCCGAGGTCGGCCTAAAAAGGACAAAAGTAGTATTTCGACGCGTAGGCTTCCCTTGGAGTTTGAGCATGTTGAGGCGTCCGTGTCAACTCCGAAGCCGGTGAAGGAGATACCGCGCCGCAAACCCAAAAAATCTGGTGTCAAATCTATACAGCAGTCCTTGCAAAGTGTGAATCCGGTTAAGGACAAACCGCGTGCAATACCAAAAGTTTGTGCAGTTGAAAGTTCCAAACCCAAAGTAGCAACAAATCTTATTCGGAACATGTACTTGAGTGAGTTTCCGGAACCAATAAGACAAGACATTCATATTATTAAGGATGTTAAGTCCGATGGGAATTGTGGGTATCGGGCAATAGCGGCCTTGATGGGTGGCATGGAGGAAGAATAGATGGATGTGAGAAACAAGCTTATTCGGGAGTTGAGTTCGAATTGGGCCCTTTATGATAGAGTTTTTGGCGAGAACGGGAGGGCGAAAGAAGTACACTTCAAATTGTCATACTTCGACAACGAAATTCCCGCGGGAAGGGATAGGTGGATGACAATGCCAGACATGGGACACCTTATTGCTTCCACTTATAATGTTGTCCTTGTCCATCTTTCTATGCGCCAATGTCTTACTTTCCTCCCCCTTTACTCTTGCCCTGCGGCTTCCACGAGCCGAAAAGTTATTGCTCTTGGGTTCGTCAACGAGGGGCACTTTGTTCAGGTATGTTGATATGCTATTTAAGTACATTGAATACAAGGGTGTTGCTTACTTAATGTTGTGATCTTGTAGGTGTTCTTAAAGAATCGTTCCCCTATGCCGCCAATAGCTTGCAACTGGAAGAAATACCGTAGCGAACAAGCAATTGGATGGGAGACACCTTATACATCACAAATTCAACATTTCGAACAAATCATCGACAACAATGTAGCAACGGTTGAGGTATTTGTGGATTAGGAAGTTCTGATTATTATTCTGCAGAAAGGGAAATATATGAATTGCTGTCTGCCTGGGGTATGCCCCTTGTACACGTGTACGCACTTGAAATCTTAATTTCAGGATTATGTGAATCATTCAATTTTTAATATATGAATTAGTTGTATCCATTCACCTTTTAACATCCGAATTATACTAGCTCTTCATGTTCTGAAAGTTGAAGTTGTTGTACCATCTACTCGTGTACTCTTTCTTTCTTTTTAAGTTGAAAATATTGAACAGAATGTAGTCAAATACCAGGACTCCAGAATCTATAGGACTGGTACCACACGCGTAATATTAAGAAAGCAAATAAAAAAATGTCATAATAGGGGTCGGGGCTAACAAAATGCTACCCAAACCCTAGATTCATAACCACTCAAGCTTCTCAAACCCGATTGACACTTCAACATACAAAACTCTCTCTTCAACCTTCTCAATGGCTTGTTATATTCAATTGGTGCGAATCCAAAAAAATGTAAATGTGAATTTGTGGAAAAAGAATATTTAAACTCCATCACGTATTTTTTGAAAAAAATTAATTTCATGTAGTTAGATTGGCACTAAACATGCCTTAGCTAGGTTCTTACGATAGTTCAATTTCTAATTTCTGAAATATTTGTATTCATACATCTTTAAACCTCTGAACTGTTTACCTAATTCATGTCTTAAAACTTGAAATAGTTGATTTTATGTTCAAGACCCAACCAACCCACGATTGTGCTATGTACATGTATAACTTCCAATTCTCATTACAAATGTTTACAACATGTACATGACATGATTTGATGTCGTAAATACAATAGCGTTACATTTTTGAATAAAGATAAAAAATGCTTCGGAGCACAATCTTTTAGATTTAACATCTTTCATTTGCTGTCAATAAATTTAAAAATTATGCCAAGGCCAACTTGTCGAAAATGAAGAGATGACATGCTTGAGGAGCATCACTTTCGGCATCACTCTCAAGACATTGACTTCTATCTCCTGCGTTTGATGGAGAGCCGAATAACCTCCCCATCGAAGCCCTTCTAGAATCGCAAACAGTAACTGTGCAATGCGGGAGTTAAACTCGTTTTCCGTGCCACGCACCGACCACAGTTCTTCTGCCTTGCAATATGGTAAATCCGTTCCACGTGCCTGGACCTTTTCATTCTGAATAATCCAGGGTAGTGAAACAAGATTAGACAAATAGAATAGGCTTTTATTTTGCCTGGATCTTTACATTCTGATAAAGTTTATAGACACTAAATACTCCCAATAACTGTGACAACCCACTATCCAACAAAATAACTTCATCGAAGGCAGCTGCAAACATTGGTATGAATGCATGTAATTTGAACTACAAGCCATGAGTGAAGATATGAAATATAGGTCAGACATTGGGATGAATGCTTTTGTTTTGTGAGAAATGACACCTATATATATGTAGAACTCCATTATTGAAAATTGGGTTCCAATTAGCCAAGAACGGGATGTAGGGGAAGTAATTGCGAACCTCGGGAATCGAGCCGATGGGACGAGTCAATGACGCCACCACATGGGTGGGTCCAACTCTCCCCTCAATTATTGAAATTTGGGTTCCAATTAGCTAAGAACGGGATAGTAAGGAAGTAATTGCGAACCTTGGGAATCGATCCGATGGGACGAGTCAATGATGCCACCACATGGGTGGGTCCAACTCTCCCCTCAATTATTGAAAATTGGGTTCCAATTAGCCAAGAACGGGATAGAAAGGAAGTAATTTCGAATCTCGAGAATCGAGCATATGGGACTAGTTAAATTGAATTAATCCACAAGAGTGTGATTTGTTTGCCATATAATTTCAAAGTTTTTTTGTTAATATTATCCACACGAGTGTGATTGTTTTTTCTTTTTTTTTTTTTTTTGTGACGCCCGTCTCCATTCTAGCAATATCTTTATTTTTTATTTTAGGTTGTTAGATACACACACACACACACACACACACACACACACATATATATATATATATATAAGAAGTGCTAAGTAATTTTATTTGTACTTTCTAAAAATAAAGTATATGTTAATGGAGACTAGAATATATATGTATATAAAAGAAAAAAAAGGGTGACGGAAAAAAAAAGGGATATCATTGTAATGTGGTACTAGTACCTAATTAGTGGTACCAGTACCATAGAAGTGTGAAACTTTATAGGTAGGTATCGGTACCAATAAATTAAAGTACCGGTACCACGGGTTTATTGAGAGGGACGGGAAAAAAAAAAAAAAGGCAAAAAAAGAAGGGCCAAAAAGAAGGCCAAAAATAAGAGAATCGGGGTGTGGGGTTCCATCATCTCCCCATCTTCTCTCTCTCTCTCTCCTCCATAACGAAGGAAAAAAAAAACCCTAACTCCATAACCACTCTTTCTCCCTTCTCAATCTCTCAAATTGACCCACAAACCCATCAAATCCGACTCCCACATCCCAAATCTTCCACCAAAATCCAATCTTATAACCACAAAAACCCCCAATTTCCGCCCAACCTTCTCAAACCCGAACCCCATAATTCCTGAAATTCTCTCTCTAACCTTCTGAATGGCTCGTTTAATCCGAATGGTGACCACCCATAGTAGAAACTCGACAATTACTCTACCTCTATGGGTTTTGGTGCTGCTGTTTGTGTGTTCTATTTCTATGGTTGTCATCACAATGAGTAGGACGGCTGGGTCAAAGAGGAAGGAGGGCTCGGTTTGTACCGCAAAGAAGACGAAAAAGAGGAAGAAGGACGGCAAAAATATACGAAAGCGATGGGAGGAGTCAATTCCAAAGAGGAAGGGTTTCACGTGCGAACGGCAAATCGAGGAGTCGAGCTTGGAGGGCACCAACTTAGCCGAGCTTATCAAAAGCCGAGGTTTGACTCATTTCTTCAAACCAGTTAAGGGATATGTTGTAGAATGGGTAATGGAATTTTACAAGAACATGGAAATTGTTGAGGGGGAAACCCAGTGAATAAAATCAAAAGTGGGAGGTAAAGAGCTCACGATTACTCCCAATGACATTGCCATGTACTTAGAATATCGGAGACCTCATTGGACTAAAATTGGTTACCCGGGTCATTTTAACACTGCACCTGAATCGATTAGGGCTGCATTGTTTGTTGATTATAAAAATAACCATGGATCAGGGGGGTTGAAGGATAATTATCGTACAATGAACAAACTTTTGTATTGTAATCTATTACCCCGTGGGAAAGAGAAAGTACCCCAAGATGAACAGGTGAAGTTTTTGTACGTCTTTGCTGTCGAATGGAAAACGACAATTGACTTCGCCCTCTGGATTTATAATGAGCTTGTCAAGTTCAGAATGGAGCCGAAAATGCAAAGAAATTTTCCTTTCCCGGCAATGATTACTCACTTTTGTTTGGAAGCTGGGTTGAAGCTATATACTACGTACAAGTACAAGAAAGGCCCGGGCCCAATCGACACGGGTACTCAAAACAAAAGTAAATCAGTCATCAGGTGTGCATCAGAAGGCATAACCCAATCACATAAACAAATCAATGATCCGACCGAAGCTCCATCAACCTCTGCACCGAAACAAAAGGGTTCGCAATCAAAGATGATGAAAATTCTGAAGTCCATACTTTGTCGTCAAGTTGAAATACAGGAGGATCAGAAACGAATAAACAAAAAGGAGGAGTTGCATCATTTGACTATTTGCAAGATTGCGGAAAAGTTAGGTGTGGAAATTGACGCGTTGGATGAAGGCTACTCCGATGGTCGGGCGACTGGAGAGCATATAAGCCCGGAGAGTAGTGGCCCGGAGAGTAGTGATGGGGGTGTTTCTTTGTCGGAAGAGGACATTGATCCGGGGGATGTTTAGTATGTAGAGTTATAATGGGGTCGGTGGTAGTCTATGTTATTTTTAGTCATTTTGGAGTCATGTTCTTTGTTTATGTATGTAGTGGTACTAAGTAAGTAATTCGAATGGCGAATGGGTAGTGACCAATGATCCATGGGTAGTTCCTCTTAATTGCCTTAGTATGGCTTCTTAAATTTTTTGGCTTTTGGTTACATGAACCCATCTATCTTAATTGCGTACATGGTTTGATGATATTTTGGATGGCATTCTAGTTGGAATTAGAATACATGTTCAACTTAATGTGCTGAACGGTTATATTCAACTTGTATGAGCTTTCAATTTTTAGAAAATGAATTATACATAATTGTTCATATATTAAGTAATGTACTTTAACAAATATTTCATACCTTAGGAATTGAAACTAAACAAACTTGAAATTCTGTGGAAACAGTTATTCAAATTCCCACTACAATATTCTACAAATAATAGAGTTTATTAAAAACAGAAAAATAAAAAAAGTAACTGGGCGTCATTCACTGACTCAGTGGTTGAGCCAAATTCCGTTGAATTTGGGTCGTCACACCGTCGGCAATGGGACGACATCCCCCGGTACGTGCACACACTTCTGTTGCAGATACCGACCATATTTGTTGCCTGGACCCTTACAATCTGATTAAAGTTCATAAACACAAAGGAAGTTGGTTTGTGTGCGAACCCACTATCCAACGGAATAGCTCGCCCGAGACAAGTTGCAATTACAATGATTTGGATGACTGTATATACTTCATATTATAGGCCATGGAGATATAGAAAACCATATACAAACCTAAGTTTTTTAGACGATTTTTTAAAAGAAATGATATCACGTATTATATAGGACTCCATAGGGAAGATAAGTACGGTTGCATTTAGCCGAAAACGGAACGTGGGGGAAGTAATTTGGAACTTCGGGAATTGAATTGATGGGACGATTCAATGACGCCACCCACATGGGTGGGTCCAACTCTACCCCTCAATTACTGAAAATTGGGTTCCATTTAGCCGATAACAGGAGTTGGGGAAGTAATTTGGAACTTTGGGAATTGAGCCGATGGGATGATTCAATGACGCCACCCACATGGGTGGGTCCAACTCTACCCCTCAATTACTGAAAATTGGGTTCCATTTAGCCGATAACGGGAGTTGGGGAAGTAATTTTGAACCTCGGGAATTGAGCCGATGGGACGAGTCAATGACGCCACCACATGGGGGTGGGTCCAACTCTCCCCCTCAATTACTGAAAATTGGGTTCCATTTAGCCGATAACGGGAGTTGGGGAAGTAATTTCGACAATAAGGGATACATGAATATAAATAAAAAGGGGACAATGAAATTATAAAGAGGAATTTCTATCTTGATTGTTTGAGTATAGCACAAGCTGAAAGAAACCAATGAATAGAGACGACCCGAAATGGAAAGGCAAAGCCATTGTAGAAAGTAGTAAAAAACTATGCCTGGGACATAGAATTCCAGGCCCAGCTGGTGTTCTTCAGGAGGCAATGGAAAGGAGAGCGGCTGGAGAGGCTGTGGAGACTATGAACACACAAGAATTTCTTCATCGAGCCATAATGGTAGAAAGTGAGGACACTGATTTCGTCAACAACTCTGCATGGTTAACTGCTGTTCGCGAAGGGTACCTACAATGCCCTGACTACAAAGATTTGGCTACTATTAAAAACTTTACGAAATACGCGCGGGTGCCACTTGTGAGTCTACTTGGACAATTTATCCTAAAACTTCAATTGTGATGGTGTGTTAGCCTCGTGATGTTTAACTTTACCGTGTCGTTCATGGTGTAGGTTGTTGCATTGGTGAAATCATGCGTATTTAACGAATTACGAGAGCCAATGCTGGAGTTGAAGGTAAATCAATTTTTAATTTTTTTTTCCGGATTTATTTTTGTCACTAAAATCATGGTTCCGAAGAGGTATGTGTAATTAAAATTGTTTTGCCTTACATCAGGATCTCACAGGATCAGTACGGGCAATGGTTCACCACAAATGTCACGAGGAAGGAGTGTTTCCAGGGATACTTAACACCGGTAGCTGCCTCGTACTGAAGCAAATTGTAATATGGAAACCCGAACGAACTCCATATTTGAATATCACACTGCCAAACGTTGAACGTGTGATTGAAAAATCAATGTTAGATTAATCACTACCTTCATCATATATTAGAGTGGTTTTTCTGTTGTTTGAGAAATTGCTATTTCTGAGGTGAATGGGCGTGGAAAATAAATGAACTAAATTTATGTTGGATTGACGAAAATACTAATTCTATGATTTTATTTTCCATATATTAATATATGAATACAATGTAAATTAGCACATATTAAGAAATGAATAATATATATATTTTCATATTCCAATATATGAATTTCCACAATATTGTAATTTCGATAACATGGTACCGGTACCATGTTATCTTGGTATTGGTACCAAACCACTATATGACCTACAGCCTTCTGAGGTACCGGTACCATGTTATCTTGGTACTGGTACCAAACCACTATATGAGGTACCGGTACCATGTTATCTTGGTACTAGTACCAAACCACAATATGACCCACTGCCTTCTGAGGTATCGGTACCACGTTATTGAGGTACTGGTACCTTTCAATTAGATGGTGTCAAATAGGAAAGCGACAAAGAACAAACATTGAGTTCAATTTTAAGAACATGAATTAACCATAACTATTCATCTGTTAACCAATGCAATTTAACCAACATTTCAAGCATTATGAATTGAAATTAACCAAACTTCAACTCATATTCTAGTAATCAAACTTCAATTAACCATAACTATTCATATGTTAACCAATGCATTTTAACCAATATTTCAAGCATTATGAATTGAAATTAACCAAACTTCAATTCATATTCCAATAATCAAACTTCAATTCAAGTAACCTAACAACGACATGACATACATAATAGAAAAATCCCCAAATACAAAGTCACTCCAACTTGCTTACATACATACATAATGTCAAAAGGAGGACCTGATATATAAAGATATAGCGAAATATAAAGATATAGCCATTACATACAAAATGCATCCCAATTAGTACAACGGAACAAGGTATCCGTAATTGAAGATTACACCAAAAGGGGACGTCATACACAAGATATCCATAATAGTCTTAGTTCAACAGTAAGTCATGATCCAAAAGTACTAGTATCCACGAGAATAAATACATCATGTCGTGCCGGTTAGAACCCCCCTAATTTGAACAAGTGTCTGTCGGAGATGATGTCACATCCAAAGCACCATCCAACAGAGCCACTGCTTCCGCGATTCGCTCGGCCGCACGCCCCGTACCCTCCACCTCTCCCCGATTGGGTCCCACCCTATAGTGAGAGACTTTCCTAAACCATGGGAGATAATCAGGGGTACACTCCCACGACACTCCAGGTCTAAGAAAGACCCCTTTATCATCTGGCAATAAGTGAATTCCCCAATTCTCCCAAAATCCGTATGTCCATTCATCCCCACCTTTACCACCTCGTTCAGGTGCAATTGGAGGACCCGGAACAGATTGCACTAGCCCTAATTGCCTCAACACTCTGTCTGGCATGTACGGCTCAACAACGCTTAAGCAGTGGATGCATCCAGTGTAGAAAGCAATGTCAAGTAACACATCCCTTTCATTTTTGTAGGGCTCGAACATGACCTGGAATTTCAAAAAAATATCAACAGAATAAGACTTCAATGTTTTCCATTGAAGGGAATATGATCTCACAAATGGTGTCTATCTACCTGGTCAGGTTGCAAGTTGTCCAAGAGTTGGCGGTAACGGAGAGTGGAGTCGGTAGTGACCTCACGGCGTGACAACCAACGTCGTGCCCGTGCCAAGTCATCCGTATAATTGGGATCAATACCATTACGCAAAGAAGGAAAATGCTCCTGGATCCAGGCCTGCACATAAGTTACACATAATAACAAAATGGAAGAAGAATCTAGGGCCATTTTCCCAAATTAAATACTAAATGCAAGGACTCTTACGATTTCGTACCTCCAACAATGTAGTGTATCCACTCAATTGCTTAGCGTTTCCGTTGCTTGCTTGACCAAGTTGCCTATACAAATATGCCAACCCCGCTGCCCCGAATGCGTAACTACTCACATTTTGTAGGTCCTCCAATACACCTAGGTACGAAACACGAACCCGAACCCCCGTCTTATCCACAAATAGCGTGCTCCCTAGGACATATAGCAAGTATGCCCGTGCACAACAATCCACCCTCTCATCCAAGTCATCATCACTTACGTAAGAAAAATTTTCCCTCAACCAATCAAAGGTCACACCCCCGTGTATAAGCGCCTCCTTCGCTTCCTCCTCTGTAACCCCAAGGCAAGTCTGCAACAAAGTCAAATTATCCTTCTCAGGTGTCCGTATTGCCGACCCTGTAACAGGAATACCAATCAACTGGTGCACATCATCAAGTGTGATGCCCATCTCCCCGAAATCTAAGTGGAAGCTGTTTGTCTCTGGGTGCCATCTCTCCACAAATGCTGACAGTAAGACCTTGTTACAATAAGGATATGTAGCTTTGCACAACGGAAGTAGACCTGACTGATTGATCCTTTGTTGCAACCTTTCATTTGTAATGGTCCACTTTTTCAAGGTACTGGAGTGGCAGTAAACCTTCAGTACCCCACGCTCTCGTCCCCTCAAAATATTTGCTACAACATGGTCCTTGAAACCAATTAACAACCGGGGGTCTTCAGGTCCAATCGTAGGCTGGTTCGCATCCACCCCAGCCTGACCACGCCGATTTCGATGGCGCTTACGACGACGACCCTGACATTCTTGATCCACCACCTCCTCCTCAAGACCTTCCTCCTGAAGAGCCTGTTCCTCACGAGCCTCCTCAACAACTTCCTCCTCAAGAGGTCCCTCCTCAAGACCCTGCTCCTCACGAGCATCCTCAACAACTTCCTCTTCAACAACTATGTTGTGTACGTCATTATCCACCTCCTCTACAATCGGAGACTGAATAGATGTATATGTCATAGGTTTGTCTTTCTTCTTCTTCCCTTTACTCTTCCTTTGTAGTGATATAAGCGGAATTTGCTATGCCATTTTAAAAAAAAAATGGATAGCATACTACTGAAGGAAAAGTAAGTTATGGATAGCATACAAGTAATGAGAGATAAAAAATGGATAGCATACAAGTAATGAGAGATAAAAAAAAATAAATTATCTATCATTACTTGTAATGCAAATTTTTTTTCAATTCAATTGAACTTCCAATTTCCTACCTTGATATGTAATGTTCACATATTAAAATTTGAAAAGTACTTGTCTGTTCAAACTTTAAAATGTGATATGTATAATACAAGATTTTTTTCCCAAAAAAAATCAATTTCAAAACACCATTCATATGTTGAAAACACCATTCCATGTTTAATTTCCATTTATGATCACATTAAAATATTTTGTTAATACCTCATCATCTTCATAGGGTTCCCGTGGCGTAGTTTCCACTCTCATTTGCATTCCTGCGGCAGAGGCTTCCCGTGCCGTAGTTTCCTTCATCCCTTTTTTTAGGCGCCTATATTGCTTCTGTACAGCCTCACCAACCGATGCACAGGTTACTTCCTAAAATACATATAGATCATTGATATATAGTAAAATAAAATTAAAAAATTATGTTTAACCTCATCTTGTTCCATACATACTCAAATGATTATTTGTTTACCTTATCATGTTCCGCACAAGGCTCCTTATTCGTGGCTTCGTTTTCCTTGCTCTTCATCCTCCTTTGCCTTTCTGAAGCGGTAACCCGTTTACGGATAATTACCTGCAAAACAAAATAACATATTGCGAAATCAACCTATGAATAGGTTCAGTTTAGAATCCAAATAATTTGTATTGCAACTTATACTTGCATAATATATGTCATAATCAATCAGGTATTAAAATTTGAAATGTAATAGTCTGTTCAGAATTTAATATCTGAAACGTACAAGTCAAGTCAATTCATAAAATTAGGAACAAAACTATAAAATTAGGATGAAATTTATAGCACCACACAGCAAAGCCCTTGAAGTTTCACAAAATGCCAAGAACCAACAGACTTTTACATCTAAGGTTGTCAAACAAAATAGGCAATTCCATACAAATTTTGAAATAGCCATTGCGAAAACACCACATTCTTCTATAGAAACTTGTGAAACAAAGCATCCAAAAAAAAAACATGTAGAAGAATAAGATATCCAAAACATGCCCATCAAGTGAAAGAAAACTAACAAACATCAAAGAAAACGTTTCATCTATTTTTGTTCCCTTTCTTGTATAAGCATCCAAAAGAAGAATAAGATATGCTCCTACATCAAACTCCATCACGATCACAAAGCTCTTATAAAAAAAATTAAGTTGTACCTCTTGTTGCTGCTCCGTACAAGCCTCCTCATTCAAAGTTTGCTTTTCCTTGCTTTGCATCCTCCTTTCCTTCTCCGCAGCAGCACCGATAACCGGTTGACAGATCATTTCCTGGAATACATAAACAACATATTTTAAAGACAAATTTGGTAACTTCGTGGGAAAAACATACTTCCTTTAAAACTTTAATATGTCATATGTACAATTCAATTAATATGTGAAATGATGAATACAAGGTTTTTGGAAAAAATCAAAGTTTAGTACAAAATCCCATTCATAGAGTTAATACCTCATCTTGTTCGGGAAAGTGTTCCGGTGGCGTAATCTCCTTGGCCTTGCTTTTCAACCTCAACTTCTTCTTCTGCGGTATACAAGAAATTTCCTACAAAACAATAATGAACAGATTATCAGCAAAACCATGTTAACTATGGATCAGATATTAAATTTTTTACAAGTATAATCTGGTCAAACTTTAAAATGTGAAATGTACAAATGAATTCAGCTTTTAAGTGATGACTACATCTTTTTCTAAATCTTTTTTCTAAAAAGTTAAGTTAAATACCCAACCATTCATAATTTGAAATAAAAATTATTTTACATTTTACCTCGTCTTGTTTACTTGGTTCCAAGTTCGTAGCTTCCGTCCTCTTCCTCCTCTCTGAAGCAGTAACTGGTTTACGGGTCATTTCCTACGAAACAGAAAACGCATATCGCAAGAAAGCAAATTACTAACATGGTTGAGAAAAAGCTAATTTTTTTATCACATTCAGTTGTTAATGCTTGAACAAGTCACATATATTCAAAGCTTTAAAACTTGAAATCTACAAGTAAGTTATTTATATTAAATTTTTTACAAGTATAATCTGGTCAAACTTTAAAATGTGAAATGTACAAATGAATTCAGCTTTTAAGTGATGACTACATCTTTTTCTAAATCTTTTTTCTAAAAAGTTAAGTTAAATACCCAACAATTCATAATTTGAAATAAAAATTATTTTACATTTTACCTCGTCTTGTTTACTAGGTTCCAAGTTCGTAGCTTCCGTCCTCTTCCTCCTCTCTGAAGCAGTAACTGGTTTACGGGTCATTTCCTACAAAACAGAAAACGCATATCGCAAGAAAGCAAATTACTAACATGGTTGAGAAAAAACTAACTTGTTTATCACATTCAGTTGTTAATGCTTGAACAAGTCACATATATTCAAAGCTTTAAAACTTGAAATCTACAAGTAAGTTCAGATTTTAATTTATGATAGTTTCTAATTTTGGTAACCTAACTTGAAACCTCATTCATATTTTGCAATGTCAAAGTCAGTGGTTCCTAGTTGGGATATACAAAACAATACTTATTAGAGGTAGAGAATCCAAAATAAAGACACCAATTGACGTTGTTCAACCTACACCAAGGGCAGTTAATCATCAAAGGGTTTCACTAACCAATGAACAAATGTTTGGAAGAGGTACAGATTTGTCTCTCACCAAGCTCTCTTCAACACTCGATGCAAAACCAGATGTATTTGCCTTAAATGAAACGTAGCAAAAACCCAAGCTTTATGGCCCTTACCATAACACTAGGGCCATGGACTGGATTGGGCCTTCATTTTATGCCCCTTGCCCGTTATGGTACAGGCCATGGCCCATAAAATTCAGGCTGCATGTGTTTGGAACAACAGTTGGGTCGTGTGCTCTGATTAAAGTAAATATATCGTTGTTAAAATTAGCTTCTTGTATGAAACAAAAAGAAACCTCTGTCAGCTGGGTTTGAACTATGAAGACAGCAAATAGCAGACTCCTACTAGTAATCTTATGTTCATGAACAACAAAAAAGGAGAAGCAGATTCTTGTCCAAATAAGTGCCAAGTTTTCATATTTAGTATACTAGTATAGTAGTACTTGTCCAAAGAGCAGTAGCAACAAAAGATTTTATCACATATGGGAAGGAAATCTAACTCCAACAAAGAGAATCACATGGATATTCAATTAGATGACCTAAATTCTACTTGCTCTCCAAATTTAGAATAACTAGCACAAGCTCATTCATGATTTAAATGCTTAATTGGGACACTTATGAACAAAGCAAAAGTTATTTGAACAACAAAAGTGAACTTTAACAGGTTATTCAAACCAACATACATAACAAAATAAACCATTTACCAACATGTTTTGTGGAAACAATATTCAATGAACTCACTCAATTTATCTCTTATTATTAAGTCATGTAATTAAGGTCAATATATATGCAACTTTCTAAAATAACATGTACCAATAATTCAGTTCTTAATACTTGAACAAGTCACATATATTCAAAACTTTAAAACTTGAAATCTACAAAAAAGTTCAGATTTTAGTTTATGATAGTTTCTAATTTTGGTATAACCTAAGTTCAAAACCGCATTCATATTTTGCATTGTGAAAGTCAGATGAAAACCCCATTCTAATTGTTCTTTTTCAATATTCCATAAGCACCTTTTTGTTTAAGG
The DNA here is from genome assembly GCA_020921065.1 of Vaccinium darrowii. Taxonomy (NCBI): domain Eukaryota; kingdom Viridiplantae; phylum Streptophyta; class Magnoliopsida; order Ericales; family Ericaceae; genus Vaccinium; species Vaccinium darrowii. Next base: position 11,392,986 of record CM037153.1, read on the forward strand.
CAAAAAATGTAAATATTGCATTCTATACACGTCTATATAGTATCTTTCACTTCTCTTTAATCACTGAATGAACCAATTTCAGGGTTTTTACCCCACAACTATGCAGAAAAGAATATGACTACCCTAAGCAAGATTTGCAGTTCACAAGAGTAAATTGATCATTGCATATCAATAATGGCCTTGGTATGATTGCGCCTAACTAGTTGACTAGCACTCAAACTTGGTAAATTGATAATCTTTGTTTACCAAACCTGACATATTGGAACCAGGATACACGGGGATTAAACACAATAAGGTAACACCCAAATGGTTACCAGACTTTGTACAAAAAAAAACCTTAATTGAATTTGAGGAAGAGAGAGAAATGAGGGTAATGATTATAAAACAAAACTAAAACTAAAGATTAATGTTGAGAGGTAAACAAAATCGGACTCGCGGAATATGCTTCGTGGAATTTGCGTATGTCTGTCCTCAGGTACAGGGGCTTCCTTTTTTTATTGGCCCAGAATATGTGATTAAAGTCACTATACTAAGTGGGATTACTATAAAATTAATCATGCATGGGGCCCAAAAATGTGGGCAATCCTGATTAAAAAAATAAATAAAGAAAAATCATGGTTTGGCTACGAAAGCATTATTGTCTATAGCAGGTAAAAATAGGCAGGATCTTTCATACAATTCCTTCAACTTTTTCATCTATACAACAACACTTACATTTTTTTAGCTATTAAACTTGTAGATGAGGAGAAAGATGGAAATGCTCCCATGCTAAGGCAAGCTCAACTATCTCTAACAACTGTCAAAGTGCTTAAAGCCTTATAATACTTATGTTCTAAAAAACGCTAGAAAGCCCTGTTGCAATGTATACTATAGGATTTTTCTTTTGGAATACTCAGAACAAGATGAGAAGGTTGGGAAAGATGTAATCTGATAAACAAATGGAAAGGCATGCTTGTTTAGCATAACCTTACCTGCATTGCCTTTGATATAGGATTAATTAAAGGGTTGGATATGAAGCTATTGCTTTGTGTGCTCGATTCTTAGTTGATTAGGTAGTGCTTATCGCCCATGATTCTTAGTTGATTAGGGCTTATAAAAAAACACATCTCTTTGGTTTTGATTAAAACCCAATACTGTAAACGATCAATTTCTCCAAACTGAAACATGTTGGTCCATTCATACATGAACAATTGAATTTGTCACCAAATTTCAGTTTTCCAAATTTGAATCGAAGCAAAATTTTCAATACTGGATATTTGAATTACAGTTTTGCAGCATCATCTTTCTAGGGTTTCGAATGCAATGACACACGTACGTAGAGGGTTCGAATATTTACCTTAGAGAGGTCAGTTGAACAGTTTCGTGCTCGAAGTCTCCTGATCGTGGTGGAGATCTTGATCGATGGTGGTGATGGCACCAGTGGTACTGCGGACGGTGGTGATGGTAGTGTGTGGAGGTGCGGGATTAGTGATGGAGAAAGAGTGGGGTAATGGCTGATGGTGGTGAAGGCGGCGGTGATGGCGGTGTGGAGCAGACAACGAAGAGGGGAGTGGCGGGGTGTGGAGCAGATGAAGAGATGGGGTTTTGATTTTTTTGGTTTTGATTTTAGGGTTTAGATGAATAGGAGGGGTAGTATGGGTAGTACATTAATGTTAGGAAGGGAGAGGGGTATAGAGGGGTAGATTGGGAATTTTTTTGAAATTTGTTGTTTGTATTTAGCCAAAAATGGGTTACAAGGTAGCAATTTCCAAAATGAGTTTTTAGTGGGCTGAATTTAGCCTTTCCATGGTTGCGAATAGAATTGGCCATTTGTAAATAATATTTTTCCTTCTCATGCAAGGGGTAATTTCCAAAAACTCTGTCATGAAGGTGGGATTTTTTGCCCCATTTACCTCTGATTAGTCATTTCCCCTCCCCATTATTTATTTTGGGTCTGAATCTGAACACAATTATGTTCAGATTCAGACCTAAAATATGGCATGAGACTAATATAAGACAGTAGGACCGAATAACCAAAGGAACCCTCAAACTAATGTATGTAGGATTAGCCAATCGCAGAAGTAAGCCCTCTTTTTGTTTCCCAATTGAGGTTCTTTTAATAGCCCAATTAGCACTCCTTGACCCTCCTTGACCCTTGTCTGCAAACGAATTGAGTTGAGTAGCTCCAGGTTTGGCTCGTTTCATTTAGTAACTGAGTCAAGTTCGAACTCGAGTTTTAAGTTCGTTTAGTAAATGAGCCGAGTTCGAAAGTGTAGAGCTCGACTTTTTGTATATGCTCAGCTCGTTCGGGTTTGGCTCAGTTACAAGAGCCGAGCTCAAACACTACAAAGCTTAGCTGACTCGTTTGCACCCCTACCGTTGTGCACCATTGGGACATAATTATCTAATATTCTGGTTACTGCCGATCACAAAAGGTATTAAACAGTAATCAAAGAAATTTAAACCGATGAAATACGTCTGGAAAGTCATGTGGAAAATGAAGGTCCTGAACTAGATAAGGATTTTTTGGTGGAGAGTTTGCAATAACATTTTAGCTTCAAAGGTGAATTTGTTCAAGCAAAAATATGCCCTGTCTAGCTCATGTCTCAATTAGTTTTATGAAACAAAGTTGTTGGAATGACAAAAAACATCGCAGATTATGAGATATGAACAATTCTTTGAGACGTTCAAGAAAAATAAAGAGGACCAACAATATGGGATGGAATCAAAGGACCGACCCATTGGAAACTATGGCGGCGATCAACTATGCTCGTCTGGAATTTTCAAATGTTTTAGAGATCTCAAGATTCCAAATGGGCAACCCCATCAAATGTTTTAGAGATCAAAGACGTCCATCATGTAGAGCTCGTCGAGTACTAAAAGTGTACCAGAAATCAACTTGATCAGATATCATTAAGTGCGTGATCGGAACACATAAAAACTTGGAAAAAATTGGAACACATGTGACTTGAAACACTGTATGAAAACTAGGTTATTTTTATTCCGATTACACACTTACTGATATCCGATCGATTTGATGTTTGGTACACGTGTAGTACTCGACGAGCTCTACGCAATGGACGTCTTCGATCATCGGACCGACACCGGCACGGCCGCACTGGGTGCCGCATAGCATGCTGCACAACACAAGGCTGCGCAAAAAGTTTTGAAATTTGGACTAAGAAATCACTTTTCAATAATAAAAGCGATGATGGAGAATTGTATTATTGTTGGGCAATGGGATTGGGTCCCCAGACTAGCTAAGATGCGGGAAAGTTAGCCCAAACACTTGAGCTGTAAAAAAAATCCCCCCTTTCTTAAGGGCCCAAACTGTTCCTCTGTTCCACACATCAACATACATACACATGGCTATGGAGGCTGTCTTTGGTTCACTGGTCTTAATTTGGTTATTTGTGTTTATGGGTGTTCATTATCTTAAATGCATGACTAGTGTTTTTTTTTCTTTTTTCCCTCGAGGCGGTATTTGGATTTTTAATGGTAGATCATAGACTTGGGTGGGCAACGACAAAGATTAAATATTTTTTCTCGACAAGGATAAATATTTTTATTTTGTGGAAGAAGCAATAAAACTAAATCCATGATATTTTCTTTTCCCGCCATGCAAGGCCTATACTAACTCATGTCCGAAACAAGAGAAAAACTTGGGTACCGGTCGGTATGGTCACATGGTACCCGACCGTGCATCTAAGCCGTCCATAAGGTTTTTGGACGGTCCAGATTTCTTCCCCCTCTCTCTCCTCTTGCTCTATTTGCAATCTGGGCCGTCCAAAAAACTTTTGAACGGTCGAGATGGGCGGATAGACACCACGCGACCGGCATCCGAGTTTTTCCCAACACGAGAAACAAAGAAGCAACGCTTTCAAACTGCAATGGTTGGGTTTTGGCCTTAGGTTACTTTTTTGTTAGGAGTTTGACCTCCTTTTGGACCGGTTTATTAGTTTAAACCTTCAATTAAGCTTCTTTTCTTTTTTTTTTTTAGCTGGTAATCAATTAAGCTTCAATTGTTCTTTTTCGTGTTCCTTTATATTTCTTACTTACCTTTTTTTTTTTTTTTTTTCTCTCATCAAGCTTGCCTTGTTCTTAGAGAGAGGGGAGTTTTATTTTTTATTTTTTTGGCTCAACAAAAGAAAAGTAAATAATAGAAGTTCAAAAGTTATGTGATACAAAAATGATTGTGACACAAACTTTGTGCCACAACCAACCACATCCCCACTCACATGGGGTGTGGGTCCCACATGCGGGCTCCACACCCCATGTGAGTGGGGTTGTGGTTGGTTGTGGCACAAAGTTTGTGTATGTCTATGTGATATGATGATCAGCACGAGCCATCGTGCGAACCACATGCCCAATTGATAACAATACACACGAACTCCCAGGAACGAAAGATTTTGTATATCCACTGAAAATGACGTCTTAATTGAGAAGTAAGTATTTTCTAATTCTACGATAGCATCTCTTAGGTTATTCAGTAACACAATTTTTTTAGTAGCAGAAAACAACAAAAGTGAGCACGACACAATATGCTGCGCACGCAAACTAGTTTGGGATAGAAGATGTAAGACCACGGGCAATGGCCAACCCCCATGACAAGAGCCTACCCTTATATGCACGAAAAATTGATATTGAGAGTTGCGGAAAGATTCGGATGCCCCTAACCACTGCCACTGGTCCACAACATTCATAATTGGTTAGGAAAATTTGAAGAATTTCCAAAACGTTGAGAGTTTAAATATCAACTGGCAAAATGCCGTTACTATACGGTGGTTTCATACTTCTTGTTTTTTTTAACTAGTGGCTATGTACTTGTTGGTCTTGGCCTCTCCAATTCAAAATTTTAAAATATGAACGAAATCACTTTTCAATTATAAAACCGACTCTAGAGAATTGTACTGTATTATTGTCTGGCGAGGGGATTGGGCCCCAAGACTAGTCAAGGTGCGAGATAATTGGCCCAAACGGTTCCTATGTTCCAAACGTCATAGGGACCAAACTGTTTCATATGTGATACGAGCATATAGGGAGGCTTTCTTTGGTTCACTCGTCATAATTTGGTTATTTGTGTGTTTATGGGTGTTCATTTTCTTTAGTGTATGACTAGGTTTTTTTCGTTTCAGAAAATTGGGTTTTGGAATTGTTGTTCTTCTGAAGTAGAATTCAGCCTCTTTATTTCCTCCTAACATTGTTTATAAATGCTGTGGTGGACCTAGGATTTCTTTGTAGTGGGGCACGTATTTATTCATAACCTTGAAAAAATTCACCATACAATATTAGATTTTAAAATCCACCACTATGGAAAGGGGTTTATATAAAGGATTCCCAATGTTCTTAAATATATCCACCAATTTAAGTGTTCATTGATCTGAGCCGTTCATATGATAGGGGCCCACCGAACAGAGAGTTCATGAAAAAATTATGATGATTGGACGCTCACAACTATATCATCGAAACACTTTGATTCAGAAAAATAGAAGTCTAAAACATTTTCACAAAAATATTCTTATCCAAGCTATTACATATGCCCGATCAACTTGAATTTATCTCTTTACCAAAAAGAAGCTTATGTTAGTGAATACAAATATTTTGTGGATGAGGAGGATACAACAGACGTCTCAGCTTCCATGGGAAAATTAGTTGATGATACTTATAACATAAACGACTCGGATCATCGATAAGGAATCTAAATGTGCGCAAACTACACTATGTAGTTCCAAATCAAACGAGAGAGAAGTTGCGCAAGAAAAAAAATCTATGGAATTGAATGGGGACACGTGACCCTGCATGTTAGTCTGCCTCAATAGACATCTATGGATTTTTTAATTTTTTATTTGGATCCGGCTGTATTTTGATTTTTGGATTTTTAATATTGCAATGGTTGTAATAAAGGTTCAATCGTTCTCTTTCTTATTCCTTTAAATTACTTACCCTTCTTCTTTTTTTCTCATCAAGCTTGCCTTATTCTTAGAGAAAGGGGAGTTATTTATTTATTTATTTTTGGCTCAGCAAAAGAAAGTAAATAATAGAAGTTCAGAAGTTATGTGATATGATGATCAACACGAGACATCGCGAAGGGCATGCCCAATTGATAACAACACGCACAAACTCCCAAGAGTGAAAGATTTTGTATATCCACTGAAAATGACATCTTAATTGGGAAGTATTTTCCAATTCTACGATAGCATCTCTTAGGTTGTTCAATAACACAATTTTTTAGTAGCAGAAAACAACACAATTGAGCACGACACTAAGAAATGAGCACGACACGACGTGTTGGGATAAAAGATGGAAGACGCCAATGGCCAACCCCCACGACAGGACCCAATGTCAAGTCTACCCTTCTATGCAGGAAAGATTGACATGGAAAGTTGTGGTTGAAAAGTTGAGATGCCCCAAACCCACTGCCACTGGTCCACCACATTCATAATCAGTTAGGAAAATTTGAAGAATTTCCAAAACATTAAGAGTTCATACATCCTCCTCAAAATATCAACTGGCAAATTACCCTTTCGGCATTTTGAGAATGATTTTGGGCTGATTTTCTTGCTTCCCAGAGGCCTCCAAGGGAAGACCAATAGCAACCATAGTCAAGTCTATGCGCGTCCAGATTGATGGTGATCATGAATTGATTGAAAGCTCCCAGTTTTGCCCGAATGCATCTAGTAGGCTTATTTTCCATGGTCAACTTTGGCAACTTCTGCAAATTGTTATCATCAGTCATCTTCCTTGTGAACCAGACAAGCGCAGAATTTCCACAAATTGGAAGCATGTGTTGTAGATATTAGTACTAGTTTAAGTGGGGGATGGCAAAGTGACTGGGACACAAGTCCAACGTCACGTCTACCCCTCTGTACACGTCAAGTTGATATTGAAAATTGATCAGAAGTTCTGGGAACCTTAATGTGTGATAAAAATTTTATTGTACGCATTCAATTTATATGAAGCACGATATTTACATATGTGATAAATCATGTTCCAAAAAGGGCCATTTTTCTTAGGGATCTTGTACAAGTTTGGAAATTCAGCTGTGAATAGTATTTACTCATTTGAGATAGATCACCATTTGATAGCTAAATTACCAACAGACATAGCCGCAGCCTTGAGCTAAATCTTGGGATGCGGCCGCTTTAGACCTTTGAAAATTTATGAATCCTAGAGACTCCAACTTTGGTACCCCTGTAATAGTCCAACAAAAAGAGACTTCTACCTTTAATCATCGCTTTAAACCTCCGAAAAGTCGGGGCCTGTGCTAGATTTAGAGATATCACAACCCATAGGCCTCGTTTGTTTGACCGGAGGTAAATGGATGTGATATGAAATCTCTTAGGATATGGGTGGGATATGAAATTCTTGAGATATTGCTCAAGCTATCAATAGATGGAGAAAATTCATATCCAGTGTTTGTATTTAACAAATATGGGATTTTGGGTCCCACTCTATCCCACCCCCAAATCCCACCAAACAAATAGGCCTTATAAAATGGAGAGAAGCTGGTTGCTTGGTAAAAGGAAAATGACCACCAAAAAAAACAGACATTGAGTCTGTTTTTTCACATGCAATGGGTGTCTCTATTTTGTCATTACTATTCACATCCTTACGCGGTTTGCCTTTGGGCTCTGTCACCCAAAGTCCCAACAAATTTTATTCACAAGAGTGTGCACATGCTGTCACGCCCCAAATTGGGAAACATGACCGGCCATGAACTAAGAGATAATTCTTGGAACACGAAGCCTAACAAAAATAAAAATAAAAAATAATAATTTTCACAACCCAAATTAATTAAACTAAAATCTGAATATAATTTCAAATGTGAACCAAACCAACATTTTTTTATAGCAAACTGGGTACAAGCATCCCAATTATTCCAACTTCAAATTTATTAACAAAAAGCTAAATAAATAAAAGTGCGGAAGCTGATTGACATGACTAAAAGAAAATAAAAATGCAAATGCCCTAGAGGTCCAAACGGTGGGTCCTGACACTGTCTCAGAGTCCACTATGATGCTCCCCGAACTAACCTGAAAAGAATGTGGAATAAATCCGTCAGCTCACAGCTCAGTGAATAGTTAAGCATGCTATGGGTTTAGGATACAACATGGCATACATATCAAAGAACGATAGTGAGAGCTCCAAAGAAATGGTTTCAAATAACAAAGGTCGGCGGCTCAACAAGTGGTATCAAGGAGATGAATTTCTGATTAACGAATAACAAGAACAATAATCGATTCACAAAAATATGCATTCTTACCAATCAGCCAGTCCAAAAATACCAGAACAACGAACAATAATAAATAGGAGTCTGAACCAAATTATGTGGGAACCAAAATAATAATAACCATTGCCAAATGCCAATTATTTTCTCAGGGCTTAGCCCGTTGGATCCAATACCGTACATAGAGTCACCTCAGGATGGCGCCTGAGTCTTTTCCCTAAGCCGATCCGGAGTAGGGTCACAGGGTATTTCACAAGTCTTTTCCCTATCCGTTGAGCACTAGAGTCACAGGGTATTTCACAAGTCTTTTCCCTAGTGGCCAAAGTCACCGCAGGATGGCGCCTGGGTCTTTCCCTTGGACTTTCACAAATATATACATGGTCCCAAACACGGAAGAATGGCATTTCGAGATATCATGGAATCAACAAATAAACAAGTGAAATGAGAGCACTCAAACATTCAAAAATGTTATCAATTAACCTTGTATGCCGAAGGGTACGTCAATAGTAAAAAATGATCGACAGATAAGAATACAATTATCCATCACAACAAATTAAAGAATATGTCAAGAAGCGATAGGCTCAAGAGGAATCCAAACGAAGGGATCACATGCTTAACCACTCACCTCAGTCGGAACGATAGACCGCAAAATGCAATGCTCGAGTACTCGCTAATCTGAATAAAAAAAAATGTATAAATTGAAATCAACTTAATGAATAACTACTAATATATATATATATATCTATTGAACCTCCTAATCTAAACTCTAAGTTGACAGCCTATTGGTTAATTTCCCACTGGAACTAGATTGCTATATTTAAATACCTCCAATTCCTCCTCAAATTCACACTTCGAGCACTATTAACATGCCAAGGAAAATTTACTTTAAACATATGCACACATAGATTCTTATATCGGCATAAACTCGATTTCTCTGTCTATCGTTTCACCACTAAACAAGATCTAAGTTTAAATTATTTAAACAGGACCCCAACTACAGAGGATTAATAAGAGCGATAATGTTTAAGAATATATAATAAACTAACCAAAATGCTGAAACCAAATCGGGATCGGTCACAAAGCTCTGCTGACTATGTTTCCCCTTCTCGGTTCTTTCTAAAAGGAGCAGCCAACAATAAAACCCTACCTCATGCTATCTAATATAATTGACCACGTGCACATCTCCACCCTAATGACACTATCAGCCCCAAAGTTTCTATTCCACTCCATCAGCATTATTATATAGAAAAGAAAAACAAAATATAGCTTATTTGAGTTGAAAAGAATTTCCAAAATAAATATAGTACTCAAAAACAATAATTTTTTTTTTTTGTTTTTAGAAATAAGTTTGGAAAAGAAAATTAATTATTTGTATCAAATAATATATATATTTTTCTCAAAAGTCGAGATGTCACACATGCAATATAGATGGAAATGGGTGGCTCTGAAAAAGCTTATTGGGTGTTCTTTAGACGCTGAAAGGCGGTCCTTGTAGGGGCCTAGGACTCATGAAGCGAGTCGAGTTGAGCTTTAACGTAATTAGTTTCTGCTCAAATTCGAATCGAGTTAGCTCAAATAATTGAGTTCGAGCTCGGACAATAAGAGTGTTTAGTAACTCAAAAGTCTTAGGAAATTAACTTAGTTGTTGTTTACTGATCCCGAGACTTCGTAAGTACTCAATTCAAGTGAGATTATTATAAAGTAGGTCAAATTTTTTGGAATCAAACGCTAAACAAAGCGTGTTCAGTGATTGTCGATTGTTGATTTTCGATTGTGAATATGTACCGTTTGGTTTGCAGGTCTTATTAGCTTATTTTTTCTTGATTATTTATTTTGGGTCTGAATCTGAACACAATTATTACGTTTAGATTCAGACCTAAAATATGGCATGAGACTAATATAAGACAGTAGGACGGGATAACCAAAAGGAACCCTCAAACTAATGTACGTAGGATTAGCCAATCGCAGAAGTAAGCCCTCTTTGTTTCCCAATTGAGGTTCTTTAAATAGCCCAATTAGCACTCCCTGACCCTTGTATAGGGCTGCAAACGAATTGCGCTGAGCAGCTCGAGGCTCGGCTCGATTCATTTAGTAATTGTGCCAAGCTCGAGCTCGAATTTTATGCTCGTGTAGTAAACAAGCCGTGTTCAAAAGTTCAGAGCTCGGCTCGATATAGAGGCCCAGCTCGTTCGGGCTCCGCTCACTTATAAGAGCCGAGGTCGAACAGGACAAAGCTTGGCTGACTTGTTTACACCGTTGTGCACCATTGAGACATAATCATCTAATATTCTGGTCATTGCCGATCACAAAAAAGTATTGAACATTAATCAAAGAAATTTAAACCGAGGAAAGACGTCTGGAAAGTCATGTGGAAAATGAAGGTCCCGAACTAGATAAGAAATTTTTGGTGGAGAGTTTGCAAGAACATTCTAGCTTCGAAGGACAATTTGTTCAAACGAAAATGTGCCCCGTCTAGCTCATGTCCCATTTGTGGCTCGGAGGGGGAGCCGGCTTAAGGGCAAAGCCCAAGAAGCCTATGCTTTAGCCCCACAAAAAATATCAAAAATTAAAGGCTTCCAAATTTGTTATATATATGTATTAGGCCCAAATAGTGTTTATCTAAGCCTTCTACATTAAATGATGGGTTTTAAAATATTGTTTTTTTTTTGCACGGCAAAAAAGGATTTTATTAATCAAATATCAGAGATACAAAATTAAACGGGATAAGAGAAAGACAAAAAGCCTCTCGAGACCCAAAAGATTGGAAGGCTGACAAGAAGACAACCAAACAATCAAAAAGAAAACCTTAACCCCAACACCTAAGAACCCTCAAAAACCAAGAGCAAATAGGGACAAAAGCCACAAAACACCTGAAAACCTACTAAAACTAGCCAAAGCCAAACCAAGACTCCCACCCAGAAGAAGAACGCTAAACTCTACTAAAATCCCGAAAGCAGCAACAGAACTCAACCCATGGAAGAGACCAACCCAACAAAAGAAAGGCAAAGAGAGAAATCAAACCGAGAAAGCATCAATGATGATCGACAATCCTTTCTTTGTTAAGGGCTTCCATTTCAGCTATCTTGCTAATGACCTCGTTTTCATCGCCATCATAGCTAATACCGAAGAGTTTGTCTACAGCCCAGATGGCTTGAGCTTCGTCTAACAAGATTTACTATATAGCTTCTGCTGCTCTATCTGCTTCAATCTCTTCTGAAGCAATAAACAACAGAAATAGTAAATCTTTTGTACGGGTTTTTATGAAGGCTCCTATAGATCAACCTTTGTATACAAATATAAATGGGCCTCGATTAATAAGTTCGCTTTCGGCCCCCGAAATCTTTGAGCCAGTTCTGCTCAGAGGTGGAATCTATGGAACATATGTTGTTTTTGCGTTCATGGGCAAAGGCAATCTAGTTTGGAAGCAACTTTATGTTTTTCGTGACATGTGTGGTAATGCATCAGTGATCAAATGGGTATCAGAGATGGTGGAGGAAAGCAAGGAAAGACTTTATCTGTTGTACTCCCTCCATCCCATATTGTTGGTCATCTTTCCTTTTTTGGATGTCTCAAAGAATTGTCTATAATTTTTAATTTATTAAGTTTTTTATATTTAATATGGATCTTATTTGATAGATCTCAATTAGTTTTATGAAACAAAGTTGTTGGAATGACAAAAAAAATCATAGATTATGAGACATAGACAATTCTTTGAGACATTCAAAAAGATAAAGAGGACCAACAATATGGGACGGAATTGAAGAGACAACCGATTGGAAACTACGGCGGCGATCAACTATTTTCAAATGCTCAAATGTTTTAGAGATCCCAAGAGTCCAGACTCCAGATGGACAACCCCATCAATCCAGGAGGGTTCTACTTAGCTTTATTAAAAATCGCTTCCATGTAATCGGATAAATGTTCCTCCTTTATCTCTTCTTTCAATCTTTTGCAAGGATGGTCTTTTGTAAGCCTTTTAGGCGTCTTTGCGGATAAAAAATAAATATATATATTTAGGTGCGTTGTTGATGTTGTCCGTAAAGAATTGGCGAATCAAGAGCATAGCAAAAATGGAAAATGGGAAATATAATTCGTGAACTTTTGTAATGGATGTAAGTTGAAACATAAAGATTCCGAAATATGAAAAAAAGTAAATTTGACAATTTCCCTTCAAATGAACTAGTATTGGTTGTGTCCCCCGCCAGATTCAGGCTGAGTTTTCCGTTTGATTTTAGCAACTGTTTTCCGTTTGATTTTAAGTTGCTAAAATCAAACGGAAAAACTCAGCCTCAATTAGTTTTCCAAACATAATTTAAGACTGGCGTTAGTATATGCTGCTTTCATACTTCTTCTTACTAGTGGTTACATACTTGTTGGTCTTCGCGTCTCCAAATACGTAAAATTTTTGAAATTTGGACTATTTTTGAAATTTGGACTAAGAAATCACTTTCCAGTAATAAAAGCGATGATGGAGAATTGTACTATTATTGTTGGGAAATGGGATTGGATCGCCGGACTAGACAACATGCGGAAAAGTTGGCCCAGACACCTGAGTTATTAAAAAAAAAATCCCCACTTTCTTAAGGGACCAAACTATTCCTCTGTTCCACAAATCAACATACATACACATCGCAGCGGAATTCACGAGAAACTAGTTAGCGTACTAATTCAAATGAAGATATGTCTCGAATCTTTGAGAGTTCTTGAATCCACAAGTAGAAAGAGATTAACTTTGAAATTGATATCGAATAAAAGCTCCGAATAATAGAGATTACAAGCCCTTTGGTAGGGAAACCCTAACAAACCCTAAAAAACTACTAAAAAATAAAATATCTCGGAAGTTTGGGCCTATTTTGGGCAACGCGATTCTACTTCAGCCCACCAAGTTTGGGCCTATTCCAGGTTCGTCGCTAAATTGTCGTATTTGGCAATTTTCAATTATAAGTTGTTTGGGCCTCCGGGGATTCGACTGATTCAACTGATCATGCTGCTACTTGTTTTGCATCAACATGCGTATGGAGGCTTTCTTTGGTTCACTCATCTTAATTTGGTTATTTGTGTGGCATGGGTGTTCATTTTCCTTAATGCATGACTAGTTTTTTCCTTTTCAGAAAATTGGGTTTGGGAATTGATGTTCTTCTTCTGAAGGCTTCAGCTTCTTTATTTCCTCCTAGCATTGTTTATACATGTTTTTGTTTTTTATTTAGTTGGAGGCTGTATTTGGATTTTTAATCGGAAAATTGTAGATCATAGTCTTGGGTGGGCAATGACAAAGATAAATATTTTTTCTCGACAAGAAGGATAAATATGTTTATTATGTGGAAGAAGCAATAAACTAAATCCACGATATTTTCTTTTCTCGCCATGCAAGGCCTACACTAACTCATGTCTGAAACACGAGAAAAATTTGGGTGTCGGCCGGGTATGGCCACATGGTGCCAGACTGTGCATCTAGGCCGTCCAAAAAACTTATGGACGGCCCAGATTTCTTCCCCCCTCTCTCTTTTCTTTTTCTATTTGCAATCTGTGCCGTCCAAAAAACTTTTGAGTAGTCGAAATGCAAAGTCAGACACCACGCAACCGCCACCCAAGTTTTTCTTAACACGAGAAACAAACAAGCAACACATTCAAACTGCAATGGTTGTGTTATGGCTTTAGGTTGCCTTTTTGTTAGAAGTTTGACCTCCTTTTGGACCGGATTATTAGTTTAAACCATTAATTAGTTTCTTTTCTTTCTTTTTTTAGCTGGTAATCAATTTTTTTTTAAAATTTTTTGCCCATCAAGCTTGCCTTGTTCTTAGAGAAAGCGGAGTTTTTTTTTTTCTCTCTGCAAAAGAAAAGTAAATAATAGAAGTTCGGAAGTCATGTGATATGATGATCAGCACGAGGCACCATGCGAAGCACATGCCCAATTGATAACAATACGCACAACCTCCCAGGAATGAAAGATTTTGTATACAGTTCGGCGATGCGTAGGGATTGGTCGTGTACGCGTTGAGCACAAACAAATCCGGACCGTCTGTGCCAACAAATCAACGGTCTGGAGCTTAAAAATTCTTTTACCGGTAATAGAACTTACCGGTAAATGGGTCTTTAAGATCTGGACCGTTGAAAACACTTTTGGATTGTCAAGATGCACCGTATGTGCACGATACGAACATGGACGTACGTGTGCGTATCTTTTTTGTTTTGTATATCCACTGAAAGTAACATCTTACCCGAAAAGTATTTTGCCAAATCTCCGATAGCATCTCTTAGGTTATTCCGTAACACAATTTTTTAGTAGCAGAAAACTACATAAGTGAGCACAACACGAAGTGCGTAGCACGTTGACTAGTTTGGGATAAACATCCTCCTCAAAATATCAACTGGCAAATTACCCTTCCAGCATTTTGAGAATAATTTTGGTCTACTCTTCTGGCTTCCCGGAGGGGCCTCCAAGGGAAGACCAATAGCCACAATAGTTAAGTCTATGCGCGTCCAGATTAATTGACTGCATAATCTCCACCATAGTCAAGTCCACCCCTCCGTACACGGCAAGTTGGCCGACAGGACACGGGGTTGCTGCTGTGCACCATCCGAGCCGTCCATTGCCCAGATGGACGGCCCAGATTTCATGTCGGCACCTTTGCATCCGAACCGTTCTTTGCCGTGCGTGCAAGATAAAATCTGGGCCGTCCATCCGAGCAATGGACGGCTGGGATGGTGCACAGCAGGTGCTGTGCGGGGGCTGCACAGGTACAACCCGAAATCCGATCAGATGTTCTTAGAAATTTCATTCTACGCATTCAATTTATATCAAGCTCGATATTTACATATGTGATAAATCATGTTCCTATAAAAACCCCTCCGTAAGATGAAAATTTAGTTTTATATTTATTTATTTTTGGGGGTCAAAAATAAATAACTATATTTAGGTGGGGTGCGGTGTTCAGGTTGTCTGTAAAGAATTGGCGAATAAGGAACATAGAAAAAACGGAAAATGGGAAATATAATCTTGTGGATCTTTTGTAATGAATGTAAGTTGAAAAATACAGATTCTCAAATATGAAAAACAAAGTCAATTTCCCTTCAAATGAACTACTATTGTTGGTTGTGTCCCACACCAGATTCAATTAGAAAGAGGCATTTAGTTTTCCGAGCATAATTGAAGACTGGCATTAGTATAGGGTGCTTTCATATGTCTTCTTACTAGTAGTTACGTACTTGTTGGTCTTCGCATCTCCAAATACGTAAAATTTTTGAAATTTGGACTAACAAATGACTTTTCAATAATAAAAGCGATGATGGAGAATTGTATTATTGTTGGGCAATGGGATTAGGTCCCCGGACTAACCAAGATGCGGGAAAGTTGGCCCGAACACCAGAGCTATAAACTGATCCTCTGTTCCACACATCAACATACATACACATGGGTATGGAGGCGGTCTTTTGTTTTTTTCCGTTTCAGAAAATTGGGTTTGGGAATTGATGTTCTTCTGAAGTAGGCTTCAGCTTCTTTATTTCCTCATAACATTGTTAATGCATGTTCTCTTTTTCTTTTTCTTTTTTTAGGCTGTATTTGGATTTTTAATTGTAGATCATAGACTTGGGTGGGCAATGACAAAGATAAATTTTTTTTCTCGACAAGAAGGTTAAATATTTTTATTATGTGGAAGAAGCAATAAAACTAAATCCGTGATATTTTCTTTTCTCGCCATGCAAGGCCTACACTAACTCATGTCCGAAACACGAGAAAAACTTTGGTGCCGGTCGGGTATGGACACATGGTGCCCGACCGTGCATCTAGGCCATCCATAAGTGTTTTGGACGCCCCGGATTTCTTTCCCCCTCTCTCTCCTCTTTCTCACTCATCTTTTTCTATTGCAATCTGGGCTGTCCAAAACAATTTTGGACGGTCGAGATGCGCGGTCAGGCACCACGTGGGCATACCCGACTGGCACCCAAGTTTTTCTTAAAACAAAGAAGCAACGCATGCAAACTGCAATGGTTGTGTTATGGCTTTAGGTTGGTTTATTAGTTTAAACCATCAATTAAGCTTCTTTTCTTTCTTTTTTTGTTGGTAATCAATTAAACTTCAATTGTTCTTTTTCTTATTTCTTTAAATTCCTTACTTACCACTTTTTTTTTTTTCTTTTCTCATCAAGCTTGCCTTGTTCTTAGAGAAAGGGGAGTTTTAATTAATTTAATTTTTTTTTTTTTTTGGCTCAACAAAAGAAAAGTAAATAATAGAAGTTCAGAAGTTATGTGATATGATGATCAGCACGAGCCATCGTGCGAACCACATGCCCAATTGATAACAAATACACACAAACTCCCAGGAACAAAAGATTTTGTATATCCACTGAAAATGACGTCTTAATTGAGAAGTATTTTCCAATTCTTGTTGGAAAAAAATATTTTGAATATAATATTTTATTTAAAGTGTGAATGAAAATTGAATTGATTTAGAGTTGTGTCTTTTCAGTGACACCTGCTCGCTGTGAACGGACGCGTCCTTTCGTGAACAGATGTGTCTCTTCACCCTGGTGACTATTCGTAGAGTCACTAGTTTGCGTATATATATAGCATCTTTCATTCATTTTAAAGTTGTTAATTTTTCTACACTTTCATTGAGAGTCTTTTCATTGGAGAAAGTACAGACACAAGTTTGGTTCGCCTACCGAACAGATTGGAGTGCTACTTCCGTTTGGTGAAGATCAAGTAGTGCTGGGAGATAGACGTTCATGCAAACCGTAAGCACTGTAGCGGGGGCGAATCTGTCTTAAATACAGAGTGTTAAACACTCGCCTTGATCATCATTTTGTTTCATTGATTTCCAGGTTTTTCATTCCGATTTTATTGCATTCGTATTTTTTTATTTTATCACAAAAGTAAACATATTTTCCAACAATCTTAAGACAGATTTTGTTTACTTTTGTGTGTTCATAAATCACTGTTTGAGTTTAGGGAAATTTATCGAAATGGTCCCTCTAGTTTAACCCGTGTCTCGATTTCGTCCCTCATGTTTCAATTTCACTCTAATTGACCTTGTAGTTTCAATTTTGCTCGAATTTCGTCCAATTGATAACGGACGTTAGCTAAATTGACGGAAATCCCAATTTGGGGCTTTTTTTAGGGACAGACCTGTCATTTCCCCTCTCCTCCTTCCCAATACCAAAACCCTAACTCCTCATACCCCTTTTACAGTATTATTTTCATCTGAGGCAAAAGAGAGAGAGAGAGAGAGAGAGAGAGAGAGAGAGAGAGAGAGAAGGCTGCTCTGTACGATCAACCCAACATCGAAGATCAACCTCTTTCAACTTGCTCTTCAAGCACCACACGAATAGGGGTATTAGGAGGATAATCAACTTCGAATGTTGCCGAATTCTTGTAAAAATTACCACCCTTCTGCGTAGTAAACCATGCTCATACGAAAACGAAGGCGAAAGCGAGTATATGGTCTGCGACGATGGCATAAAATTCAGTAGCAGAATTGGTATAACAAGAATCAATGGAAACCAATTCCTTGCAAATCCAACAGACCCATTGTTGCCAGTTCTCGGCCCCATTCTAGTTCCGAAGCAAAATGTACTCAAACATTGAAATTTCTTGGACACTGCGTTGAATGACTCCTCACACCCAGAGCCTTGTTCTAATCAGGATGAACCTTCAACGAAAGCTTCCGATATGCTTTTCGGACATCCTCAACCGTACAACTCTTTTCTAATCCCAATATCTCATAGCAATCCTTCTTCTTCTTAATCTCTCTTTGCATTGATATTCGTTCCTCTGTATAGGCCACTGACGTAGTTGATGCGGACAAAGATGGGCCAGTTGTTTTTTTTTTTTTTTTTTGCCTTAGATGAAAATAATACTGTAAAAGGGGTAGGAGGAGTTAGGGTTTTGGTATTGGGAAGGAGGGGAGGGGAAATGACAGGTCTGTCCCTCAAAAAAGCCCCAAATTGGGTTTTTCGTCAATTTAGCTAACGCCCGTTATCAATTGGACAAAATTCGAGCAAAATTGAAACTACAGGGTCGATCAATTAGAGTGAAATTGAAACATGAGGGACGAAATCGAGACTCGGTTTAAACTAGAGGGACCATTTCGATAAATAACCCTTGAGTTTAAGTTTCAAGCATTTTGCGTAGTATTCATGTGATCGGAGTACTGTTCCAAAAATTCTTTATTGTTTTGTGCCATATTTTCTCAAGGTTTGCATCTTTTCACATGGGATTTTACCGGTTTGGATCGAAGGCAAAATTGAAGTAGAGTACACTTTCCTTTGAACCTTTTCACGAATGGGTCTCATAATTTGCCATCACAGTGATTAGCATATATAGCTTTGACACCAGATCACCAATCACATCTTTGATAATTATATGGCGAATAGTTGAGAGATTGTGATAAGGTATTACTCTATTACATGTGGATTACATGCATCTCTCTTGATGGCGCCTTTTAATTTCTTTAATTACTCTGGTTCTTGTCTTTGCACGGATTGCCAACAAACCTGGATTATGTGATATTTGTTATAGGAACAAAAGTGACGCTTGAACTGATTGCAAATTTTTAATCTCGTGGTGTTCTACTCTGGCCGGATAGGAACAATTTATGCATAGTACTTTGTTTCCAACGTGAGAAATTATTTATTTACATGATTGCGAATAGTTTCCTAGTTTTTGTTACCAGAACAATCAAAATATGTTAATTTTAAAAGCATGAACTGTTAATCATTGAAGGCAGGCCGTAGTTCTATTTTGTTTTCCACCGTTGGTACTGTCGGCATTAAGTTGGTGTTTCCCACCCGCATCGGAATGGTGCTCACCTTTTGTGGTAGATCATTGAGTATGCCCACTTCTGTTGTCTAAACCATTCCCGTGGCTATTCTTTGGTTTCGGTTTTCCCATGTAATGCATGGTAACGAGTCGGTAAAAAGTGGACGTACCGGAGTGGTTACCGGGCATGACTGGAATTCCTGTGGGCTTTGCCCGCGTAGGTTCTTATATTGCCGTCCAGGCTTTGTGGGGGGCCGGAGAGTATATTTCATGCTTAATGATTCCAGTATTTTAATTATTGACTTCTATGTATAGTTATCATCGTCTTGATGATTTGCATTGTGTTTTTCCTAGTATGTTTTGTTACAAAATAGAGATCATTGATTTTCAGAATTTGGCCGTTGGTTTGCATTGGTTCGGCAATAAGGTGTCACTTAGCATTAGATGTTTTTCTATTGGTTGTGACTGTCTAAAATTGTCATCACTTTTTTTTTTTTGTATATGTGAATGTAAAGTTGTGACTTATGAATACATTAAAAAAAAAAAAGGTGTGCCTATTGGGGTTTGTATCGAAAAATGTGACTGTTTTGTATAAAGTTTAAACCAAGAGATGTGACCTTTGGTGAAAGGGTGCAACTCTTGGTGAAATGGTGTGACCTTTGGTGAAAGGGTGCGTCCCTTGGTGAAAGGGTACGACTCGTGATGAAAGGGTGCGACCTTTGGTTTCAAATTATTCAAACGAAGAGATGTGACTTTTGGTTTTTAAACAATGGAGAGGTGTGATCTTTTTTTTTTTTTACATCAAGAGATGTAACCCTTTGATTCAAACTAAGGAATATAACCGTTGTGATTAAATCAAGTGACGTGACCATTTGTGTTAAGTCACCAATCCTTTCACATTTCAATAAGTAATCTGAGCTTCCATTTGGACACACCCCAATTATCATACACTCTATTATAATTTGGGTTTTCATGTTTGATTTGGCATGAAAATTAATTATTGATTTTTTTTTTTTAATTTCTACAATCTTGGTGTTTGGTTGTGACCAATTAGTTACGCCCAGGCAACATATTTTTTTTAAACAAAGTGTAATCGGTTTATATGTTTAAAGATGCTATGTCCACAAAATTCATGCTTGTATGATTTAGGGTCGTTAGTTATATACGTGGTCTTCAATAAAGGAAAATAAAATTGTTACCCATCTATTGGAGAGGTTTAAGGGACCGACACACAAGTCAATTTGATTTGTTGTATATAGTATAAGACATTGATCATCAATCCATGTTGGATTGGAATTATGGCTGACCATATATGAGTCTCTTATCTTTGGGATCCAAAAATCAGTACAAAATTGTAAAGATTTTGGCAAATCCACTACCATGGGTTTGGTACATTCTTGATTCACCAACTAAATTTTGCATATTGTTTTTTGGAAGCATGAATGCTTGATGGATTTTGTCAAATCCCAGTGGACTTGAAAATACAAATTGGTTAGTCATTTTTATGACTTGATAGCAAGTGTGAAAATGTAAGGCATGCAAATCAAAGATTGATACATAATATTTCCCCCTAATATCATCAAGTATTTAGTTGTTACGTGAACAACTATAGCTCCCGAGTTAATTACTGAAGTAATTTTGAAATTCATTCTACTTGATATAGATCGGTCTCCAGATATCTGAAATGATACTAGAATGCATGTTGTATTTGATATGAACTTGTGGAAAATTTGAGTAAAGAGTTACTTGATATTGAGTGAGTTACTCAATGTGGGGGTTATTAATTTATAGTAAATGGGTCTTGAAACACAAGGGGGGGAAATTTTTTTTTGACATAGTCTGTGACATGTCATAAACTATGGAAATTATTTTGATAAATTCTGAATTGATTTCAGAATTGTGGGGGAAGCAACATGTATAATTTCCACAGAGTTAAACGGTTTGTTGCACTTGGAGCTGTTCAACTATACTTGAATAATAACGTATTGTGATATGAGTATCGAATTTAAATTTTTAGAATCCAAGGGTGGATTTAAGTTTACAATTGGAGTGTTTTGGAAATCCTCACGCGTGTATAGCAATGTCTACAATGGAGCCTGATCAACTCATTGCGTTAGACAAAAGCTAGTAAGTGGAGTGACTAAACCATTTCTTAGAAGATGTTCCATTGTGGTTCAATTTTGTGCCAAGATTTATAATACGATGGTCATCGGTAGTTGGAAAGGCATAAAGGACCACGAAGAACGGTAAGTCTCGATATTGTAGACTTGCACCGTTAAATATGTGTTTTCTCTAAAAAAATGAGTTAACGAAATAAATGTAATGACATTTTTTGATGGTCACAAGTATGTTTGAGTAAAATACAAGTATGAGTTAATAGTTGTGACATTGATGCCTGTCCGGACCTAAAACAATTATGTCAAACTATAGGTGATTATGTGAATTATTCTAGATTATCACATAATTGTGGGGGAAGTGGGGCTTAATTACAAATAACTCAATTTTTGCAAATAACTCATGTGTTGCCATTTGAAAATTACTCATATGAGTAATTTAATTTTGTGCTAAAAGATTACATATTATTCTTTGATTGGAATTCATGAGTTTCACACTCAGAGTTAGAAAGGCACGGATAGTATGGTAAGTCTTGACGTGATAATCGCAAACACAATACCATACAACACTTTATTCTCAATTGAAACCAGCACCATTGAAGGACAATAATGAAATACGGATCCGTTAACCAAATGATTTTGACCAGAGAACAAATGATCATCGAGGGGAATGGGTTTAAAGCCTACCAATTAAAAGTCTCTATAACGGCAACCCAACCTAGCTGACTGGAGATCCCAAGATCTAGGTTCAACGGGACAACCGAGTTATATGAGATTTAGGAGTATCACTTAGGAGATATCTCTATCCAACTCATTCCTATGGTGAAACAGTGATGCCTGCAGCGATTTAAGTTAAATTTTAACTTTTAATGATTCTTATATCTTGGTAAATCCAAGTGGGGTATATTGCAGGATACTCTTAATAAGAGATCACCTATGTGAGTGTGAAGTGGGCCGCTTCTATGAGAATTTTAAGGCTGAATTCTTTAAAAAACACTCTCTGAAACCAGTCGCGTGTTCCAGGGCCAAAATGGGCACAACCGTAAGAACCAACTGCGTTCGGAAAGATTCAGTGTGTTGACTATTGTCTTGGCTTACACAAACGGCTGAACAGTTCAAGACATCGCATTCACTGGTTAGCTAGTAAGTCCGATAGTTATTCACAAGGCGAGGTTCAAGGCCAAAAGCTACCTAACCCTATGCAGGAAATTTCCATATGTACTCTCTCTGTTGTTTGCATTGTTTTTGCATTTGTTATCGAGTCAATTTCATTCATGTGGGGGATTGTTGGAAAAAAATATTTTGAATATAATATTTTATTTAAAGTGTGAATGAAAATTGAATTGATTTAGAGTTGTGTCTTTTCAGTGACACCTGTTCGCAGTGGACGGACGCGTCCTTTCGTGAACAGATGTGTCTCTTCACCCTGGTGACTATTCGTAGAGTCACTAGTTTGCTTATATATATAGCATCTTTCATTCATTTTAAAGTTGTTAATTTTTCTACACTTTCATTGAGAGTCTTTTCATTGGAGAAAGTACAGACATAAGTTTGGTTCGCCTACCGAACAGATTGGAGTGCTACTTCCGTTCGGTGAAGATCAAGTAGTGCTGGGAGATAGACGTCCATGCAAACCGTAAGCACCGTAGCGGGGGCGAATCTGTCTTAAGTACAGAGTGTTAAACACTCGCCTTGATCATCATTTCGTTTCATTGATTTCCAGGTTTTTCATTCCGATTTTATTGCATTCGTATTTTTTTATTTTATCACAAAAGTAAACATATTTTCCAACAATTCTACGATAGCATCTCTTAGGTTATTAAGTAACACAATTTTTTAATAACAGAAAACAACAAAAGTGAGCACGATACAACGTGTCAACTAGTTTGGGATAAAAGATGTAACACCACCGCCAATGGGCCAACCCCCATGACAGGAGCCTCCCCTTATATGCACGAAAGATTGATATTGAGAGTTGTGGAAAGATTCGGATGCCCTAACCACTGCCACTGGTCCACAACATTCATAATTGGTTACGAAAATTTGAAGAATTTCCAAAACATTAAGAGTTTAAATATCCTCCTCAAAATATCAACTAGCAAAATGCCGTTAAATGCCGTTACTATACGGTGGTTAGTTTTCCGAACATAATTGAAAAATGCCGTTACTATACGGTGGTTTCATACTTCTTGTTTTTTTATAACTAGTGGTTACGTACTAGTTGGTCTTGGCCTCTCCAATTCAAAATCTTAAAATCACTTTTCAATTATAAAAGCGACTCTGGAGAATTGTACTGTATTATTGTCTAGTGATGGGATTGGGCCCCAAGACTAGTCAAGGTGCGAGATAATTGGCCCAAACACCTAAGCTTTTAAAAAAAATCCCCACTTTCTTAGGGACCAAACTGTTCCTATAAACGTCGACGTACATACATATCTGATATGAGTATGGAGGCTTTCTTTGGTTCACTCGTCATAATTTGGTTATTTGTGTATTTATGGGTGTTCATTTTCTTTAATGCATGACAAGGTTTTTTTCGTTTCAGAAAATTGGGTTTTGGAATTATTCTTCTGAAGTAGACTTCAGCTTCTTTATTTCCTCCTAACATTGTTTATACATGCTGTGGCGGAGCTAGAATTTCTTTATAGTGGGGCACGTACTTATTCTGTTATTCATAACCTTGAAAAAATTCACCATACGATATTATATTTTAAAATCCACTACAATGGAAAGGGGTTTATATAAAGGATTCCAAATGTTCTTAAATATGAACCGTTCATATTTAAGTGTTTATTGATCTGAGCCGTTCGTATGATGGGGCCTGCCGAACAAAGAGTTCTTGAAGAAAATTATGTTGATTGGAAGCCCGCAACTATGTCATCGAAACACTTTGATTCAGAAAAATAGGTCTAAACCATGTTCACAAAAATAAAGTATTCTTGTCAAAGCTATTACAAATGCCCAATCAACTTGAATTTATCTCTTAACCAAAACGAAGCTTATGTTACTGAATACATATTTTGTGGATGAGAAGATACAACAGACGTTTCAGCTTCCGTGGGAAAATTAGTTGATGATACCTATAATATAAACGACTTGGATCATTGATAAGAAATCCAAATGTGCGCGAACTACACTATACAGTTCCAAATCAAACAAGAGAGAAGTTGCGCAAGAGAAAAAAAATCTATGAAATTGAATGGGGACACGTGACCCCACATGTCCCAATGTAAGTGTACCTCTGTATACATCGCCTCTGTATACACAAACTAATTCCTTAATGCCAAGACGACAAATCACCTACACATTCAAAAAATGTCCCCCGCTAGTCAATGAAAGTGCATAAACCCTTCAAACCCTATGAAAGTGCCTATATCCCCAAACCTAATGAAAGTGCCTAAATCTAAACCCTGAGGTACCCTATGAAAGTGCCTAAAACCCTAAAATCCTATAATTGGAAAGTGCACCCTAAGTGGCTAAACCTACTATAACCTACCCTAAAGAGCCTAACTCCCCCTAAAATTGAACCCCAAAATTAAACTCAATCCTAAAATTAAAGAGACAAAATTAATTTTGTCTCACTCAGAACCCACGCATGAGAGAGAGAGAGAGAGAGAGAGAGAGAGAGAGAGAGAGTTTCAAGGGTCAGTCAGTCAGCAGCATTTGGAAAAGTAACGGGTTGTAGCTGTACCGGCTTTCTTTTTGTAATTTTTTTTTATCATTAAGGTTATTTTTGTCTAATATTGTCCTTAAACCCTAAAAAATTTCACATTAATGTATTGAAGGCTTTAAAATAAGTTAAGTTAGACTAGACAACCTTTAAAGCCCCAAACTTGGGCTTTAGGCCAATTTTCTGTTTTTTATTTGGATCCGGCTGTATTTGGATTTTTGGATTTTTAATTGTAGATGATCGACTTCGATGGGCAATGACAAAAAGATTAATATCTTTTTCTCGACAAAATGGATTAATATTTTTATTATATTGAAGAAGCAATCAAACTAAATCCGTGATATATATTTTCTTTTCTCGCCATGCAAGGCCTACACGAACTCATGTCCAAAACACAAAGAAGCAATGCATTCAAACTGCAGTGGTTCAAGCTTGATGAGAAAAAAAAAAACTGCAGTGGTTGTATTATGGCTTTAGGTTGCTGCTTTTGTTTTTTCTCACGGTTAGGAGTTTGACCTTCTTTTGGGAGCTTTTTTTTTTTTTGCTTTCTGTTAATCAATTAAAGCTTCAATCTTTCTCTTTCTTATTCCTTTAAATTTCTTACTTACCCTTCGTCTTCTTCTTTTTTTCTCATCAAGCTTGCCTTATTCTTAGAGAAAGGGGAGTTATTTATTTATTTATTTATTTGGCTCGGCAAAAGAAAAGTCAATAATAGAAGTTCAGAAGTTATGTGATATGATGATTAGCACAAGGCATCTTGCGAAGCACATGCCCAATTGATAACAATACGCACAAACTCCCAGGAATGAAAGATTTTGTATATCCTCTGAAAATGACATCTTAATTGAGAAGTATTTTCCAATTCTACGATAGTATCTATTAGGTTATTTAGTAACACATAGCAGAAAACAACAAAAGTGAGCCTGACACTAAGAAATGAGCACGACACGACGTGTTGGGATAAAAGATGGAAGACGCCAATGGCCAACCCCCACGACAGGACCCAATGTCAAGTCTACCCTTCTATGCACGAAAGATTGACATGGAGAGTTGTGGTTGAAAAGTTGTGACGCCCCCAAACCACTGCCACTGGTCCATCACATTCATAATTGATTAGGAAAATTTGAAGAATTTCCAAAACGTTTAGAGTTTAAACATCCTCCTCAAAATATCAACTGGCAAATTACCCTTCCGGCATTTTGAGAATGATTTTGGGCTGATCTTTTTGCTTCCCAGAGGCCTCCAAGGGAAGACCAATAGCCCCCAAAGTCAAGTCTACACGCGTCCAGGTTGATGGTGATCATGAATTGACCGAAAGCTCCCAGTTCTGCCCGAATGCATGTAGTAAGCTTATTTTCCATGATCAATTTTGGCAACTTCTACAAATTGTTCTCATCAGTCATCTTCCTTCTGAACCGGACAAATGCAGAATTTCCACAAATTGGAAGCATGTGTTGTAGATATTAGTACTAGTTTAAGTAGGGACGGCAAAGTGACCGGGACACGAGCCCAACGTCAAGTCGACCCCTCCATACACGTCAAGTTGATATTGAAAACTGAACAGAAGTTCTGGGAACCTTAATGTGTGATGGAAATTTCATTGTACGCATTCAATTTATATGAAGCTCAATATTTACATATGTGATAAATCATGTTCCTATAAATACCCCTTCCATGAGATGAAAATTTAAAGTTTTCATACCTTCTATGCAACAAACAACAACCCCTAACTTTTAGTAAGAAACCAGCCATGGCATCCTTGCCAAAGAGGGTTCCCAATTTCCTAGTAGTTCCTTCCAGATTCATGTTTATCTTTGTTATCATCCTTCTATTTGTCTATTCACCTGATTCTTCTGTTGCTCATGCTTCTCCTGCAACTAAAACAATTGCAGTAGAAGGAAGTGAAGAAGTTGCTCTCTTGATGTGGAAAGCTAGCCTTGACAATCAAAGCCAAAACTTCCTTTCATCATGGAATGGAAGTAGTCATTGTAGTTGGGTTGGAATTGGTTGCAACGACGCCACTAAAGTAACCAATTTAAACCTTGAGAGTATTGGTTTGAGAGGTACGCTTTCTAGTCTAAACTTCTCTCTGCTCCCCCATCTGGTTAGCCTTGATCTATCTAACAACTTAATATATGGGACCATTCCCTCACGGATTGGCAGCCTCTCGAGACTAACCTCTCTTAACATGTCCATCAATCATCTTTTGGGATCTATCCCAAATGAAGTAGGAATGCTGAGATCTCTCATTGAACTTGATTTGTCAATGAATAATCTTACGGGCTCCATCCCTCCTTCAATAGGGAACTTGGAAAAACTCACAAAATTGTACCTTTATGAGAACTCTCTCTATGGATCTATCCCTCAAGAAGTAGGAATGCTGAGATCTCTCGTTGAACTCGCTTTTTCAACCAATAATCTCACGAGGTCCATCCCCCCTTCAATAGGGAACCTGGAAAACCTCATGAAGTTGTACCTTCATGAGAACTCTCTCTGTGGATCTATCCCTCAAGAAGTAGGAATGCTGAGATCTCTCGTTGAACTCGATTTTTCAACCAATAATCTCACGGGGTCCATCCCCGCTTCAATAGGGAACCTGGAAAACCTCACGAAGTTGTACCTTTATGAGAACTCTCTCTCTGGATCTATCCCTCAAGAAGTAGGAATGCTGAGATCTCTCGTTGAACTCACTTTTTCGACCAATAATCTCATGGGGTCCATCCCCGCTTCAATAGGGAACCTGGAAAACCTCACGATGTTGTACCTTTATTCAAACTCTCTCTCTGGATCTATCCCTCAAGAAGTAGGAATGCTGAGATCTCTCGTTGAACTCGCTTTTTCAACCAATAATCTCACGGGGTCCATCCCCGCTTCAATAGGGAACCTGGAAAACCTCACGATGTTGTACCTTTATGAGAACTCTCTCTCTGGATCTATCCCTCAAGAAGTAGGAATGCTCAGATCTCTCATTGAACTTGCTTTGTCCAATAATAATCTCATGGGGTCAATCCCCGCTTCAATAGGGAACTTGGGAAAGCTCACAGTATTGAACCTTCGTGAGAATTCTCTCTCTGGATCTATCCCTGTAGAACTGGATAACATTAGATATCTACAGGTGCTTACAATAAGCTCCAACAAGCTCACAGGTCGTCTAACGCCAAATATGTGCATTCATGGATCACTCATAAGATTGATTGTTGATAACAACTACTTATCAGGTCATATCCCGAATAGCTTAAGAAATTGTAGCGAGTTGCATCGTGCTAGGTTTGATCGAAACCGACTAACGGGGCATATATTTGAAGTTTTTAAGGCACTCCCGAACCTGGTATATCTAGATCTCAGTTACAATAAATTCTATGGTGGGCTTTGGCAGAAATGGGAACAATTTCCTAATTTGACTAGCCTAAAGATCTCCAACAATGACCTTTCTGGAAAGATACCACCTGGCATTGGAAGTGCAACTCAGTTACATTTACTCGACTTCTCTTCAAATCATCTTGTTGGAGAGGTCCCAAAGAATTTGGAAAAGTTGGTTTTATTGTTCAATCTTACTCTTAGCAATAACAAACTTTCAGGTGGTATTCCACCTGAAATTGGAAGCCTACCTAGTCTTCGGTATCTTGATTTTTCAAGAAACAATCTTAGGGGACCTATTCAAGAGAAGCTGGGTGAGTGTCTGAATCTTCTGAACTTGAACTTGAGCAGAAATCTTCTCAATGAGACTATTCCTTATGAATTAGGAAAATTGCAATTTCTTGAAAGTCTCGATCTTGGATATAACTTATTGACAGGTGAGATACCTCCAGAGATCGGGACCTTGCAAAGCTTAGAGACACTAAACCTCACCCATAACATGTTGTCTAGTTCTATCCCGTCCACTTTCAACACGATGTCAAGTTTAACATCCGTAGACATATCTTACAATCACTTGGAGGGTCCTTTACCCAACATAAAAGCATTTGAAGATGCTCCATTTCAAGCATACCGAAATAACTATAGATTGTGTGGCAATAAAACTAGTTTGATGCCGTGCTCACTGAAGCAGAGCAATGGAGACAAAGGGAGAAATCCTAACAAAGTTGTGCTTTTGG
Organism: Vaccinium darrowii; assembly: GCA_020921065.1. NCBI lineage: Eukaryota > Viridiplantae > Streptophyta > Magnoliopsida > Ericales > Ericaceae > Vaccinium > Vaccinium darrowii. The sequence continues at coordinate 11,421,828 of CM037153.1, forward strand.
TTGTTGTTCCTATATTGGGCATTTTATTTCTAATTGTTGCTATGATTGTCCTGCTTCATCGTACGAGATTGGGAGAGATGGAAACTGAGCCAAATAGAGCAACCAATAAAGATTTGTTTGAGATTTGGAGCTTCGATGGAAAATTGGTGCATGAGAACATCATCGAAGCGACAGAGGATTTCAATGACAAGCATTGCATTGGAGTAGGTGGATATGGCATTGTTTATCGAGCTAAGCTACCAAGTGGTCAGGTTGTCGCTGTAAAGAAGTTTCGTCCTTCACAAGATGGGGATTTTAATATTTTGCGAAGTTTTACGAGTGAGATTCGTGCATTAACAGAGATACGACATCGACATATTATAAGGCTTTTTGGTTACTGTTTGCATCCACAACACTCCTTTTTGGTTTATGAGTTCTTGGAAGGAGGGAGCTTGGACAAGAAACTAAGTTGTGAGGAAGAAGCATTAAGTTTGGATTGGGGTAAGAGGGTGAATATTGTTACAGGTTTGGCAGATGCTTTGTCATATATGCACCATGGCTGTTCACCCCCGGTCATTCATCGCGACATATCAAGCAAGAATATTCTGCTAGACTTGGAAGACATAGCGCATCTCTCCGATTTCGGGACTGCTAGACTTCTAAACCTCCACTCATCAAATTGGACTTCCTTTGCAGGAACCTTGGGATATGCGGCTCCAGGTACTTGCACAGTTTATCTGATCTACCATTATTGTCACGATTTACCTTAATTCTTTTTTTGAAATTTTTTTCTGATCCTAAGCTGCTTACACAAAATCTTCCTTTCTTTGCACCCATCCTTTCTCTGGGTAGAGCTTGCTTACACAATGGAGGTGAATGAGAAATTAGACGTCTACAGTTTTGGAGTTTTGACATTGGAAGTTGTAATGGGGAGGCATCCAGGAGATCTCATTGCTTCTCTTTCTTCATCATCTTTGGATTCATCACCACGATCTTGTCATGGTATTTTGTTGAAGGATGTATTGGATAAACGGCTACCACTGCCAAGGAGTCAGGAAGAGGAAGGAGTGGTTCTTGCTGTAAAGCTAGCACTTGCTTGCTTGCACCCCAGCCTGCGATGCCGACCAACTATGGAACAAGTTTCTGTGGCTCTCTCAAAACAAAAGTCACACCTGCAGAACCCATTCCTCACCATCACATTAGGACAACTACTCGATGAGAATTGTCTAAATGCCTAAGTATTCTTGTTGTCCCTTCACTGTTTGGGTTTTGGTTCTTCATTTGGTCACTATGCTTTCCTAATTGGCATTTGCTCTACCATTCTGTATTAGTTTCATAACAGTAGTTGCGCTTTTCAAGCAATCTAAATTTTGTGAATTACTTTAAATGAACAAGTAAAAAAAGGACCTTTTTACTTTCTTCATCTTCACGTTTCAAGCGACCCCAAGAGATTAAACATGTGCACAAGGGACATGCAACACGCATCCATCAAATTTCAAAATATTTTTGGCGAAGGACGCGATGCATGGGACACACTTGGTGACATGGTATGGTGATTTTTATAAATTTTAAATGTAACGACCCGGCCAGCCGCCCAGCTGACCTGTTAACTCTTAGCCTAACCACGTGGCTCAAACGGTTAACCTCAAGTTAATAGTGGTTGGACGGCGTTATCTAATATATCACATGAATTTCCCACTATTGCCCGACGTGAGACTCTAGGAGTGTTACATTAAATGCCTTTCCCTGACAAAAGTTATAACTTTGAGTATTGCACAAAAAATGCAATATAAAACACACCATCGGAGTCGCAACGTAAATATTTACTTATTATAGTACAGGTTTGCATGACTAACATTTCTAAAAATAATTACCTTGTCCACTGTTGTGTCCGTGTTCCCAAATTTTGAGAGTTGCTATGTCTTGTACCTTTGTCAATGTGTAGTATCATTTTCCATAAATTTCAAACCAGCCTTGCCATTGTTCACTTCACTATAGTCTCGAATCGCAAAATAAATTTAAGTTCACAATCACATTATACAGTTTGATTACTCGTCCAATTGAAACAACTGGATGAACCATATATAGCCTCTCAACATACACTACGCAGCCCTTTTTCCTTAAATGATAACAAAACGATAGGTTCTATGGCGTCACCGACAATGAATTTTCCCACACAATGTTCTTCAAAAATAAAAATAGCAAAAGAACATAAACATTTCTCTAGCTGAGACACAGTAAACTGTGATAAAATATGTTTCTCCAGAAATTTTCAATTCACTATGTAGCAGATGCCTTGTCGCTGAATTTCAAACCATCAAATTGGATAGATTCATCGATCATAGCGCATATTCATGAAGTACAGATAGGGCTATTCAAAAAGCTATAATTATATTTTGAACTTAAAGGACTTATAAAAGAGAACCTGAAAAATAGGAACCCCAGGGAAACTCTCATCTACAAATTAAACCATCCTTCCGCCTCTCCTGCTTAAAAGAACACAACAAAAGCAAATAAAATTTTATCATTACTGTAGCTGTGAAAAAATACAGGCGAAGAATTCATCAAAAGCATGATTTCTGCAATCTGCATGGTCCATTGCGACATCAAACATCATTTCTTTTGGCTGAAGAGAGTAATCGTAGAGACTAGAGAGAGAAATCAAAGAAGCCGGGAATTTTATCATCTCAGACATTCCATATTCCAAAATCATTCTGACTCAATCTTGAAGAAAACTAGTGTCTGCCTATTTGTTTCAGACCATCTGTGTACAACCCTTTTCTGTTCAAAATACAGGAAAGGAAATTGTACGACAAAACAATATATCATCGCAAATAAGAAGAGAAAGAAGCAAGAAATAAAGGGCAGCATGTTCAGCTCAGAGACACAACCTCTCCCTGCTGAAGTCTGAGATGGCATGGTTGTCTGCATACTGCATTGCACAGTACAAAGCATAAGTAACGTACACCAAAATCGCGTATAACATACACCAAAAAAATTACGTAAGTGGGTCATTTTTTTTCTGTTTTTTGCTGTTCAAAAAAGAGACTAAAAAACTTAGTTTAAAGTACATTTATGGGTGAATTTCAAAGCATGAACATTTAAAAAAATCTGAGTGCCTTATGGGCAGGACCCAATCTTTCAAAATGAAGGTCTTGGTCCAAAAGGGCCATTTTTCTCAGGGATCTTGTACAAGTTTGGAAATTCAGCTGTGAATAGTATTTACTCATTTGAGATCACCATTTGATAGCTAAATTACCAACAGACATAGCCGCGGCCTTGAGCTAAATCTTGGGATACGGCCGCTTTAGACCTTTGAAAATTGGGAGCGTTGGTATAGGGTCCACTATAGCAATTTCCTATAGTGTAAGGTCCACCCAAATATTCTCTAAGACATAAGATCCACTAGAATAACAAAAAGACCCGACTACCCCCACTTATACGCGACCAAACACAGAGTCAGTCGCCTGCTTTCGTCGCCGGTGTCAGATTCCCGTTGTTCTCTGGGTGACTGGAGAGGGAACAACGGCAGCAGCTCCGAATCAGCCCCTCCTCGAGCTGTACTGAGTTGCAATCGCCTTCTCTTCTTCCTCCTCTTCAATTGGCGAACATGTCCAGCGGCGACACGGGCAAAACATCACCTTCTCTCCGGCGGCGGCCCCATACCCGAAAAACCCCTTTATTTCGACCCAGCCGGGGAGTAGTGGTGGTTGAGCATGGTTTCTTCCACCACTGATTTAGAAACGGAAAAAATGGAGCGGCGTCGAACTCTGGCCGGAGAAGAAGGTAAGAAGGTAATAATAAAGATGAAAAAAAGAAGCTAGCTGTCTTCTTAGGCTTGTGGCCTACTGGCCTTCATAATTGCTGTAGTCTAAAATTGTGTAGGTCGTAGCAGTACCTTTGTCCAAATTGTGCACTTTTTCTCATACTTTTTCCTTCTTTTTTTTTCCCCCTTTTTTCTCGTACTTTTTTCGAGAAAGGAAATGGTCAAAGGGAGGAACAAGACAAGCAAGTGGGGAGAATTAGGTTGAACTTTCAATATCGTCTCGGTATTTTTAGAAGAGAGAAGACTCATGGCAAAGGGGGGAGATGAATTTTGTATAAAGAGACAAGTCACCACTCCCAAGAGGGAGGACAGAGGTGACGTGATTCATTAGTAAATAAGGTACTGCCACCAAAGCACCAAAGCATGGAGTATATTTTTATATTTATTGTTGAATTTTTATTAGCATTTCATTATTTTGATATCTTATGAGTTTAGATAACCACCTCTTTTGAGTCCAGATAACCACCTCCATTTTAAAAAAGTGATTTTTTTGTTTTATTCAATTTTCAGTAAAATTTCTAGTAAAATTTTATGTTAAAAGCAGAGGGTTTGTGCTGCTACCTTGTAGTGCTTGGGTGGTTGAGGACTTGATCCCAAGTAAGTTTTTTAAACAAAAATATGCCCAGATAACCACATCTTATGAGTACAGATAACCACCTCTTGCGAATCAAGATAACCACATCTTGTTTGTCCAGATAACCACCTCTTGCGATTCCAGATATGGTTATCTGCGCCGGCGACTTTTCCTGCGAAGTCCAATTTTCCGGCGACTTTTCCTGCTCTGGTAACTTCTGGCGAACTTTCCGGCACCGGTAAACTTCCAACAAGAGTATGTTATGTATTAAATTTAATGTGAGGGTATATTTGTCTATTAAAAATGGAGAGTGGATCTTACACCTTAGAAATTGCAAAAAGGTGGATTAGAAGAGTTATGGAACTAAGAGGTGGACTAGACATGTTACAAAAAGCTATAATGGACCTTAGAGTAATTCTTTATTGAAAATTTATGAATTCTAGGGACTCCAACTTTGGTACCCCTATAATAGTCCAACAAAAAGAGACTTCTACCTTTAATCATCGCTTTAAACCTCCGAAAAGTCATGGCCCGTGCTAGATTTAGAGATATCACAACCCATAGGCCTCGTTTGTTTGACCGGAGGTAAATGGATGGGATATGGGTGGAATATGAAATTTTTGGGATATTACTCAATATATCAATGGATGGAGAAAATTCATATCCGGTGCTTGTGTTTAACAAACATGGGATTTTGGGTCCCACTCTATCCCACCCCCAAATCCCGCCAAACAAACAGGGCTTATAAAATGGAGAGAAGCTGGTTGCTTGGTAAAAGGAAAATGACCACCAAAAAAAACAAAGACATTGAGTCTGTTTTTTCACATGCAATGGGTGTCTCTATTTTGTCATTACTATTCACATCCTTACGCGGTTTGCCTTTGGGCTCTGTCACCCAAAGTCCCAACAAATTTTATTCACAAGTGTGTGCACATGCAATATAGATGGAAATGGGTGGCTCTGAAAAAGTTTATTGGGTGTTCTTTAGACGCTGAAAGGCGGTCCTTGTAGGGGCCTAGGACTCATGATGCGAATCGAGTCGAGCTTTGACGTAATCAGTTTCTGCTCAAATTCGAATCGAGTTAGCTCAAATAATTGAGCTCGAGCTCGGACAATAAGAATGTTTAGTAACTCAAAAGTCTTAGGAAATTAACTTAGTTGTTTACCGATCCCGAGACTTCGTAAGTACTCAATTCGAGTGAGATTATTATAAAGTAGGTCAAGTTTTTTGGAATCACACGCTAAACAAAGCGTGTTCAATGATTGTCGATTCTTGATTTTCGATTGTGAATATGTACCGTTTGGTTTGCAGGTCTTATTAGCTTATTTTTTCTTGATTATTTATTTTGGGTCTGAATCTGAACACAATTACGTTCAGATTCAGACCTAAAATATGGCATGAGACTAATATAAGACAGTAGGACGGGATAACCAATGGAACCCTCAAACTAATGTATGTAGGATTAGCCAATCGCAGAAGTAAGCTCTCTTTTTGTTTCCCAATTGAGGTTCTTTTAATAGCCTAATTAGCACTCCCTGACCCTTGTATTGGGCTGCAAACGAATTGAGTTGAGCAGCTCGAGGCTTGGCTCGATTCATTTAGTAATTGTGCCAAGCTCGAACTCGAATTTTATGCTCGTATAGTAAACAAGCCGTGCTCAAAAGTTTAGAGCTCGGCTCGATATAGAGGCTCAGCTCGTTCGGGCTTGGCTCACTTATAAGAGCCAAGGTCGAACAGGACAAAGTTTGGCTGACTCGTTTACACCGTTGTGCACCATTGAGACATAATCATCTAATATTCTGGTCATTGCTGATCACAAAAAAGTATTGAACATTAATCAAAGAAATTTAAACCGAGGAAAGACGTCTGGAAAGTCCTGTGGAAAATGAAGGTCCCGAACTAGATAAGAAATTTTTGGTGGAGAGTTTGCAAGAACATTCTAGCTTCGAAGGACAATTTGTTCAAACGAAAATGTCCCGTCTAGCTCATGTCTCATTTGTGGCTTGGAGGGGGAGCCGGCTTAAGGGCAAAGCCCAAGAAGCCTATGCTTTAGCCCCACAAAAAGTATCAAAAATTAAAGGCTTCCAAATTTGTTATATATATGTATTAGGCCCTAATAGTGTTTATCTAAGCCTTCTACATTAAATGATGGGTTTTAAAATATTGTATTGATTACCTATTCTTAGATAGCTATATATGTTTACATTTTGTAATGGTAAATCTTTTGTACGGGTTTTTATGAAGACTCCTATAGATCAACCTTTGTATACAAATATAAATGGGTCTCGATTAATAAGTTCGCTTTTGGCCCCCAAAATCTTTGAGCCGGTTCTGCTCAGAGGTGGAATCTATGGAACATATGTTGTTTTTGCGTTCAAGGGCAACGGCAATCTAGTTTGGAAGCAACTTTATGTTTTTTGTGACATGTGTGGTAATGCATCAGTGATCAAATGGGTATCAGAGATTTTGTTTGACTGAAGTCGACAGGAGTGACTTTGCAAACTTCTAGGAGCTGGGTCTCCTCTTTCTCTCTCTAGAGTAGAGATCTAGGGTTTCATCCCTCCATAGCCGCCGCCCCTCCTTCCGACCTCTCTCACAGTAGATCTCTTCCTCCATCACACCCCCTCTCCTCCCTTCTCTGTTTTGATCTTTGTTTTGGGGGTGGGGTTGCCGCCCTCGCGCCCCACCCCTGCTTGGTTCCTACCGCCAGCCACCGTCTTTCAACCCACTACAGATCCACCCCTAGCCCTCCTCCAGCCACCACATACCCCTTTCGTTCTCCACCTCCACCAATCGTTTCACTCTCCACCCCCACCAACCGCCACCATCTCCCACCATTTCTTCATCTCTAAACCTTCCTCCGTTGTCTGATTCAGGAGCTTTGCGGTAGATTTGTCGTTGGGTTGAACTCGGGTGGTTTGGCCCCTCCGGCGCAATAAAGCTTCAGATCCGCAGGCGGCCGGCCTTGGAGCTTGATTTTCATCCCGGAGAAAAGGCGAGTCTGCTTCTCGGTCCATACCGATCGAACTCGGTGAGGCAACTCAGTGGTTGTTTTGGTTGGATCCAACAGATTAGCTATTTTTATTGTTTTATTTGCTTTGTTTGTTGGTTTTCTTTGATAGCATTAGTGCTATCGTGGGTTTGGTTCTTGTTGCGTTTGGTTCTCGTTGCGTTTGGCCTTTCGGGAGATTTCGGTCTCGTCGTGGCCGCGTAGCTCGGTTTGGCTCCGTCGATGCTTGACTACTGTTGTACTCACTCCATCCCATATTGTTGGTCCTCTTTTCTTTTTTGGATGTCTCAAAGAATTGTCTATAATTTTTAATTTATTAAGTTTTTTATATTTAATATGGATCTTATTTGATAGATCTCAATTAGTTTTATGAAACAAAGTTGTTGGAATGACAAAAAAATCATAGATTATGAGATATAAACAATTCTTTGAGACATTCAAAACGATAAAGAGGACCAACAATATGGGACGGAATTGAAGAGACAACCGATTGGAAACTACGGTGGCGATCAACTATGCTCGTCTAGAATTTTCAAATGTTTTAGACATCCCAAGAGTCCAAATGGACAATCCCATCAATCCAGGAGGGTTCTACTTAGCTTTAATAAAAATCACTTCCATGTAATCGGATAAATGTTCCTCCTTTATCTCTTCTTTCAATCTTTTGCAAGCCTTTTAGGCGTCTTTGCGGATAAAAAATAAATAAATAAATTTAGGTGTGTTGTTGATGTTGTCCGTAAAGAATTGGCGAATCAAGAGCATAGAAAAAATGGAAAATGGGAAATATAATTTGTGAACTTTTGTAATGGATGCAAGTTGAAGAATACAGATTCCCAAAATATGAAAAGAAAAAAAGTAAATTTGACAATTTCCCGTCAAATGAACTAGTATTGGTTGTCCCCCACCAGATTCAGGCTGAGTTTTCCGTTTGATTTTAAGTTGCTAAAATCAAACAGAAAAACTCAGCCTCAATTAGTTTTCCGAACATAATTTAAGACTTGCGTTAGTATACGCTGCTTTCATACTTCTTCTTACTAGTGGTTACGTACTTGTTGGTCTTCGCGTCTCCAAATACGTAAATTTTTTGAAATTTGGACTAAGAAAGCACTTTTCAATAATAAAGGCGATGATGAGAATTGTACTATTATTGTTGGGAAATGGGATTGGATCCTCGGACTAGACAAGATGAGGAAAAGTTGGCCCAGACACCTGAGCTATATAAAAAAAAAAAAATCTTGACTTTCTTAAGGGACCAAACTATTCCTCTGCTCCACAAATCAACATACATACACATCGCAGCGGAATTCACGAGAAACTAGTTAGCGTACTAATTCAAACGAAGATATGTCTCAAATCCTCGAGAGTTCTTGAATCCACAAGAAGAAAGAGATTAACTCTGAAATTGTTATCGAATAAAAGCTCCGAATAATAGAGATTAGGTCATCTCTAGTGCACTACCTAAAAAATGCTCCCTAAAGGTACACCTAAGCACATGTGGGACCCAATTTTATTTGTTAAAAACTTAGTTAGCTAGCTAAGAAGAAATTCACTTTAATGGGGCTCCCTAAAAATACTCCCTAAAGTGTATGTGAGACCCATTTAAGTGGGCCTCATAACCAAAAAAATAATGGCAGATTCAATGTTATAAATGCAAGCAACTTTCTCTCTCCTCTTTCTCTCTATCTCTCTCCTCTTTCTCTCTCCTTAAGTCCCTCCCCAAATTTAGGTAGTCACTTAGGGCACTTTAGGTAGTGAGGGGTGCCACCTAGGATTTTAGGGAGCCAAGTTTTGTGCACTAAAGACCATTTTTTAAGGTTTTTCTTAGCTAACTAGTTAGGGCACTTTAGGTAGTGATTTTAGGTAGTGCACTAGAGATGCCCTTACAAGCCCTTTTGTAGGGAAACCCTAGCCAACCCTAAAAAACTACTATAAAATAAAATATCTCGGAAGTTTGGGCCTATTTCGGGCAACGCGATTCTACTTCAGCCCACCAAGTTTGGGCCTATTCCAGGCTCATCGCTAAATTGTCGTATTTGGCAATTTTTAATTAAAAGCTATTTGGGCCTCCGGGGCTTCAACCGATCCAACTGATCATAAAATTAAGCCACTACTTGTTGTGCATCAACATGAGCATGGAGGCTTTCTTTGGTTCTCTCATCTTAATTTGGTTATTTGTGTGGCATGGGTGTTCATTTTCTTTACTGCATGACTAGTTTTTTTCCTTTTCAGAAAATTGGGTTTGGGAATTGACGTTCTTCTGAAGAAGGCTTCGGCTTCTTTATTTCCTCCTAGCATTGTTTATACATGTTTTTGTTTTTTATTTAGCTGGAGGCTGTATTTGGATTTTTAATTGTAGATCATAGCCTTGGGTGGGCAATACAACAATAACAACAATAACATAACCCATTTAGTCCCCAATAATTGGGGGTATGGGCGGGGGAAGGATAGGAGACAGACCTAACCTTTGGCAATAAATGCACAAAGTGGCTGCTCCCAGAATACCACTGAAACAGATGGATTGGAGACAGACCTAACCTTTGGCAATAAGTGCACAAAGTGGCTGCTCACAGAATACCACTGAAACAGTGATCCCCCTATACCGTCGCATTTGCTGCGGAATCATGCCCTCAAATCAAAGCCAAAAGGCATCAGAGAGGGCAGACCCAAGAATCATTTTGATTTATGTGCACATTACCATGCTTCTTTCATTCAGCATCCAGAGGGCATGATATTTTTATTATGTGGAAGATGCAATAAACTAAATCCGTGATATTTTCTTTTCTTGCCATGCAAGGCCTACACTAACTCATGTCCGAAACACGAGAAAAACTTGGGTGCCGGCCGAGTATGGCCACATGATGCCAGACTGTGCATCTAAGCCGTCCAAAAAAATTATGGACGGCCCAGATTCCCCAAGCAACGCATTCAAACTACAATGGTTGTGTTATGGCTTTAGGTTGCCTTTTTGTTAGGAGTTTGACCTCCTTTTGGACCGGATTACTATTAGTTTAAACCATCAATTAGCTTCTTTTAGCTGGTAATCAATTAAGCTTCAATTGTTCTTTTTCGTATTCCTTTAAATTTCAAACTTGCCTTTTTTTTTTTTTTTTCTCTTTTTCCCATCAAGCTTGCCTTGTTCTTAGAGAAAGCGGAGGTTTTTTTTTTTTTTTTTTCTCAGCAAAAGAAAAGTAAATAATAGAAGTTCAAAAGTCATGTGATATGATGATCAGCACGAGGCATCATGCGAAGCACATGCCCAATTGATAACAATACGCACGACCACCCAGGAATGAAAGATTTTGTATACAGTCCGGTGATGCGTAGGGATTGGCCGTGTACACGTTGAGCACAAACAAATCTGGACCGTCTGTGCCATCAAATCAACGGTCTAGATCTTAAAAACTCTTTTACCAGTAATAGAACTTACCGGTAAATGGGTCTTTAAGATCTAGACCGTCGAAAACACTTTTGGACTGTCAAGATGCACCGTATGTGCACGATACAGACACGGACGTACGTGCGCGTATCTTTTTTGTTTGTATATCCACTGAAAGTAACATCTTACCCGAAAAGTATTTTGCCAAATCTCCGACAGTATCTCTTAGGTTATTCAGTAACACGATTTTTTAGTAGCAGAAAACTACATAAGTGAGCACGACATTAAGAAATGAGCTCGACACGAAGTGCGTAGCACGTCGACTAGTTTGGGATAAACATCCTCCTCAAAATATCAACTAGCAAATTACCCTTCCAGCATTTTGAGAATAATTTCTTCTGGCTTCCCAGATGGGCCTCCAAGGGAAGACCAATAGCCACCTTAGTCAAGTCTATGCGCGTCCAGATTAATTGATGGTGATAATTGACTGCATAATCTCCACCATAGTGAAATGGGAAATATAGTCTTGTGGATATTGTTAGGATCCAACAACGCACCACATGCAACAGAAGCAGTAAAATCAAGAGAAACACAACACACAAATATACGTGGTTCGGCCAAACCAGACCTACATCCACGGGGAGGGGGGTTTCACTATAATCCAGAGAAACTCCGTGTTCTTGTGTTACACACTCACACTCAATCTCACAAATAATGAAATCCTCACAAAGTCTCTCGTGTATCTCTCTCTCCGGGAGAGCCACAACCGGCTCCCCTCTCACACTCTCTGCCTCTCTCTCTACATTGTGCTACCACACTTAACACACAAGGCATCACAGAGTATTTATAGAGTTACACAGACAAACCCTAATCCACTCCCTTTGGGCCTAAGCCCAACAGGCCCACACGGGGTGGAATCCCAACAATCACCCCCTCCACACCGAGTGGGCAATGTCGTCTGCAACACCCCCATGTCGTCTCCTCCAATCAGCTAACTCTAGTAAGCGCCTGTGTCACTAACCAGTCGAGCATCCATGCACCACCAAACAGAGTACACAAATCCCGAAAGAGTGTATCCTTGCAAAACCAGACTCCGCAGCCAATCAGAAAATCCGAGTATCGCACCCCCTCAAAAAGAGTGCCTCCACTCGCACACCTCAAACCCGAAGTGTATGCGCTCACCAACAGAAGCGCCAGCGCTCTCCAAAAGAAGCGCCTGCACCCCCTCATCGAGTGCCCGCAGCTTCATCGCCGCGCTCCGCCACTCTAGCATCCTGCCCTGTCAAGAGAATGCAGCAACCCTCTGCCCACACCAAAGGCTCACTCCTCCAAATGATCTCACACACCATCTGTGATGAGGCTGACTCCTTCTCTAACACCACATCCCCCACCGAGTACCTCCGCACCCCCTAAAACGAGATGCACCTCTCGTGAATCCGGGATGTGAACAAATCCTGCTCGATCTCCGTGGCTCAAACTAATCTACCGCTCTGACAGGCGCCTGTGTCATTCCCAAACAAGCATATCCGCAACCCCAACCGGGTACACTACTCGAATGAATGTATCCCTGCAAGCCAGATCTTCCGCGGTTGATCATAATCCTGCACCCCCTAATCCGGAGTGCCCGCATCCAGGCATCCAAAACCCAGATGCTCATGCCCAATCACAGGACATAATCCGTGACTCCATCTCTCCACACCAACACGAGCTCATAACTGGAAAGATAATCTGCCACAAAAACCACAGAAGAAAGAGAATACCAGTATGCATCATTTGATCTCCATCTCAATCCCTCTATCTGGAGCTCCCGTGAACAACCCATAGCAACCAATTGTAACACCATTGCTGGCCAGCATCCTGCACACTCCTAATTTGACTATCAACGCATCTAGTACCATCCGGTCATGACTCCTAAGTACACTCCAGTGCCTATCCTGTGTTCAACCGCAACTGTCGCCTCTCCTGCTCACGTTACAAAACACCTATACTGCCTGACCATGCCTGACATCAGCTCCAACTGTCACTGCACTCCCACAAGCCTGTATGGTGGTCCATCATCCAATCCAATGCAGCTCAAATCACAACTGCAAATCCTGATAATAGGTCTTCAAATCCGACTGAACCAGACTGCCTCCGATCACTGCTAACCAACTCCGACCTGTCACTCTAGTAAGCGCCTGTGTCATTACCAAACAAGTGTATCCGCACCCATCAACAAAGATGCAACACCTGAGAGAATGTATCCCTGCTCACTAGCTTCTCCGACTGATCACCACGGCTCAAACGCCGCGAATCCGCAATCACCCGATTGCTCCGGTCAACCTCTGATCTCTGCAAAGTCTGTCCAATACTCCTGGTGTGTAGCTATCCAACTCCGCCCGCCTCTCTTGTCACTAATCCGTCACCTATCTGCCACTCCTGCCACTATCCTGGTCTCTCACCACTCTTCGTCAGCTCTCCCGGGTCTCATCCTGCCCCCTGGTCCATCCATGTTCCATTCCCAGCTCTCCCAGCACCCCCTGGACTCCCATCGGATCTCCCATGGTCTGCCTCCAACTCAACATCCTCCCATCTGATTGACCTGACCGCGTCGGATCATCCTCAATCTCTCTAGATGTGTCTAGGACCAAAAAATCTGACTCGAATCACTGAAATCCAAGCCCACCAGTGAATCCGGAACCGTTCAATTAGCTAGAAACAGCCTCCTCACAACCCAAAACGCCTCCGAACACCCAAATCCAGCTCAATCCAGCAATAACACCTACTTCCGAGCCTCCAAATGAAAAACGAAGCGCATGGTTGGATCCGGAACGTCGAGACAGTCAAAATCGACTACTCATACGCGAAAAACGGAGCTGTATAGCCTCCGAAAATGCGAAAAAAACCAATGAACCATCTCCAAAAGTCAAACTAAACCTTTTGACCAGTCTCTTGAACCCTTTGACCAGCCTCTGACCCCTTTGACCTGCGGCATCTTGAACCCTTTAACCCTTTTGACCCCTGACCTGATCCAAAAAGGTCAAAAGGTTCAACCAGCTGAACCCCTGATGACGTGGCGCCACGTCAGCGTTGACCGGCTGACGTGGTAATTGACCTATCCCACGTGGCATCCTCCATGGCATTGACTGTTGACTATTTTCTTCACGCTGATGTCATCATGACATCATCGTCTTCTCCAAATTCCTGCGAAAACCCTAGATCTTGACCAAACTTTGACCGGCCCTCACGATCTCATTTCAACTCCGTTTTTGACGTATTATAGATCAAAACGATCGTCTCGTCGAGCTCTATCCAATGGTCTATCCAAATCCTTTTTCCGACACAGTTCATTTTTCGCCAGTTTCAATCTCGTGCGTGTTAACAGCGTATCTGGTGACAAAATCTGACAGCGAACACTCCGTTGTGATCGTCTCCGAGAGTTGCACCTATCCCTCTGATCAAAAAACAAGTTTCGTCACCTGTTTTTTCCGACCAAAGCTTCAAACAGTGCTCCAATGGCCTCCGAGTGATTTTCCGACTGCTCTGCGCTCTCCGGTGCTTCAACCCAAGCTCTGATACCAGTTGTTAGGATCCAACAACGCACCACATGCAACAGAAGCAGTAAAATCAAGAGAAACACAACACACAAATATACGTGGTTCGGCCAAACCAGACCTACATCCACGGGGAGGGGGGTTTCACTATAATCCAGAGAAACTCCGTGTTCTTGTGTTACACACTCACACTCAATCTCACAAATAATGAAATCCTCACAAAGTCTCTCGTGTATCTCTCTCTCCGGGAGAGCCACAACCGGCTCCCCTCTCACACTCTCTGCCTCTCTCTCTACATTGTGCTACCACACTTAACACACAAGGCATCACAGAGTATTTATAGAGTTACACAGACAAACCCTAATCCACTCCCTTTGGGCCTAAGCCCAATAGGCCCACACGGGGTGGAATCCCAACAGATATTTTGTAATGAATTTAAGTTGAAAAATACAGATTCTCAAATATGAAAAAAGTTCAATTTCCCTTCAAATGAACTACTATTGTTGCGTGTCCCTCACCAGATTCAATTAGAAAGAGGCATTTAGTTTTTCGAACATAATTGAAGACTGGCGTTAGTATATGGCACTTTCATACTTCTTCTTACTATTGGTTACGTACTTGTTGGTCTTCGCATCTCCAAATACGCAAAAATTTTGAAATTTGGACTAAGAAATTACTTTTCAATAATAAAAGCGATGATGGAGAATTGTGTTATTGTTAAGCAATGGGATTGGGTCCCCAGACTAGCCAAGATGCGGGAAAGTTGGCCCGAACACCAGGGCTATATAAACTGTTCCTCTGTTCCACACATCAACATACATACACATGGGTATGGAGGTGTAGACACCCCGATTTTGAACCCAAGATATGCTCGAACATTTCCAATGATGAAACGGACCAATCTTGACTACCCGAACTTGTGAAAATGACTTGAACTTGATTAAAACCAACCAAACACCACTAAATAACCCAACCCAAACCAAGAACTGTTAAACCAAACCAAACTACCAATTTGCCACCAGGAGCCTTGAGCGCTCAAGCTTGAGACTTTGAGCGCTCAAGCCCCCTGAGAAACACCTTGAGCGCTCAACCCCACGGCTTTGAGCGCTCAACTCTGAGCCAGTCAGGAATCTGCAGAATATCTAATCATGAGATTTTCTGCATGGGGAGCGTCTGGGGTGATTCTATACGATCTTAATACGTATACTACACCCTAAATGTACTCCTAATTCTACCCCTAACCCATCCCAAATACAAAACCCACTAATTCTCTCTCCTCTCATTTTTCCCTCCACTCACCATCTACTTAAACCACTCACCACCCCTGGTTTTGGGGTTACCAACTTTCATACTCCATCTGAAAAATTCCATCAGGAATCGTGTTCCACTCTCTCTCTAGAATTCCATTCAATCTTCAATCTAAATCTCTTGCAAAAGCCATCTGTCAAACCCCAAAAATCCAATCCTTGATTACCAATTAACCCATACACTACATTGTGTACTCAGAATACCCAAGAAAACACTCAACTTTGTCCAGTCCCAAATCCATAACCAAGTTCAAGCTTCCAATCAAGTAAAAAAAAAAAGGTAGTTTAACAAGTGATTCTCACTGTTTTGGTCCATCTGAGGGGGGACTAGTGAGTTCAAGCAAGTTCCGTATACCTGCATTGAGCTCACAAAAGGTCTAAAAGTCGTTTAAAACCATTGACAAAATCTGCAGTTTTGCAGGGGTTGAGCGCTCAAGTCTTAGGCTTTGAGCGCTCAAACCCAGTTCTGGGTCAGTCACTGTTTTGTTGATTTTTATACTCTTTTCTGGTTTTCATCGTATTAGAATGGTTTAATATGTTCATTCCACTTCTAAACCACATGCATGAGCGTGGGTTAATCATTTTCATGGCAATCAAATGTCAAAACTCTTGAAAATCTTGCATTTGAATGCAAAACAGTGACTGTACAGTATCATAAATCTTCATTCTACATGTTAATGGTCTTCTAAATCACTCAGAATCCGTTTTCTTAAGTCAAAAACCAGAAAGCCATTGGATGGCTTGAGCGCTCAAGGTCAAGCCTCTGAGCGCTCAAGCTGTTCTTAACTGATTGGTATTTTCTTGGGTGATTCAATGATGGATTATGGTCTAATTTCTTTCTGGTATGTGTGTGTTGTCATATAGCTGCTTATGATCTGGATCTCTCTCTCACGTATTCGTTTAAGCGTTTTCCATTGTTGATTTATGGTGTTCCTTTCCTTTTCTCATTCTTTGGAAGATCAAAACCTTGTTTTCCAGTTTGGTTCTTCATTAAAAAGGGTTTATTAGTGATTGATCTTGCAAGAAATGGGCAAAGGAGTAATGAAGAGACCTAAAATCACAGAGTCCAGAAACTGGATTGAGCGCTCAATCTGGGAGCCTTGAGCGCTCAAACTGGTTTGAAGAGGTTGAGCGCTCAAGCCATTGTCTTTGAGCGCTCAACCCCTATTCTGGAATCCAGTTTTGCAAAGCAGTTTGTTGGGCCACAATGTTTGTACTTTCTGGATTTGTTGTATAATTTCTGTAATTTCGCATTTCCTGTAAATATTTGTAATCATATCACTTATCAACATCAACATCATTCATGTAAATCATGCGCACAAGCATCCACTTTAAATTTATATTGTCATGTTTTATCGTTGTTTATGTGATTCCCCTCCCCGTTTCCCATTTTATGAATAAATCAGACTCCAATCATTTTCAAAATCCCATAAAACATTGAGTAGAGACCGGTTCATGGACCGGGCGAGAGGGGTGCCGTAAAACCCTTCCCCTCTCGTAACCAAACCCCCGAATCCGAGAAATCTTTGGTTTTATCAAGATCAGTGAAGTCTTTTTCGACGGGCAATGAGTCATATTTTTATCGGTTTCTCGGATTCGGACCTAAAATCCGGGTGGCGACTCTAACAACAATCTTCAATCTTTTTCAAACGTGAAACCGCTTCGATCTCAGTGGGCCGTCCACAAGCTGGCGACTCCACTGGGGACTCTGGTTAATATATATTTTATTTAATAACACTTGTGCAATTTTTATTACACTTGTGTAATTTTATTGAAATATGTGTTAATCAAAGTGGGTTTAATTCAAAAGATGTTTTGTGGGATTTTTCAAATGTTTGGAATTTGATTTTGCATTTCACTTGCATGGTTCTTAGCCCCGCTGGCGTGTTTTGGCAATCCTGCCCGGCTTGCCGGTGACAGGGAATCCCGAAATGCCCAGCAGCCCTCGACCGTGATAAATCACATCGTCACTATCGTTTCTAACGGTAGGAGGCGGTTTTGATTTTGAGTCCGGGGTACCCTCAGTGACCAAAACCGGCCTTTGCATGTAATTAGCCATAGAACCCCACGTTTAGCAACCCACCCGTGTTTTAAGTTTACATGCTCCATCTTGTTACATGCTATGTGTTACTGCTTTTCTCGCCATGCCATGTTGCATTCATGCATTTGTTTTGTATATAGTCGTCGCGAGCGTCGTTTGTATAGATTTTCTGTGTAGATATTTCATTTGATTTTAGTGCCTTTACGGCAGTTAGTAGGAAGTTGCCTCGGCCCGATGATGAATCGTGCATCCCATGTGCACGTTGTTCTTACGAGTTAGCCTTTAGGACGGCCGGACGTGGGAAAGTTTGGACTGTCGAAATTCCTAAACACTGATTTAGACGGGTTTAAGGGACCTTGGCCCGAGGAGGGACAATCGCCTTTAGGCTTCCGATCTTAGATCATTGTCGGAATATGCGCAGACCAGAATTTCCCAAATCCGACCATCCGATATCAAGGAGTTATCACTTAAAAGAAAACTTGAGGATTGGGGCAATCTTCCAAAGCTGTCGCATACAGTCTAGGAGACTTTAAATCCATGGAGTTTGAGATACCTCCGGTGTTGGCCGTGCCCAAACGGCCCCCCGTGATTCAAACTAGCCTTGAGATCATTAGTATCTGGATTGCAACATCCAAATTGCTTTGTCTCGGATAACCAGGAAAAGTGCTACGGCGTCAACACTTAGGCTTTAGGTTGAAACGCCGTACCTATCGAGTAATGGTTTACCAGGGGTGTTGGAAAATCTTCTGTGCAATGATCTTAAGTGAGATTTGGATCCGGTAGACTAACCCTAGGTTGTACATGAAGTCTAGGAGACTTTAAATCCATGGAGTTTGAGATACCTCCGGTGTTGATCGTGCCCAAACGGTCGCCCGTGTTTCGGACTAGCCTTGGAATCGCCTGTATCTGGATGGCAGCACCTCATTGCTTTGTCTCGGATGGTCAAGAAAAGCACTACGGCGTCAACATTTAGGCTTTAGGTTGAAACGCCGTACTCGCCGAGTAACGACTTACTCGTGGTGTTGATATAATCTTCTGTGCAAGCGATTCCAAGTGAGATCTGAAACCGGTAGACTAACCCTAAGGCTAGAAATAGGACTAACTCCGTGAGTTGAGATGAGATGAGACGATAATGAGCATTTGTAAATCATTCTTTCCTATACATAGTAAACACATCGAGTATGCATCTGAGTCCAGCTTTTGCTTTATGTCCAGTTCTTGAACCATTGGGCCTGCTAAGAAGAAGAAGACCTTACCTGTTTGGATTCGACCTCCCGGACAAAGATTGTCTAGATCCCTATTACCAAAGTCCGAAGCAAGTATGTCGGCTGAACAGGAGCAAGATCCCCCTAACGAGTTTGTAAAGCTGAGGAAGGAGATGCATGATGAGAGGGTTCGGAATGACACCCGAGTCGCCCAACTCATGGCGATCATGCTAAATATTCAGAGTCGACTCCCCCCACCTCAGCAGCAAGTACCCGATGGGGGAGCTCGCAATCAAGAGGTCCCTAATGATGAACACCCGGAGCAACCTCCTCCCCCTGAGAATCCTCAATTGGCTGAAATGCTAGCTAAGATACTCAAGCTAGAAGAATCTGTGGCCAAAAATGAGAAGCGGGCCATTACCGGTTTCGACATGAACAGACTTTGCATCTTCCCAGGCGCTAAGCTCCCTAAGAAGTTCAAACACATAGACTTTGAGAAGTTTGATGGGACTGGTGATCTGAGAGGACATATTCAGGCATATGTAAGCTCCCTCTCTCTACAAGAAGTCGATGAGCCCGCCATGGCGCAAATGTTCCATGAAACCCTCACAGGGCCGGCACTCCAGTGGCTCTTGTCACTTGATATCTCAAAGAGACAGACTTGGGAAGAAATGGTGGGTGCTTTCATTAAGCAATATGAGTATAATGTCCAGCTCAAAGTCACTACCCGCGAACTTGAGAGTATCAAAATGAAAGAGAAAGAGTCATTCGCAGATTTTGTGAAGAGATGGAGAGCAAAGGCCGCGCAAATGACTGATCGTCCAAGTGACAAAGATCAAATGCGCATCATAACCAAAAACCTTCAGCCGGATTTGGCCCAATACATGATAACAGCCCAAGCGCATAACTTCAAAACTTACTTTGAGACGGGTCTGACAATTGAAGAAGCCCTGCAAAGTGGGGTGTTGAAAAAAGGAGATCCAATCCCCAAGCCTAGGCGCAACTACATTGGAAACACCTCGTCTCTATATGCAAACCCCACTTACACGGCCGGTACCTCATCCAATCCCATGAATCACCAGTCCCATAGAACTGAACCCATAAATGCAATCCTGTCCCAACCAGCTCAACCAACTCAACCGTCTCAAAACCAAAGAGGACGACGTGTCTTCACCCCTCTCCCTTTACCTCTACCAGTTGTTTTCGAGCGACTTGTCCAGCAAGGAAAAATTAAGCCCCTCCAACCGACTCCACCTCCACAAAATCCCCCGCCAACTTACAATCCAAACACCTTCTGTGTCTTCCATCAAACACCTGGCCATCCCACTGAAAGGTGTCAGCGTCTACGTCATGAGATTCAAGATCTCATTGACAATAAACAAATCCGAGATCCTACCGAGAAGCCCAATGTTGTCACTAACCCTTTGCCAGCTCATAAAAGAAACGGAAACATAAGCCAGATAATCATCGGCTCCACTCAAAAAGACCAAAATCCTACTCCCTTTGACCCAAGCCGATTCATTGTACCAGAAACTGACTCTAAGCCCATTGTGCCTATCCCAGCCGAACATGAAACATGTTTTCTCGAAGCTCACTTGGATCCCACCATATGGCAAGAATGGGGAGGTTTGATGATGGCCATGGAAGCCCGGGAATATGAAATGATGGTGGCCGACAATTTGATAAACGAAGAAGCATGGCCACAGAATGAGCAGCCTAATGAAGAACCCCCTCTTGATGCCATGGTAAATCAACTTTGGGATCCGATGTTTGCAGATCCACTTGATGGATTCGCGCTTCTCAATCTTTTTGAACAAATTCCACCCGTACAAGATCAACCGCCTCTGGAGGAGGGTCAGGGACAGAATTGGCAGGAAGAGAACGAGGTACGTGATGATGCGCAAGAAGATGAATGGGATCCCACACCCAATGAATGGCAGCTCATGGAGCCCAATGATCCATTGGATGGGTCTACACTCCCCATGTTCTTTGAAGAAGCCTATTTCCCGATGCCACCATTGTGGGAGGGTCGCCCTGATTTCTCCATGATGAGTGAACATGCTATAAACCGAATGACGGAGGGAATAGAGTTCACGCCATACGATTACATAGTCGATGAAAATCTTCCAGCGCCTCGAGTGCAGATCCCGGAGGGATGTAACATCATGATGTTAAACGATGATTTGCCCGATGTCTGGGGACAGCAGATGGAGGGGAATGATGTGGTTAATGTATGGGCCAATCAGAATGAAGAAATAGCGTTCGCACCACTGTGGGTTGGAAACGATGAAGTCTGGGCAGTTAACGAAGCAACAATGGAGAAGGAAGATGTATGGAGCGAAGCAACAGTGGAAGGGATTACCAAGGGCTTGGAAGAAGCCAGCATCGAAAAGGGAAAGAGAAAGGCGGAAGGTGATTTAGTTGACCTTTACACCGACTACACCGACTTGTGGGGTGATGATATTGATTCAGTTCTTCATCTCCTTCGGAGTGGACGGTTCTATCAACCACCTCAGATGTACACTGGAAGTACCTCTAACCCACCTCCTAACTCCCTAAACCAACCAGCCTTTAACCTAACTCCACAAAATAACCCAGCTCCACAAAACAACTCAATTCCACCAAACAACTCCATTGATCCAATTACCAACCCTACCGACTTTCAAACCCTTTTTAATCCACCAGTTAACCAATCCCATGCCACCTCAGCAACCAACAGTCGCGTGCCTCGTTCAAAACCCCCCACCAACCACTGAAGAGAATCCCATCCAAAAGCAACTCGAGAAAACCCCGGCTGCCCTAACCATTTGGGGACTACTCATGAGTTCCAGTGAGCATCGATAGAAACTTGCTCAAGCATTGTCTTGCATGGAGATTGCTCCTGACATCACCCCTGAAGCTATGATGACCGCTATCACTACCAAGCCTACTATTACCACTAAACCAACCAAGCATGTCATAACCTTTACCGAAGCCGACCTACCACTCGAAGGGACAGATCATAACAAACCCTTGCATGTCACCATGAAGTGCATGGGGAAATGGATCCCGGTGGTTTTGATAGACAATGGATCTGCACTCAACGTCTGTCCTCTCCGAACAGCACTATGTTTGGGACTCAAGCCAAAAGATTTCACGCCATCTGATCTCACTGTTCGAGCTTATGACAACACTCGTCGCAGTGTGCTGGGGACGGTTGAAATGGAGATTGCTGCAGAGGGGTTTAAATCAACAGTAGAGTTTCATGTACTCGAGATCCCAGCTTCTTTCAATTTGTTGCTAGGACGTCCTTGGATGCATCGTCCCGATATTATGGCAGTTCCATCCACTCTGCATCAGAAGGTTCTACTTGGTTTGGAAAGTGGAACAATTGCTCTTTACGGAGACACAGGCATTCGTCCTCATGCTGAAGATAATGCTCCCTTGCTAGAAATTATGCATGATGAAAATGATGTCCAACTCGGGGGTTTTGCTTTTGATACGTCCGGCGGTGTGTTCACGCTGCGCATTGATGACGATTTTTCAATCAGCACCACCGTCCTTGAAATGATGAGAAGGATGTCCTATCTGCCAGGGACTGGTTTGGGTCGAGCTCACCAGGGGGTGGCTCAGTTTCCTGAATTCCCTTCTCAACGAGGCCGTTTCGGGTTAGGATATGAGCCCACACTGAAAGAGATGCAAAGAGGAAAAACCAATAAGGCCAGCACCAGTGCAAACCGCCAGATTCGCTTTGTCAAAGAAGGATCAAATGAGCCATACCACAGTCAATCTGAGCCATTTGTAAATGAAATGAGCGGAGAGGTGCACCCAGGATTTGAGATCTTTGCTAATGATGCTTGGAATAGCGAAGATGAGCATGAAAAGGTGGAACAATTGGTGAAAGACCTTAAAGCAGACTGGATGGAGGCTTTGGATGGAGGGATCTTGATGTCGATGTTCGACGAGGTCAGTCTAACAGGTAAGGATAAAGAAGAGCCAGCGGTGATGATGCTTGGACAGGAGACTTTCGAAGATCCCAGTGTGCTGATAGTGGATGCAGTCGGAGAGTACAAGAATTGCACTTTCACTCCTGCTGTAAAATTTACTAATGCATTCACTAAGCTAGAGTCCGAGTCTGAATTAGGGTTTGAACTTGACTGTGAGTCGGAGTTTGTGCCTCATGGCCCTCCACGTCGTCGTTTCCATTTTGAATTTGAGTCTGATGCCATGTACTGCGCCCCAGAGGGCTTTATTAATGAAATGGATGGTGATTTCGCTTACTTTGCTGTTCCCGAAATAAATTGCGTCGACCCTGACGATGATGAGACTGAGTTCGAGGGAGAAATACCCAAGGAACTTAAGTCTCTAATCGAAAGGGAAAATGAAAGGCATGCTCAGCCAATAAAAGAAGAAGTTATTTCGATAAAATTGAGAGATGAGAAAAATCCTCGCATGGTTCAAATTGGTTCCGGGCTATCTTCGGAGGAACAAAAATTGCTCACTGATTTACTCAAAGAATTCGAAGACGTTTTCGCTTGGTCCCACGCGGATATGCCCGGAATCGATCCTGAAATTGTGCAACACCGAATTCCCTTATACCCTAATGCAAAACCAGTAAAGCAAAAGTTGAGAAAAATCAGGCCGGATTGGGTAGAAAAGGTTAAGGAAGAGGTTACCAAGCAATTCAACACCGGCTTTCTGATGGTAACTGAATATCCACAATGGGTCGCAAATATTGTACCAGTACCCAAAAAGGACGGAAGAGTCAGGGTGTGTGTAGATTTCAGAGATTTGAATAAAGCTAGCCCAAAGGATGACTTTCCCTTGCCTCACATTGATGTGCTGGTAGATAATACGGCAGGGCATGCACTGCTATCATTCATGGATGGGTTCTCAGGGTACAACCAGATTCTGATGGCTCCGGAAGATCGAGAGAAAACAACTTTCACCACTGAATGGGGAACGTTCTGCTATCGAGTCATGCCATTCGGACTGAAGAATGCTGGATCAACTTACCAACGAACCGCTACGACTTTGCTACATGACATGATGCACAAGGAAGTCGAGGTGTATGTGGATGATATGATTGTAAAAGCAAAGGAAAGAGAAGGTCATCTCCCAGCACTGCGCAAATTCTTCGAGAGGATACGTAACTACCGAATGCGCCTCAATCCACAGAAATGCACATTTGGGGTCACTGCAGGGAAGATGCTGGGATTCATGATCACCACTAGAGGAATCGAAGTTGATCCGTCGAAAATCAAAGCTATTCTTAATATGGAACCACCCCGGACAGAAAAAGAGGTACGGAGCTTTCTTGGAAAAATCCAGTTTATCAGCAGATTCATCGCAAAGTTAACGTCGACTTGCGAGCCGATGTTTCGTCTATTAAAGAAAGGAACACCATTCAAGTGGGATGATAAGTGCCAAAAAGCATTTGAGTCGATCCGGCAGTACCTTCAAAGTCCCCCAGTGTTGATGCCACCGACACCTGGGAAGCCTCTCATCTTATATCTATCAGTAACACAATCTGCAATGGGCTGTATGTTGGCACAAAAAGGTGAAGCAGGAATCGAGAAGGCGGTGTATTATCTAAGCAAGAAAATGGTTGGAGCCGAAGAAAGATACACACCTTTGGAAAAAACCTGTTGGGCCCTTGTATGGGCCTCCAAAAAGCTAAGGCACTACATGTTAGCTTATTCGGTAGCGCTGATTTCTCGAATGGACCCTCTCAAATATCTGTTTGAGAAACCAGCACTCACTGGAAAACTGGCACGATGGTTACTCCTGCTGGTCGAATTTGAACTAAAGTATGTAACGAGAAAATCAGTGAAAGGCAGGGCCGTTGCAGAATTCCTGGCAGATCACCCGATTGAGGGGCCAGAAGATACAGAATTTCAATTCCCTGATGAGCATGTCATGACTGTGTCAGATGATGTTTGGAAGCTGTACTTCGATGGAGCAGCGAATCAGAAAGGATTTGGGATTGGCATACTGCTAGTTTCACCAGAAGGGCCGCACATTCCCCTTTCTTTCAAGTTAAATTTCGAAGTTACGAATAACCAGGCAGAGTATGAAGCATGTATTGTTGGAATGGAGGCTGCTCTTGAAATCAGAGTGAAGAAGTTGGAGGTGGTTGGGGATTCAAATCTAGTGGTTTCCCAAGCCAACAGTGACTGGAAAGTGCGGGAAGAAAAGTTGAAGCCATACCACAAAGATCTTGACGATCTGATTCATCAATTCGAGCAAGTAACCTTTACTCATATACCGAGGATGAAGAATCAGTTCGCCGATGCACTGGCAACCCTGGCATCAATGGTAGAATTGCCTGTAGGGGTGAGAATGAGGCCAATCATGATTGAGCAAAGAAATAAGCCAGCCTATGACTATGTGATGAACGTTGAAGAAATTGATGATGGTCTGCCTTGGTATCACGATATCTGGAATCTGGTCGAGAAAGGAGAATACCCTGAAGAAGCAAATAAGAAAGATCGAATAGCATTGCAAAGGCTGGCGTCACAATACATCATCTGTGGTGGAAGGTTGTACAAAAGGTCATACTGTGGCATGCACAAGTTGTGCATCCATGGTGACGATATAAAAAGGGTAATGAAAGAGATCCATGAAGGGATCTGTGGTCCCCACATGAGCGGATTAATGATGGCAAAGAAGATTCTGAGGCAAGGATATTTCTGGTTAACCATGGAAACAGATTGTGTTCAGTATGTGCGAAGGTGTCATAAGTGCCAGGTCCATGCAAATCTCATGCATGTACCGCCATCTGAGCTCCATACAATGGCAACGCCTTGGCCTTTCTCGGTGTGGGGAATAGACGTGATCGGGAAAATCACGCCGCCAGCATCAAATGGACACAAGTTTATATTGGTGGCAATTGATTACTTCACGAAATGGGTAGAGTCAGCTTCATATGCTACATTAACCGCGGTACAAGTGGCCCATTTTATCAAGCAGAACATCATTTATCGGTACGGAGTCCCTAGTGCCTTCGTATCAAACAATGGCGTGCATTTCAAAGGGAGGGCAGCAGAAGTACTCGAAGAGTTCAATGTTCAAGTGCATAAGTCAACAGTGTACAGGCCACAAACTAACGGAGCAGTAGAAGCAGCAAACAAGTCAATCAAGAGTATCTTGGAGAAAACCATTGAATCATCTAGGGATTGGCATGAGAAGCTGCCATTAGCATTATGGGGATACCGCACCTCTATCCGAACCCCAACAGGAGCAACTCCCTATTCTTTGGTCTATGGTATGGAGGCGGTACTTCCCATTGAGCTTGAAGTGCCATCCTTAAGGGTGATAATAGAAAGTGAAATCGATGAGGCTGACTGGTTGAGTGACAGATTCGCAGAATTAATGTTGTTTGATGAGAGGAGGCTGCGGGCACTATATCACATTCAGGGATATCAGAGAAGGATTGCCCGCGCATTCAACAAGAAGGTAAAATCCAGGGATTTAATCGAAGGAGATATGGTGGTAAAGGAGATTCGGGCACCAATATTCGATCCACGGGGAAAATTCAGGCCGAAATGGGCAGGACCATACATCATCAAAACTATTCTCGACGGTGGGGCAGCAGTGATCCTCGATCTGGACGGCAACGAATTCAGCAATCTTGTCAATCTGGACCAACTCAAACGATATTACCCCTGAGGGATGCTCGTTGGGCAGAAAATCGCAAGGGCGAGCTGACCCAAGCAAAAATCAGAGCAAGCCTGCTAGGCCGAAAACCCACATTGGGCGGGCTAGGCAAAATCTAAGGCAAAAATTCAAAAAGAGCTCGTTGGACCGAAAACCTGAAAAGGCGGTACCAAGTAAAATTCAGAGCGCAAAAGGAGAGTGTTAATACCCGAGTGAACCCTTGCCTGAACTATGTCATGACCTGATTCCTTGAAAAAGGATACGTAGGCAACCCTATCCTGGGGTCCGGTCTAAATCCGATGAGTTGGTCCCCATTTCCGCAAAATCCAAAGGAGATAGCATATGGAATTAAGTGAACCAAGAGGGGAAAACCCTTCATGATTCAATTTTATTCAAATTAGTTCTTCGATTACATAAGCTGAGCAACATTGTCTAAAAAAAAAAAAAAAACACCATTTATTCCGGGAAACAGCCTAATAAGTCGAAAGGAAAAATTCGCTAATTTCTTCGGCGTTGTGCTCTCATCTGCATCCTTATCCAGTCTCTGTAGTGTCTGTCCAGATGTATAGTTGGGTAGGGATCAGGAGCCCAAACGACCCTGTCCCGCCAGGTAGTACGGTAATGCTCGAAAACAGAATGTTTGAATGAGGGAAGGCTGAAAGTGGCAGGAACAGCATACTCCACCTCTTGGCGAATGCAGTATTGGCGAAGAATGCGCTGTGGGAAATAGTATGCGTATCCCTGTAGTCCCGCCAAGATCACCCATGTGTCTCCCATATGATTGGTCGTCATGTCCGGCAAAGGCAACCAATGGCATCTCCAAGCAATGTGATCCTCCTCCAATGACCTGAAGAAGTCAGCCCATTCATCTTCATCAGCCTCATCATGCACAAATGGCCTATCCACCCAAGTTCGGGGTTCGTAAACCCAACCACCTGCTGGCTCCCTCAAAAGCCCAACCTTGTCACATAACCACATCTGCAATCCAAAATATCCAAGCCAAAGTCAAAACCAAGCCAACAACCAGAATTCCCAAAACCATGAAATCGAAACATCCAAACCAAATAAACCGAACCTGAAGCAAGAGTGGACTCCCGGCAAACATGTCCGTTCTCCCAGCCTTGACCGCATCCAAGCCCATGATTGTCTCAGCCAAGACCATAGGAACCACATCCCTCCGCTGTTCAATCTGAGCAGCAATCCCGACAATGGCGGAACTAGGGTGGCCATCACATGGGACCAACAAGTACAATGCCAAGAGACACATGCAAAGTGCAAACATGCGCCGATTTTGAACGGTGAAATCTAGAAGATCACCTGTAGGGCCATAATCTGCGAAGAGACGAAGGACATTGAGGGTCTCATTGCGAATCAAGAAGCGCGCAGCGCCGTTCCCTAGACCAAGCTTTCTACTGAGAATGTTGGCATAGTTTTGACGAATAGGTGGTATGACGGGATCCGCAAAAGCATTACCGCCAAGGTATGCTTGAAATTCCTCAATGGTTGGACAAAGCTCCTGCAAGCCAAAACGGAACACATGAAGCTCCGAATCCCAACAACGAACGGCGGCATGCAAAAGATCTTGACGAATAGGAAAAGTGTGGAGGTGGCGAAGTGCATTGAGCCCTAAACCTCGAAAGTTGAACCAATCAATGTTTTCGAGGCTAGCAATCCAAGTATTGATGATGGAAGGGTCGAGGGCAGCCATGTGGAAGTAATGAAAAATGGACAAAGGAAATATATGGAGGGAGGAATGAAAAGTTGGTATGGAGATGGTATGAGGAAATGTTTGGTTGTGCATGGTATTTATAGGGGATTTGAGAGGAATCTTACAAATTTGACATGCAACATTGGAAATCAAAGAGTACATTTTCAAGATGGTCAAATGCATGTTTCCAAAAATTTTGTTGTGGGAAAATTTGAAAATGCATTGGAAATGCATGGTATTTGTGGGGAAAAGGTGAAAAGACCTTGGGAAGGTGATGTTCAAAGCTTGGGAAATGTTATAACAGAGCAACAAGACGTTTGGGGCAGAGAAAACCATGCAAAAGGGTCCAAAAATGCATTGGGAAGCAACACTACAAACCTGCCTAGCACAGACATTGAGCGCTCAATGCTATGGAGTTGAGCGCTCAACCCCCTCTGAACCACCTTGAGCGCTCAAGGTGGTGAGCTTGAGCGCTCAACCCACATTGAGCGCTCAAGGCCTGCAGAAACAGCAGCAGACAGCAGCAGCAGTACTTTGGTCCGTTCGATGCCCAAAACCTTTTCTAAGCCTCCTAACCCTCAACCAACACCTAAGCCAAGTCCCAACGGGTATTTATGACTTCACGGAGCGTTCCGTTCTTCGAGTTATCAAGCCGATACGTGTACGGACACGAGACACATGAATATGGAAATTCAAAACTTAAAATGGCCATTGGACGTTCAAAATCATTTCCCAGCTTCACAAGCCATGTCCGATAATTGAGACACGTGCCGGAGGAGGGTCGTGACCTATCAGAATGGTTTCCGGGGCAATTCTTCAGGGATGTGGAGTTTTGAGGTCCTGATGGCCAACTCAAGCAATGAAATGGCAGCCGTCACCATATCAAAAATGGTCCTGTGGGACCTCAGGCTAAATTGTGACGGTCACAGGGGCATTTTCGTCATTTATGACTTGGACAAAGCAGTAATATGGCAATTCATCATGTTTAAGCAGGCTCACGAAGCACTTTATTTTCAAATATGCCTTATGAACATCAAATTCCGTTCTAAGGTCATTTTGTGTAGTAGATACCGGTTGTATATATGTAAGGAGTGTGTCGAGTCGCATGGCATGTAAATACATCTTACGGTTGTACATAAATTCAAATAATCATGTTTCGTCCAAATTCTCGAACATGTTAGCTTTTCTTTGAAGTTAAATTTTAAACTTTGCATTTGGATACTTGGATTCAAAGTTCTGTGAATAAGTGGTATACGTTCTACAGCAGGTTAGCTCATTTGTACATCAAAAGCGAAAGAGCAATGCAATAAACAATGAAAGTGCAAATCATGTATATACTCTGATCAAAATCCATGAGAAAAATCAAAGCATCAAGTCTGAACATCATCACGAACTATCGGGGCACACAACGCCCAATAAAGGAATCCGCAATTGGGGCACGCAGGCCCAATCAACCTATCTACCGGGGCACGCAGGCCCAATCAAAAGAAAAGATAAAAAGTAAAAGTGAAACTCTAAAGCTACTCTATGTCTACTATGTACTACTCGGACTCATCCATCGTCTCATCCGAGCTCTCAGTCTCATCCCCGCGCCGCTGTTCCAGTCGCTCCTGCCGGGAAGAGGGGTAGTTAGTGTCGCTGACACTGTCATCATCACTCGAGCTCGCCTCAACTACTCCCTCAGGAACTACCTCCACCCTCTGACGAGTCGATCTCCGCGGCCCTTCCTCCTCTACAGGCTTTGAACGCCCGAGTCGCACGGTCGTGTCTCCAGGACCTCCGGCTCCATCATAAGCCCTCTTTCTGATCACGGGCGGCTGTACCATCAAGCAAACAAGGAAAGGAGTCAGTACACGGTATAATCAAGGAATTGAAAGTACAAGGAAGGAAAGCTACATACCGGTGCAACTCTCGGGCGAGAAGGTCCAGGGGCAACGGGAGGCGCTGGATCGCTCTCCAAGCGAACGGCAACCTCCTGTCCCGCTAGGAGGCGGCGTATCAGGACACGAAGTCCCCGGTTCTGCTCATACATCGTTTGTGCCGCCTCCTGTGAAACCTGCAAGCAAAGTCAAGGTTCTGCTCATTAGTGCATTCGAACAATCATTATCAAAGGCATACGATATGGAATAAACAGAGTGTTTCTTACCGGTGCTGAGAGCGGTGGGAAGTCAGCCGGTGGTCTCGGGATATCTATGACCCCTGCCTCTCCACCAGCAGAGGTGACGTGTACCCACCACCTAGCTGCCTCTATCTCCTCAGTCAGGGTACCGACACCCTCACCCTGACTGCCTGCAACTCCTCCAGCTGAGGCACGCGCCTTCGCGGCCTTCTCTCTCTCCACTTTCTCTCTCCACTCAGCCGCCCTCAGTGAACCAGCCAGATACCTCCGCCGGTAGTCAATATAGCTCAAGGCTGGTCGCAAGTGTTGGCTCAGGTCAAGATCAGGCGTCGTATAACGCTCGATCTCCGCCAGTGTGTACCGGGACGTCATCAGCACTCGAGGAGGAAGGCGCCCTGGAACCTGAGGTACCTCAGCCCGCATCGACTGGCGCAGTACCCTGTCACCAAGGTACCAGAACCAGCCATACTGGCACTCGAGTAGAACCCTCCCCCTCGTGATCTCTCTGCTCCGAGCCAAGAAGGGCTCGTCGACGGCATCCCACACGTTCCAGCGGACCTGCAAGAATTGTCCCAAACTTCAGTAATCAAGTGCATGGCTATGAACAAATTGAAAGTAAATTGAATACATATGAGAATTCAACGCTTACCAGAGAAGCAGGGAGTCTGTCCAGTGAAACACGAAGGACCTGGAGGTTCCCCCGTGCTAAACCGCCGTAACGGAAACCCTCACCCCAGCACAGCGCTCGAGGGATGATATCTGGATTCGGGTGGCGTGTCTCAGGGGGTGTAACCCCAGCACCTCGTAAGCCCAGAGCTGCAATACAAACAACAAGTTGGTCAGTCGCATACCAGTTTTGATAATCAAATGCAAGTATTGAAATGCATGCATTTTCAAAGTTGAAATCAAGGTTTTGAATTCTACCTCCCAGACGCTCCATAGTCCTGATATGCCAGTCCCTTTCCGCCTCGAGACGGCACTCATGAACGCATAGCAGCTCCCGAGTGCTGCTCCACCCCAGTCATACTTCACCGCCTTGGCGAAGTCCCTCAACCCACCAAGATAGGAGAGGTGCACCCTGTTACGCCTGTTTGGGTACAAAGAGGCCCCAAACAGGTATAACAAGTAGCACCTCGCCTTCCGTGCTGCATCCTCCTCGTCTGTCGGCACACCCAGCCCGGTCTTCTTGAACTGGCCGTAGGTGGACGTCTCTCCCTCCCTGGTGGGCACGAAGCCCAGAAACCACCGTAGTGCAGCCTCATCTCTGGCTATCCCCGAGTCAAACGGGATCGGGTCTCCTCCTACCCGCAACCCCATGAGGGCTGAGAAGTCCAGCGGCGTCATCGTCGCCTCTCCGAAGATAAGGTGAAAGGAACTCGTAGAGTCCCTCCACCTCTCTGCCAATGCCGTCACCACGGCATGGTCGTGCTGTGTACTCGAGAGAGTCGGGATGAATGCCCCGAACCCTGCCTGATCCACCAATGCCTTCACAGAGGCATGCAGCTGCTGATAGATCTCCCAACTAGAGCCCATACCTCCATGAGCCTTCAAGCTCAAGTTTCTCTGCAAAACAGACAACAAACAGGCAAACAATCAGGCGTTAGTCCAATCAATCATTCAGTCATCATTCAGTCATCAATCAAGCAGTAATTCAATTATTCAATGCAAATTAGGATTTCTAGCCATTGAAAGTGCATGAAAGCAATAAATTGGAAATCAAAATAAGCATACCGTCAGGCAGTCAGTCGAAAGGTGGACCTCGGGGTCCAGTAACACCTCCTCTCCAAAGTACAACTCCCGGCGGGGAGTGTAGAACTCTGAACCTGACGGCACAAAGAGGTGCACTGGTGGAGCGTAAGTCGCTGCGTCAAAAGCTGGCCTCCCCCTCCTCAGCCGCTGTCTCGCAGCCTGGACCACTGTCACCCTCAGTCCGGCTGCCCTCTCCTCCTCCTCAGCCTGCAGCCTAGCCTCCTCCGCCGCCTCCTCTGTCTCAAACTCCTCCCAAAAGGCCCTCGCCGCCGCGTCCTCATCTGCCGCCTCCCGTAACAGGGCTGCCTCTCTCTCTCTACCCTCGACAATGGCCTCCCTCGCCACATCTAGAATCCCCGGGGCATCCGCTGCTGCTGCCATCACTACCTCCTGAGGTGCGTGCTCGAGATAATCCTCCCGAGAGATCCCAACCGGTCCCTGAACCAACGGCCCACCACTCGTCCTCTGAGTCGTCGACTCATCACCTATCACCACCGCCTTTCCCCTATCTCCCCCACTAGGCTGCTGGATGGGCCTAGGCTCTACTCTCCAACGGGGGGCCCTAGTCCTAACTATCCCGCTCGTACTCTCCACCCTGTCACCACCACTACCACCACCAGTCCCTCTCTCATCAACCGTCTCCTCACTACCACTGCTACTAGTCTCGCTCGCACTCACAATCTCCACCACCTCCCTATTTCTCTCCTCAACCCTCTCCAACATCGCCGCATCATCACCACCACCTAAACCACCACCCTCACTACCCCCTCTCACACCTTCATCACCAATATCACCACCAATATCACCGCCACTCCTATCACCGCCAATATCACCACCACTCCTCTCCACATCATCACCACCATCAACACCACCCTCACCAGCATCACCACTACCCCCACCGCCGATGGACATCGCCGGATCACCACCATCATCACCCCTAACCACCTCTGATTTACCACCATCGGCACCTACTGTTTCCTTCTGCTTTTCCTCCGCACCACCACCACTCTCAACCGCAGAATGCTTCTCTGGTGGCCCCTCAACTGCCGCATCACCACCTTGAGCGCTCAAGCTCGGTGGTGGCAGAACCTCAGCACCGCTGTTACCTTCTACTGCCGTCGGTGAAGCCACCGGAGACCGTGATCCACTTATATCCTCCATGGAAACTGATCAGCACCTCGAAATCGAACCCTAATCGACTGAAATTGACCGAGAATCGTACGGACGAACCCTAGGATTTGGGGGTTTTCGATTTTGCAGAAATTAGAATGAGAAATGTTAGGGTTCTGTTCGAAATCGCGAGAGAGGGGTGAACGAATTTGATCTCTGGAGTTTTTGGAACGTTATAATAGTTAATCGGAGTAAAACAGAGTTAAAACCGACGTTACGGTCTCTGAACCGTCGTCCCCGTTCAGGGGTTCAAGCGCTCAAGTTGGTCTCTTTGAGCGCTGGAGGTTCAAATTTGGAGTTGAGCGCTCAAGGATCTGGAGTTGAGCACTCAAGGTATGGTTGAGCGCTCAAAGGGTACACCCTGAGCGCTCAAACTCAATCCTGGTACAACTTTTTGGCTTCTCTTGCTAGCTGTGCAGGGGCATTTTGGGCATCCTAAATGATTTGATAATATACGTTGGACTCCTTGGTCCTGCTTGTTTGAACGCATGTGGGTTCGGGAATTTAAATCTCACCAGTTGGTCGTACTGGTCCATATTAATCAATCGAAGCGTGTTATGGAATCATGATTTTCATTAGCTTACACACGAAGTATTTTGACTCAGGACTTAAAGCCATGTGCTTGTGTGGGTCGTATTTACCGACCATCCTTTAAAACATCGTTTTGAGGACCACGTGTCCGTTTAAGACATCGTTGTGAGGGCCACGTGTCCGTTTAAAACATCGTTTTGAGGACCACGTGTCCGTTTAAAACATCGTTTTGAGGACCACGTGTCCGTTTAAAACATCGTTTTGAGGACCACGTGTCCGTTTAAATCATCGTTTTGAGGGTTTTTGAACCCGTTTATGTTAGTTTATTTGATTACAGTATCTTCCATCGCCCCGAAGAACTACGCCGGTCTGATCCCTGCAGTAGGGTACGTAGGCAGCCCGAGTGGCGCGACTGTGATTTTTAATGATTTTCTTTTACAGCTTGAGATGTATCACGGAGAGCGAGTCGGGTCGTCTATGTCTTGGATGTCGCTCATACCAAATCAATGGCATCGAGTCCCATCCAAGAGGGGCAACTGTAGACACCCCGATTTTGAACCCAAGATATGCTCGAACATTTCCAATGATGAAACGGACCAATCTTGACTACCCGAACTTGTGAAAATGACTTGAACTTGATTAAAACCAACCAAACACCACTAAATAACCCAACCCAAACCAAGAACTGTTAAACCAAACCAAACTACCAATTTGCCACCAGGAGCCTTGAGCGCTCAAGCTTGAGACTTTGAGCGCTCAAGCCCCCTGAGAAACACCTTGAGCGCTCAACCCCACGGCTTTGAGCGCTCAACTCTGAGCCAGTCAGGAATCTGCAGAATATCTAATCATGAGATTTTCTGCATGGGGAGCGTCTGGGGTGATTCTATACGATCTTAATACGTATACTACACCCTAAATGTACTCCTAATTCTACCCCTAACCCATCCCAAATACAAAACCCACTAATTCTCTCTCCTCTCATTTTTCCCTCCACTCACCATCTACTTAAACCACTCACCACCCCTGGTTTTGGGGTTACCAACTTTCATACTCCATCTGAAAAATTCCATCAGGAATCGTGTTCCACTCTCTCTCTAGAATTCCATTCAATCTTCAATCTAAATCTCTTGCAAAAGCCATCTGTCAAACCCCAAAAATCCAATCCTTGATTACCAATTAACCCATACACTACATTGTGTACTCAGAATACCCAAGAAAACACTCAACTTTGTCCAGTCCCAAATCCATAACCAAGTTCAAGCTTCCAATCAAGTAAAAAAAAAAAGGTAGTTTAACAAGTGATTCTCACTGTTTTGGTCCATCTGAGGGGGGACCAGTGAGTTCAAGCAAGTTCCGTATACCTGCATTGAGCTCACAAAAGGTCTAAAAGTCGTTTAAAACCATTGACAAAATCTGCAGTTTTGCAGGGGTTGAGCGCTCAAGCCTTAGGCTTTGAGCGCTCAAACCCAGTTCTGGGTCAGTCACTGTTTTGTTGATTTTTATACTCTTTTCTGGTTTTCATCGTATTAGAATGGTTTAATATGTTCATTCCACTTCTAAACCACATGCATGAGCGTGGGTTAATCATTTTCATGGCAATCAAATGTCAAAACTCTTGAAAATCTTGCATTTGAATGCAAAACAGTGACTGTACAGTGTCATAAATCTTCATTCTACATGTTAATGGTCTTCTAAATCACTCAGAATCCGTTTTCTTAAGTCAAAAACCAGAAAGCCATTGGATGGCTTGAGCGCTCAAGGTCAAGCCTCTGAGCGCTCAAGCTGTTCTTAACTGATTGGTATTTTCTTGGGTGATTCAATGATGGATTATGGTCTAATTTCTTTCTGGTATGTGTGTGTTGTCATATAGCTGCTTATGATCTGGATCTCTCTCTCACGTATTCGTTTAAGCATTTTCCATTGTTGATTTATGGTGTTCCTTTCCTTTTCTCATTCTTTGGAAGATCAAAACCTTGTTTTCCAGTTTGATTCTTCATTAAAAAGGGTTTATTAGTGATTGATCTTGCAAGAAATGGGCAAAGGAGTAATGAAGAGACCTAAAATCACAGAGTCCAGAAACTGGATTGAGCGCTCAATCTGGGAGCCTTGAGCGCTCAAACTGGTTTGAAGAGGTTGAGCGCTCAAGCCATTGTCTTTGAGCGCTCAACCCCTATTCTGGAATCCAGTTTTGCAAAGCAGTTTGTTGGGCCACAATGTTTGTACTTTCTGGATTTGTTGTATAATTTCTGTAATTTCGCATTTCCTGTAAATATTTGTAATCATATCACTTATCAACATCAACATCATTCATGTAAATCATGCGCACAAGCATCCACTTTAAATTTATATTGTCATGTTTTATCGTTGTTTATGTGATTCCCCTCCCCGTTTCCCATTTTATGAATAAATCAGACTCCAAACATTTTCAAAATCCCATAAAACATTGAGTAGAGACCGGTTCATGGACCGGGCGAGAGGGGTGCCGTAAAACCCTTCCCCTCTCGTAACCAAACCCCCGAATCCGAGAAATCTTTGGTTTTATCAAGATCAGTGAAGTCTTTTTCGACGGGCAATGAGTCATATTTTTATCGGTTTCTCGGATTCGGACCTAAAATCCAGGTGGCGACTCTAACAACAATCTTCAATCTTTTTCAAACGTGAAACCGCTTCGATCTCAGTGGGCCGTCCACAGGAGGCTTTCTTTGGTTCACTGGTCTTAATTTGGTTATTTGTGTGGTATGGGTGTTCATTTTCTTTAATGCATGACTAGTTTTTTTCCGTTTCAGAAAATTGGGTTTGGGAATCATGTTTTTGTTTTTTATTTAGTTGGAGGCTGTATTTGGATTTTTAATTGTAGATCATATACTTGGGTGGGCAATGACAAAGATAAATATTTTTTCTCGACAAGAAGGTTAAATATTTTTATTATGTGGAAGAAGCAATAAAACTAAATCCGGGATATTTTCTTTTCTCGCCATGCAAGGCCTACACTAACTCATGTCCGAAACACGAGAAAAACCTGGGTCCTGGCCGGGTATGGCTACATGGTGCCCGACCGTGCATCTAGGTCGTCCATAAGTTTTTTGGACGGCTCAGACTTCTTCCACCTTCTCTCTCCTCTTTCTCTATTTGCAATCTGGGCCGTTCAAAACATTTTTGGACGGAGGAGATGGGCAGTCAGGCACCACGTGGGCATACCCGACTGGCACCAAACAAAGAAGCAACACATTCAAACAAAGAAGCAACGCATTCAAACTGCAATGGTTGTGTAACGCCCCCAAGATTTGGGTACGTTAATAATTATTACAAACCACAATAAAGTTTAATCCTTAAACTTTAATACAAACGACAATGTCCTCAAATACTATATAAATAATAACCGGGGTGGTTCTAGGTCTTCGTCTATCCCTGCGCCGAGTCATTCCCCACTCTGGCAGCATTTCCCGCTCCATAGGACTAGTCCCCGTAGTATTGTTCCTGTCCATCTGAATAATTTGACATAATACGTCCGAGTCGCAAAGGCAACATCATGGTATTATGTCAGGGTTACACGAGTGCAACACCGTGAGCAAAGCCCAGTAGTTCACTATACTAAGCTTCTAAGTAGCAATTCTAGAACAATATGTTCAAAAACAGTATATAATACTTGTGAACAGTAAACCATGCAAAACATCATGCGTGTCAATGCGGATCAGAGTAGACATGCGCAGAAAACAGTATTTCGTTTCGGTATCTCAATCTGTGTCACGTGTCATTTCTCAAAACATGATCTCGGTTCGTTTTCTCAAAAATCGTACTCAATAATCAACAGTTTCCCAAAAATATCATTTTCTCGTATAGTGCCTCTTTCAGCATTCTTCTTCAAATTTCATACATCTCCCACCACTCGAAAGTTATTGGTCCGTTTAAGCCTCCTCTCAGCTGACGGTACCAACCTTTCCGCTCGAGGTCCCGGTTATCGTGCATCACCGAACTTAACAGCCTGTTTGCACGGTCCGTTCTCCCCGCGACTCACACGACACAGTCCCGGCCGTCTCATATCACTGAACTTAACCAGTCTGTTTATGAGGTTCGTTCACCGTGTGTTGTACACGCGTAGCCCAACATCCAAGTTCTCTCCACGAATCGGAAGTG
Organism: Vaccinium darrowii; assembly: GCA_020921065.1. NCBI lineage: Eukaryota > Viridiplantae > Streptophyta > Magnoliopsida > Ericales > Ericaceae > Vaccinium > Vaccinium darrowii. The sequence goes on from CM037153.1 coordinate 11,459,729, forward strand.
GCGCTCCCGCTGCACTACCGCATCAATACCATTCCTCCAAAGTTCTCTCCGCGAACTTGAGGTGCCAACCAACATCTCAATCTCATCACATCATATCTCATTTCGTTTCATTTCCCAAAAATTCTCATTTCATTTCTCGTAGATATCATTCCTCATTTAAAAATCATTTTCATTCTCACCTCTATTTTCTCACCAACCGTGATTCAAATCATTTAAAACTTCGTGTCGTAACGTTGCATGTATGTGCTCAATGCTCAAATCATGCCCATGCAATGTTCCGAAATCTTTCTCCAAAAATACTCATATTTCTCCATAACATTTTTCACATAAAATCATACATTTTTACACACTAATTCCTTCAAAAATAATATTCCCAAAAGACATCTTTTCTCATGAAATCCTTCATACAATATTTCTACGAAAATCATTTTCCATAAAATCACACACTTTAATACACTAACTCTTCCAAAAAAAAATGATATTTCCCAATATCTCAAAACTTTATTACTCATCACAAAAATCTCATTTCTCCCTTTTTCTTTCAAAAAAAATATTTTATTCCTTTCTAGAGGAATAAATTAGTAACTTGCTCTTTCTAAAATAAATACACCAACTTTCTATTTTTTGAAATTTCTTGTCAAATCAACTATCTATATCTTTCTCCAAAAATATATACTTTATATTTTAAGAGCTCACTCTCTAATAATCTTGTGTAAAAGCAATATTTTCATACGTAGTAAAATCACAACTTTTCTTTCTAAAATAAACCATTCACTTCTTTTTCTCCACAAAAATCCATAAGATACTCACTAATTATTTAGTAAAATATTTCTTCAAAAACATCTTTCTAAAATCTCTCTTTTCATTTTTAAATAGTAAAAATCACCACACTAACTTAAAATAATTACATAAAATAATAGATCTTTTTTATTAGTAAGAACAAATCTTTCACTAAACAAGATTAATCTTTCTACTTACAAAAATATCATTTGAATAACAACCATGATTTAATCAACACTAATTAATTAGTACTTCCAAGAAATATTAACATAATAATAATAGAACCCTTTCTAGAAAACATAACTTCTAATTAACTTCTAATCACTTCTAATCAACTACTAATCATTTTCTAATTACCTTCTAATCAACTACTAATCATCTTCTAATTACCTTCTAATCACTTCTAATCTCACTAATCCACTTCTAATTTTATGAAGAACTACTTAAATTAGAACCTCATTATCATGCTTGTAAATCCTTCTACATAAAAATACTCTTTCTTGAATACTAAGAAATAGACTTAGTAACTTAATACATGCACTAATTACCAATCAAGCTTCATATTCAACTCTTAAAAACTAATTAGAACATCATACTAATTCTAGAAATAACTAATTAGAAGAGTAGTTTAGTAAACTACCTTGTTTTCCGGGTGTAAACCGGAAGCCAATTAGCACTCCGTTGGCGTAGAACTCTCCTTAATCTACCCTACCAACTTACTAATTAGCTTAGTATGTAGCGATTAGAATAGCTAAAAGGTGGTAGATGTAGTGGTTGTTTGTTGGGAAATATGAAGACAAGTAGACAAGTGTAGGGTATATGGGGTCCAAATGCACAAAAGGGATGCTATTTATAGCAAAAATGAGACCTCTCTCCCTCTCTCTACCTCACGGCACACACACACACACTAGGGCCGAAAGTTTCATGTATGGGGAGGGAATATGTGCATTGAATTGGCACATGGCAAGTGCACCACTTGCACTAGGTTTTTAGGTTAGGTCCTAGGCTAGGAATCTTGGTACTAACTTACTTGTAAAACAAATAAATGTGGGGAAATATGGGGTTCCAACGTGGGGGTGCATAGTGGGGGAAAAATACGCCTCTCGCTGTGTAGGTTTTTGCACGGTTATCTTTGTTACCGGGTGTTTTTAGGAGCAAATATGAACAATAAGCATGTGAGTGGAGTTATTGCTAGAGAATAGCCCTAATAGGCTAGAAATAGGATGGAATATTCCTTCCTTAAAACAAGGAACCATGTTTCATGGGACTTGGAGTGCAAGTTTGGTTATAAATAGGTCTAGGTTGTGTAGATTGTACACAAATGCATGTATTGTGTGGGTATGTATAGGTTACTCCAAAAATAACAAGGCTTGTTCTAACTAGTTTAGGGTACAAAACCTTAGCTTAGGAATCTTTCTAAACCCTCCACTTGCTTGCACAAGTGAACAATGCATTAAATCTATGCATGTGCAAGTGTACTTTATATACATGCACACACACACTACCCTCTCACTCTCTCTCTACCGATCTCTCTCTCTCTCTCTCTCTCTCTCTCTCTCTCTCTCTCTCTCTCTCTCTCTCTAAGTTACTCCCTCTCTCTCTAACTTGGTATATTCCAAGTTCCAATGTTGTGGAGATGACCACTCCATGACGTACCGAACTTGGTTGAGTGAAGTAATGGTAGTGGTTGGGTAGGTTTCGGGTACTGAACACGGTTCCTGGGTGCTACGGTAGTGTAACAGATGTGTTACTCGGTCTCGTACGCGTATATGTAAGGCTCGATTCCGAGTTATTCGAATAAAAAGCATTAATTAATATTTTAATAGAAAAATATTTCGGTAATTCGGAAATTAAAATAATTAATAAAAATTATTTAACGAAATTTTTATTTATGAAAATTAGGGTCGTTACAGGTTGTGTTATGGCTTTAGGTTGCCTTTTTGTAAGGCGTTTGAGTCGTTTGACCTCCTTTTGGACCGGTTAATTAGTTTAAACCATCAATTTCTTTTCTTTCTTTCTTTTTTTTGCTGGTAATCAATTAAGCTTCAATTGTTCTTTTTCTTATTCCTTTAAATTTCTTACTTACCTTTTCTTTTCTTTTCTTTTTTTCCTTTTCTCATCAAACTTGCCTTGTTCTTAGAGAAAGGGGAGTTTTTTTTTTTTTTTTTGCTCATCAAAAAAAAAGGAAATAATAAAAGTTCAGATGTTATGTGATATGACGATCAGCACTAGACATCGTGCGAAGCACATGCCCAATTGATAACAATAAACACAAACTCCCAGGAATGAAAGATTTTGTATATCCACTGAAAGTGACATCTTACCTGAAAAGTATTTTGCCAATTCTACGATAGTATCTCTTAAGTTATTCACTAACACAATTTTTAGTAGCGGAAAACAACATAAGTTAGCACGACACGATGTGCGTAGCACGTCAACTAGTTTGGGATAAACATCCTCCTCAACATATCAACTGGCAAATTACCCTTCCAGCATTTTGAGAATAATTTTATGGTCTGCTCTTCTGGCTTCCCAGACGGGCCTCCAAGGGAAGACCAATAGCCACCTTAGTCAAGTCTATACGCGTCCAGATTAATTGACGGTGATAATTGACTGATCATGACAAGTTGAGTCTACCCACAGTCTACCCACCAGATTAATTGACTGATCACGACAAATTGATGGTGATAATTGACTGATCTCCACCATAATCAAGTCTACCCCTCCGTGCACGACAAGTTGACTGATCACAAGTTCTTAGAAATTTCATTCTGCGCATTCAATTTATATCAAGCTCGACATTTACATATGTGATAAATCATATTCCTATAAATACCCCCTCCATAAGATGAAAATTTTAAGCTTTCATCCTTCTATGCAACAACTACAACCCCTAGCTTTCAATAAGAAACCAGCCACGGCATCCTTGCCAAAGAGGGTTCCCAATTTCCTAGTAGTTCCTTCCAGATTCATGTTTATTTTGGTTATCATCCTTCCACTTGTCTATTCATCTGATTCTTCAGTTGCTCATGCTTCTCCTACAACTAAAACAGTTGCAGGAGAAGGAAGTGAAGAAGTCGCTTTCTTGACGTGGAAAGCTAGCCTTGACAATCAAAGCCAAAATCTCCTTTCATCATGGAACGGAAGTAGTCATTGCAGTTGGGTTGGAATTGGTTGCAACAACGCCGCTAAAGTTACCAATTTAAACCTTGAGAGTATTGGTTTGAGAGGTACGCTTTCTAGTCTAAACTTCTCTCTGCTCCCTCATCTGGTTAGCCTTGATCTATCTAACAACTTAATATCTGGGACCATTCCCTCACAGACTGGCAACCTCTCGAGACTAACCTCTCTTAACATGTCCATCAATCATCTTTTGGGATCTATCCCAGGTGAAGTAGGAATGCTAAGATCTCTCATTGAACTTGATTTGTCAATGAATAATCTTACAGGCTCCATCCCTCCTTCAATAGGGAACTTGGAAAAACTCACAAAATTGTACCTTCATGAGAACTCTCTCTCTGGATTTGTCCCTCAAGAAGTAGGAATGTTGAGATCTCTCGTTGAACTTGCTTTTTCAACGAATAATCTTACAGGGTCCATCCCCCCTTCAATAGGGAACCTGGAAAACCTCACGAATCTGTACCTCCATGACAACTCTCTCTCTGGATCTATCCCTCAAGAAGTAGGAATGCTCATATCTCTCATTCACCTTGAATTGTCTACCAATAATCTCACTGGGTCCATCCCCGCTTCAATAGGGAACCTGGAAAACCTCACGAAGTTGTACCTTTATGAGAACTCTCTCTCTGGATCTATCCCTCAAGAAGTAGGAATACTGAGATCTCTCGTTGAACTTCCTTTGTACAAAAATAATCTCACAGGGTCCATCCCCGCTTCAATAGGGAACCTGGAAAACCTCACGAAGTTGTACCTTTATGAGAACTCTCTCTCTGGATCTATCCCTCGAGAAGTAGGAATGTTGAGATCTCTCGTTGAACTTACTTTGTACAAAAATAATCTCACGGGGGCAATCCCCGCTTCAATAGGGAACCTGGAAAACCTCACGATTTTGTACCTTTATGGGAACTCTCTCTCTGGATCTATCCCTCAAGAAGTAGGAATGCTCAGATATCTCGTTGACCTCGAATTGTCAACCAATAATCTTACGGGGTCCATCCCTGCTTCAATAGGGAACCTGGAAAACCTTACGAAGTTGTACCTTTATGAGAACTCTCTCTCTGGATCTATCCCTCGAGAAGTAGGAATGTTGAGATCTCTCGTTGAACTTACTTTGTACAAAAATAATCTCACGGGGGCAATCCCCGCTTCAATAGGGAACCTGGAAAACCTCACGATTTTGTACCTTTATGGGAACTCTCTCTCTGGCTCTATCCCTCAAGAAGTAGGAATGCTTAGATCTCTCGTTGACCTCGAATTGTCAACCAATAATCTTACGGGATCCATCCCTGCTTCAGTAGGGAACCTGGAAAACCTCATGATTTTGTACCTTTCTGAGAACTCTCTCTCTGGATCTATCCCTCAAGAAGTAGGAATGTTGAGATCTCTCGTTGAACTTGATTTGTCAATGAATAATCTCACAGGGTCCATCCCCGCTTCAATAGGAAACTTGGGGAAGCTTACGTTACTAGTTGCAGTAAACAACTACTTAACAGGTCCTATTCCGATTAGTTTGAGAAATTGTAGGGAGTTACGTCATGTTAGGTTTGACAGAAACCAACTGATTGGGCATGTATCAGAAGTTTTTGAGGCACTCCCAAACCTGGTATATATAGATCTCAGTTATAATAAATTCTCTGGTGAGCTTTGGCAGAAATGGGAACAGCTTCCTAATTTGACTGGTGTAAAGATCTGCAACAATGACCTTTCTAGAAACATACCACCTGGCGTTGGAAGTGCAATTCAGTTACGGTTACTCGACCTTTCTTCAAATCATATAGTTGGCGAGGTTCCAAAGAATTTGGAAAAGCTGGTTTTATTGTACAATCTTACCCTTAGCAATAACAAACTTTCAAGCGATATTCCACCAGAAATTGGAAGCCTGTCTAGTCTTCAGCATCTTGACTTGTCAAGAAACAATCTTAGTGGACCTATTCAAGGGAAGCTCGGCGAGTGTGTGAAGCTTGTGAACTTGAACTTGAGCAGAAATCTTCTAAGTGAGACTATTCCTTATGAATTAGGAAAATTGCAATTTCTTCAAACTCTCGATCTTGGATATAACTTATTAACAGGTGAGATACAACCAGGGATTGGGGCCTTGCAAAGCTTAGAGACACTAAACCTCTCCCATAACTTGTTGTCCGGTTCTATTCCCTCCACTTTCAACAGGATGTCAAGTTTAACGTTTGTTGACATATCTTTCAATCACTTGGAGGGTCCTTTGCCCAACACAAAAGCATTTGAGGATGCACCATTTCAGGCATACCAAAATAACGATAGATTGTGTGGCAATAAAACTAGTTTGATGCCATGCTCACTGAAGCAGACCAACAGAGAAAAAAGGAGAAATCATGACAAAGTTGTGCTTTCGGTTGTAGTTCCTATGTTGAGCATTTTATTTCTTACTGTTGTGATTTTCCTGGTTCGTCACAATAGAATGCAAGATAATGAAACTCAATCAAACAAAGCAACTATCAAAGATTTGTTTGAGATTTGGAGCTTTGATGGAAAATTGGTGCATGAAAACATCATTGAAGCGACAGAGGATTTCAATGACAAGCATTGCATTGCAATAGGTGCATATGGCGCGATTTATAGAGCTGAGCTGCCAAGTGGTCAAGTTGTCGCTGTAAAGAAGTTCCATCCATTGCAAGATGGCGAGTTGGCTAATCTACGAAGTTTTACGAGTGAGATTCGTGCATTGACAGAGATACGACATCGACATATCATAAGGCTTTTTGGTTATTGTTCACATCCACGACACTCATTTTTGGTCTATGAGTTCTTGGAAGGAGGGAGCTTGAACAAGAAACTAAGCTGTGAGGAAGAAGCATTAAGTTTGGATTGGGGTAAGAGGGTGAATGTTGTTAAAGGTTTGGCAGATGCTTTGTCATATATGCACCACGGTTGTTCACCGCCGGTCATTCATCGAGATATATCAAGCAAAAATGTTCTGCTAGACTTAGAAGACGTCGCTTATCTATCAGATTTCGGGACTGCTAGACTTCTAAATCTGCACTCATCAAATTGGACTTCCTTTGCAGGAACCTTGGGATATGCTGCTCCAGGTACTTGCATAGGTCATATTAGTTACCAATATTATGCTTCCTTTTTTTTTTTTTTTTTTGAAATATGATAATTCCTAAGCTGCCTCAACAATTTCTTAATAGTTTGCTTTGCTCTTCCTCATACCCCTCCTTTCTATTGGAAGAACTTGCTTACACAATGGAGGTGAATGAGAAGTTAGATGTCTACAGCTTTGGAGTTTTAACACTGGAAGTTGTAATGGGGAGGCATCCAGGAGATCTCGTCTCTTCTCTTTCATCATCGTCTTTGGATTCATCACCACCATCTTCTTATGATATTTTGCTTAAGGATGTATTGGATAAACGGCTCCCGCTGCCAAGGAATCAGGCAGAGGAAGCAGTGGTTCTTGCTTTAAAGCTAGCACTTGCATGCTTGCACCCAAGCCCACGGTGCCGACCAACTATGGAACAAGTTTCTGTGGCTCTCTCAAAACAGAAGTCACACCTGCAGAACCCATTCCTCTCAAAACAGAAGTCACACCTGCAGAACCCATTCCTCACTATCACATTAGGACAACTACTCGATGACAATTGTCCAAATGCTTAAGTATTCCTGTTATCCCTTCACTGTACTGTTATGGTTTTAGTTTTGGTTCTCCATTTTGTTACTGTGCTTACCTATTTGGCATTTGCTTCAAGGTTGTGTATTAGTACCTATTTGGCATTTGCTTCAAGGTTGTGTATTAGTTTTAGTTGCTATACTTGTACATACCTATAGTCATTTAAAGTAGTTCGCAAAGTTCAGATTGCTAGAAAAAATGCAATATAAAACATGTGTATGTGTATAGCGATACACCATCAGAGTCCCAAAGTAAATATTTAGTTGTTACAGTACAGGTTTGCATAACGAACATGTTTTAAAAAAATGCCATGTCCACTATTGTGTCTGTGTTCCCAATTTTTTGAGAGTTGGCGTGTCTTATACCTTTGTCTTTGCGTAGTATCATTTCCATAAATGTCAAACCAGCCTTACCATTCTTCACTTCTCTATAGTCTCAAATCGGAAAATAAATTTAAGTTCAATATCACATTATACAATTTGGTTACGTGTACAATTGAAACAACTGACTGAACCATATATAGCCCCTCAGCGTACACCACGCAGCCCTTTCTCCTTAAAGGCGAATGGCGTCAGCGATAACGAATTTTCCCACACAATGTTCTTCAAAAATAAAAATAGCAAAATAGAGAAGTGCTAGGGTACACACCCTCACTTTTGGCATATGGTGTGCATCTCATATGGAGAGTTACAAAGTCTCGTATAAACCCACAAAATTTCATATTTAGTAAAGTAAACGGCCATACCTGTAATCACAAAAATAAATATTAGAAGACCAAAACGCAATAAATAAGACCACAAAATCTCATATGGATATGAGAAAGTTTTAGAATAAAAAATTAGAAAATACTTGCAACCGGTTGGTCACTGGGCCCACACTTGGCAATTTTAAAAAAAAAAACCCACAAAACTCTTAACCATTCGTTCTTCTCTTCTTCTTGACATCGATACATACAGAGAAGAGAGAGATCAGTCGTCCACGACCAGCACCGGCGTTCCCCCACCTCCGTCGACTGCCAACTCCAACCCCAGCGTTCCCCAACCTCCGTCGATCACCACCACCGACGAATCCCACCACCACCAAATCACAGAAGCTCCTACCATTTCGTCTCTCTCTTTCTCTCTCTCTCTCTTCAGATCGGCTGTATCTCTCTCCTCCCAAATCACAGACCTTTCGTCACCGGAGCCGCCACCACCAACCTGTACGACCACCACCACGACGTCAGCGCTGGGCCAACAACTTACCAAAGCTAGTGAATACTGAGAAGAAATTTCAGATCAGCTTCCTCCTCCCCTTAATTTACGACAAAGAAGAGGACCATCACGAAGGTCTCTCTCTCTCTCTCTCTCTCTCTCTCTCTCTCTCTCTCTCTCTCTCTCTCTCTCTCTCTCTCTCTCTCTCTCTCTCTCACACACACACACACACACACACACAACTTTTTTCATTCATTAAGATATCCCCTAATTGGAAGCCCTAATTCTTGAAAAAACTAGGGTTCCAATTTGAGAACCCTAATTTGAAAAAGCTATGTCGCAATGGATACTCTATTTTACTATTTTACCTCAACAGTGAATGCTGAGATGATTGAATTCCAATTTGATTCATTTGTGCACATGTTCGTGTGACATTCCATTTGTCCGCATTCCTACTGATTTTGTGGTTGAATTTGCTTGCACTTGCTGGGTTTCAATGGGTAAGAATGGTCTTTAATGGGCAAGAATGGTCTTTTTAGGAGCTTATTTGTAAACCAATTTGCCTATCCATCATAGCTGCCGCTTGTAACTTAGTTTCATTCTTTTTGAAATAAGCAGCAGCAATACCTTGTTTTGTGCAATGTGTTTGTCTAAATGTTCTTTCTAGCATCATTTCAATTGAGTTACAAGAATAAAAAGTGCTCCTAACTTGTAATATATAGTATCTCTATTGGTGCCTAATGCTTTCATCTACTGTGAAGTAATATTTTTTTCTTGTAAATATTACACATCTCCTCTGCAATCCATTGACTGGACGTACTTTATACATGAATGCTTTTTAAGAAGAGCCAAGTGATTGACCAAATAAAAAAACATATCTGCTAGCTATATGGTTACATACATATGCAAGTAGTTTATATTCATAACTTGAAGGCACATAAAAGAGGCACGCTGTCAATTTCTTGTATGTCAAGAACGGGTGTCACAATAAGTGATGGGGTTTGCCCTTAATGCAAGTAGCAGATTAAGTTATTCACTTCCCCAAAGATAGGTCATTCCATTTGCTCATTTTGGACTTATGAGTACGAATACACTTCTATTTCTTGCCAAAAAGTACAACCAAGCTCAATATCCTAATGAAGTCAGCTGAAATTAGTTTGAAAGACTTAAATATATAAATTACAAAGCTGATTCGTGAGAAGCTCAATTTTGATGTTTTTGTGGCTTTCAATGTTAAATGGTCAGTTTCTACTATAAGTCCACATGCAACTAACTAACCTACTTCTAATCAAGAAAATCTGGTCAGGAATAGAAATTTACTGACTTGATATGTTTCATCGGGGGACTCAATTGAGGTAGGAGCTTGATTTTTAGAAATGTCTAGCTGTTTTGAAAGTCAGTGATAAATTGCTCTTTACACTCTACTTTTGCGTATATGACTTAGCTGTCTTCCCACTGTTGTTTGCTTAAGTTTGTTTTACAATGAGATGACACAGGACTCACTAGCCATGAAAGTAAGTCCAGATCTAAGTTATAGCAAATTTGGAAAATATGCATTCATTTCTTGACAATAAGGTTAAATCATTGAGATTAAACCCGACGACCAATGGGATTTGTGCGTCCATAGTTATTTCTGCATTTGCCTAAAGAAACCTATTACTTGATGCTGAAGTGAAACATCACATTTTCTTTCTTTAACAACTGCAACAGCGCCACTTATTGATTCAATTTCGCACTAACTTATGCATTTACTTGTTAAATGAAACATTTGGATTCATTGTGACCTTTCCTGATTCTACAATTTACTTTTCTTTTTTTTTTTGGTACTTCGGAATTAAATTCTACATTTTACTTGTAAAGCTTGCAACGCCCTTGTTTGTTTGATAGAATGCTCATACTTTGTTCTGGACCCCAACTATAAATGTGTCTCACTTTAGTGGCATGCTACAATGTACACCCCTCTTTTGGGCCCAAAAATGAGATTTTGTGACAACAAATATGAGTTTTCCTGGGGTCCAATATGAGATTTTGTGGCTGAAAATATGAAAGGGCACACCGTATGCAACTTTGACCAGATCAACGGCCGAGATTGCGCCACATATGCAAAAGGTGACCCCCTATACCGGTCATCTTTCTCTCATATGGAGAGCCAAAAAAAATCATAAAACCTCGGGTGATCTCTCATATAACGTTTTGGGTTTCAAAAATCTCATATATAAAGCCACGAATGCTCATAAAATTATCACAAAAATTCGAAAGAGCCACAAAATGTCATATTGGCAAAAGTCAACCTCATAAAACATGACACGAAATCTCATATGATAGTTTTGGACTGTAGTGAAAATATGATACATATTGTGTGTATATATATTGATGTGACATGTCTCATATAAGGTGCCACAGAAATACATATTTTAGCCTACATTGAGTCATATATGAGATTTCTCATATGCACTTCGAAGAACACTCATATAAAAAGTCATTTGATATGAGAATTTTTGGTTTAAAAAATGAGTACTTGTGGAGGAATATATGAGTTTTTTGTGGACCACTACAGTCCAAAAATATTGTTGTGTATTGATAGTGACATGTCTCATATACTTACCCACAAAAATAAATATAAACACAAAATCTCATATACTCAGCCACACATTCTCATATAAAATTTATTAACAATTTTTGGACTGTAGTGGACCACAAAAGTCTCATATTTTCTTTCACAAACACTCATTTTGAAAGTCACAAAATCTCATATGGATTTTTTTTTTTCAAGCGGTACCGGTTGCCATTTTTTTTTTTTTTATTCCAAAATTTTCTCATATGTATATGAGATTTTGTGGTCCTTTTTATTGGGTTTTGGTGTTCCAATATTTATTTTTGTAATTTCCAATATGAGTGTTTACTTTCGTCAATATGAGATTTTGTGGACTTAGAGCATCACTAGTGGTATACTCAAATATGGATACTCAAATATTGTCACATCACATTTTGAGTATTCATTTAATGGGTTTATAATTTTGAGTATCTACCCTTCTACAATGGTTCATTTGTGTTCATAATAAAAAAAGTACTATTCACTCTATTTTTATTCATAAATGGGCACAACTTTAAATTTGTACATATAAATTTTTTATAATATTAGTACCATTTAAAAGATATTCACAATACGTTTAAAATGAGATCAATCTTGAACATATTTTGGTAAAGATTAAAAATTAATAATTTCCTTTGGACCCTTAATTATTTTGCTTTGATAGTTCTGAATTTCCTCGAGGTTAGTATAGTTTATGTTATTGCTGTATTTTTTTTCCCCTTTCAATCTATATCTCCTGTCATAGGGTCCTTTCTGAAGTAAGATGAAGGACCTGCTATTCGTTCTCTTTTTTTTTAATATCAACCCTCGCAAAAAAATTGATAATTTTAAAAATTGATAATTTCAATTTTTGAGAGAAAGTGCAAAAAAAATTGAGTTTTGAATTAAGTATTTGAAAAATGGAGAGAGAATGTTGCTACTTTTGATGGGCTGTGGTCCCCAAAATTTGGTTATTGAGGTTTGGTTATTGAGAAAGATTGGTAGTTTTGAGTATCCAAATGCCAAAAGTTGAGTATTTGTAACAAATGTTGTTAACTTTGAGTATTTATCCAAATACCATTGTGAGCCTCTTTTGTGTATCAAAATACTCATCTTTGAGTATTTTTGTGTTTGAGTATACCACTAGTGATGCTCTTATATGAGATTTTGTGGCTATATATATGAATTGCACACCATATGCCAAAAGGCATGGTGCACACCATAGCATTACTCCTCACTTTATTATTTGTTCTGGAAACAGGTTAATCAAATTGGATCTGTAACTGAGAGCATTGAAGCTGTGAGAATGTCCACGCCATGCTGGTTGGGGACTGATGTCCAGTCACCGTAGGTTTGAAAATGAACATATAGAAGTTTTATCCGATGCATTTGTTTCCACGACTTTTAGAAAACTCAAGTCGCTGACATACTTCATTTTGATTCTGTTGCAGTGGAGTTTTATTGTTGATCTCTCTGTGGGTTTGTTAAGGGTAACTATATTCCAAGTTTAAGAAGGCTTTACCAGAAGGGTTTGTTAAGGGTAACTATGCATTAGTTTCTCTCTCTCTCTTTATCAGTAGTTTAAGAAGGCTCAGTACACCCATTTCCTTCCTAGAAGCAATCGTTAACTTATACATGCCTAAAGAAGTTGATCGAGGAAAAATGTGCTTTTAGGGTTTTATCGTAATCAGTTGATCAAGGAACCCTAGTTTTTGTAGAAACTAAACTTTAGGACTTCTACATGACGTAAACACTCTTTAGGGTTCTACAATCAAAAACCCTAATTTTTTTCGACACGGGCAAAGAGTGAGAGACAGAGATAGATACATTGAGAGAGAGAGAGAGAGAGAGAGAGAGAGAGAGATACCTTGACTGAGACAGAGATGGATATCGTCAAGAAAAAACTAGGCTTGATTTCATCGATCGTCTTCTTCTTCGTCTCCTCGATCGTACTCTCTCTCTCTCTCTCTCTCTCTCTCTCTCTGTGTGTATCGTATGAAACCAGATAACGAAAAAATTATTTTATTTTTTTTCTTTTTAGTTAGGCACGGGGCCTAAGTACAAATTGAAAATTTGGGAAAATTTTTACTTTAGGGGGGGAAAAACACCTAGCGGTAGAAATTAGAAATTTGGGAAAAAAATCAACTATCGCTGTATCGCTTATTCGTTACGTACAAATTCGAAGCTTCATTGCCAAATATTTTTTCAGAAAGATCGATCTAAACCGTTAGAATTTTACGTCCTCAAAATTCCATTCGTGGTACAAAAATCAAAGATCGTCAGATATTGGCAACTATGTGATCACAGGACATTTAACGCATTAGTTTAAGGCATCCTGATACATTGAATTCTTACGATGTGCCGATTGGGCCCACCCTGAGATATTTTTCGTGATCGGGAATCGTCTATATTTATATTACATGTATTATATCATTTTCATACCAAGATGAAGAAAAGAGAATATCGTAACATACTTAATCGGACGTAAAAACTTATTTTCTCAATCAAATCGCATCCTGATCAAGGACCTTTCTAAACCTGAACATGCCAAAATTTTAGGATAATGGTTCAATTAAATATGCAAAACATAATAAACTGTCTCGATCGACGTGATTGTGTCGCAGTTCCATGGCTACTTAACATTCAACAATAGCACAAGACTTAGTTGGCTAACAATTATATTGAACGTATAGATTCTAACGGTCATTACGGAGTCATTTTTCGCAATGATCGATCTAAACCGTTACGATGAAACATCTCGCTGATTTTGTTGTTGACATCCAAATTGGAGATGGTCGGATATCGGCAACCACATCATCGAATGGATCCCGAATCATTAAAGATTATATTGGACAACCCGAGCACCACCTGAGTTTTTTTTGTTGGCCGATCGAAACCGTCTACCTTTTACATATCATGGAGACTAGCATTCGTACCAAAAATAAAGTTGATCACATATAGATAGACATTTAATTAGACAAAAAATATCATCCAAATAAGGAATTTTTTCTCGATTGAGGACCTTACTAACAGTTTGGGCCCTCAAAGAGGAATAAATTTGTACGAGTATGATTTAATTAATAAGCACAACAAAATCAACAGCTTCGTAATACTTAGATTCCGCAGATAGTTGCATCGAATAATATTGTTTCCGATATTTTAGAATATAAAATTTCCGTATTTAGGAAGGACTTCTGTTGCCTTAGTTGCTATATTACATTGTATGGCTTTGGTTTTGAGATTTTCTGGCTCAATGTATGAATTATTGTTACCAAAAATTGATATGAGATTTTGTGGGTTGAGAAATGAGTTTTTGTGGGAGAATATATGAGTGTTTTGTGGTGCACTACAGTCCAAAATTCATTACAACAATTTTGACTTTCAAAATGAGTGTTTGTGATAGAATATATGAGATTTTTGTGGTCAACTACAGTCCAAAAATAGTAAATAAATTTTTTGAATTTCTATATGATTGTGTGGCTGAATATATGAGATTTTATGGACCGATATATGAAATTTGAGAACATGACTAAATATGAGTTCCTATATTTATTTGTGTGGCTATTTATATGAGACATGTCACATCAATACATATGAATAAAGAGACATCTCACATCAATTTTTTTGGATTGTAGTGGTCCACAAAACACTCATATATTCTCCCACAAATACTCATTGTTTAAACCACAAAGTCTCATATTAAATGGCTTTCTAAATGAGTGTTTTTTAGAATATATGAGATCTTCTGGTCAAATTTCGTAATGATTCAATATGGGTTCAAATATTTATTTATGTGATACTTTATATGAGACATGTTACGTCAATATATATATATATATATATATATATATATATATATATATATATATATATATATATATATATATATATATATACGCGATATGTATCCCATTTCCACTACAGTCCAAAACCGCCATATGAGGTTGATTTTTGCTAATATGAGATTCTGTAGCTCTTTGTGGCGTTTTTTGTATCTTTTATGAGAATTTGTGGCTTTATATATGAGATCTTTAAAACCCAAAACCGTCATATGAGATTTCACACAGTGTTTTATAATTTTTTGTGGCTCTGCATATGAGATGAGAAATGACCAGTTTAAGGGGTCACTTTTTGCCTATGTGACGCAATCTCAGCCGTCCATTTGGTCAAAGGTGCATATGGTACACCTTTTCATATCTCTAGCCACAGAAATTAATATATAGAGCCACTAAATCTCATATTTGCTACCACATGTTTCATAAAAGGGTCCGTTTTTGGGGAGGACATAGTAAAGGGGTCTTTACTTTAATAAGGACATCAACTTTTTCTTTAATGCCAAAAGGACAAATCACCTACACATTCCAAAAATGCCCCCACTAGCCAATGAAAGTGCCTAAACCCCCAAACCTAATGAAAGTGCCTAAACCTAAAACCGTAGGGTACCCTATGAAAGTGCCTAAAACCGTAGGGTACCCTATGAAAGTGCTTAAAACCCTAGGATACCCTATGAAAGTGTCTAAAACCCTAGGGTACCCTGTGAAAGTGCCTAAACTACTAAAACCCTATAATTGAAAAGTGCACCATAAACCTAAACCCTAGGGTACCCTATGAAAGTGCCTAAAATAGTAGGGTACCCTATGAAAGTGCCTAAACAGCTAAAACTCTATAATTGGAAAGTGCACCCTAAGTGCCTAAACCCAAAATAGCTAAACCCACTATACCTTATCCCAAATAGTCTAAACCCCCTAAAATTGAACTCTAAAATTGAATCCAATCCCAAAAAGCAATTGATTTTGTCCCACTCACATGAGAGAGAGAGAGAGAGTTGGGCATGCAAGAAAGTGACACGTCGCTTTCATTGTTAATTGGTCAGGCCATATAATACTGATCTATTTTGCAAAAGGATTAGATAATCAGCAATTTCAAAAGTTACGGTGGAAGAACCAACGTAACTTTCATTGGCACGTCAACGTATTGCACGTCGCTTTCATTAGTCAGAGCACGGCTTTACTCCTCTATGTGCGGCTTTCTTACTCTAATTCATTAAGGGTATTTTTGTCTAGTTTTGTCCTTGAGCCCTCAAATATTTCCTATCAATGTATTGAAAGCATTAAAATAAGTTAGACTGGACTAAACACTATTTAAAGCCCCAAACTTGGCCTTTAGACCAATTTTCTGTTCATAAAAAGTGGTTTTTAGGGGGTGTGTACCCTAGAATTTCTCAGCAAAATAACATAAACCTTTCTCTAGCTGAGACACAGTAAGCTGTGATAAATTATGTTTCTCCATAAATTTACAATTCATTTTGTAGCAGATGCCTCGTCGCTGAATTTCAAACCATCAAATTGGATAGATTCATCGGTCATAGCGCATATTCATGAAGCACAGATAGGGCTATTCACAAAGCTATCCTTATATTTTGAAACACAAGGACTTATAAACGAGAACCTGAAAAACAAGAACCCCAGGGAAACTCTCTGACCGTGTTGTACCGAGTCAAAATTACATTTATAAAAACAAGGAATTAACTACTACTCCAGAGAATAGTGGCTAAGTCCGAGTATCGATCCACAGAGACAGATTGGCTAAATTACGTTAATTTCGATTGGCTTCTAATTTAATTCAGAAAAGATTGATTGGGTGATTTTGATTCCTGAAAAATAATTAAACTAAAGAAAAGCAGTAATTGAATTGAGTGAAACTAGTGGAGAAAAATATCTAGGGTTCCGAATCCACTCCGACCGCGTAACAACGTTATGTGCAGGCTAAGTTTATTATTTGAATTGTAATTGTCAAGAAAAAAATAATTGTGTTGTTAATAGGCATGGACTATCCCATAGCACGGACCGTCTCGCTAGCACAACACGTCTCTTTCACGGGTTGTCTAGTGGCACGATCCGTCTTAGGAGTATAACCCATCTCAGTTACCCAAGCACAAACACAAAAAGTCATTGCATAACTCGTATTTGTGAAGCAAGTGTACAAATACTCAATTGATTGAAAGCATAAAAATCAATTCATTGGATCATAATGAAAAGGGTTCTTAGTTACACAATCGATTCAAATAAATAAACATAAGCCTACGCACAAATAATGTTACTTGGTACGGAGTTTCATCTTCCCCCTAGATGAGGGGTTTGGCCAAGCATAAAGTAGAATTCTGGCCAGCCATCATTTTCCTTCTCTGGCCTCTGTCCGAAGTTCTCCCCAAAGGGACTCCTCTGTCCGAGAATTGTATCTAAGGGGTCTGCCCCCAGAATTTCTCTCTGTTCTCTGTCCCAAAGTTCTCTCTAAGGGGTCTCCTCCCAAAATTGTGTCTTCCCCTCCACGATGCACTGATGCCCAGCTATATCACGTTCTCTCTCTGGCTTGGTTCAATAAATTCTCTCTTTACCAGCATGAGACCCCAATGCTTTATAATAAAGCCCATTGAAGACCATGCTGACTACTCCCTCCTTTATTATTCGGTGGATTGGCTGATGTGGAAAAAGAAGGAGAAAAGGCACATGTTGATGATGGAAAAATGATTCAGTGCTATGCAAGTATGGACAGCTCCTCTGCAAATTCTCGAATTTACGGCTAAAATT
This sequence comes from Vaccinium darrowii, assembly GCA_020921065.1. Lineage (NCBI taxonomy): Eukaryota > Viridiplantae > Streptophyta > Magnoliopsida > Ericales > Ericaceae > Vaccinium > Vaccinium darrowii. Next base: position 11,477,684 of record CM037153.1, read on the forward strand.
GGTATCCTGCTCTTAGAACCTAAAATCACAAAAATACACAAAAGACATTAGGAAAGTAGAGTGAAGGAACATAACAAATGTAAATTAAGCGGCCCAAATGTGTACATTTCGGCACTTATCGCTCTCATCTGCAAATTAAACCAGCCTTCCGCCTCTCCTGCATAAACGAACACAACAAAAGCAAATAAAATATTATCATTACTCCAGCTATGAAAAAATACAGGCGAAGAATTCATCAGAAGCATGATTTCTGCAATCTGCATGGTCCATTGCAACATCAAACATCATTCTTTTGGCTGAAGAGAGTAATCGCAGAGACTAGAGAGAGAAATCAAAGAAGCCGGGAATTTTATCATCTCAGGCATTCCATATTCTAAAATCATTCTGATTCAATCTTGAAGAAAACTAGTGTCTACCTATTTGTTTCAGACCGTCTTTGTACAACCCTTTTCTGTTCAAAATACAGGAAAGGAAATTGTATGACAAAACAATAAATCATCACAAATAAGAAGAGAAAGAAGCAACAAATAAAGGGCAGCATGTTCAGCTCGGAGACACAACCTCTCCCTGGTGAAGTCTGAGATGGCATGGCTGTCTACATACTGCATTGCACGGTACAAATAAAGAAAGCATAAGTAACATACACCGAAATCACGTATAACATACACCAAGAAAATTACGTAATTGTTTTTCTTCTTGCGTTGCTCTACGGTGGATGTTGTTTTTTCTTCCTGTTGTTTCCATTAGTGTAATTGTTTCTCATTTGGGCTGGTCTTCCCTTGTCTAGGTTGACCCATTGTTAGCCTTTGTTATTTCCCTTTCGGGTCTATAGTGGCATATGATTGTCGCGGAGAGGGGTGCCAACCTAATTGGGATGCCTCTTTTGCGTTGTGATGCTATCTCCCATAGATTCTTTTAATCTTTGTAATCCGTTTTCAAAGAAAAAATTACGTAAGTGGGTCATTTTTTTTTTGTTTTTTGCTGTTCAAAAAAGAGACTAAAAAACAAAGTTTAAAGTACATTTACGGGCAAATTTCTAAGCGTGAACATTTAAAAAAAATCTGAGTGCCTTAGGGGCAAGACCCAATCTTTCAAAATGAAGGTCTTGTTCGAAAAGGGCCATTTTTCTCAGGGCTCTTGTACAAGTTTAGAAATTCAGCTGTGAAAAGTATTTACTCGTTTGAGATCACCATTTGATAGCTAAATCACCAACAGACATAGCCGCGGCCTTGAGCTAAATCTTGGGATGCGACCGCTTTAGACCTTTGAAAATTTATGAATTCTAGGGACTCCAACTTTGGTACCCCTATAATGGTCCAACAAAAAGAGACTTCTACCTTTAATCACGCTTTGAACCTCCGAAAAGTCATGGCCCGTGCTAGATTTAGAGATATCACAACCCATAGGCCTCGTTTGTTTGACCGGCTGTTCACCCCTGATCGTTCATCGTGACATATCAAGCAATTGAATGTTCTGCTAGACTTGGAAGACGTAGTGCATCTTTCTGATTTCAGGACTGCTAGACTTCTGAACCTCCACTCATCGAATTGGAGTCCTTCACATGAACCTTGGGATATGCTGCTCCAGGTACTTGCACAGTTTATCTGATCTACCATTATTGTCACGATTTACTTTAACTCTTTTTTTGAATTTTTTTCTGATCCTAAGCTGCTTACACAAATTTTTCCTTTCTTTGTACCCATCCTTTCTCTGGGTAGAGCTTGCTTACACAATGGAGGTGAATGAGAAATTAGACGTCTACAGTTTTGGAGTTTTGACATTGGAAGTTGTAATGGGGAGGCATCCAAGAGATCTCATTGCTTCTCTTGCTTCATCATCTTTGGATTCATCACCACGATCTTCTCATGGTATTTTGTTGAAGGACGGATTGGATAAACGGCTGCCACTGCCAAGGAGTCAAGAAGAGGAAGTGGTTCTTGTTGTAAAGCTAGCACTCGCGTGCTTGCACCCTAGCCCACGGTGCCGACCAACTATGGAACAAGTTTCTGTGGCTCTCTCAAAACAGAAGTCACACCTGCAGAACCCATTCCTCACCATCACATTAGGACAACTACTCGATGAGAATTGTCTAAATGCCTAAGTATTCTTGTTGTCCCTTCACTGTTTGGGTTTTGGTGCTTCATTTGGTCACTATGCTTTCCTAACTGGCATTTGCTCTAAGGTTCTGTATTAGTTTCATAACAGTAGTTGCGCTTTTCAAGCAATCTAAATTTTGTGAATTACTTTAAATGAACAAGTAAAAGAAGGACCTTTTTTCATTCTTCATCTTCACATTTCAAGCGACCCCAAGAGATTAAACATGTGCACAGGGGACATGCAACACACATCCATCAAATTTCAATATTTTTGGCGATGGATGCGATGGGACACACTTGGTGACATGGTATGGTGATTTTTATAAATTTTAAATGTAATGACCCGCCGAGCTGACCTGCTAACTCTTAGCCTAACCACGTGGCTCAAAAGGTTAACCTCAAGTTAATAGTAGCAAGACGGCGTCATCTAGTATATCACATGAATTTTCCACTATTGCCTGACGTGGGACTCTAGGAGTGTTACATTAAATGCCTTTCCCAGACAGAAGTTATAACTTTGAAAGTATTGGACAAAAAATGCAATATAAAACATGTGTGTGCATCTAGCCAGACACCATCGGAGTCACAACGTAAATATTTACTTATTACAGTACAAGTTTGCATGACTGATATTTCTAAAAATAATTGCCATGTCAACTGTTGTGTCCGTGTTCCCAAATTTTGAGAGTTGCTGTGTCCTGTACCTTTGTCCGTGTGTAGTATCATTTTCCATAAATTTCAAACCAGCCTTGCCATTCTTCACTTCACTATAGTCTCAAATCAGACAATAAATTTAAGTTCACAATCACATTATACAGTTTGATTACTCATAAAATTGAAACAACTGGATGAACCAGATATAGCCCCTCAGCATACACTACGCAGCCCTTTTTTTGTCAATGAGAACAAAACGATAAGCTCTATGGCGTCAACGACAACGAATCTTCCCACACAATGTTCTTCAAAAATAAAAATAGCAAAATAACAGAAACCTTTCTCTAGCTGAGACACAGTAAACTGTGATAAACTATGTTTCTCCAGAAATTTTCAATTCATTATGTAGCAAATGCCTCGTCGCTGAATTTCAAACCATCAAATTGGGTAGATTCATCGGTCATAGCGCATATTCATGAAGTACAGATAGGGCTATTCACAAAGCCATCCTTATATTTTGAAACACAAGGACTTATAAAAGAGAACCTGAAAAACAGGAATCTCAGGGAAACTCCCTCTGCAAATTAAACCAGCCTGCATAAAAGAACGCAACAAAAGCAAATAAAATTTTATCATTACTCCAGCTGTGAAAAAATACAGGCGAAGAATTCATCAGAAACATGATTTCTGCAATCTGAATGGTCCATTGCCACATCTTTGGCTGAAGAAAGTAATCGTAGAGACTAGAGAGAGAAATCAAAGAAGCCGGAAATTCTATCATCTCAGGCATTCCATAATTCTAAATCATTCTGATTCAATCTTCCAGAAAACTAGTGTCTGCTTATTTGTTTCAAACCGTTTTTGTACATCCCTTTTCTATTCAAAATATATGAGAGGAAATTGTAATACAAGACATTAAATAATCACAAATAAGAAGAGAAAGAAGAAGCAAATAAAGGGCAGCACTTTCAGCTTGGAGACACCGTCGTCTCCCTGGTGAGGTCTGAGATGTCATGGCTGTCTATATACTACATTACACAGTACAAACAAAGAAAGCCCAAAACCCATACATGGAAGGGAACATTAAAGCAATCTCCTAAAGACTGTTTTATAATCCGCAGCACAATTAGTTGCCGATATGTACTAAAATCTTAAACTGTCGACGCTTATTGGGTGGTACCTATTTTGGCTAAATAAGCTACTTGGCTTTTTTTTTTTTTTTTTTTGTCTTTATTCAAAATTTTCTCGTATTTGTAAGTTTCGTGTCAAACTTTTATGGATTATTGATTCTTCTCGATGAGAGGAATCGGAAAAGTAAAAAACTATGTTCCAAACTAAAATTTATGTGAATAAAACCCAAAAACCTACCTTTTTGGCTGATTTTTGTCTTTATTCGAAAAAAATTCAAGTTTCTAGCATAATTTTTTACTTTTCAAGCTCCTTTTGTCAAGAAAATCAATAATCCACAAAAGTTTGGCACGATGTGGCTTATTTAACCAAAACACATACACTACCAAAATTAAAGTGGATGTACAAAATTGACCATACACCAAGAGGCAAGAATAAGTTCCTAACTGTCAAAATAAGTACAGTAGAAAGTAACAGCTAAAGCTAACATTTCCGAATAAGTTCCTAACATTTCTGAATAACATCATCAGTCTTGCCGAGGAGAATCACAAAATTTGAACTTTTTTCAACTTTGATCAATATTTTTCTACTTTTTTTTTATTAATCTCGCTCTTACGATTGATTAATCCAAACAAATTGACTCGAATCTGGCAAAATTAACAGAAAACAACAAAAAAAAAAAACCTCGAACCGAATAATTTAGGTCGAATGGGAGTACTATTATTTACTCTCTCCTCCTTTTTACCTTTCACATTCCAAACATGGATTTATACAGAGCTGAAAGATTGCAATTGGCAGCTGCGAGAACTAGTGAGAATCTAGCTAATGGAAGAGGTGAAGTTTTGGCCATGACATTTCAATACATTGCCACGGGCATCGCTGATGGAAGACAAGGGGATGGAGCCTCAAAATTAAGTACTTGAATTGCTTCCCTTATCGATGGCCGGAGCTTGCTATCAGGATGAGCACACCAAAGACCAGCAACCAACAATCTTTTCATCTCCTCATTGAAATCTTCACCCAATTTTGAGTCCGCAGCTTCAAGTAGCTTTCCCCTCCAGTAAAGGTCCCAAACCCACTCCACCAATCTCCTCGTCTCATATTTATCACCTTCGTAATAAGTTGGTCTTCTTCCACATGCTATTTCCAATGCCACGATTCCAAAATTATGTACACCTGATTGCTTACTAACTTTACTCACACATTCTGATGCAATGTAACCCATGTTCCCTTCCAACATGGTTGTTTGAGACACTTTTTCGTGATCAACAAGCATAGCAAACCCGAAATCTCCTAATTTGGCATTGAAATTTGAGTCCAACATTACATTGCTTGATTTTACGTCCCTATGCACCACACATTGGTCCCATTCTTCGTGTAGATAGTGCAATGCAAAGGCCAAACCTTGTGCAATTTTGTATCTTGTTTCCCATGTCAATAAGCTTTTCCCTTTGAAGAGATGGGAATCTAAGCTTCCATTTTCCATGAACTCGTAAGCAAGTAGTAGTTCTGTCTTTTCCTGGCACCCTCCAATGAGTCGAACCAAATTCTTGTGCCTCAACCGGCTAATGGCATTCATTTCTAATGTGTACTCCTTTTCCCCTTGTTTTGACCCCTTTGATAGCCTCTTGACAACAATATAACAATTCGATTCCCTCAAAACACCTCTATAAACTCCGCCAAATCTCCCCTCTCCAAGCTTTTGTTCCTCATCAAAGTTTTTTGTTGCGCGAGATAATTGACCATAAGAAAATTTCTTCGGCCCAATACCATTCTTGAATTCTTTCTCCATGGACATATCAAATTTAAACTTATTCTCTTCTTTTGCTCTACTTCTCTTCAACAAACCAAACACAACCAAAAACAACCCACCAACCAAAACAACAGAGCCAACAACCAATCCCGCCACGACCCGATGGGAGAGTTTTTTACATATCGGTTTCATTGGAGGTGTGACAATTTTGTTGGTGTCATTATTTTCCAAACTTGAAGTAAATTCCGATGATTTTATAGTGTTTGTCTCAAACAGCTGCCCTATTGCAGCTGAGAACCCAAATGAATGGTATCTTCCACTCTGGTAGTATTAGTGGAACTAGTAAAAACTACACTTAAATTCTTCGAACTCGAATCGTGCCGAATCCAAGCCTCATTCTCAATCCCATGAGTTATATTACAATACCAAACAGCAGTAACATATGATTTAACAGAATTGACATCAATACCTATATGAGTAACAGGACTGATATTGAGTGGGTCCACAGCCACATTCTGATACGTACCAAACTCCACAGCAACAAAAGGGCTAGTGGGTTTTGACCAATCTTGGGTAAGGGGGAGACCGATTGCACCACCAGCTGTGGAATTTGATCCATTTGGTGCAAGAAAGAAGGCAATCCCGTCGGCGAATTCAGTAGCCCCTCTCGAATCGATCACGAAAGTGAAACGGGTATAGAAATCCGTTAAATTTCCGGTGGAATTGTCCCAAAGGTGAAGAGGGTCGATGTACGTAGCTTTACCTGAAATTCCTTGCGAAACATTGCTAGCATCGGAGGTGAGTTGGAGGCCTTGGGATGATATGTAGGCATCTGGGAATCCTGTTATGTTGAAATTCTGATGTTGATCAGAGCCTATGTTGGTCAGGTTCAAGGTTAGTGCTTCTGTTTTGAGAAATAGAAAGCAGTATATGAAGAGAGAATATAGCAGAATTTGGGAGTAGTAGATGGCCATAGCTGTCAGGGCAAGGCCATGTTGAAATGGGGATGTCCTATGTAGTGCACTTGATGTGATTATTCAATTCATTTTGCAAAACTATTGCAATGGAAGACCTATTAAATTTGTTTTTTGGGACCCGACTACGGGTACGTACAGACCCCACACGTTCAGAAAATGTACCGACCGCCTCAAGGACCCACCTGTGGGTCTCACGCGAGTGTTCTGAATCATTAATTCATCATAAAACATTTTTTCGAGTGGACCCGTGAGAAACCAACTCAATCCAACATGAGTAAGTGGTTAGTCCAAAATTCTCCCGTTTTAACCATTACTCATGTGGGACCCACAAGTGGGTCCCCGAGGCGGTCAGTACATTTTTTGGACGTAGTGGTCTGTACCCCTCGCATTACCGTTTTAAAGATGAGTTGCTAACAATATCACGAATATTTATGTATTCATGACATACATTGACCAGTACTGTATAAAACTTGGAGAGTGCCGGGCCGGTAGTAATTAGACTCAAGCAAATATGACAGGTATCAGTACAAATCCTTTGTGTATAATCAAGAAAAGATTTTTTTATTATTATTTGTAATTGGTGGGCCTGTTCCTTTTTTTATACTAGAAGGATATATTTTTCATTATTTATTTATTTATGCTATATACTTTTAAAAAATGCTCCTTTCACAATGGCGAGAGACACACGTGTGAGCTATCTCATTTTTCTAAATTTATTGACCTTTTTCGATATGGGCCTCTGCCGAGTACTATGATATGCTTGTCAATTTTTTAAAGATTTAGATTCTAAAGTGTACGCAATAAAATCTTATTAGTGAAGTCATCCCGCGATATTTGATCCGCGTGCACGCTGATTTATTTTTTTTTTAAAAAAAAGGCTAGGGAATGTATTTAAGTGTCCCAACACTTTTTGAAATATTTTGCCGGTTGAATTCTTTTAAGCCGGTCATAAGTTTTTTTTTTATTTTAAATAGCTACTGCCCATAAATTAGAAAAAAAAAATTATATTTGGCCCCAAACAACGATAGATTCTCTTCTTCTTCATTTTATTTCTTTTGAAATCCATTTCCAGAAAATATCCTGCAAAGCTGTTTTACAAAAATCAATTGAAGATGATTGATTTTTTCGTTTTTGCTATACACGATAAAATTCTAAATTCTAAACACGATAAAATCAATTGAAGATGATTGATTTTTTCGTTTTTTCCATACACGATAAAATCATTTTCGTTTTTGCTATACACGATTAAATTCTAAATTCTTCAACAAAATAGCTTTACAAGCTATATACGTTACTATAACTATATTGTAGACATTTAGCCCAGCCTGGGTACAAAGTTAGCCTGGTACCAGGCCCCACCCAATACCTACAGGCCCGAAGCCCGGAGAATTTAACCGGGAAAAAATCTGGTTCAAGCCTAATTGCAGTTTATCTTCTTCCTACACCAAAATGAATGCCCAAATCCATTATTCACACCTCTCAAAAAATCATCCATACTTCGTATTTTATAATACTTTTTACGATTTTAAAAACTTTATTTAATAAAACTAAGCAAGATTTATCGAACGAGATCCATATTGGATATCTAATAGCTTAAAAGTTATAGAACAATTTTGAGATGTGTGAATAGTGATTATGGGACAGAAGGAGTATAAATCTGATAAATAAATTTTTTTTAAAAAGTGAGGACCGGAGGTTCAGGATCTAATTTGACACTTCATCAACATGTATTGGCCCAATGGTCACTTGGACACTTTGAGAACTTGTTGCTAAAATTTTTATTTTTTATTATAGCAAATGGATTATGTTAGTTTTTTACCTTTTTTTTCCTATGCATGTAGATAACAAAAACCTCTCATTTTCAAGAAGTTAATAAAATAATTATGCTTAAATGTTAATTTGACTCCTAGATTTTAACACCCAAGCCCATAGCCGGGATAGGTAAGGGCCACAAGCTGGGCCTGGGCCTAGATTTTTAACATTGGGCAGACTTGGATCGAACTGATCTTTTGAACCGGGCCAGTCCAAGGCCGGTAATTTATGGGCCAAGCTGGGCCAAATTTACACCCCTGCTATATCATATCATGAAGGCCCATCGTTGATACCTTGTTTGGTTTTGTTTTTGAGTTTGGTTTTTGAATAATGATTGGAAGGAGAAATGAGATAATGGAGTAATTGATTTAGGAGTAATGATTGGGGAAAGATAAAGATTGAAATTAAAACAAAGATAATGATTTGAGAAGTGTGAGTAATGATTGAGTACTAATTGAGAAAACCGATCTCAAGACCCAAAACAAAGAAGGTTTGAAGCTCCGGGCTTTCCATACGCTCTCAGGACAGCCTTGAGTTAGAATTGTCTTGAGCCATTGTAGAATTGTAGAAGAGAATGCAAACCAAGTAGTTTAAGCTCTCAATCGAATGTATGCCGATTGTGATTCTATTGTTGTTGATTGTATTCTGCTTGCTACTCAATTTTCATATTCCTCCCCACCCCCCCACGTATAAAACATGATTGTAACAGGGTAGGCCATTTTGTGGCTTCTAATAGGTGTTAGGATGATAGGCTTAAGGGGCGATTCTCCTCAATGACTACCATCCTTAGCGCTAAATGGTGTCAATAAAACCTTCTTCATAGAATTTTTATTGAAAATTTTGACCTTATTTATCGAATAAGGAAGTTTGACTTTTAACCTCAAGTGTGTTTGAAAGAAATAACAATCTAACAATATATTGTCGACTAGTATTGACCAAGTGCTCGACAAAAATAAAAGAAAATTTTTTTTCTTCTACAAATTAAAGAGTGACTATGGGAGTGGTAGGCAATATATGTTCTCTCTCTTTTTTTTTTTTTTTGGTACAATGTTAAAAAAAAAAAAAAAAACAGAAAACTAAAAACACTCGAAAGCCACTCCTCTCACGTCTGCCTCAAGGAGTAGTATGATCTCATCAAGCAGAGCAATATGCGACCCCATCTTGTCCTCTTGATCTGCCCGGATGTGCAAGTCTGTCAATTACTTTGTTTCCCTCTCATAGTGTGTGCTTCAAGCTACAACTAACGATAGCCATTAGAGCTATGCGTTCCTTGATTAGCACCAAATGAGGTGAGTGGTCTGGGTGCAATATATATTCTCATGCATTTGATTAAGGTTCAAACATTATTGATAACAACTAACACTATTGACTTTTGCGAAACGAAGAAAAAACAATTTATTTTCGCACTCTATTTTCTTATAAATGTAATGAGTAAAATCACACTATAAATACTTAAAAATTAAATCTTGAAAAATCATTTTCCATTTCCCATCATTTCTTCCATTTTTTTTACCTTCCACGTCCCAAACACGCCGTTGGAACATAAAAAGGGGAAAGAGAGGGAAAAACACAAAAAACAAAGGCTATATAGCAAACCTCCTGCAATCCAACAAAGATCGTTGATGATTCTCGACCTCAATTACTCCAAATGGTGAGCGGAGGTAACAATACCCAGCACGACGTTGACAAGAACAACCCACCGGCCGTTTCTAGAGGCGGCGGAGGAGCTAGCACGACTAGGTCATGGGGCGCCTCGATTTCAGGCCAATCAATGTCCACCAGCGGCAGCGTGGGGTCTCCGTCGAGCACGGCGATGGTTACTGGCTCCGGAGAGGCGGTGGCGATGGCTGCTGCTACTCCGGACAGCGAGAAGACTGCTTTTAGGTTAAATCACCTTGATATTCAAGGGGATGAGGCTGGATCTCAAGCGGCTGCTGCGGGGTGAGCAGTTTTCTACCTCCTGTGTTTTTCAATTTTTTTTTTATTTTGATAAATTAGGTGTCCAGACCAACTTGTGCGCACCTTGGCTAATTCTAGGACAAATCCGACAGTTCACTTGTGGGGAGCCAAATTAAAGCAGGGGCAAAGTTCCCAAAGAGTTGATAGCAACTCAAATGTTTTGAACCTTAGGAGGGCAAAGGTTTGCTTAACTGTTTCCCACATCAATTTATTAACCATCTTCAAATGTTGAAATTTTTACATATGTTTGTATTCTTCAGGGTACTCTGGGGTGCAATGTGTTACCCCCTCCCCCCCCCCCCCCCCCCCCCCCTATAATATACTAAGCAACTCAATCCCTAAGCCCAAGCTATCGCAGCTTTGTCCATATATACCCAGTAATTTGCGGCCCTAACCAAGTGGGAACAAGGAATGAAATTTCCATTGTCCACCCAATGAGACAAATAAAAACACGGGAGCCATCCTAAATAAACTGAAGGCAGTGATTGGAAGTTAGAATCTTTATGGGGATTCCATCCTTATATACCAAGGGATTGGTGGCCCTAAAGTGGCACAAATCTAGTGGGAACAAGGAATGGAATAGACCATTGTCCACCCAATGAGACTTCGAACATGAGATTTGTCCCAGGTTTCATCCATTGAGTCCATTCAGCAACCCGGGTGGTTGAAAGTTAGAATTCATTATGGATTTTAGATGTTATTGAGGGGTTCTGAATGGAGAGGTGAAAATTAGGTGAATTGCTTAAATGGGCTATAATGTTGTATGATAAGTAACTTGTGAGAAATACACAGTTGAATTCGTCTTTTTTTCTTTTTCTTTTTTTTTTTTCTTTTTTTTTTTTGGCTCAGTAGATGCAGAATTCATCTATTTTTTTGGAGATAATCTTTTGAAACTTGGCTGTATGTGGTAGAACAGTGGGTTTTTGGAATTGGTAATCTGAATTATTGGCTTGTTTGATTGGATGTAGATCAATGGGATTAAGTTTGATAACCTATGAACCTCAATTCAGCGGTTTGAAGAGATCAATGGATTAAGTTCCATATCCTATGAACCTCATTTCTTGTGTTGGTAAAGTGAATGTTCTAAACTTTCTTGTCATATTGGTGTGCAACATTTGAAATCTGTTCTTGTGCCAGTTTCTTTGTGATTGAATCTGATCTTCCTTGGTGGTTCCTGTTTTTTATCCTAGAAATGAGCAAAATAGCCTTTTTGACTACCTCCTTTTTACTGTAAAGGGTCTAAATGTTCAGGTTTTTGTAGTATGTTTGCCAGCCGTTATTTTGTTTATCTTGAGAGATCACATGTCGATAAATGATCCCTTTTGTTTTTTGTTCTTCATTTTTCCCATACATGCTACTGCCTGTTAACTTTGTTAATGTTGTAACTGAGTGAGGTTTCTGAACATTAGCAGGAAGAAAAAAAGAGGTCAACGAGCAGTTGGAGGGGATAAAAGTGGCAGAGGGCTCCGACAGTTTAGCATGAAAGGTGTGTACGCTCATCTTTTGGCCATTTGTAGTCGTCCACTTCTCAAGAATGAGTTTAGCTTCCCTTCTTGTGAGTTGTAATTCTAGTAAGGCTTTCGTTAGTAGAAAGATCTTGAGAAGCATAATCACAAATTCTCTATGGTATTAATGGGTTGGGTCCTTTTATTTTCGTAGACATAGTAGTGTTCGTGGAATTGCTTTATTGTAGAAACTCTTTTAGTCGGTGGCTTTGTGCTATTTTGTTGTAGAAAATGGAAGAGTTGCTCCACTAGTTTGGTACTACTTTTGTGTAACTACCTTTCCCTCTCTTTTCAATTACCTTTCACCAACTAAATTACGTTCTCATCCTCCAATAAGTAGCAATCCATTCCCAATATCCATTCAGCAGCAATTCATGAACTAAAGGTTCGTATCAAATTTGGATGGATCACCGTAAATCATGCTATTTCACAACTTTGAATGGTCAACGATTCTACATTTCAACAATTTCTGCATGCATGAACACTGTTCGCTTCTTCTCTATGCTACTAAAATGAGCAAGTTGAGAAAAACTTTTGTATGGAGATTTTGATAAATCTTCATCGAACGAAGATGAAATGGCAATGGTGCAAAAATAGAATCAGATTTCCATGTAATCGAGATGCAACCAGACGACCAACAAACCAATTATGTTACTTCTACTAGAGGTTGATGATACATTCGCAAGATAGAGTTGGCGGCAGTCAGCGAATTATGAAAGATTGCTTTTTCCAGCAGTGTTCTAAGAATCGGCCGACTAGTTGGCACCTGGCCAACTCGATTAGCGGTCTAGGCGCTCAATTAGTCACCAGGCCGATTAATCGGGAATTAGTTGGCAGCTAGTCAGCAAGTCAGGATGAGTCGGAAGTCGGGATGAGTTGGGAAGTCGGGTCGGGCCTGGTCGGAGCCTAGTTGGAAGTAATTTCTTGATATTAAAAAAAAAAAATTGGATAAAAATATGTAATGTTAAAAGGTACAGGGGATGACTGTTTTTAGTAACAAAGCAAATATTTACAATAAGACATAACCTACAGGTCGTTAATGCTAATCGTCCTGTTCGAAAAAAATAGAACAGAAAAACCTAAAGCCTAAATCGATCTCAAAACTTGTGCTACTTATATTATTCTACTTACTCAAAACTTAGGAATGAGGGAGAAAAATTTATATTTTTTATTAATAAAAATAGAAAATCCGAGTAGCCAATTAATCCCCTAGTTGCTAATCTGTACCCAACCGAGCTAGGACTGCCTAGCGTCTTTTAGAACCTTGTTTTTCAGTTTCTCCTTTACCTTCGGAAGAAGAACACTTGAGATCCCCAGATGAAGTCGACATTTAAAGGCTTCTACCTGAGGGGCGAAAACTTGAGTTCCCTTGTATGTTTGGCAGATTTGACTTTATGGACTGGCGCTGGAAAAAGTTAAACTGATTGGTGGGTTGTGGATATGGAACGGCTTATTTAGGCATGTTTGGATCATATAATAAAATCAATTTTCTTGAGTAGTCAATGGAGTTCATTTCTTGAGCCCAAACCCAAATTTGGCTAGAGTTTGGGCAAAATCTTGCTCCACGTATAACCAACATGCTCTGTTCATTGGTCGTCTTGTTGCATATTCAGTATGTGATTCTTCAATGCCATCGCCATCGCATCTTCATTCGGATGAAGATTTGTCAAAATCTTCTCGGGAATGTTTTTTTTTTTCTCAACTTGCTCATTTAGTAATATAAAGGACGTGAGGACAGTTGTAGTGTATAGACAAGATGAGTACGTATTGTGTGTAATCAATATAGTTTCCCTTATTTGCACAGAAGGAGATAGAGAGTGGTGATTGTTGAATGGAGATCGAGGAAGGCTAGTTGGTGAATGGAAGTTGAGAAAGTTAGTCGGTGAAAGGTTGTTGGAAAGGGGAGGATTTGGTGTCACGAAATGACACAAAATTCAATCGAGCAACTATGTCAAGAAAGATGGCATTTTAACCCTCCATTTTGGCACGGACAATGAAGCGATCTTACTGGCTAGCTGTATTTAAGTATAAACTAAACCAAATCAAACTAAGCATTGTGTCTGAATCAATCGTGGTTGGCTACATGAATTTTATGTTTGTCGAGGGCCATATAATCTAGCAAATTTGCTAAACTCATGTATTTTCTATTATTATATCTCATGTTTACTTGGGCCTACCCATGGCATTTCAATAAGAGTAATCTTGTCATTTTCCTTAACTGTTGCCCATGTTGGTCTTCATTGTATGCAACCAAACCATCTTAGCTTGTTTTCTTTGAACTCGTCTTCAATTGGCGGCACCCCTACCATGCACGAATGTTTTCTTGTCCTGTTCTTCTAGCCCCATTTTAGCTATTTCTATTTTATTTGTGTTCCTCTTAGTTGTTCAACATGTTCCTGTGTGCTAATGTTGGCCTTAAGCCGTTCTATAAAATTTTGCTTTTGTACGTTATGCATCTATCGACCCCATAATACGCCAGAACTACCCCTCCACTAAAGCTGACCTACTTTGATTCTATGGGTTACATCATCTGCAATCTCCCAATGCTCATGAATAATCAAAGTTATCAAACCTAGATAATGAAATTTTTTTATTCTCTCGTTCTACTTATTTTAATGGATATGATTCCTCGTGTCATGTTTGGAGCTTTATATTTTACATAGCTGGTCCGAAGCTCGGGTAAAGGAGGAGGGTTGTGTTAGGTAGCTGACAACTTCAAAAAAAAAAAAAACAAACATGTTTGATCCTCGTGACAGGAATCCAAATATAAAGACGTACAAATATATAATTTCTATCTTTTGTTTTGTTTTTTTTTTTATCAGGAACCTGGCTAGTTGTAGACTTGTAGTTAAGTCTGACAACAATTTTTGTTATTTCTCAGGGAATTTCATGGGCACTGTTATTGTTGTTCTTTTTTTGGATATTTGAAATGTATGATAGCTTGGTTCTGATGAAATTCTCTCATCTCTTGTTATGCCAGTTTGTGAGAAAGTTGAAAGCAAGGGAAGAACGACTTACAATGAGGTCAGTGCTTTCTTTACTTGCTAAAAAATGAAGAAAGGAGATCACATGCTTTCTTTCAGTTCATAGATTCATTTATATTTGTTGTTTCTGTCATATCTGTTTTAGTCAAGTTCATCGTTTGAGTTTCTCGGTGTGTAGCATAAATGGCTACTTGCCAAATATTCCCACCAGGAGTCTTTTGTTTTGTCTTGCATTTCTTAACCTGAAATTGAATGATACTTTATTATTTTCACCTGTATCTTGTAACAAACCGATGTAGCGTGGAGTTCGTGAATTCAGAAGAGATGAATTTCTTAAGGTGGAGTATGTACTGTGAGATGCTCAGGACCATGAATGAAGGAAGCATGATAATGAGCACAGAAATTGATTTGGGTCTCTAGGCCTGCCCTCCCTGATGCCTTTCAGCTTTGATTTAGGGTCATGGTTTTGCAGAAAAATTTCCCTGCTAACTCCTCAGTTCTTGGAGGTTTAGGGAGGCCACTATTTTAGTGGTATTTTGAGAGTAGCCACTTTGTACATATTGCCGAAGGTTAGGCCTGTCTCCAATCATCCTCCGCTCATTCCCCCAATGATGGGGGACTAGATGGGTTATGTTATTGTTGTTGTTGGAGTATGTACCATGTGGCATAATGGCCATGTTTAACCTTTAGCCGATACTGCAGAATGATATGTTTAAAAGGGATCATAGATTGCGTAGATGGCGCCAAGTCATTGCCAAATTCCGACTCCTGTTGATTTTGTATATTGACTGACAAGATTTACGTAGTAGGTTCTTAATTCTCATGTGTCAACAAAAGTTGATTTATTAGTATGTTCTTCAATGTGTAATGTTGTGTGGCTGCTTGCTCTTTTTTGTCTGAGGTGGCTTATTTGGATGTAGTGTAATAGAAAAAGTGGAGAAAACCTTCCAAGTCCTAGAGCAGCCAATATTACATATTCGGACAAGTGTAATATGGAACTGTTTGTGCCTTATTTGCAGAATTTGTGTTTGAATTTGGTCCCTCTGTATATACGTTTTGGAATATCTGCATCAACAAGATATGCTTCTAGTTCGTATGTAGATGCTTTATTTCTTGTTCTCCACCAGTTACCAGTTGGCATGTTGTAGCCTTAACAATCCTCCACACTACCACATTTCTAAGTTTTGGAATATTATGTTTGTTTCAGGTTGCAGACGAACTTGTAGCTGAATTTGCAGATCCTAGTAATAGTCTGACATCTCCAGACAAGGTTTGTCACTTTTCAGGAAGGCTGATAAAAATGCCGTTGATCTCCATATTTCATCTCAGTGATTGACTTGGTTGAGCAAAACTTGATAGTTGGAGCTAATCTCTGTTTAGTATCTTATTCCATGACAGCAACAGTATGATGAGAAAAACATACGGCGTAGGGTATATGATGCCTTGAATGTCCTCATGGCAATGGACATTATATCCAAGGACAAAAAAGAAATACAATGGAGGGGTCTACCTCAAACTAGCTTGAGCGATATTGAAGAGCTTAAGGTTTTGATTTTATCTTACATGCATATTACCTTTTGCTATATTTCCATCTTTTTGTGCACATGTGGTGGTATTTTGGGGAAGCAGGGTTTCCTTCTATAGTCTTTTGTTCAGGAAATGCAATACGTATCAAATTGGATGAATCTAATGACTCTTTTAACTCCATGAATGTAACTACCCAGACGGAGCGTCTTGGACTAGGAAATAGGGTTGGAAAAAAGGCAGCTTATTTGCAAGAACTGGAGGAGCAAGTAAGAAATATCTTCTCCTTTTCTCTTAACTCAATTTGAAACTTCTTTCTGCAATTTAGAAGGGGATATTTTAGGCTGGTGTTTTCGTCAGTTTCTGTTCACTAACTTCTGGACTCCATTAAGTTCGTAGGCCTTCAAAACCTTATACATCGCAATGAGCAACTGTACAGCTCAGGAAATTCTCCAAGTGGTGGTGTAGCTTTGCCTTTCATACTGGTGCAGGTAAGCTTTTTATTTGGGTTTGTAACCATTGATGCTACGGAGACAAACTTTACCATTCATGACACTACTTGTACTTGGGGGTTTCATGGGGTTTGGTTCATGGCCGGCTGGAGACAACAGGGGATGCCCCTCTTAAAGGTGACTTAGGGAACCCAAAAGTTGTAGCGATGGTTCAGTGGCTTAGAATTTGTTATTTTTTGCTTCCGCTTTTAATCTATGACTTGATTGGTATGCAGAAATGCGGACCCACAAAGCGGACTAGAAAAGACTTCTTAAAACAAGGCGGACTAGGAAAGGAGCTATGTTAAGGGCTAGGGGTCCAAACGTTGTGTCATCCACCACTGATCTTTAAGTCCATATAGATGTAGGAGTGAAATTTAAGTTCTGTGTAATGTATTTCCACTCTAGTGTAGTATGTTACATGGACGCTGATAGGGGGGTTGAGTGATGTATCATGTATATTTATTTGTCGTTTCTCAAAATCTCAAGTTCATAGCTATGTTGAAAGTTAACTGGTATTTTTTTCACTAATTTAGTTGTCCTACTTCCTATAGTGGAGAGCTCTACGGTATAAGATTCCCAAAGTTTGCCTAAATTTCCTTAATTTTATTGACTTCCATGTTCATTTGTGTGTTTCCACATTAGCTTTTTTGGTGCCTTGGCTAGGCCCCTTTCTAATCCTACGCTCTTTTTCCCTTGTGGGATTTGAAAACAAGAATATCCTCTCAGTATCTGAATTCTGAACATGCTACCACAGTTTTTGAAGATTTCATTCATACAATTTTCAGATCCTATGATAGCTTATTTAGTTGTTCTGGTGCAAATGTCCATTACAATTAGTGGATTTCTCATTCTTTGTGGCTTTTGGAAACTGTAGACTCGACCCCATGCAACTGTTGAGGTGGAAATATCAGAAGATATGCAGCTGGTGCATTTTGACTTCAACAGGTAAGAGAATCATAGGAGCATCTGAGAGTCTTGATATACACACTTGCATTGAGCAAAGGGCCTGCTATAAATCACAGGAATGTTTCATCAAATATCTGCACTTCCTTTGTGTCTTGTTTTATGGCATCGTGGATATTGGTGTTTTTTAGATATGGTGGATCCTACACATAAACATGGCATTTGGTTAGTAACCACACATTGGAGGTGAAATAAGATTGTGAAAGACATTCATGGAAATATATCATGTCCCCTTGTAATTTATGTATCTATTTGTGCGTGCCCTTGGATAAGTTATGTGTGTGACATACTAACTGCACTGGTATCCAGTAACAAAAGCTTGAGCTTTTGGGACAATGACTTAATATGGGTATCAGAGCTCTTGGTTTCTAGAAATCTTCAGTTCAAGTCTCTCCATTTGCATTTGTCCCCGGTTGCATTGTGCTTCACCCCTTCACATTCTATTTCATCCTATGTCTGAATGTTCACATCTTCAAGTGCAAGACGAGGTTGCACCTGAGGGAGGGTGTTGGATAGCTTGATATAAATTTGTTGAGCCCATTTCTAAGCAACTTAAGCTTTTGAGACAGACGGGAACTTCACAGTGGATTCCATGGGTTGGTCAAAATAAAAACAGCATCCACAATTGGGATTTCCAACTGCAACCGAAGCCTTGTTCTAATTTTTCTCACCTCTTGTGGCTGATAATTTATGCGATTTACAAATTGCAGCACCCCTTTTGAGCTGCATGATGACAACTATGTTCTCAAGGCAATGAAATTTTGCGAAAGACCGCAGGGCGATGTGGCTGCACCAAATTTATCTGCCGATGGAGGTGAAGGCTCCAGTATGTCCAACATGTACCAACCTCAAAACTCTCACCCTCCACGATCAAACATTCCGGATAGGCCTCTCAACTCACCTCCTCTTCCCGGAATACTGAAGGCACGCGTTAAGCATGAACACTAGTGTGTAAGTTTCGAGGTTTCTTATCTAACTAGGAGCAATAATCTCATTAGCTGTATATTGTGTAAAATATATTGCCTGAAGGTGAGGGAGGGAGGTAGGGAGGGGGCAGGTTGCTCCTTTTGATACATTATTATCTTAGGTTTTGTCGCAATTGATGGAATAGAAAGTAGTGTGCAGATCTTTCTGCTTTGAAACTTCCATGATAGGTTTATGTAATCTGTTTATCGCTTTATTTTTTCACCTGTCTTATATCCCATGATGTAGGGGAAATCGAATCGTATTTGTATTGGACAAACACAGAACTGTCAAATTGCATAAAGAGAGAATTTCTCCTCCAATTGGGCAGGCCTTTATTTGAATTGCTTGACGTTTTCTCTCCTTTCTTTTTTTGAGGAATAATTTTAATGCGAATATCGTGTGGAAATTCATTTTCATTAATTCGTGTGAAAAATCAAAATAAAAGATTTCATGGTCTTCAAATAGATAATAAAAATGATGTGAAAATATTTGGAAAAAAAAAATGTTGAAGCACCAAGCATTTGTAATGGTTCCAATTTGTCCACAATCCTCGTACAACTCAGATCTTTAACTAAGACGAGCAATTTGTTTTCATAGAGATTATTAATAGTTCAACATTGGATACAATTTTCTTGCTTCTGGTCTAATTGCTTATACACAACAAGTTCTTCTCAACCTGCATTACATACATAGAACTAGAACTTTGAACAGATCCATCATTTTTCCAACCCTAATCAGGACTACAGAGTCCTGAACATTTTATTCCCATGTTATGCACCTGCTTTCTTCTTCACGTCCATCAACATCCTCACCACCTCAACCATCGTCGGCCGCCTCCACGGCTCGTCGCATGTGCAGGCCCTAGCAATCCCAAGAACCCCCAGCATCTGATCCCTCCACGTGTCTAAACACGCGTCCAACACCTCGTCTTCCCTCCCATGCGCTGCCATCCACCTCACCCAGCCCACTAGATTGCCCCCCTCCACGTCTGCTTGTCCCGTCGGTGCCCTCCCCGTCACCACCTCCATCATCACCACCCCAAAACTGTACACATCCCCCTTCGTCGTTGCCACCATCGTCTGGCCATACTCCGGTGGTATGTACCCGAAACTCCCTGCCAACACTGTGCTCACATGGCTCTCACAGGCGCTGATAATACGTGCTAACCCAAAATCGGAAACTCTAGGCTCAAACTCACTGTCCAACAGTATGTTGCTTGACTTGATATCTCTATGTATAATGTGGGGTACAAACCCATGATGCAAAAAGGCCAGCCCACGGGCTGACCCGAGACAGATCTTGAATCGCGTCGGCCAGTCGAGTGACTCAACCGCATCAGCCCGGTTCCTCAACCAAACATCTAGGCTTCCGTTTTCCATGTATTCATATATCAAAAACCTCTCGTCGGAAAAAACACAGTACCCAAGAAGTGGGACCAGGTTTTCATGCTTCACTTTTCCGATGGTCTCCAGCTCGGCCAAGAACTCACGGTCGGCTTGCAAGTGGCTGCCGTTGAGCCTTTTCACAGCGATGATCCGGCCTTCCGGCAGGGATGCTTTGTAAACGGTGCCGTATCCACCGTCACCGATGATGTAAGTCTTGCTGAAATTTTCAGTGGCTGAGAGAATTTCATCAGGGTTTATACGAAGTAGAGAGTGCTCAAAAGTGGCAATGTTGATGCTCAATGGCTCTTTGGACCTTTTACTGAGAAGCTCATCGATGAATTCTGGCTCAATTGTTGTTACAAGCTTTTTACCCTTTCCCAGTTCGAGAGTCCCAGATTCTTGTCTCATCATTTTCCATCTAAGAAGACAAAGGAGAAGGGCTAGGAAAATGATTGTGGCACTAAGAGTAATGCCCCAAACGGAAGCGCGGGTTAGAACCTGTGACGGCGGGTATCTACTGATGGAAGGCAAAATGGGTTGGTCTAGAATGCAAGGTTTAGGGTTGGAGCAAGTTTGTGGTATGTTTCCGGTGAGTTTGTTGCCGGAGAAGTTGATGAAAGAAAGGCCTTCTATGCTGCAGATGTTACAAGGGACAGAGCCTTGGAAGTTGTTTTTGGAAAAGTCTAGGTATGTCAAGGCAGCAAGACTAGAGAGAGAAGAAGGCACATTTCCGCTCATCGTGTTGTTGTGAATGTCAAGTATCGAAAGGGTGGTCAGATTGGAGATAGAGTCGGTTAGAGTGCCGGAAAAGAGGTTGTTGCTTGCATTCAGGACTAGAAGAGAACTGGTGGAACCAAAGTTGAGAGAGATTGGTCCTGAAAATGAGTTCAAGCTGACATCTAGGTAGCTCAGAGTTTTGATACCAAAAATGGAAGAGGGCAGTGAACCCATTAGCTGGTTATTTGAGAGGTCGAGTTTGGCTAAGCTAGGCACCATTGAACCAATATTGGAAGGAACTGAGCCAGATAACTGGTTGTGTGAGAGTATAAGTCCTTGAAGGTTTCGCATTGAGAACAGTTGGGGAAAAGGTGGCCCTGTCAAAGAATTGAAAGACAGATCAAGCAGTGTTAAGTTAGCCAGACCTGAAATCTCAGTAGGGATACTTCCACTGAGCTTGTTTCCTTGAAGTAGTAATTCTGTTACCACAATGCACTGCTTAATTGATGCCGGAATAGGCCCCACCAACTCATTATTTGACAGATCAAGCATACCGTAATGCTGGGTGAATTCAGAATCCGGTAGAGCAATCTTTTGAAACCCAGAGCAGATTTCATCGGGAATTGGACCAGAGAATTTGTTGTTGGACAGCACGAGGTTGTCCAGCAGTTTCAACCGTGAAATGGGTTTTGGAATTGGACCACTCAGTTTGTTTGAACCAAGGTCCAAGGACACCAATCTTGTACACTCGAATAGCTGTAATGGAATTGCCCCAATCAACTTGTTGCCATGTAGGGACAGATTAGTCAGATTTTTTAGTTCACCGATGGAACTTGGAATTTTACCTTCAAAGAGATTATTGTCCAGTTGCAGCCTCTGAAGTGAGGAGACTTTAGCAACACCGAATGGAATCTGACCTCCAAGCAAATTGTTACTGAGTGAAATCTCCAGAAGTGTTTTGGACTCCCACAGTTGAGCTGGAATCCTCCCGGAAAGTCTATTCTTCGACAGCTCCAAAGTAACCAACTGAAGCTCACCCAAATAAGAAGGTATTTCGCCAGACAGATTGTTTCCAGACAACACCAAATCCGTGAGGTTGTAACATTTCCTGAAAGTATTTTCTATAGTACCAGTAAAGTTGTTGTCTGAAAGCAGCAAAATGCCTAGTGACTTGGCGTTGCATATTTCTGGAGACAGCTCACCGGAAAGCATGTTTCCGTTTATATCAAGTAAGGTCAAGGACGGAAGATTGAGCGGTGGTAGAGATCCCCTAAACAGATTCTTCGCCAACATTATTGACTCCACTTGCTTCCAGTTGGAAATCCATTCCGGTACTGGCCCTGATAGGCGATTGGAATCAAGTATGAGCGAGTCTATCGATTCAAGGCCCGAAAGCCCATCAGGTAAAGAACCATATAATGAATTGAAGGACAGATTCAGAATCTTGAGCCTTTTGCAGGTTCCTAGTTGCCCCGGAATCATTCCGCTCAGTCCTGCATTGGCAGCAAGAAAGTAAACCAGATTCGACAGTTTTCCAAAGGTTGATGGAATTTCTCCCTCAAAATCGTTCTGTGCTATATTCAAGTAAGTCAACTGATACAGCTTGGAGAGTTCTTCTGGGACATTTCCTGTGAATCTGCAACCCTGGAGATTAAGTACCTCAAGATTTCCCAGATTGCCAATTGTCGTGGGTATCTCTCCATTTAAGTTGTTGTTTTCCACATTCAATGAATTTAGGCTACTCAAGTTCCCTATTTCCATTGGTATGGTACCAGTCAAAGAGTTCCACGAAAGATCCAGACTCCTGAGCATTGCCAAATTTCCGATTTCAGGAAATAGAGGTCCTGTGAATCGGTTTTGACTCACACCAAAGTATAATAGCTCCGAAAGATTGCCTATACTTGAAGGTAGGTACCCAGAAAAGGAATTTGCGCTGAGGTCGATGGAAATCAATTTTTGGAGATTTCCAAGCTCAGGTGGAAGATCCCCAGAAAATGAGTTTGCATGGAGTGAGAGTTCAGCGAGGTTTCTGAGTTGACCAATGGCTGATGGTAAACTGCCAGAGAAGCTATTATCATCAAGCACAAATTGACTTAGACTTTTCAGGTTAGAGAGGGTTGGCGGCAGAACTCCAAACAGTCTGTTGTTACTAAGGTCAAGGGTCTCTAAATCCTCCAGACTCCAAAAATTTTCCGGAATACGCCCTGTGAGGGCACAGTTGCTGAGATTAAGATGCTTCAGATATCTAAATTCTCCGAGATGGTTAGGAAACGGAAGATCCAGGGGCAAAAATGTACAAGATAAGTCTATCTGGAGGACTGTGGGGCCGTCACAGTATATGCCAGTCCAGTTGCATGGGGAAACCTTTGAGTCAAACCAACTTGGAATGACCTCTCTTCTTTGGACAAGAGTGTCTCTTAGAGCAACTAATGAATTTATGTCACCAGCATAAATTGCATTTGAGAAGGACGAATGCAGGAAGCACCAGAGAATGATGAAGTGGATATGAATGGCCTTCCATATTGGATTTGACATTTTTCCCTGTACCAAACTCTGATTGTGAAGATCAATTGAAGAGGCTTTGCTGTGTATGGTAATACACTTTGTTGTCCAAGACAATTTCACCTTCACTGAGGAAAAGATGCTGCAAGGAAAACAGGAAATTCATCAAATTTGAAAAGTTCAAATCCTGCTTCTCTCCCAACAATTACAAATTCTACGAACCTTGGAATGTATTTTAGGTACATATAGTTGTCAAGTAGAGTATTGCAGGTTCTTTTTTAAAATAAAAATGAAGGAGAGAAAAGATGTTTCTCCGTAGACAGTCCAGAATGAATAGAAAACCTGTATTCTCAGTGCATCTATTCAACTACAAAAATGGGCTGCTCAGACGCTAATTTAACATCATGATATAGAGCAAGACAAGATTGAGATGTTGGTAAGCAAAGACCATGGTGCTAGTTTGGAAGTGGTTCACATTCACATCAAACATTCACAGAGAGAGAATTCCAGGTCAGGTCAGCATAATACAAATAGAACTAGAAACTATACACCTGATTTACTTTCAAATTTTCTTTCTCAATGAAAAGAAGGATGAAGATTACATCTTCATTCAACCAACTCAACAAGCACCAGCCAAAAGGAAAAAGACGATGTAGAATGTTCAGAAACATTAAGGATCAGTAGATCAGTATTACAGAAATCTCATGGTAATTTTCAGCAGATGATATCGATTGAAAGATTGCAGGTCCCACTTAGATGATTCCATTTGAGTCCATACTGCACATCATCATTCAGAAGAATCCACTTTACAATGACATGTTTTAGATGAAAAACTGAAAAAAGAATGACTCAAGTGATTATTTTTAAACAACAATCTTGCTCATACGATCAACAAAAGTGGTTCTTCCTTCAATGGGACATTTTCTTGCATCTTCTTCGGATCCGTTACTGAAGCCTGGTAAGAAACAGCTATCTTTTTAAGAAGGAATTGCCTATTTCTTTGGACTTCCCTTGTTCATATTAGTGTGAATGTGAAAAGCATATAAGTTAAAAAACTTAAACACAAGGACCAATTGGTGAAAGACGATAAACAGGCCGACAAATAAAAGATATCTGCAAACATGAAAATTTTGGCAAATATGAATCAGCGACATCTCAGAAGTTCCAAATCAAACTAAGAGCCATATCTATGATCCTGCATTACCTCCAGATTTACTAAACTCGTATTTCAGCATCCCTTTTCAGTTGAGCTCAATAACACACAATAGTCCCAATGAAAGCAGTTCCTGTTCAAAACCAAGAAAATGAGTTACTTTCATTGAAATATGTGACTAAGCCCAGAAAAACAAAGTCTATGCCAATCAAAAAAAAAAAAGTAATTTCTACAGGGTAACTTTACAAAGCCTAATGCAGAGACACTACAGTTAAAGAATTTAAAGAATCAAGTAATAGCGAGTAAGGGCAAGTTGTTTGTGGGGTGTTTCTGCATCCACAGGAGACTAACCACTACCCTTCTCCTCTATCTCGTCTCACCCAACAAATATTGAATATAGGAGAAAAATAACCAGTAACTAATAACAGAAATAAGAAGAGGAAAAATTGTCCCTCTCTCATAGTCGGGAGTTTTTTTACATGGGAAGTTATTACTATTTATTAACCCAGGTACTAAGAGCAACTTATGACCTCCAAATTAGAATCCATCAACACCAAAATTTATATTTAAGAAAATTGGGTCTAAATTTCTTTATAAGAGAGGAAAAGATGGTTGCTGAAGGAGAAAGAGAAAGAGGACCAAAAGAGAGGGAAAGACCTGATCATGATCAGTTGTGTGAAGGCAGTTGAACTAGGACAATTAAGATGGCTATTAATGGTGTAGTTAAAGAAGTATGCGGTGATCCATCTGTAAACTGTTAGCCACAGAGAAGCAAGTTACTAGAGAAGGCCTAAAGTTCTACTCTTAAGTTCTGATTGGATGAAGCATCACCCACTAATAATAAATCCTTGAAAACTCAAGTGGGGTCATTTATTTTCAGAATTAATTTTGAAAAATAAATATTCATGAATTAATATTTAAAAATGGCTTTTGTTAATGTATGCCCTAGAGGCATATGATAAGGATCATTAAATAAACACAACTACACTCAATTATATTGGAAATTGGAGAAGTAGTTAATGTATTTGGCAATTCTGGAGTAAGAGACCAAAACACCCTTACACTTTTTCTTTCCCTTCACTCTGATTTCGTTTACCTTTACTTCCCCATCACGTTCTTTCATTTTTTTTTTCCTGTTCCCCTTACTATATGAAACTACCACAAGTAGGAATGCCTACCAAAAAACAAAAAAAAGAAAAGAAAAGAAAAACTCTCACGAGCATAACTATTGCAATAAAGAAAGAAGAAAAGTGAAAAGGGGGCAACAAAAGTGGCAGAACAAGATTTTAGTCCGAGAGGGCTTGATTTAAGAGAAGTATTTTCATTGAAAAAATGTAATCAATATATGGTGTAGGTTTTATTTTACATTAGAGTATTTTGTGTTGACAATTGCTATGCCTATGTGTGTATTTCTATCTTCGAAAGAAATTACAAAAATTACATTATAATGTAAAATAACTTTAATCGGTAACTAGATCAAATCAAAAGTATTTAGATTTTGAGAAATTTCTATACCAATTATGTAAAGAGTAATCACATTACGTACTCATAATATTGTAAAACAATTGAATGGGCTAAGTTTCTGGGTGGACTAATTTTGGTGGGATTTTTTTAATTCTATTCACTAAGATATTAAATAGGGGCTTTTACATCCAGTGTGAAAGCAAGTTGGTTTTTGCAAAGGGTGTAATTTATGACTGCAAATTAAACATTTCATTCCCGATGATAATGGAGCTAAATAGAGGAGTTAATGCAGTTGTATCATATGCCCTTGGGGCATATGTTAACAAGACCCTTTAAAAATAAAGATAACCCAACATTTTCATGTCTTATAATACTCATCTTTCAGGAAGTGGTTTTTGAGAAATAATTTTTTAACATTTTTCTCAAAATAATTTTCTTTTCAACAAAAGTATCAAGAACCAACATCCAAAAATGTTTATGAAAAGTCTTCCACCAACTGGATTCTTAAAACGTCAGCCAAACAGTGCTTCTTAAATCTTATTATTAATGTGAAGTGCAAACTCATAGTATCATGCACACAACTTAAAGTGAGCTATATATGTTTAAAGAAAAGAAAGGAAAAGAAAAAAAAAAAACTAGCTGGGGTTTGGAATGTTGTGAGTGGTAGAGGCCCTAGAGGGGAATGGAGAACAAAGAACCCAGAAAAGCTGGGGTAGCTTTACACAGAGAAGCATTGGGCTCGAGAAAGATTGACAGAGCACCGCAAAACCAGAAAGAAACAAAACCCATATGCCTTATTATAAGCAAGGCCCCCACTAATAATATCTGCTTTCTGGACACACAATACAGTACTATTCTATCGAATCAGAGCTATATAGACTATGGTCTACAACCAGGGTTCGTACGATTGGTTGGGGAGTTTGTTCCTCACACAATTGATTAGGGGCTAATTTTTCAGGTCCATCTGTAAAGAAGTATTTTTTATGAATATCTCAATTTTGGTGTGGGTGGTCTACCTTTAACCGGACCGACTGACTGAGAATCAATTTATAAACTAGCCTAGACACCTCTTGCGATCGAAGTCAAACCAAAAAAATACTATGGTCTACATTCTATGTTCTATGTACAGAGAGGGTAACAACAGGAGAAGCTAGATAGAAATCGACAAAGTATAGGTTGGGGCATCAATTTAATATTCACATCCGAGATTCTACTTTCCTCTTCCACTACCGAAACAAAATACTACTAATTAAACCCTAGAGAATAACCCATTTCCTTTCCGAAAATCGTAATTTGACACAATTTCACAACAAATTATCTCCACTCAAACTTCAATTCCTAACCAAATTCTGATTTGGTGGAAAAAATAAAAAAGGGAGTAAAATTTGGGCAAGTTTTGGCCCAGCTGAAAGTTTATGCCTTTTTTAGGGGAGTCCAACACAAAAGCTCTCCTCTTTTTGAACCTTTTATTCACCAAATAATGAAATAATCGCATTTTGGCACTTTTGAGAACGCATTTGAGATGCTCTGTGTGTGTGTGTGAAGATGAATAAATTAGGTCTATGCGTAGAATAAACGTAAACAAACACACACAAACCCGCGGAAACACGTAGGAATCAGATTTTGCGGCCAGTAGAACAAAAGCTCCTAAATGCAGAGTCACATACACACATTGAGCAAAATCAAACAAAAAAAAAAAACGATGGAAAAAAGCTCATGAGATTCAGAAACAAAGGGGAGAAGAAAGCCATCAAAATTGGGAAGAAAAAAAAACTGAACAAAATAGCCGAAGAAAAAATAACCTGAACAAATTGCTCCAAAACTCTCGTACGTCTCTAATCCCCCGTCAACGAAACGTTTTCGTTCCGATTCAACCGTAAAACATCTCTCCCTCTCTCTCTCTCTCTCTCTAGCTAGCCACAATGAGGTTGAAGTTGAAGCTCTCTCTCTCAAGTAAGCTTTTGAAACTTTCGAAAGAGAAGAGATTCTCTTCCACTTTTTTAGTCAAAGCTGCTGGCTCATGATCATGATGAAGATATGTTGATACAGCGTAATCTCTCTCTCTCTCTCTCTCTCTCTCTCTCTAAAACTACAAGTAGCTGCAGAAGCAATGACAATGACTCTGGTTTTGTTTCTTGTCTCTCTCTCTCTCTCTCTCTATAACTGCTTTTGGGGGCAGGTGGTGGGGAAGAAGAGATGCGATTTTCGGATACTGCTCAATAAAAACGGGTCGTCGTTTTGCAGACTACTGGCGCCGAAGGCGTGACGCTCTCTCTCTCCTCCCCCTCTCTCTCTCTCTCTAGTCTGCTCGCATATGCTTCCAAAACTAGGCGGTTACTTACATTCAGAGTCCCTTCTGCGCTGGGTATTACTAATAACTGTACTCGCTGGCGAGTGGGAATTCTGTGTACTCGCTCTGACAATGCGAGTATTCTTCGCTCGGATGGATGCCAGTTGGATGGGGTTTCATAAAGGAATCAAGTTTGGGAATTTTTGGAAGGGTCTAATGTTTGCAGTTGGGGCCACGGTAGGGCCAAGGGTGGGTGTTGTTGCCTTTAAAGAGTCCGATTTAAGTTGCATAGCGATAGGGTTGCACAAAACCTTGAGGAGCTCAAGGTTGATTGTTTAAGGCTTGATATGCCTCGGCTCTTTTAGAATTCGAGTCAATCACGAGCTCATGTACTAGACGAGTCTAGTGGAACTAGCTTAAGTTGGCTTTTCCAGTTGATACTTTGTGAAAGATTGACTTATCTCGTGAAACGAAATAAGTCGATCTCGTAAAGCGCTCGGTTTAGCTCGGCTCGAAAAGTTTTTGCTCTTTTGTACAGGCTCAATTCGTTTATAGAGACTCATTCAATAGATGAACCGGACTCGCCTCGTTTACAAAAGAGCAAAGTTCGAACTTGAGTTTTAGACTTGTTTAGTAAAATAAAAAACTCAACTTGGCTTCACTAGTTTGCAGCTGATATCGCGCTTCCCTTAAAATCATATACCCCCAAGTAGGCCTATCAACGGATCGGATTTGATATGAATCTGATCCAGATCCGATCCGAAAAATCCGGATCCAAATCTGGTATTTTCAGATCCAATAATCCGATACTCCGGAACCGAAAATTCTAATAAAATTCGGATCGGATCCAAGCTTATTGGATCCGGGGGAAATCCGACCCGTAAGCAAGCAAGCTAGCTAGAAAGGACAAAAAATTAAATTACCGGATCGGATTCGGATTTTTGGATTCGGATATCCGGAATTCGGATCCGAATTAACATTTTTCGAATTTGTGAATATCGGATTCGGATTCGGATCCAAGCTTATCGGATCCGACCCATTGACAGGCCTACCCCCAAGTTGTCTTTAATGTTTCAGATGAGATTGTTTACGTAATCCAAACCAACAGCAGATAAGTCAGGTCACCATTTTTATAGGCCAGATTATCTCGGGCTTAATTTTTTGTGAATTGAATTGTTCATTTTATTTAGCTCGTCAAATTTGTCGTTCCTCTAAAAAACAAAATTGATCGGAAATAGGCACCCAAACGAAGGGAAGGGAGTAAAATATTCTTTAAGTTTGCTCTTAAATTATGGCCACTCTAAACGTGATTGATTCATTTGATTGCCAATTTAAATGAATATCATTTTTGGCGTGTAACACAAACTCGGTGAGTCGAATATAATGGATAAGTTGGACCCAATCCATAGTAATAGGCCCGGAATGAGCTCCATTACAAAATTATTGCGCCTTGTTGTGTCTCTGATTCTCAGAGTCACATCACGCCCTTGAGTAAAAGTATCCTTTGGCGCATTCCAGTAAGTGGAATTTTGAGATTTTAGGGCCTTTTTTGTTTTATACTGTTTATGCTTTTCGAGACATCATTCTCTTCGCATGCATCAATTAAAAAGCTAAAAAAACCAAAATACTAAAATTTAGTGGAATAGGCCGTGAATATTGTGACCCTGTAGGCCTGTATAATGCGAAATAGGATCCTCAAGAAAAGAAATCCGCTCTATAAAGGATGGGGAATGAGATGGATAAGGTTTGAACCTTCACCAAACCTTTTTGTTGTGTTGCCCTGGATGTGTAAGTCATCAATGAAAAAAGGTTAAAGGAACATCAATAAATAGTTGGTCAAGAGTATTTTATTTGTTAAAATCTAACATTTGCTTAAATCAAGTGTTGATTTTATCAAATCTTCTCTTTATTTGGTAAAATCAACACTTGATTTTATCAAATGTTAGATTTTAACAAATGGAAAACTAAGAGAAATGGGGGCTCTGCTGTCCTCAAAGGAAGGCAGGTCCTGCCAACCCACAATCTAAGTTGTCCATCTCTGTAATCAATGGTTCAGATTATGTTTGTGAACTATTATTGGTAAGAGTTCATCTATGATTCTAAACCATTGATTACGGAGATGGAAATTTAATTATAATCGTAATCTTTGGAAGTTACTTTGAATTAGTTGAATCCTAAGTCAATCACAATAAGCTTTTGAATTATTACTATGATCGAGGAATATGAGAAGAATTATTACTATGATCGAGGAATATCATTTTTCCTTCGGATTGTATTCCGCCCAATTCACAATCTGTATTGGCCAAAGATTTGCAGTTTTGATCAATAATATCTCTTGACATTTAAAAAAAAAAAAGGAATATGAGAAGCAAACAAGTCATAATTCAAAGAAACTTCCCACGCTCAAACATCTCTTTATGATTACACTGGTGCTTGCCTTTCTGAGAGGGACGAGATTTCGACTCCCTACGCGCCTGTGTGCGTGTGGCATCATTCGTTCACTTCGTTCTCTCACTCTAGGCTCTAACTCCACTACGTTACGTTAGAACTAACTACCTTACAAGGGTTGCTTGCTTGTACTGCTACTGGTGAACGACCTTCGAGGAGCAGCTATTGTTGCTACTCTACGGGGCTCGTAAATGGGCCAAAAACAGGCCCATTTATTCGAACTCCCCCTCTAAGGTAGTTAGCTCTAACTCCACAGATGGATTGACAAGGCCTGCCGTCTAAGGGTCATCATCGGGTTGGGCTAAACTGGCCCGGCCCGTGAAGTTACTACCCAAGCCCGCCTGCGGGGTCTGGCTTAGCGGGCTTTTTCTTTTTTTTACCAGGCTGGGCTATATGTTAAAAGTTGAAGTCTAAGCCCAACCCATGGGCTTAGGCCAATTGGGCGAGCTAGCGGCCAAGAAGCATGTGGGAGTTTATTTAATTTCTTTTCTAATCAAAATTCAAATGAACGTGCAAGTATTAATTGTGCAATGATCAATATGATAGTGATAGAGGCACACACACTCAACCACATACCCTCTCACATGTGGTGGGACCCACCACATGTGAGAGGGTATGTGGTTGAGTGTGGTTGGCTCTAGCATTTTTGAAAGAAAAAGTCCGTTATTGCAAGTACGTACAAACACTTATTTTCTCATAAAACCTCGTCATATTACTGTTAGTTAAAAAAAAATCCAAAGAATAATATTTTACAAATGGAAATATGGAAATTTATTATTTACTTTACGGGCAAGATAGCGGGCTTGCAACCGGCTTGTGGGCCGGGTCGAGTTTGAATCATTAAGCCCAAGCTTGGTTCATTCACTATTTGGGCTGGGCTAGCCCGCTCATTTGACAGGCTCGGGCTAGGCTAAAGCCCGATGGGCCAAGCACGCTTCGGGCTCGTGGGCCTAATGATGACCGTTACTGCTGTCCCTCAAGGACATTAATATAACATTGTTAGATCATTCTTGATTGGGTCGCCAGAAGAAAACTACAATAAATTTTATTTTGCCTCACTCGAGAAATGACATGAGAAGATCTTGATTCATGCTTATATGGTTGAATTTTTTTTTCTGCCTTTTAATTTCTAGAAAGAAAAACAATATGGAATGTTTCTATCTGTCTAAATATAAAATGACAAATAAGCTTATTGCGTTACTTTTAACAGATTTGGAATAACTTGTTGGCTACTTTTTATTACCTAATCTTTTGAGGTTAAAACTATTTCTTTTGAATTTTGGTCATTTAAAAAGAACATGGAGCAATATGGACGTTAAAAAAAAAAAAGAAAAAGTAAAGTTTAAAAAAAAAAAAAAAAACCACTACTGTTAAAAAAAAAAACACTACTACTCCTAAGAGTATGAGGCTAGTGAAGTATTTAAGATTTTTAGTGGCTTGACAGCTAGTTTTTAAATTAAAATCAGGCCCAAAACTAGACTTTCTGTGGCTTTTAAAAAAAAAAAAAAAGGGAAGCTTAAAAAGTTAAATCCAGACGGACTTAAATGAAAGATCAAAAATGAAAATTATATGGTGAACGATGTTGAAAGAAAAGGACTGAAACTGAACAAAGATGAGAGAAAAGGACTGAAAGTGTACATCACCCTTAGCCACTGCTACAAGCCTGCAGGTTACAACTGTGAATTGATCAATTTTGGAACGAGAGTACAGAGTTTTTTTGCAAAAAAAAGTAACGTATTATTCAAGAATCTCTGCTCATTCAATGAGGGGTTCCAGTAATTTCAAACACCGTGCATAGGGCTTGAGGTGGTAGTCATAGTAGGAATGACAATGGGGCGGACGGGTTTTTGTCATCCCCGAACCTGATCCGAACCCGACTGGGTATTTTTTTGGGTACCCCCGTTCCCGCCCTGATCAAGGGACGGGTTTACCTGCCCCGCCCCGCTTCATAAGAAATTTTTAAAAATTGTTAATCTAAAAGCAAAATAAAAGTAAATACATGTAAATAAAGTTATATTTTAGCGTAATTGTTAAAATATTAAGGTAAGAATGAAAGTTTTTTAGTAGAATGATAATAAAATTATGAAAAAAATATAATATCTTTAGTATAATGATAATTAGATTAAAATAAAATTATAATTTTATATATAAATATATTTCGGGGCGAGTAATGGGGCGGGGTAATATAAACCCGACCCGAACGCGGCCGGGTTTTTCTAATTCCCCCCTACCCTCCCCGGTACCCGAAAATTCGATAAAAAACCCGCCCTAATCGGGGCGGGGCGGGGCATTTTGCCATCCCTAACTCATAGATGTGTACGGGTTCGTTTCAGTGGGTATATTTTTACCTGAAACCAACCCGCACACGATCAAATGGCAGACGGCTGAGTTCTTCATTTGTTTAGAATTGCGGATTAAAAAAGGTGACAAATTTAAACAAAATATTTCCAATAAGACAACAAAAACTTAGATTAATGAGTGTCATTTAAACAAGAGCGGCGAACAACTCTTAAATATCACCTGTGGCTGTAAGTTAGCACACATCATAATACCCGCTCAACCCAATCCATTCATACCCCTAACCTCGGGTGTTGGCACGAAATTGATGGAGGTCCGCACAAGCCGTGGGCATGTTGAATTGTAACAGAGTAAGTTGGTAACACGGCAGGTTTGGACAGTTTTGGGAGTGTTAAAATGAGTTAAGTGCACCAACCAACCATACTGGATCAGGTTATGTTGGAGGCGGGCTAGACCCATGCAGGGCCTGCCCTAGGGTAAGTCTAGCAAGCCTCCAGGCTTGGGCAACCCACCTGGGTAGGGGCAACCAAAAAAAAATTGCAATGGTATACATAATATATACTAAATACTCCAAGTTCTAATTAGTTTTCCGTTTGATTTTAGCAAATGAGTTTAACAGGTGCTAAAATCATGATTTTGAAATAAAAAAATGAAGTAGTTCCGTGTATCGTTTTTCGATTTTTTTCGCACCAAATTAAAGTACTCCTCGTGTACTTTAATTCGGTGTGAAAAAAAAATCAAAAAACGATAAACGGAACTACTTAATTTTGTGATTTGAAATACCTATGATTTTAGCACCTGAACTAAACATAAGCCTAAATCAAGTTGGATTCTAGCACCGCTGGTCAGTGTGCGCTTTTGAAAGCAAATTTTCGGGGTTCAAGTCCCCGGGGAATCCAATTCTCCTACTAATTCTTTTTTTTTTTTTTGTTATTCTATTTGAACTATTGGAGATAAAAATAAAAAATAAAAATCTTAAACAATAAACAACTAGTGTTAAATTTTGCTTATACTTTAGTGGTTTTACAGTCCAAGGTTCAAATCTTTTGTAACCCATAAATGTTTTTATATGTGTTTTTTTCTCTCTTAGTTTATTTTAATTTTACTTTTAACTTTTTAAATTGAATTCACAAATAAATAAATATTCACAATTATTAGACCAAAATAATTTATTTCTACGTACTCAACGAACTTTGATAAAAAAAGATTTAACATAAATAATTTTTATTGTTAAAATAGTTTTTTTTTGTTACGTTTGATTCATTTTTTTCTAGTTGTATAAATTTTTATAAAAATTTATTTTAGTTAAATTACAAAACTACAACTAGGAAAAATTCGCGGATATATTAAAACACAGATATTTTTTTCTAGTTGTAGGGATCTGTTTACTTTCTCGGATAGATTAAAAATATAAAAAATTCGCTTCAAAAAACCAAGGAGAAGTTGTTTTCTTTTAATCGAATTGTATTTATCATAAAAGACCATAACCGGGATTACCTTCTGATTTTAATTTGTTGGTGTAATTCAAATTAAAAGCACAATGTAACGTAGATATATATTTTTTACTCGTATGGTTTTTTAATTACTTAATATTAAGTGGGCAACCAAATTTTTGGTCGGGCTTGGGCAACCCAGACATCAGGGCCGGCCCTGGACCCATGAACCTGATCAACCCGTTTGGGTTCTAAACTCCTTTTTTCCACCACACTTGTGTTTAAACATCCAATACAAGTGAATCGTTGCGCGGGCCTCAGAGATAGTTCCACTTCATCACCTCCAAGCGAGAACGTCGATCAACCAAACCCGACAAACGAGCCGAGCAGTGAATCATTTAAAACTTAGTTTATACTTTTAACGAATTTTAAGTACATTCAGACTTCCATTGATTAATTGGATTTCACATGTGATTTTATTTGAGCTATGAATGAGCCTGATACTCTTAGCTAGAGTACCCGGTGCATCTGCTCCAAGGTGTCCTCAAGTTTCTCATCCAAACTTTAGTACAGTATCATTCTCAAAGATCTCGGTCAGAGAAGGCACATGCCAAACGGGAATACCCCTTACGGCCTGTTTGGATGGAGGAGATGGAGGTGGATTTGCCAAGCGCCCGGATTTCATCTCCTGGTCCCATCCCTTATCAGGTCTTTGGATGGTTTTTCCTCCCCCCGAACTATTTTACTGTTCGGCATTCATCTGCACCCCAGGGTGGATTAGCCAAGCCATGCCTCACCCCTATCGTTAGCATATCAGGGCGGGATTGGGTCTATTTTGCCCCTCTAAATCCGGCTTCTTTGTGCTTCTAAAATCGAACGAGAGAGGAGAGAGAGAGAGAGCAAATCGTACTGGGTTTTTTGAAACCGAATGAGAGAGGATCTCCAACGGGGAGGCAAAGCCTTTGCCATATCTATTTTGGCTCCCCTACCATTTTCCGCCTTCCCCAACGGGCAGCCATTCATCCTGGCTGGAACCAAAAATGACCAAACCATTTTTCTGACAAAATTTGGGTAGGGAAATGGGCCATGCCATTTGTGTCACGTCAATTCTTCCCCCATTTTCAACCACCCAAATATCAAGAACAACATTAATTTAGTGAAAAACAAAGTAATAATTCTCCAACACAAAATTTTCAGATCTAATTGCAAATCCTTAAAACACACAGAAAAAAATCTGGATCCTAAAAATTACATATCTGATTTCAACTTAATAGAAATCAAAGAAGGTATAAATAAATACAAAAGGGATCTGATTTCCGGTCGCCGAACTCATCGTGGGACTTGAGCAGAATCCACACCTGAAGAAACCCAATCTAGGGAAGTTTTACCGGAGTCTGTCTTTTTCAAAATAATAAAACCAATAAAAACTTAATCCGGTTTTTTTATTTTTTCGTTTTGTCCTTATTCAATCTTTTTTTGCGTTTGTTAGTTTAGCGTCAAGATTTTATGGTTTCTGAATTCCTCTTGACGGGACAAGTCTAACAAGTATAAATTTATGATCAAACCAAATATTTTTTTGAATTAAACCGAAAATACTTGGATTATTGGATTAATTTTGGCTTTATTCAAAGAATAGTGATAGAGCCACACACTTTCAACCACACACAACCACACACCCTCTCACATGTGGTGGGGCCCACTGCGAGTCCCACATGGGGTGGGCCCCACCACATGTGAGAGGGTGTGTGGTTGTGTGTGGTTGAAAGTATGTGGCTCTATTATTTTTGTTATTCAAACAATTTTTAGTTTTGACCATAATTTCATATTTGTTAGATTTGTCTCGTTGAGATAAATCTAGAAACTACAAAATATTGACACAAAACTAACAAATGCAATTTTTTTAATAAAGGCAAAATGAATAATCCAATAATTTGGATTATGGATTATTTGCCAAAGGAGGCCAAAGCTCAAATTGATTTTTTAATCGCCTTTTAAGTTTACCTACGGCAATACTACGTACTCAGAAAAATTACACAGAATTTACCCAGAAAATAGTAATGAGTGGCTCAAATTCACTTAGCATTAATGGAACTGAGTATGATCTCAGCCACCCATTACTATTTTCTGAGCAAATTATGTGCAACTTTTCTGGATACTTAGCATTAATGGAACTGAGCATGATATCCACCAAACATATGTGATGCTTTTTCGGGTACACAAACTGGGGGTGATGTGCACCCCGGTGCAGTGCACCTTTCGGCCTTTCGGTCGTGTTTTAGACGGCTCGGATACATTCAAATACTTTAATTTTTATTTATTTATTTGTAACGATAAAAAATCATAACACATCCGAGTCATCCAAAGAGCAACCACCCCCTCCAAGCTTGTATTGGACACGACTTTTTATCGCACGATGATCAAACAGAAAATGAAACTCTTGCAGAGTTCTTAATTACAGTTACTCCCTCCGTCCCACAAAGTTTGACACTTTCAGGAGTGCGTGCCATTTTTAAATTGCCTATATCTTTCAATTCATAACGTTTTATGTGATTTTCAAAACTTTGTTCAAAAGATCTAATTGAAATCTATCAAACGAGATCCATATTGCTTATATAAAACATTACAAATTAAAAGAAATAATCAATTTTTTCATAGGGCTGGAATAGTGAAAGTGACAAACTTTGCGGGACGGAGGGAGTATTAATCAAAGCAACCAACTGTCCAAGAACACCCACCCATGTGAAACTCTCTCTCTCTCTCTCTCTCTCTCTCCAAACATGGCCACTTCTCTCCTCCTCTCAAGCCCTCTCTCTCCTCACTCCCACTTCCCCACCAAACGCAGAACCGTCGCCCCCAAAATTACCCTATCAATTCACCCGAACAAGATCAAATTTACGTCACAGTACCTGAGAATTCACCCAAAGATACACGCCGGCGCGTCCGAAATAGGAGAAACAGCGGCGGCGGCGGATGAGGAGGGTGGCTTGGTGGGGGAGGATTCTGCTGAATTCGACTTGACCAAACAGAAGATTACGTCTTGGGTTTATTTTACTGGGGTTTTGGGTATTGTGCTGTTTGTGTTAGACGTGGTATGGATTGATAACTCTACTGGGTTCGGAAAATCATTCGTTGATGCAGTTTACAGCGTTTCGGGAAGCCATGAGGTGAGCTTCTTCTTTTTTTCGTACTATTTTGAAAATTTTGACCTTGTGCGAAATTTGACAAGAGATGTGGCAATTGGTGATTATAGCTAGCTTTTTAGGTAACTATTGGAGAGCATGGTTTTGAGCTTCATGCCAAATTTGTCGTTTTTTCCTTTGCCATTTAGGTGGCAAAGGAAAAAACGTGTGTAGATTTTCACAAACTAGCCCTCATAAATGATTAAAAGTAGTTTTAAAGGTAGAGAATAAAGGGTAAGAGTGGAAATTCATTATACATTTAGTTGAGTCTTGAGTACAGAGCAAAATGGGACTGATGGAGTAGTTTAGGAGGTGATTATTTAATTTCTGGATACAAAAAACAGAAATAGGTGTTGGCAGTACTCAGTGTTACACTAAAGTAGTGTTTTGTTTAATGGTATTAAGCTGGAATGGAAGGTAGTTATCTTGAAATGCTCTGGCTGATTGATTTGCTGAAAATAACAAAAGAATGTGCATGAAAAATGGGGTAGTAATCAATTTAGATGAATGGCCATTGCATTGAGGAGTCGAGGAATCGCCGTTGCTTTCCTTACCAAAACCATTCGAGTTAACTAAACACTACCTAAGAGTAGGTGAGCGGCTAGTGGATGGCAGGTTAGAGCGTTGCTCACAACCAGTTGGAGAATTGGGAATCCTTGTTGAGCATGTACCATTGAACGTAAAGGCTGGCCATTTTCTATAGGTTGACAATATAATGTAGATTGAAGAGTAGGCGCGCAATCCTAGTTCTCATTTGCATAGAACAAAACGAATTTGACGTCCTTTGAGATTATTCGATTCATCTGTTAAAAATGAGAAACCTTTGGCCCGTGCATCCATTCTTGAGGCTCCACCTTTAACATGCCCTAGGAAAGATGGTATACAATTTTATTCTGTTGACAAAGAAAGTAGCCAAGGATATAGGCTCTTAATAGCCTCTTGGATAGCTTCCTTCCCTGTCCAAGTTTAGGCTATATGGTAGTTGTCACACTTGATCTGCTGCACATAATGTTTTGGATAGTGATAGGAATTGGAATTTGGTCCACAAATTTCGTTGTCACTTGTCATCACGTAATTACAGTATTTTATTTCCTGAATACGAATGTTTTCCAGAAGAATGAAGGAAAAGGGAACGATTGCAATTCCATGTGTCTCATGCTTGGCATTTTATCTTTTGCTTTGTTTTAACAGTGGATGCCGTGTGTTATCTTGTCCGTCGTTAATATTCAGATATACAATTACTGAATGTTAAGCTTCTAAACATTCTATTGCAGGTTGCTATGTTTATGCTTACTCTCATTTTTGCTGCCATCCACAGTGGTTTAGCTAGTTTCAGAGATCAAGGTGAGAAACTTATTGGAGAACGTGCATTCCGAGTTTTGTTTGCTGGGACTTCTCTTCCGTTGGCTGTTAGTACTGTTGTGAGTTCTCAACCTTCTATTTTGAACTGGAAGATTTTACAAATTTTGACTTCTGCTCTTTCTGTTCTTTTTTGATGGTCTTGCAAAAGTTATCCATATTACTTTGTATCCGAATTTCAGACCAACTTGATTGACATTTCACTTGTTTGTGATTCAGGTATACTTCATTAACCACAGATATGATGGTGTACAGTTATGGCAGCTCCAAAGTGTTCCGGGTTTACATGAAGTCTTGTGGCTCGCTAATTTTATTTCCTTCTTTTTCCTCTATCCATCAACTTTTAATTTACTAGAGGTCGCAGCCGTTGACAAGCCTAAAATGCATCTTTGGGAGACTGGTATCATGAGAATAACCCGGCACCCACAGGTATATACTAGATCACGACATCACGTTTACGGTAAATACATACTCATGATATACCATTCTTGTTATTCATATGCTAATCATTTGGAGGAAACATGTGATGTACAGACACCAGGTGTGTCTTTGTAATTTTGACTTGTAGAATCATAGCCTTCGTCTTCTACTGGTTTTAGGGGTTACTACTTACGAGAATGTTTCAAAAAGTTCAGTTGCGCAAATGACTTAAAAATTATCCGGCTCGTTTGGTTTTGTTCCATATTTTGTGTGCACTTTCTTTTTGGTAGAGCATGTGGAGGATGCAGCAGAAGTTACTGTTCTTGGGAAATGCTGGGTGTTATAATTAGAAACATAATGCGGGTCTATGATTAATTGGGTCTCCTACAGTTTCTTTTTTTTGTAATGTTGTTTCGCGTATCCATCTTTCAGTGATATTTCATAGTTTATTATATGGGCTCGTCAAGATAAAGAGAATAAGAAAACTAAGGAAAGATATGTTGCATATTCTCATCAACGGTTAAGGTTTCCCTTTCCCTGTTTTGCACAAAGTAGTTTGAATGACTGGCGGACTTAAAAGTTTTTCATTCTGTCACCGTAAACCACTATATTTGTCTCTGCGAACTCCAATGACTATATATGCTTCCTAGGTGACACATATTTTGTAGCTTGCCCAAGTGCTCAATGTCCAACCGGGTATTTTAACACATATAGTAGCGTACGCGTAACACATGTAATTACTTGCCCAAGATACTCGTTGATCCATCATATTGATTTTTTGGTTTATTTTACCTGCAGATGGTTGGGCAAGTGATTTGGTGCTTGGCTCACACAATCTGGATTGGCAACTCTGTTGCAGTGGCAGCCTCCATCGGGCTAATAGGGCACCATTTATTTGGTGTTTGGAATGGAGATAGGAGGCTAGCTACACGGTATGGCGACACCTTTGAAACCGTGAAGAGCCGAACGAGTGTTCTTCCATTTGCAGCTATTCTAGATGGCCGTCAGAAATTGCCCAAAGATTACTACAAAGAGTTCATCCGATTGCCGTATTTAACCATCACTGCACTGACTTTGGGCGCGTACTTCGCTCATCCGCTTATGCAAGCTGCTAGTTTTCGGCTTCATTGGTAGTTTAAATGGATCCCACTTCAAGTCATAAGAGGAAACTATAATTTGAAATCCTACCCATTTCTTGTGTATATGTATCAGGGTTACCC
The DNA here is from genome assembly GCA_020921065.1 of Vaccinium darrowii. Classification (NCBI taxonomy): domain Eukaryota; kingdom Viridiplantae; phylum Streptophyta; class Magnoliopsida; order Ericales; family Ericaceae; genus Vaccinium; species Vaccinium darrowii. The sequence continues at coordinate 11,518,367 of CM037153.1, forward strand.
TTTCATGTATTATAGAAGGAAAAGTTCGATTTTTCGACAAACTGAGGTTGACATCATAGCATAACTTTCTCATTTCTATTTCCTAGGAGAGCCTGAATGAATACGACCCAATTTTGCTATACGTAATGACAGATGCCCAAATTTGCCGCCTAAAAGGGTGCCAAATTTTTGCCAAAATTTGAACTTCCAATTTTGTGTTTGAATTGCCCACTGGGCCCACCATTCCACGTAGATCATTGGCTGAATCGGTGCATCTGTCATTACGTATAGCAAAATTGAATACGACCAACTGACCAGGAGTGTTCTGTTTGGCATTTTTTGAGCAAAAGCAGAAAACGAAAACCGTAACAAAGGCGCTAGAACCTGATCCATTATTCTGGTGGGCTATACACCTTGGCCGCTTCAGTTTGATACTCCAACTTGTGGCTCCAGCTCCAAGTGTAAACACGAGACCAAAAGTTGATTTGCGTGGATCTTTATCTGACATGAAAATAGAGTCAGTATATCCAATTCGCACCAAATCCTCTCCACCATAGACTAGCACATAATCTCGAGTCCTTCTAAAGTTCTTGAGAATATGCTTTATAGCTGTCTAATGTTCAAGTCCAGGATTTGATCTGTTTCCAAAATTTGAAAACGGGGAACTAAATAACCAGAGTGAGACAGAGAGACAAAGGAGATGTGCATCCATGGTTACCGGCTAATGAATAGACAGGCTTGGGTGACTTCTAAAGTTTGTTCTACTGGTTTTCAAATTGATTGGTTTCTAACGGACCTATTAAAAAGTACTATTCAAGATAGCAAAAAAAAGTAAGACGTAGCTCTTAATCCATCTAGTTGTACCACTCGGCTTTTAAGGGAGAAGTTTGGATTTCGAGTCTATGGAGAGACTTCAAACTTTTTCTATGGTTGTTAAACTTTCCTAATAAAGTCTATTGATGAGGAGTATATCGTATGGAAGGGACCAAACTACATGTACAGAAATTTGGTGCACAGAAAATGCACAGATCGGCTCGGGGACCCACTTTTGGGTCCCACACGAACGATCCGAGTTGTTCATTCATCTTAGAATCATTTTTCTAGGGGCCCAGGGAGAAATAACCTCAATCGGACGTACCTAAGTGCTCGATCCAAAGCCCACCCCGTTTCATTCAAAAAAATTTAAATGAAACGGGGTGGACTTTGGATCGAGCAATTAGACATGTCCAATTGAGGTGATTTCTCGCGAGGTCCCTCAAAAAATGATTCTAAGATGAATGAACAGCTCGGATCGTTTGTGTGGGATTCAAAAGTGGATCCCCAAGCCGATCGATCTGTGCATTTTATGTTCACCAAATTTATGTCCCCTTAGAATTATCGGTATGGAAGCAACAAGAAGAGTAAAAGTAGGTGTGTATATATGCAAGCAATTATGTTCTTATTCCAAATGCCTAATGCCAATAGGTGTATGTAGTTATAAACATTTGGATAAGATTTCTTAGTTGAGCAATGCTAGAGACACTCAATAACTTATAAACTATTACACTAAAAGTACACGTCATTACCACATTATTAGACATATAACCTAGTTAAAATTTGTACTCTCAATGGTAACCGGAACACAATTTTCAAAATGCCAGCATCAAATTTTTGTTTGTTTTCTGGTAAAATAAGAGTGAACACAAACATGTTCTATATATAATTACGAAAACAAACATGTTCTGTACAAACTTCCTAATTTTCTTGTCCCTCAACTTAAGATACAGTTAGGTCTGCTTGGTATCTGCTAGTACCTGTTTAGAGGCGTTTCTTCTCTGAGTTGGCCACTGCCGCCTGTTGACGCCTCCTCCATGCAGGGATCTCACCGGGGAAAGTCCACCCCAATACCCGCTCCCACGTATAGCAGACCAAGAACATTAAGAAGGCCCAAAGCAACAGCTTATCCCTACTCGGCAAAGGGACCAACCTCAACCAGTCATTCAAGTCCCTCAACAAATCTGAGGTTATCACCGTGTAGACACCCCAAAATGAGTGTTCACGTACATTTTAATCCCCAATGATGAACGGAAATACCCGGAAGAACTCTCGGATTGAAATTCTCCAAGTCAACTCAGTCAACAGTACCGCACGGTACTCATATCTCAACGCACGGGACAGCCAGTGTCACGTACAGCAGAGTTTTGGAAATTTGACGGCCAGGTGTGCCGCACGGTACACAAGTTGTACCGCACGGCACAGTTTGTGTACCGTACGGTACTGTTTACGGGTTCCCAGTTTTCGCGAATTCCCAGCAGCAGAAAACACGGACGAGATTGGTTCCCCCGCCCTGCTGGTCGTGGCCGAAAGATCATGGCCGAAAGGGATATGCTACTCCCCATGCCATTGTCTCCATGAGCAAGAATCAAGAAGGGGTTGGGAACTACATTCGGCTCCCTCACCCTCTATATAAATCGATCAAATCCAACGGGAAAAAGGCCGAAAAATTTCTGTGTAAAGATGGTTATGAAGCTTCACTCTTGAGTGCCATTTCCATGGCCAAACCTCTTAGCTATCATCTCTAATACTCAGAAAACAACACCAATCTCTTCCAAAACAAAACCCAGTTTTGAAATCCAATCCCCTGTTTTTTCGGTTCTAAAGCCGTAAGATAGCCGTTCCAAGTTTGCCAAAGCTCAAGCCTTCAATCCCTCTAACCACTATACTAGAGTGAAAGTGAGGTCCAGAGAAGTGTCAAGCAACATTCAGAAGTTCAGGAAACAAGTTTAATCCGAGAGTTCGAAACCGAAGGTATAAACCCGTTTCGCCAAATTCCTTGAATTTGGTACCCTGAGGGGAAGGGTACCAAGGGTGGAATGATTCCTTGTATCATTTTCATGCTTGGTATGCCCAAATTACAGCAAGTTCAGTTTCATTTCACACCTCCCGGTCGCGTCGTACGGTGAAAACATCGCCTCGTACGGAGCGATTCAACGAGGAGGGACATCCCATACTCAATACATTGCTTTCTCCCTTTAAAGTAGTTCATTTTGAATGCATTTCATACCTTGTATGTGCCTCTGATCGATCATTTCGAAAAGCCAAAGTTTCAAACTGTTTTGCAGCCAAGTGTGCCGCACGATACTCATACTGTACCGCACGGTACACCTTGAGTACCGTACGGTACTCATTTGAAAATTTGACCGTTAATTTTAAGAACAGTGCCGCACGGCTCACTGTTTGTGCCGCACGGTACATCTAATGTGCCGCACGGCATATGTTTCTGGTAAAAATGTGAAATTTGAACCTCCCCCTGCAGGAACAGTTTGAAGTTTGGATTTTCGTTTGATTTCTGTTAATTACAATATCAGTCATCTGTTTTTCTCATTATTATCATCTGTCTTGTTTAATTTAAATGTTTATCTGTTAATGTTCAGCAATAAAATTGTTTTCTAATAAAATCCCACAAATGTTTAGTAAAGACTGATTTTTTAATCGGGCGAACAGGGTGCATTAAAACCCTTCCCTGTTCGTAACCTGGCTCCCGGATCCAAAACGAATCTCTGGTTTTCAATTGGTTTTATAAGTCATTCGCTCAAATCATCATTTTCAAATTGGTTTCTCGGGTCCCAAACTGCTTTTCCCAAAACCCGGGTGGCGACTCTAAAATCTTTTGTTTTTCGAACCGCTTCGAAAAACCGTCTCCGAACCGCGTGGAGGTCGACCGTCCACACACCGTAAAAAACCCAACAGCTGCCAGAAGGGCATACAAAAACGGCTTATTTTCTGTCACACTCTGGTTAAAAGGGTGTCCCATATAATTTACTGCAAAAGTTGCCACCTGGATCATCATGCTCACCATGTAGGAAACTGTATTAACCAAATTTGGGTGGAATGCAGAATCCGGCTCGATACATTCCTCGGGCATGTATTTCTCAGCCTCTTTCACTGACGAGATCAAGAAAAGGATGTGGATGGCAAACTGTCCGAGGAGAGAGAGGAACACGTAAGGGCAGAAGACATTGGGGTGGGGACGTTCCGCGGAAAAGGTGGGAAGCAGTCGTGCATGCGAAATAAAAAGGAAAAAGGCGGCGGTGAACACCCAACTAATGGTAGCCTGAATATCGCCCAACTTGACACCATCCAGATACATAACACTTAAACATAGGCGGTCGCAAAGCAGTTGAGACCAAGTATTTTGAACATTTGCAGGGTAGTGACAAGGGTACTACGGCCTTGACGGATTATGTCGGCGGTGGGGGCCACTGAAGCATGCTTTGTTGTGAATGGGGAGGCCATTGATGCATCACCAAGTTTGACAATTGGAGTGGATCGACCATCACCTCCGTCCTCATTTAGCTCATCCATGAGCTTCTTTAACTTTTGTCGTTGGGCCTCTGCAGCATCATTAGTTCCGTCACCACACATCAATGTTATCCTCCCTACTGTTTTATAGTTTGTCAGGATGAGTACTTCTTTTGCTGCAGGAGCAACTCTTGCAAAAACCTGATGAACAAAGCAGGATTTTGCTTGAAGAGGCAGTCATGAAACGAAAGTTTCAGCATATGGCAATCAGGAAGAAGTTAGAACCTTCACATGTGGGATGACTTTAAGAACAGCTGAAGTCTGTTGCAACATTGCAATGCAATCACCCCCGACACAGAGATCATGGTTCGTTGATAAACCTTCAACATCTTCCGAACTAGTAATCAATAAGATAACATAGTCAACGGACTATCTAACAAAGTAACAAGAAAAATTGAAAAGTTCTACAAAATGGGCCCAGCAGTCAAAACATCACCACAAATAAAACAAGGAATCACAGGCAATGACTAAGGGACACTGAGGGAGTCATCTGCGGATGGTCATGCAACCCAAGGAGTTAGTCTTGACCCAATAGTTCCAAAAGGAACGGAATGCTAAGCACAGGTATGTAAAAAACCACCACCACCAACACACACAGGGACAGAAACTTGAACTTAGTGAAGTTAAAACATGTAAATCTTACCTATAGCAGATACTCTCACTTTCATCTTGGGAAACCCACTCATATCCATCACCATTCTTTGATGGACCAGAATCAGAGCTGGTTTTGAAATAATATGAACTTGACTAGTAATTAACATTACAGGCTGTCAGAGCTTGATCACCAATAATCATCACCTGAAACGGAGTTGTGTTCAATTAAATACAACTAAGTTACAACTCAGGAAGTAACCTGCAAGGAAAAATATACGCGCTCTTGAAGAAATAGTATTCATAACATAGATATTTAAAAAGATTAGATATTTTACTTTCCTAAAATCGTATCCCATATTTTATAATAAGCTTAGGTGGGCATGAAAGAGGTAATCTTGTTACATGGTCTTGGGTAGAACTCAACTCCAAAAGCTAGCTCATGAAGTGAGGGTGCCCTCACCCTTTTACACTTCATATTACTTTGGTATCCAAGCAATGTGGAATTTCACTTCACACTCTCCGTCACGCGCAGCGAGCTCACTCATCAGCAACTGCCATATGCAAGCGAGGGACATGCACCCTACCCATCTTTAGCACCCAAATACAATGTTAAATGGGCTTGGGTAGCACTCAACCACAAAAGCTATCATTAAGTGAGGATGCCCTCACGCTTATATATTTCGTATTACTTTCATACTTTGGTACCCAGGCGATCTTCGCTTCACACCCTCCCTCACACGCAGCGTGCTCACTCGGTAGCACCTGTTGCGTACAGCCTGAAGACAATATACAGAACCACCTAAAGAGTTGTTTGAAGCCAGTGCTGGTGGGGGCAATGCAATAGGCAATGACAATTCATATAAAGGCCCAATAGATGTGCTTCCATAAACAGAATCAGATGAAATCCAGCTAGATGTGCTACCAGGACAATATACGGAACCACCGTTATTGCCGTTCTCACAAGGATGCCAAAAGTTATGCACTAGGAAAATGTCCGGAGAAAATTCATAATCACAAAGCATGCCCTTTATCTGACCCAGGTCAGATAAAATTTGCATCTCCAAGTCAGACAAAGGATATGCTTTGTGGTGATGAATTTTTTTCAGACATTTTCCAAGTGCATAACTCTTGGCATCCTTATGAGAATGGCGAGAATGGTGGTTCCATATATTATCCTGGTAACACATCTAGCTAGATTTCATCTGATTCTGTTTTTGGAAGCACATTGGGCCTTTATCGAATCGTCACTGCCTGTTGCACTGTCTCCACCAGCACTGGCTTCAAACAACTCTTTAGGTGGTTCCGTATATTGTCTCTGGCCTATACGCGACGGGTGCTGCCGAGTAAGCACGATGTACGTGAGGGAGGGTGAGAAGCGAAGTCCCACATCGCCTGGGTACCAAAGTAAAACGAAATATATAAGTGTGAAGGTACTCTCACTTCATAAGCTAGCTTTTGGGTTAAGTTCTGCCCAAGACCGTGTAACTTGGTATCAGAGCTCTACATGGTATTAGAGCTCTGGTTGTGAGAGATATTGGGCTCAAGACTCTCCGCCTGCATTTGTTTCCCGTTTGCATTCTGCTTCTCCCCTTCGCATTCTGTCTCCATCTCTAAAAATTTTCATCTCCACGTGCAAGACAAGTTATATGTGAGGGAGGGTGTTAAATAGCTTGATATAAATTGTTGGGCCCATTTTCTAACAACTTAAGCTTTTAAACTTAACAAGATTTGTTGGTAACTTAACAAATCCTTATATATCTAAACTTCCTTTATTGAATAGAGTTGTAGAAATAGGTTATACACTCATTTTCGGGGACATCGCATCTAACCAACTACTGTCCCCGTTAACTAATATAATAGATGGTACTCCGCCTTTAATTAATAGGTTTGGCTGAAACTTAATGAAGACGTTGAGATCTTTTTGGCAGCCAACTAGATTCTTCATTAATTCAATTTGGATTGTGGAGTATTTGATGTCATCGATGACATTGTAGCATGCTTCTTGGTCGTAATCCTTGAAACTTATTCTACCTGAGAAGTAGTTATGTCGTCCGAGACTGGCCTAGACAGTTTTTCATTTTCTTAACGGTCCTTCGAGGTAGAGGGAGATTGGGCAAATAATCCCATTTAGCAACCTCGAACTACCTTGATTATTAAAAGTAACATCCCTTAATGCCTCATCGAATAATTGTAGCTTCCTAACTCCCCCCTTTTAGTCTTTTTAACCAGTCTAGGGATATTCTGTACATAACGTCTGCGAACGTACAACCGGTAGGGTGCACGGACACGGTAACTACGCCTGTAGCCACTGCCCGCCGGAGTCCTCATTTTTCGAAACGCAAACGATGTCTGAAACTGGCTGTTTCCTCCTTCCATGTCTAATAGAACACTCCAATTCTTTTATCCTAACACTTCTACCCACTCTATTACCTCTACTAACCCATCAGTTAAGACACCTTAGCTTTGAAATTAACTCCCTCTCTTCCTCGCACGCTAGAACAAACTTCACCGAAGCTGTCGACCGACTCTCTTCCCACAGTCCTATTTGCTACGTCAAAAAAGCAATCTACACACATTTGAGTGAACTGCCTGTAATTCGCGGGATAGTCTTCTAAGCAGTAAACATTGTATGCCAACATTATTAAAAACAGAGACAGGCAAAAAAGAAAGGCAGAGACAAGATACCAGAACACAAAATCACCACAATAGTTGCCACACTCCAATAGCATATTCTTTCTTGTTTGTCTAACACCACAAGTGTTTCTCCCACTATATATGTACCAAAAGATCACAAATCTTCCCCAACAGAAATCACTTTCACAATAATTCAAACGTTCAAACACTTTAAATTCCCGCCTTTTATTTTCTCTTTACTTTACCCCCACGTTTTTCATATACACTAGACAGCTGTAAAAGCAGATGACAGAGAGAATCAGTTTTGTACACACAAAGAGACACTTCATTCACTTTATGGGTCCAGGAGGGACTTCCTTTAACCACCATACATGTGTCTCCTCTCTTTAAATGGACGGTCGAGATCGCATCGGGGGAGGGGGGCGTTGGTAATATTAATAGTCCCTCTATTCCCTCCGGGTTTTTAAAGAAGTTTGACCTTTGTACAATTGCAGGGACTTCCCCCTTTTTCTAAAAATACTAAAAAATGCCATGCCTAACCAATTTCCTCACCTCCATGCCATGGTACAATGCACCAACAAAATCGAAACAACAAACCCTAGGTTTTTCGACCTAACGGGAACAAATGGTCGAATCTACCATCCTAAAGTGGAAACCCTCCACTCACCAATAGCTAGTCGAAACAACATACAGAAAGAGGGAGATTTTATCGAACATGGAGAATTCTCGTCAAAGGGTTTTTGGTTTAGTTAAAGTAAGGGGAGAGAGAGAGAGAGAGAGAGAGAGAGAGAGAGAGAGAGAGAGAGAGACGAACTCTTCCTCTTTTTCTTTTCTTTTTTTTCAAAATTTGGCTTATGCATCATGCACTGATACCAGTGGATGAAAAAGGGTTTGGGTTTATTTTGGAAAAGAAATTTAAGTTAAGGGTAATTGCATCCAAGACTATTTTCCATGCCATGTCATTGCAATTATTAATTCTCTTTCCATTGTTTTTTATTCTTAAAAAGTGCACTAGTGTGGACACCCCGCAAAATCTCGAGATTGTGAAAACTATTTTGATTTTTGGAGTCGCCACCCGGGTTTAAGAACCATAGCCGAGGAATCAGTTTAAAAATGACTCTTTTGCCCTTGATTTGAAAAAGGTTTCACTCGCCCGTTGTAACCATGATTTTTTGAGTTCGGGAGCTAAGTTACAAGAGGGGAAGGTTTTTAAGGCACCCCTCTCGCCCGACACAATGTCCGATCTCTATTAAATATTTAAGGGATTATGAAAACATTGACTAAATAGACTTTATCCATGAAACAAGGGTGAGAGCATGTAAACATGATTATAGCATCAAAATGAAAGTCGTGGATACATGTGATATGTGTTATGGATGAGTGATGATGAAGAGTGATATTGTAAGCAACACATAAACATGACAGAATAGTACTTATGGACCCAAAAATGACCCCCCCACACCCCAACACAAAGAATGAATCACACCCTGGACACTTTCTGGGCGCCTACAGTAGGGGAGTCTGGGCGCCCATAGTCAGTCTGGGCACCCACATTAAGGGGGGTCGAGTGCCCATAGTTAGTCTAGGTGCCCACACCAGCTAGTGTGGGTGCCCAAAGCAGCTGGTGTGGGTGCCCAAAAATTGGTTCGGGCTCATGTCTAAACTATCTTTTGACCTTTGATTCTTCTTCAAACACATATATAATGATGTTTTGAACTTCAATGACACTGATTTGCCCCCCAAAACCGTGTTTAAAGGATAGGCCTAACTTGGAAATCATGAGTTTATCATGCTTGTGAATGAAATGAGAAGAGATTAAACTGATTTTATGCATGAAGTGCAATCTCTTACACTTATGAATGCTAGCAAAAGGGTTTAGACTTGAGAGAAAGGTACATGAAATGAGCCTATTGTAGGTCCCTTAAAGATGCCTAAAATGAGTATGGGTGAACTTAAAAACTATCTTCTATCTAGTGTGAAGCTTCAAATCATGCTTGAAATTAGTAAAGAGCCTCATGCAACCCATTTCTAACCCATAAATCTCCTTTTATATATGTATTTTCTTCCAAAAATACTTCAAAACACACTTTAAAATGGGTATTTGCACCATTCACTTTAAACCCTAATCTCAAACATGATGTAAATGATTCTAACAACCAAGAGTGACTACTTAGAAGCAGAAAAATGCATAAGAAATGATAGAATCTGGGCGCCCATAGTAGGAGAGTATGGGCACCCGCACTCAGTATGGGTGCAGAGGTTTGACCCCTTTTGTTGCACTCCTGACCTTCCCAAGCCTTCAACTAGTATTAAGGACTAGCCAAGGCTAGGTGATGTCCCTCAGATGGCCCTTTTGATCACTGTTTGGTAGATGAACTACCTTGAAAGCTTGATTTTGAACTTGGGTGTAGGCTTTAGGTTAGTTTATGAGGTTGAGTGGACTGGGATTTGAGCTACTGGAGTTGTAAAGTCGTGATGATGGATGATTAAGGTGAGCTTGATTATGGAAGTAAGTGTATTTAGGTTGGTTGGATGGTAAAGAAGTGGGTTTGTAGGCTAGGAAAGATGAGGAAGAGTGGCTCTAATTTGGGGTGAGTTTTCTTGGTATAGTTTGGCAAAGTAACAGCTTAGCAGGCTTAAGGATTGATCCCCCTTTGAAATGAAGAAGAAGGGGGGGTATTTATAGGCAACTAAGGGGTTAGGAGTTGGGTATAAGGGTCCATTTAGGCCACTCAATCCCCCCCCCCCCCCCCCCCCCCAACACACACACACAAAACAAATATCTCGCCAAATATCTCTGCAAAAATCGACTAAAAATCTCCCCTATGATCTTCCCGCTCAAGTTTAACTTTTGAATCACGCAATCTGGAGTGAGGTGTGGGCACCCGGAGTTGGGGAGTCTGGGCGCCTAGAGTATGAAGAATGGGCACCCATAGTAAGACTGCACAACTTACCAAACTTCGCGGGGCCGCTCCGGGTGCTACTGAACTCCGTTTTGCACGTGGTTTGAAGCATTAGAAAGGTGGTTGAGTCTACTTTCTAACCCAGTGGTTTGAATCCAATATGACTTGTACATCAAAATCCATGACCATTTTACCCTTAAGAGGTCGGGAAAACAAGTCATTTTAGTAAAACACGCACTTCTCCCTCATGTCAAAATGAATTGGGACGTATTATCTATCAATAAAAAAGGGTTTTTAATGTATTAGAAGGTGATGCAAGCTTGGGTTTATTTTGAAGATGTTTTGGAGGGGTTTCCAAGCAATTAATCAAGCTCCACGTGTCTTTGTCGAACCATTTTCATCATTGGGAATGCCAAAGATTTTCATGGGTTCAAATTGGGGTGCCTACAACTAGCAAACGACAATATCTTGCCCCCACCGCCACTGTCCAGCAATTCACCCATAAAAAAAAAGTTGTCTATAAATTCTGCAACTGGATCAAAATTCTAAACATCAGTTATAAACAAAACCAACTGCCCAGATTTTTCCGGGTTTAGGTCCGATCCATATCATATTAGACTGCTTTTAACTAGAGTTACTAAACGAGCCAAACTCAGGTAGTTTGGCTCGATCAAACTTCTTGAGAAAAAATATAAGTCAAACTTAATTATTTTTAATTCTTTGATTATAATTTTGAGTTAAGCCATAACATATGGGTTTCTGGCGCGGAAAACTCGTGAATAAGGGATTATTATGTGAATATTGTAAACATATGTGATAAATCAATAAATATCCAAAAGATATAAGGCTTAACCTTCCATTCGTTTTTGTCACTATAGTACATTTCCTATACTCTTGTTACGTACCACGATGAGAAACCTTTTTAGTGAGACTAGGGAAAAAATATCGATATTAACTTACCAAATCAATATACATAGTTATGTACATATATAAATATATCAATATTATATGTTCTGGTTTGATTCTAACCATGATTTTTAAATTGTGAATCAGTAACCGAATCATAATTACTGGTTTTCATTTTTTTTCGAATCATCACCATACCAATGAACCGCATAACCTAATAAAAAGAACGATTCAATCTGAATTGAATCGGTTTAGCGGCTATATCTGTTTCTTTGTGCACCTCTAAAAATTAATCGCTCTGCCAACGAGCCCACCCATAGCGAAATGAAAGCTCACATCAATCCTTTGGCTCAGCTTTACATATGTAGGCAGCAAGGCTCTCATTAAGGCCCCATTTGGCGACCGGAGATGATTTTGGGTGGATTTGTAACGAGGGGGATTTTAGAGTGGGTTTCTAATGAGGGTGGACTCACCTCCTAAGAAGAGTGAATTTGTATATGAGGTGTTCTGATGGTATTTTGAGAAGGGGGATTTGGAGGGTGGATAAAAGGGAAAATGACTGAACTGCCCCCAATTTATTTATTTAATTGACAACATGGTTTAATTTCATTTTAATTAAAAAAAATACATAATAAATGCATAATACTTTGAATAAATACACAATAATTACATAAATATCTTTAAAGTATATTACATATTTAAAATAATATTTGTGATTTTATTTTAAATATATAAAAAAATTTAAATTTGTATTATAAATTTAGGGAGTAAATAAGTAGTATTACAAATTTAGGAAGTCTTAAATGAATAATATTTCCGGAAAAAGGAAAAAAAAAAAAGAGCCGTAGCAATAGTATTGTTAGGATCTACTGCGAAAGCCGAAATATATAAAATTTTCCGAAAAAATATATTTAGTTTACATAAATAATATTAGTCTTTATTTTGTTTTAATATGTATTATTTAAATAATAAAAAATATCCGTTGGATAGCTTTTGGGAACACCTATTTGCATGGGACATTGATGCACTGGATTATTTGTCCCCTTCCCTTGCAGATTACTTTTCGACTGTTCAACTGTTCTTCTGGAGAAAATTTTCAGTGTTGGGAGGGTACCACGTGCTACCTCCTCGGCACACCAAGGTTGTTTATTTTGGCTTTGGGCGGTCTAGATTTGGAGAAAGAAAAAGGAGAGATAAAGAGGAGAGACAGTGAGGAGAGAGAGTTTTAATCTCGGCCGTCCAATACACTTTTGGACGACTCGAATGCAATATTTGGGTACCACGTAAGCTCGGCCACGTGGTACCCGGTAGGTACCCAAAAATTTTCTGTTCTTCTCCATTTTCATCTCATAACTGTTGTGCTCCAAACCAGATCCAACCCCCACCGCCCGATCTCTCCAAACCGACCGATATCTCTCTCTCGGGTTTTTGGCCGGTATATACCAAATTATGAAACAATTCACGAAAATATACCATTTCTTAAATTATTTTTAAAAATATGCAATGCCGCACTTGCAACATGCGGCATCCTACGTGACACACGAACCCCATATCCAACGTGGCCGAGCCGTCCACCTAAGCAAATGCCGCATGTGGCATATGCGGCATTGTACTTGGATTCAACAATTTCAAATTTACTTCGATTACTTAGGCTTCTACAGCTTATTTTATAAGGTATACTAGGATTTTGAAGACTATACATATAGGAGAGCCGCCTCAGGGCATATTTAAGTGTGACAAGAATTGAGATGTGCTACATATTAAAGTTAATTTGAATGTGTCATGGATTAAGCGGGTACCTTAAGAGATCTAACTTGATTATAATTTTCTTTCTATGCATAACACAAGTAATTTAACCGATTTTATACTTGAATTGCTATTCGAATTATGTGCACAAAAATTTAACTGTGTATGCTAAATTCAGCCCGTGCATAGCACGGATTTTTTGCTAGTAATGATCAATCTACTTTAATGATCAATCTTCACTTAAATATGCTCTGAGGTGGCTCTCCTATATGTATAGTCTTCAAAATTCTAGCATACCTTATAAATCAGCTGTAGAAGCCTAAGTAATCAAAGTAAATTTGAAATTGTTGAATCCAAGTACAATGCCGCATATGCCACATGCGGCAGAGGGTTAAATGCCGCATATCCAACCGGCGGCATTTTCTTAGGTGGACGGCTCGGCCACGTTGGATACGGGGTTCGTGTGCCACGTAGGATGCTGCATGTTGTAAGTGCGGCATTGCATATTTTTAAAAATAGTTTGAGAAACGGTATATTTTCGTGAATTGTTTCCTAATTTGGTATATATCGGCCAAAAACCCCCTCTCTCTCTCTCTCTCTCTCTCTGTCCACCGAAAAAAACCCTCTCCCCGTCTCCATCGCCTCCTCATCTGGTTCGTCTCTTTCCCTCTCTCTCTCTCTCTCTCTCCAGTGAAAAGCAAGGTGGATTTGGAGGGGTAAAATAGGGAGAAATTTTAGCAAATCAGGGTGGATTTGCTAACATAGGGTAGAGGCCATCGTTGGCCAACGAGGGTGAAGGTGGAGATGGAAACCCAACAGTGAATCAAGTCCAAAAGCTGGCTTGGGGTGGGCTCTGGATTACAAATCCGGGGGAGAGCCAAATCAGGGTGCTAATGCCGTCGCCGAACAGGGCGTAAGTTCTCTTGGGATGGCCTTATCGTCGTCGTGGGCGTCGAAGGGAGTGGTGGTGACTGTGCCGGTTTTAGTGCTTTCGGCGTCTGCGGCGGCGATCTTCTTCTTCTTCCTGCTGTCTTCTCTCTCTTCTTCTTCCATTTGCACTTGCCCTGTTCCGTCGGCCTCTGTTTCAACGACCACAGTTGGGGGAGCAGCCTATGGGAGGTTTGGAGCGCGGATCTCCCCTACTGAGGAGGATGTGAAGTGGGTTAAGGATCAGATCGAGGCAAATGGGCTTCATATGCAGGATAATATTCTTCGAAAGGGGATTAACCCCCGTACTCGCGCTCAACAGCTACAAGATCTCATTCAGTTCGTAACCTCTCTCTCCCTCTCCCTCTCTCTAAATGTGTGTGTATGTATGTATTACAGAATTAATGTATGTTTGTTTTGTCGATAGAAGTATTTTGTTTTGAACTTCTACGAGTACAGTGGAACCAGGATTTCACATTGTATAGGTCCGAACATGACACCAATAATTTCCACATTCTAGGTTTGATTCGGTCCCCAAAAAATATGTTCATAGAAAAAGAACAAAATAATTCCTTGATACGTTAGCTCAACTCTGAATCTCATCACCACCTATTATTTTGAATGCCCTCATTCTAAGTCTGTATGGTTGGAAATTCTGGGGAAAAATCAGGGTTTATTTTGCTGCAATAAGGGTTTAGGAATCTTATCCTTAGCTATCTTCGGCTGTTGCTGTCTATAATATCATGTGTGAAAGGAATGGGAGGATCTTCCAGCAAAACGCTATGGACCCTTGCTCTCTTGCTTCCAAGATCTGCAATGCTTATTAGGGATTCTATTTTGGCTTGGAGAAATATCAAGCCTAGCCAGGAAAACAGAGAATTGCGCAGATTCTGGGTGTCTAGGCCAGCTTGCACGTAGCTCGACAAATTTTGGGGCCCTAGAGGTAATGACCGGGCATAACCGCTAGTGGCCCCACGAGTTTAGCTGGCAAGGAGAATCGAACCTGAGACTTAGGTGGGAGGAAACCCCTAAGTCCTAAGGCAAGACCACTTTACCAACTCCTTACATAATCTTGGCGTCTGTTTATTTTAAATTGTTTCTGTATCAGGTCTTTTTTCCTTTTTGGCTGGGGTGTGGCTTTCCTTTTCTGCTTCTGGTTTTGTTTTGCTTCTAGTTTCTCCCTCCAATCTACACACGTGTGTGTGCGTGTCATAGAATAACGTATACTTCATCTTGCACGCCAAAAATGATGTATTAGCACGGTAATTTTTCCAAAATTTAGTTCACATAGAGCAACCAGACCTGTTGCAATCGTGTTGTTATACAAATATTGTATTAGGCAAATAGTGACTTTCTCACTCTGGGAAGGGCCATGACCCATATCAACCCTTAGGTCCATCCTGTTCCTATTGAGGTTATGAAGTCAGAACCAGTAGGTCTGTTGATCCCATTTTAGCTATGCTATATCTGTGTTGGTAAGGTAGGGTATCTAAACTGTGCCAAGACTCTCTATGGTTTACAAAGTTTTAGTTCAACAGTGTCTTGTTTACTTTTGGAGATGGATTCAGAAGTCCAAAAATATAGAGTATTTGTTCTCTCTGTCTCTAGTTATTCTTTTAAATGTAAGGGTTTAATATATTCCAGTGAACTCATTAACCAATTGAATCAGACGACAGACCAGTTGAATTATATGACAGACATTCAGATTCAGACTCTTACTCGGTAATTCTACAGTATGTGAACCTATGTTTCTTATCATATCAGGTTGAAATTTGGTATTTTGATGTGATTGCCATTCTGAATCTTTGAGAATTACTCTATATCTCTATGTTGTTCGGGTGGGGAAATCTACTCTATAAAAATGTATCCTTGTCCATTTGCACATTTCTTTTTCTTTATGTTGTCTGTTCTGGTTTAAAATTATCAAAACGCTCCTTAAAAAGTGCATACATATGCCCCCACCGCACTCGTTCGTAGCTACACCACACTGGTCGTATCTAACAGTACAAAATATTATAAAAAATGCATCACGAGACCTCAAATTTTCTCGTTCCAATAGCTCATCACGAAAGCTCATAATGTTCATGTCAACACCACGAATTCTTATAACGAAGACTTTTGGAGCCTTATGACATCCCTGGGCCTCCACAACGTCCACCATAAGTCTCATCACTAGTAAGGTACAGGAGTTTACCACATATACCTGTTATATACCCCTTTATACCTTTGTGTATCCCCTTTTCTGGTTTAAGGTGTTATGTCTAATTTTGGTGTTCAAGTACTTCATTAGTGAATGTGATTAGAACTGCTGAATTTTCAGATTCAAGGGCATATCCCATTATGAAGGAGAGCAATCAAGCAATCACACAGCATTACCGTGTCCCGGTGAGCTACTTGTTGAGGAGCATCACAGCAACTATGGGGAGCCCTGGGCTGGAGGACGAGACGTGTTTGAATTCCTTGCAGATTCTGTCCTCCTCGCTCCAGATGCTCGTGTTCTTGAGATTGGATGCGGCACCCTTCGAGTCGGCTTGCATTTCATCCGGTACCTAAATCCAGGGCACTTCCATTGTCTAGAGAGAGATGAACTCTCTTTAATGGCTGCATTTAGGTATGAACTGCCTTCTCAAGGTTTACTGCACAAGCGCCCTCTGATTGTGAAGGGTGAAGACATGGATTTCAGCAAGTTTGGGTCTGGAATGTATGATTTAATATACGCTAGTGCGGTCTTCCTGCATATGCCTGATAAGCTTGTTTGGACCGGACTGGAGACCTTAGTGAACAAATTGAAACCTTATGAAGGTCGAATTTTTGTGTCACATAACATTAAATTCTGTTCACGCTTAGGAGGAGATGAATGTACAAAGAGATTGAACGGTTTGGGGCTTGAATATCTTGGGAAGCACACACATGATAGTTTGCTCTTTAATCATTATGAGATTTGGTTTGAGTTTAGGAGATCTAAGGCCTAAGATCTGCCTTCATTATGGGATTTGGTTATTTATGATTCGGATAGAACTGTCGAAGCAGCAAACTGTACCGGTTGGCTTTTCATACGATTTTGTGTGGTTGTGTTTCAATTTAACATGATATTACTGGTAGAAGAGATGATGACCATGGTATGGATATCAATTTGAAGGATAACCAAATAGGCATTTGATTCTGGGATCTGCTTTCTACTATTTGAAAAGAAGTGCTGCTCACTTAGATCTTTCGGCATTCAGATTGATTTGGAAACTTACAGAGGTAATCCACGTTAGAAAAGCATGTGGCATTATGAGTAGTTTTTTGTGAACGAGAATTCCTGTCGTGGGATCATTAGTTGGCTATTCTACCCAAAACTGCTGGATGGGAAAACTTGGATTTGTATGTTGAAACGACACTGTTTGGTATGGCGATGTGGTTTGTTCCTTTCACTAGTGTTTATATATGGAACACTGATGCTGTTTTATGGCTATTTAAGGTTAGCCCTTTTCCTTCTAGTATATGTTATTGATTTGCTATTACTTGTGAGTTGTCACCATTTGGAAGCAACCTCAATATGGTATATACTGTTACGAACATTGTATACATATTGGGGCCACTTTGAAAATATCTATATATGCATCAGGAAGGACGATTTCTGAATTCTGTATAGTTTCAACCGTTGGATTTAGATTCAAGGGTCTAGTTTAATTTTAAAACAGTTTGACGGATAAGATAATGTGGGCATAGATCTACGCTTAAAAGATTAGGTTTTCCTCCACCATCCCATGAATTCCTGAAGCCTCATCCCACGTCTGTCTTGCTTTCTAACTTACACTTCAGTGGTATCTAACTTACACTTCAGTGGTAACAACCCCTGTCCAAGGCAAGATTCATTACAGATGTTCAAACCTCGCTCCCCATCACTGCTAACCGCAGATCGGATCTCTGGTGACAACCACATCACCGCCAGCACCATTTTATGCCACCGCAACCACTAACAGGATATACCATGGTTGTAAAACCTCCCTAACTAAACCCTCTGTCCCTTGCGATCCCCCTTTTCCCCAGTGCCAATCTCCAATCCAGGCTCCGGTATGCCGGAACAGTCTCCGCCCCAAAACAATTTCAGAAACTTGATGCTTACTTCCAACTTCCAAGGTTTGTAAACATTGCCTTGCTATGGTTTTACCTGTTCTGCTTTCTACTGGTGAAGGCTTCACTCTGGAATTAATTAATCACATAATCCCAATTGTTGTTGGTTAAGGCCTTATCAGTTGTACTGCCTTTTCCCTATATTTAAGGTGTTTGCAAAAATGTCTCCCGCATGCCAATGGTGCTTCGTCTTTAGTACATGTTCATGGGTTAGTGCTTTGCCAGTTAATGATGGAACTTGCTGATAAAAAAAAAAAACAAAGTTGATGATGGAACCCTTGAAGTTAATGATGGATTAGTGAAAGTTTCCAAAAGTAACAAGTTTGAATCCATTTCAAATCAATTGTCCCACTAAGGTAAACCAACTGAAGAATCTGTCAAGATAAATTGCTCCTTTTTCATAGTAAATTCTGTTAAATTCAAGAGATCCTATGTCAATGTTGTTTTAACTTAGGAGGCAGGTTCCAAAAAGAGTTAAGACTGGGACAACACTGGGTTGATAGGCGACACATGGTATTTTGAACAATTCTTTTTTTCCATCTGCACGTAGCATTCTCTCAACTCACAGTGCCAACACTGTGATGAATAATCGTCTAAATGATTTAAGTTGAATGTTTCTAAGAGTTGATATATGAGATTGGCTCTAACTTTTTTCTTATAAGAAGCTGGGATATTGAGGGCAGTATATATTGTCTATCACCTCTTGCTCTTTCTCCTTATACCAATGAGACTATGAAGCACGGATACGGATACGCGGATACGTGATTTTTCCAAAAAGTAGGATACGATACATTGGGGGATACGTTGAATATAAAAATAAATAAAAAATATATTTTATATATATAATTTTTAATTCCTAAAAAATGAAATATACGTTATACAAAAGTAAATAAAAAAAATTATAGATATATAGATATTATAGTTTGATCATGGTTCATTAGATATAGAAAATAAAATATACAAAAGCTGGGGTCTTAAATTGATATAATAACAAATACCAGAGCATATAAAATGATAGGAACTTAAATTGGGGGGCTTCCAGTGTAATTTAGCTTATTATTAGAGGTACAAAACAACACAACACCAGATCTAATTGCAATTTTACCCCATATATTTCAAGTAATAACATATTTACCCCCGCGCGTATCCGAAACGTATCCTAGTGTATCCAAAACGTATCCGAATACCAAAAAATAAATTTAAATTTTGGATACTTTAAAAAACGTATCGGATACGTATCCGGAGCGTATCCGAGCGTATCCGTATCTGATACGCGTCGTGTACGATATGTGATACGGAGGCCAAAACAGAGTATCCGTGCTTCATAGCAATGAGATATAGGCAAAATACCTTGACAGGTAGACAAACCTCTGTTCATGCAATTCCATCTCCTTGCAATTCCTTTTGGACTAAAGTTGGATTCTGGTTTTTGATTAGGTGTGGTTTCTAAGATTTTGGGTATCGAGGGAATTGGTGGTCATTCTCTCTCTCTCTCATGTTATTGATCCTCGTTTTATTTCTTTTATGAATGTCTTTCTTGTAGCCGATAAAAAAAAAATGTCTTTCTTGTAGCATGTCAGCTTTGGTTTAACGGGGAGAAACTTTCCGGCCTCTATATTTCCTCAGAAAGCCGAATGACACTTTGAATACTAAGGGCAAAAGTGCTGTATTTTTATTGAATCTACAACTTCAGCACAGGGTTTAGTCAAAAGTGGTTAATATGTCGTAATTTATTTGCTTGCCATTATATAATTGGCAGCCTGATTGTTTAGTGTTGCTTCAAATGCAAATCCAAAATGTTGCTTTACACCTGATTTTGAAGAATTTATTTTCGCTTTCCTTTGTTTGTAACTATTGTTTCCGCATACTTGGGGTTTGATTGGAGACTATGTAAAAGTGATATCTATAATGGTGAGTGCTTGAATATGTAATCCTATATTTGTGAAGTTGTATTTTCTTGGCCGAGCAAAAAGTTGTACTTTCTTATTTGCATGTTTATTTATGTTCTGAATTGTTGTGACTTTTTTGGAGCTTTGTTTTTTTTTGGTCATTGTTTGCGTCATCATTGAGCTACTATCAGATAGATATCTTGATGTTTATGACCATTTTGTTCTTGGCACCAAGTCTTTTTCTTGGCAACTCTTGAGAGGTAACAGTCCTTTGTATTGGAAGAGGATAGCGGATTAGCATTAGAAGATGGCTGCTTATAGTTGCTGTATAGCCTGCACATTTTAGATATAATTCTTCCCTGCACATGGTTGTGACATGGTGCCCTTACAGATTCATTTTTTTTGTGACATCTTACGGATTCGGTGGGAGTCAACTCGTAGCCGTACAAAGGAGCGTGCCTTGCTGAGGATGGATAACCTGGTATTATGCACATCTTTATTAGCTGGTCACAGCCCTAAAAATGGATTTTTACTAGTATATGCTTGTTGATAATGCAAATTCGTTTTTCTGATCATGTTTTTTCCACTCTGTACAAACATGGGTTCAGTTATCTCCTTTTTACTGTTTTAGAGGGTGTTTGGGAGCCAACTTTTCAGCTTTTTATTTTTGTTTTTTTGGCTTTTTGGATTATGGCCAGAATGAGTTTTGAATCTGGAAGAGTGTTTGGGAGACATGTGCAGAATGTATTTTACAGAAGTAGTAGTGTTTGGGAGAAAAATGATAAAAATGAGTTATGGATTAGTTTTTACCAATTTACCCTTATTTTAAAACCATGCCAACAGTAACTTCCCCTTTAAAAAAAAAAAAAAAAAACTGATAATAGTTACACAATTACCCACAAATTTCTTCTTTCAAACCAGAGTTTTTTCTTCTCTATATATAAAATAAAAAAACAAAAAAAAACTGAATGAACATTTTTTTTTAAGTGGCTGAGATTGCTCCAACATTAGCTCTCATCATCTTTGTGAAGCTGCTTGGGACCAATTGGAAAGCAGGGATTGGTGGGCGGACAAGCTTTGCAGCCATTACCACTCCAAAACAGGATTCGAGATTTTCTTGTGTTAATGTTACCAGGGAAATGAAATGAAGCTGTTGAGGATAGGATGTAGAAGCTGTTGAGGATTCGAGATTTGAAGCTGTTGGTGTAGATCTGAAAACCTACAAGGGTTTTCATGCAAGAAGATGAGAAATTTGTGAAAAATAAAACAATACTGAACGATTTTGGGGTTGGGGGAGAAAATTCCTCATCAATCGACCAACGTGAGAGATCTGATAGGAGCAACGACGAACAGTTCTCTCAATGGCAGGAGGAGTCTCTTCTCTCTGGTTCGTGTGTGGACCTGTGGGGAAGAGGATAAGGGGTAGCCCAATGTAAACAAAGGGGTACATATGGCAGAGTTAAAATCAGGGGAAAATCAAAAAAGAAGAATGCAAAAAGGAAGGGGAGAGCTCTTTTTCGGTTTCTACTTCTAAAGTTAAAAATGAAGAATGAGTTTTGCATAATGGATTCTCAGAATGAGCGGCCAAACAACAAAAAAACAAAAATGAAAATGGGAAAATGTGATAAGTTGGCTCCCAAACAGGCCCTTAGTAGTTTTGTACTCTTTCAATTCAATTTGGATAAATCCGGCGATTCTTTGTGCTTAGCTTTGGGAACAGTTAATCTCTGAGTTGAGCATCAAAGAAACACCAATTTCGAACTCAAATCTACCGTTCCATTCACAGTTTTTTGTAAGTACATCACTCCATTAATAAGGCTGCTATCATTTCGTTGGCATATTTTTTTTGTAATTTTGTAGTTTCAACTGTTTGTAATTGATTTTGATTGGATTTTGTTTGTGGTGTGATGTGTTAGCGGTCCTTCGCTTTAGGAGTCCTTTTCTTCTTCAATAATGGTGGTGGTTCTGGGGCTTACTATCTTTCTTTTTTTGAAAAATGGAGAACTTCATTAAACACAATAAAAGAGAATTACAGAGTCTAATTAGGGATTTATTATCAAATATATTTCACATATACCAGAATCCTGAACTTTTGATTCAAATGCATGTGATTAAACTATGCATGAAATGGGTTATATGGTTCTGTAGTTGGTTTGGATCCAGCATTTTGGGGATTTTTATCACTTTTAGGACTTTTAGCAATGGAATTATTAGACTGTAGTACCGTAAGATACAATCAACCACCATATGAAGTCTGTTGGGAACGGGAATGTAGAGGGAGAGAGTCCATAGCACATGGCACCCTCGGTAAGACACCTTTCCTGAGTAAAAAACATCGTGCAGGCACTGATTCGCTTCTCTAGAGAGCATTGCAGCCTGATTTGATGAGGCACTAGCCTTGAAACAAAATGGGGGTGGGGGTGAACATGGAGCGGAGAGTGAAGATGGAGCCTGGAAGAAGATGCAATTGAGGGTGAAAGTGGAGATAACAACGAAGATAGAGATGATATTGAAAATGGAGATGAAGAAATGGTTATTTGAACATCCAGTTTTTTTTAGTGTGTCGCTGTTTTTATATTTTGGCTACCATTTTTTGGATGGGTTACATATTTTGTTGCATCTATTTTCGTATGGGGTAAGTGCCCCTGTAAGTTGGAATTCTTAGGGTTCTATTTTTCAAATGGGATGGTTTTGGTGCCTCTTCTTCATATTTGAATGATTTTTGTATGTTCCATATGGAAGTCTAGTTTCAGTTTATTTTTGGCAAGGTATCATTTGCCCAACAAAACCGCTCTTGCTGGTGGTGGATTTATTTTGGAGTTTTTCTTTGCTGTTATTTTCTTTTATTATTGTTTTCTGCAGCTGTTTATGGGATTTTATGCTCAACTAGTTTGTGTTTTTTTCCTGTTGTTTCTGGATGTGCCGGGACTCTCCCCTTAAGTGCTTAATGGGACTTCTCGTGCAGTAATTTTGTTATAAATGTGCTGAAAGTTTAGCTCTTTATGCCGGTCAATTTCAACATCCATGGTGGCTCATATATCATTCTCAATCACCATGCTCCTGGTGCTAGAGAGGAGACTCAGAGAGGAAAGGGGGAGATGAAATCAGTTCAGACTTCAGAGAGAACGAGGGAAGAGAAGAAATAGACTTGCACTAATTTTGGGGAACATTTCCCGGAATAGAAATAGACTTGCACTATTATTTTGTTTGCATTAGTATTATTTTTGATCCACAGAAATTCCATCAATTTGATTTTTGGGATATTATTGCCCCTAGAAAGTGAAGGGAATCAAGAGCTTTGATTCGCAATCACTTTGTGTCTGATACAGTTTTCTAGTTAAGAAACTTCATTTGCTGTAGAAGGAACAGGTATATGATGGAAAATTTTTTGTTCAAAAGAAATAAGGGGGAAAAGAGGGAAAAAAAAAATTGTCATTTTTTCTTGGGTAGCGACTATATGAACCATTAGGGGATCCATGAACAAAGTGGTCAATGTTGTGTATCAATTGAATAAACAGATGTTAGTACTTTAACATCGGACCATCGGGGAACAAAAAATTTGATCATATATTGTTACCATGCTAATTTTGTCTGTTCGCTCTTTGTTACTTTTAATGGCACCTTCACTTCAATCTTAATTCTCATATTTCTCCTTCAACAAAGCTGAAGTAGTTGATTGTTACCTTGTCGAATCTATTGTATGTTGACTTACTAATGTCTCTTTTTATGATACTTTTGTAGGAAGCCTGGACTGCAAATAAGGCTTTCCCTGATAGTTCCATATCTGGTCTCTCCCCTAGCAGCCCTTCGAAGTGCCGCACGATCTATGCTTTTCCCCAGCTTTCCCTCGAGTAAAAGATTAGCTCGTAACCCCTCTGTCTAGGGTTACGCTTTAGAGTTCAACGAGCTCGTTAGAGATTTTCATCTGGCTGTCTCCAAGGCTGGTTTTTCTCCAAAAAAGGGTTAAAAATGACCTACTAAATGAGCTTTCCTTTCTTTTGAGAATTCTACTATGTGATATGTACATAACTGATATTTTTTCTTTTGTTTTCCCTTGTGCACCAGCATGCCCCAATGCAAGCTGAAGCCTAAACACCCCTTTTGAGTAGGGATGACGATTACCTCCGCTCCGTACTTGCCTCCGACCTCCCCGCCCTGATCTAAGCGGGTAATTCCCGATCCGATAAGCAAATGGGGTGGGGATGGTATTTGCTTCCCCCCGATCCATTTTAACCCGATCCAACTCTGATTATAGTTATTACTAATTTTTATATGTATATATCAATATACATTTTGTTTGTTTGGTATTATAAGAGCAAAATACCTGATAATAAATCACTATTTTGTGTCTTTGTTTAATTTGTGATTTTATTTTTAACTATCATTACTTATCAATATCTTGTCAAAACATTTTAAAGAACAAAGTTATAAAAAAATTATATGGTAAATGGGGATCCGATTTATCTCCGAACCCGACACACCTCCGATTTCCCCCGCTCCGAGTCCGCCACCAAAAGAAACGGGGCGGGTACGGAGGAGGGAAAATCCGGCTCCGATCCGACCTGTTGCCATCCCTACTTTCGAGCTAGAGTCTTCCGTGAAAGAGATTGAAGAGTTGAGTACTGATCAGAGCTTTGGTTTGTTGAAGCACAAACAAAGGGTGTTGTGTTCCCACTTAATCACGGTTCAAATGCTTCAATACTTGGACTAAGGAGCCAGCCGCTTCTTCTATGACGTCGCTGCTTCTATACACTTAGGATTCTTCTCTTTCTTTTTGTTTGTACATAGAGGTAGATTAGATGTTGCATATGTGGATGCCGTAATTTGTTCTTGCTTGTAAGGATTTTTTTTTTTTTAAATGAAGTTTGGACTTGGAACATGCTCAAAATTTGTGTTCCGATTGTAATGGATAATTGAGATGAGCATGGTTTGGATATGAATCGTGAGTAGGATGAACTATTTTTGCTGTTATTGTATCTGGTGAGACGCTGAGACGTCGGACTACGCAAGAAAATAAGGGAGATGTTGAAATTGTTCCAGAACAGCCTACTTTTTGAACATGCATAACATAGAGCTTCCTATTAATCCCAAGAGATGTCAATGTCCAAAACTGTCTATAAGAAGTGATATGGATGGGATATGGACACGATACAATATGGACACGGGATACGAACACAATACAGATTATCAAAGTAATAATATTTCCAGAAGCAAGACTAACAAGATCAACTATGACACAGGATATGGACACGCAACGATATGGACGGTCTAAATTCTAAACGTATGTTCTAAATTACATTGTAAATTCCAAAGTGCCTAAATGTGCAGTCTAAATTTTAAATGTACGTTCCTAATTCTAAAATTCTTAATGAAAGGTCTAAATTCTAAATTTCAAAATTTACTCGGTATTGTGTACGGTTCTCAGTGCCTAAATGTTGGCTGTTGTTTGCTCTGTAAGTTCTAAATGCACAGTTAAAATTTTGCATTTTATAAATTCTAAATGGATGGTCTAAATCATAAATGTACGTTCTAAATAAAAGAAAAAAAAAAGAAGGGAAAGTTTAAAAAATTTCCTCTCCTTTGTCTGGTTTGAGAGGAAAAAGAAGAGAAAATGAGTAAATAGAGTGTTACGAATAGTGAAATTTTCTCCTTATTTTCCTCGCACTTTTCTTCTTCGGTATTTTCCTTTCTTTCCTCTCATTTTATACAAGTTTCAAACAGAGCCTAGCGCTTTGTTTGATACTCCTACCTAGGAAAAAGAAAAGAAAAGAAAAGAAAAAAGAAGGAAAGATTAAGAAAAGTTAAGAGAGAAATTTTTAGTTAGAATAATTTAATTTAGTTAATTTTTCCCTATTTTCCTTTTAACCCAAACGAAGGAAGAGGGAATTCATTTTCTTTTCCAAGGAACCAAACAAATTTTCAATTTGTACCGCTACATTAAGAGGGTGTTTGGCCCCCTCTTTTTTGATTTTTTGGTTTCTCTTTTTTGGTTTATGGATGTTTGGCAACCAAGGGGAGAAATAGTTTTTCCAAAAACAGTTTTTCCATTTTGAACAATCTGGGCCAGAAATCAAAAAGAGCTTTGGAGCTCTTTTTTGATTTCTACTTCTCATTTTCCCTTTCCAAAACACATTCTGCACATTTCTCCCAAACACTCCTCTCACATCCAAAACTCATTCTGACCAAAAGCCAAAAAACCAAAAAACCAAAAAGTCAAAAATCAAAAGCTAAAAAGTAGGCTCCCAAACACCCCCTAAATTTTCAATTTCAGTACAACGTAATTACCGAGGTCGAAGAATACTAGTTCGCTTGAGAGGGAGGGAGAGGGTGAGACTGCAGCTGGACTGGAATTCTGTGAGAGGGTTCCAGTGGAAAGCAGATGAAGAAATTGAGATGGGCAATGGACGGCAGTTTCTGGGACGTGGATGTATCGACGCCGGTAACCGTCGACGGCGTTGCACGGCCGGTGCCAGGGTTTGGTCTGCCTTTGGGCGTGTCGAGAGGGGCAACGCTGTCAAGACCTAAGCAGATGGCCTTCTTCCAACGGTTCATGCACACGCCGTTTGTCCCCTCCTACTCGGCCGCCGGCAACGGCTTCTCTCTCCAACGCGTTCTCTCTCTCCACATTGGTGAACACTGGTATACGATTCTACTCCATCATCTACTACTAGAACTGAAAATTGTACTATATTTAGGGTGGGTCTGGTGTTTAGAGTACATTTGTTTAGTCTTTCGTCAATTTTTTTGAAACGAGTCGTTTCTTTGGACGAGAGAAATTGAAAAAGTGATAAATGGATGAACAGAAAGACATTAAAAGACGGTGAAAGATGTCCTTGTCGAAAATTTTCTTTATTTGAGGATTTTTCGTCATAATTTTTTACCCTTTAGATTCCGTTTGTCTAGTTGAACGATGAATACAAAAAAGTTCCACGCGAATCAAATTATTGAAAAAATGACAAAAATGCATTGAGAAAAAACTGCAAAATTTGCTCAAACACGAGCACTCAGTCTCCAATATACTCACCATTTGTATTCCTGTGCGTATTTGGGAGTTTTTTTTTCTTTCCGTCGGACTAGAACACAGACAATAGCAGGATGGATGAAGGCTAGTTGCAACAAGTAAGCATGACACAAACATATAAATGGGCTGCCTAGAGTGCCTACTTACGGCTCACCGTAGATTCCACTATATTTTTGAATGAGAGATGCTTCTTTAGTGATTTTATATGTTTTTGGAACATTGATTCATGGGGGCAGAGAAAGCGACTCCGGAGTTGTGAATTGTCAGGACCTCCTTCGGATTACTGAACTTGAGGGAACATTCCATTCATTGCAAAATTATAGTTCATACTGATAAAGCGGTTTTTTGAGAAGTGGCCGTTTCATAACTCCATATCTTAAAAAAATATACAAAATTCTTGCACTGTTTTTTAAAATAGCTCCTGGAAGCTTAAGGATCTTTCGAAGGCTATTGCTGAGAAACCAATTAAAAGGAGATGTTACCATTTACATAGCATCTGTGGTCATATTGTTGCTTGTGTTACTTGTGCTTCTAGCCATCTGTGTCTTGCAATCGCGGCAATCCCATTACCAGTGATATTGACTGATATGTTTTTAGAAGCCTGCTTGTATAACAGGTTCGCTACTTTGCTTGGTCAGTTCAATTTGCAGAAGTTCATGTCCTCTTTCAAAGAGAATGGATCGACGCTGCCCTCAGAATCTTCATGGCTGAAAAGCATTGGAAGACAACTTCGCAACAAATCCTTTTATGCCCTAAATTTATGTTCAGAGGTCTTGATAACACCGGATGATACATTGCTTTTAAGCACAGAAGGGTATGGTGATGAGGAAAAAGCTCGACACAAGGCAGTTATTCGACACAAGGCAAGGATCCCTGAACACCTCAGTTATAATATTTATGGTGCTTTGGATGTTCAGCTGGTGATGAGGCTTGAATTTGATTTGCTTATGTATTCACTATTGATGTGGAATAAAGTTAGGGTTTTATGTGGAAATGTGGTAAAGAGCAAAAGAAAGTGTTTTTCTTTTTCTTTTTCCATCTTTAGTCAATTTTTTTTTTCTGGGATTTCTTACTGTTTTTCGTAGCCTAATCTAGTGGTCATTCTAATCTGTTACCTTCTCTGGCCAGTGCATTAGCATTTCCTGTTCTGAAGCTCGTTTGTTTGACTTCATATATTTTACATCAAAAAATATGTTCTGGAAAAAGATTTTACACAAAAACTATACTTGTGTTAGTTTTCGGTGTTTGGAAATTATTTTAAAAACAGAGTTTTCGTCTGTTCCTAAGTTACCTGGCCTTTGTTGTTTTTGCAAGCACTGAAAAAGTGTGAGCTCACTCATAAACAAGAAAGGGCATTTGCCTTTATGCGGAGGGAGAGGGCGAGAGAGGGAGGGAGGGAGGGAGGGGCGTTAATTGGATTAATATCAGCCAACGAATAGCAGAAGAAGAAGAAGTCAAAACAGAAGGTGGGACGACAATTCGAATGGTTTCAAAAATTGACTCAAGGAAATAGGAGATGCGCGTCAATTTTGGGCTTTCGAGTGAAAATATTCACTGGAAACAGATTTTACATCTGTTTGTGCGGCCAAAGAGTAAAAAAGAATGACAAAAATGTTATTGAGGAAATGTTTCACCTCCAAATGTAGCCCGAATGTTAAATGCTTGTGTTTCTCTGTCTATACTTGTTTTGTTGACGCTTTGTATTGAACTGCATCCTACTACTTGACAAGTATTGGATACTTTTGCCTCTGCAGTTTTTGAATCACAACCTAACAGTGGAGGCCGCATGGCCAGAACTTTTTGTTAACAACATTGGTACATACTGGGATGTACCCTTCTCAATGGCTGTTGATTTGGCTTCAGTTGATTCTGAATCTGGTGGAAGTTATCATTTTTGTGTCAATCATAATGCGGGGCAACCTGAGCAGCATGGAGGTCAAACCACCAGTGGAGCATCCGCAGCTCTTTTTCCTGGATTATCCTTAAAAAGTGCATTTTCCTTTAAGAAGAATGTTGACATTTGGAGGAGCAAAGCTTCGAAGTTGAAACTTGTGCAACCATTTGACATACTCTTGTCAAATCCTCATATCACAGCGTCGGGGATACTTGGTATGACACAAACTGTTCACTAAGTCACTGCCATTTGCTCAATGAGATGTACTTATATGTCTAGTTGATTGGTGCTGTAACTATGTGTTGTTCAATTGACCTTGTCCTCAGACAACTGAAAGAAAATGGCCTTTCTACCTAGATCCGGAAGGAGGTTTTGGAGGATTTGTTTTGCTAACTACCTGTGATTGTTAGAAACCAATAGGCATGCATGATTAGTACAAACAAAACATTCATTGGTTTGATAGTTGAACTCGTTGGATCCCTGTTCTGAGAAGACTAATTATGTTGACTACACATACGACTTGCTTCATAAACTACAAGTTTAATGGAGAACTGTAATTTGCTTATCAAATCCATGGCCGTGTCCATATCGATTGATTGAGAAGAAGTTGGATTATCTTCCTCCGTGTCCTTGTCCGTGCTACATAGTGTGCTGCCTATATACCTACAGCGGGTCAATTTACTCTTAAGAAGGAATAGAATGAGAACAGTTGACCTGTCTTCTATAGCGGCTTAGATAATCAGGGAATCCCTGGTTGCGGTAGTTTGGCACATAATTGTTTTATCTTTGAGGAACATTCAAGTCCATAATATACCTCAAATCCTGATATTTTTCCTTGTTGCCTGATGTTTTGACCCTTCATATGTTTGCTTCAATGTTTATCCTTACAGGTACCGTTGTAACAGCATTTATTGGAAATAACTTGGTCAAATCACAAGTAGAAGAAAAATCGCTCGCTTTTGAGGGCCTTAGTCTTCATGCTCCTGGAGTAAATTCTACCATTTTTTCTGATATATTTGGATCCATGTCACTTTCTGTGCAGCATGGAAACTTCCAAAGGTATTTCCTAGATCTTACTCGAGTTTATGCGCGCATGGATTTTCCTTCTGGCACAAGGTTCTTTTCAGAAGCCACTAAACTGGCTCAAGACATATATAATTCTCGTCAGCTGAGTACTGAAGCAGTTCGGGCAATTTGCCCCAAAGCCACCCTTTCACTTCAACAGCAGGTACTTACTTTTTCTGTCATAGTCTCCCGTGTTCATTTGACGTTGTCTATAATAATCAAAGTCAACCAGAATGTTAGCAGTGATAGGGAAAAGGTGGCAGTATCTGTTCCCTATCTCGTTCTAGTCAGTTTTTTAGTCAAAAGTTAAACGACTTCCAAAACTGCTTTTAAATGTCATTTTTTTTTTCTCCATAAAATGTAATGGCTATTTCAATAACAAATTAAGGCATAACTTTTAGCTTCAAAGGTGCTGAATTGACCGTTGTATCAAGGACAAGAGGGTTTCTCGAAACATGGTTGGCTTTGACAATAGGTTTTAAGGCTTATAGGGGGAGGTCATTAGCATCTATAACGTAAAATCGATTTTCGTCAGAATGAAGAAAGTGTATTGTAGAATTGTCCCTAATGCTTCGGTAATGAACTAAAACCCTTTGTTTGCCTGTCTGTATGCGTGAAGAAATTCATGTTCTAATTTTGGCTTATTTGTTTAGTTTGTATCTGAATCGTTACCTTCAGAATTTATTTGTTTGCTTCCTGTTTTTTTTTTTCCTTTCTCCAGATCACTTTTCTGTTTTTACTTCATACATAATGTACCTGCCCAGTGAGAGCCAACTTCTACAGTTGTGTCTAAATCTTCCTTGGCAAGACGCCGGAAATTATTCAAATGTTGCTTAACACTATTTTCAGTTTGAAATTTACTAAGTACTACCATTTCAGGGGGCAGTTATAATAGCTTACGCATTCTCAATGCAGATTGCTGGACCTTTCATTTTCCGAGTTGATTCGGGAGTGTCACTCGATCTGAAGAACAACGAATGGCACGTAAGCGCAGAAGATCCCGTGTTTGCCATTGAATACGCGTTGCAAGTTCTTGGGTCGGCAAAGGCTGTTGCTTGGTATTCACCAAAGCAGAAAGAATTTATGATAGAGTTTCGTTTTTTCGAGACATAAACCATGTTTCTTTTAATTGGGAGCATTTCAGTTTCTTTTCGTCTTTCTTTCTCCTCCTCCTTGCTTTGTTTCACCTGAAAAGCTTTGCGGAGGACTTTCACCTGCGTTAAATTGATGCAGTAACTGGGGTGGTGCAAGTTCTGGTACGTGCAATTCTGTCTGGGCACTCTGGGCTTGCCAATTCCTGTTTGCTGCGCTACAATACTGTATTTTTTTGATAATGTTAGTTAGCAATTTGTTGAATGGAAGAAGAGACGGCATCCAGGATGTGTTTAGAGACATGCCAAACTGGCTGTTTAAGTTTGCTAGAAACTGGGATGGCATTAGTGGTTATATGAAATTTTACCCCAAGAATTTGGTTGAGCAAGAGGGTAGATGGCGGTATCTTTTCACCCACGAATGATGATCCCAACATTTGGTAGTTTTCGCCATTCTGTTGTGCGACACGAGGGCTGAAATCTATGACAACTGCAACAAGATACCGAATGTTTGATTTCCTGCACATATATTTTGGAACAGTGAAAGAATGTGCGACTTGCAATATCTTTCACACGTTACGCCACCTTGTGTGCACCTTGGCCAATCCGTTATCCTTCCCACAACTGTTTCACACGTTTACCATTCTTTGCCAGGGTTCATGTACTTCATGTACATAGGTGAAGGGGTCTAGGCGCGGAAGGCTGTTGAAGCTAAAATAATCTTAATCCAACTCCCTATTCCATGGCAGACAAAAGAACAATGATACTATATTCTAATTCTAACTGAATAGAGTTCAGTCTTGTCTAATTCAATTCGTCCTAAGACAATTTCCAACCCTTGCTCAATTTCTTACTCAGATTGGTACGAGCATCTCCAACTCTTTTCTCAAATATCAAACCCTAGCAGCTAGAGGTGTCCAATGGGCTGGGCAGACACGAGCACGACACAACACGATACCGATATGGGCCGGCATGGCGCTGCATGAACATTACGGTGGGCCGGGTGGGCCATCCTCTATTGCTTACAACCACCAGAACTATGAAAATATAAGTCTCTCTCTCTCTCTCTCTCCAACCACCACACCACCGCAAATTACAATGGCGACCTTCATAGCCTTTCGAACTTGCTCCACTACCCTCGTCAAATGATGACGGATGATGAATTTCTTATGCCGACAAAGTAGCTTGAATATTTAGTATTGAGTTTGAGTCTCCCTTAATTTGGTAGTAATTTGATTAAGGGTCTGGGTAAGGACTTGCAGATGTGCTCTAAAGGACGCAAAAGCAATCCTTTGAGATATAAAATAGGAAGTACTTTTTTTTGCAAGAAAAAAAATGAAAGTCTTAATTTTTCCTCCGTTAATTTTCAATGTACTTAAGATGTTTTGACAAACAAAATCACAAAGATAATTAAAAAATTAGACTTTCTAAGGATATCCGAAATGCATTCCTTTAACAAAAGATGGCCATATATGATAATAATAAGGACTTTTATACTCTCCAATCACAAAAAAAAAAAAAAAAATAGACGGTGAAGTCTCATATTAAACGGGTCCTTTTCGGGCAAAATCGTTTCGTTTTATATCTTGTCAAGAGCATGAGTCACGGCAAAATGAAAAGTTATTTTTGATCAAGACATCGTTTGATACAAGGACGGAAGGAGGTGTGGTCACTTGACCGCACTCAATTTTTCGAAACTAATAGCATTGTTATAGGCTTGAAATTCCTATTAAAATTATAATATTGCCTCAGTATTTTGCATAAAGTAATAAAATTGCTCCAAGGAGGAATAGTAATATAGTTATAGGTCTGAAATTTATTTCCTAAATTTTGACCCTATCAAAATTGTAATATTGCCACAAAAATTTACATTGAGTTACAAGTTTACCCGAAGCATTTCATCCAATTTTTTTTTTGTACGTTGTACATTATGAAAAAAACTATGCCACAATAAATAGAGATCAACGGATAATTGAAAAATTACTACTTTAGGTACACAATGAAAATACATACCAAATGCGTCTATCGTGTATACTTTCAATATACGGGCTCTTGTAAACTAAATTCATCTTTTATGAATGAACACATAATATCATACTTTAAAATAAATATTCATATCATTCCATGGAAATTACATATCTCGTGTGTGGGCTTTAGGTAAATTTTACACCCTAATAATCAATATTTCAGGCTCCGCTCCTAGTTTGATATGGTTTACAAATAAGTTTATCTAGACAAACAAAATATCAACATTAAATCGAAACTTATTTTTCTCACTAAACACATACCCCGGAAAACATATCAAACAATATCTTACCACCATGATTTTTTACGCGGCTAATGTTATCGATACAACACGTAAAAACAAACTTTATTATTACGGCGTCACATTCGGAAGGTCCTAAAAATAGATGGGCTGGACTGTGCAATTCATTTCAAAGGGTCAAGAGAGAACCAAAGTCTATTGGATTGGACGATGGAGTATTAGGCCTAATTTCTCAAAAGATTTTATCAAAATCAAATGAAGGCTTGGTTTTTTTTTTTGATCCGAGCTGTGAGGCTTGTTTCGAATCTTTCGATGGTAGGACTTCCCCACAAATAAAAACCCAAAACCCAAGTTGCGAAATTTGAAAATTTCTCAACAGAGAAGAAGAGAATGAGCAAAGGGAGACTCATCTCCCGATCAATTACACAATCTCTCAACCTCATTGAATCCTTCTCCCCAAAAAACTCCCGTCAAAATTCCTTCTATATCTTCCATAGACTCCTCACCACTTCTTCGCCCAACAACCTCGAGGGTTTAATCAACCCTGATTTTAATTTACCTGGTTCGAATACCCGGGTCGAGCCCGATCTGGCTGATGAAGTTGCCCTTCTGCGTGATTCATTGACGAACAATAGTGCTGAATGTAGCTCTTCAGAATCTGGTAAGTACTCAGATGATGCAATATTGGTGTGGAATGTGATTAAGAACAATAATGATGGGTTTGGTAGTGAAACCCAGAAGCTACTTAGGCAGTTTAGGCAGAGATTGAATGAGTCTTTGGTAGTTGATGTTTTGAAGCTTGTACAGAACAATGCTGAACTGGGTGTCAAGTTTTTCTTGTGGGCCGGTCGACAGATTGGTTATAGCCACACGGTACCTGTTTATGATGCCTTGTTAGATGTTTTAGGCTGTAATAAGGATGATAATAGAGTGCCGGAATGTTTTCTTCGTCAGATTAGGGACGACGACAAGGAGGTGCTCCGGAAGTTGCTTAATTTGTTGATTAGGAAGTGTTGCCAAAATGGGTTGTGGAATTTAGCCTTGGAAGAGCTGGAGAGGCTTAAGCAATTTGGGTACAAGCCCTCCCGAGGTACTTTCAATTCTATAATTCATGTGTTTTTAAAAGCGGGTAGGTTGGATACAGCACATTTGGTTCATAGGGATATGTCAGATTCGGGTTTTCGAATGGACTCTCACACGTTGGGTTGCTTTGTGCATTCTCTTTGCAGAGCAGGTAAGTGGAGAGAAGCGCTAGATTTGGTTGAGAAGGAAGAGTTTGTTCCCGATACAGTAATTTATACACAAATGATATCTGGATTGTGTGAAGCTTCACTTTTTGAAGAAGCTATGGATTTTCTCACTAGGATGCGCTCTAGTTCTTGCATTCCTAATGTTGTAACATACAGGATTTTGCTTTGTAGTTGTTTAAATAAAAAAAAGCTGGGAAGGTGTAAGAGATTACTTAGTATGATGCTTACAGAAGGTTGTTATCCAAGTCCTAAGATATTTAATTCGCTAGTCCATGCATATTGCAAAGCGGGAGACTACTCTTACGCTTATAAGTTGCTCAAGAAAGTGGTTACCTGTGGTTATCAACCGGGTTATGTAGTTTACAATATATTGATAGGTGGTATTTGTGGCAATGAGGAGTTACCAGGCGAGGGGGTTTTAGAATTGGCTGAAAATGCTTATGCTGAAATGCTGGATGCAGGGGTAGTACTTAATAAAGTGAATGTCAGCAATTTTACAAGGTGCCTTTGTGGGGCTGGTAAATTTGAGAAAGCGTATAATGTTATTCATGAAATGATGAGTAAGGGATTTATACCCGACTGCAATACATACTCAAAAGTGATTGGTTTCCTGTGTAATGCCTCGAAAGTAGAACATGCTTTCCGATTGTTTGATGAAATGAAGAAAAATGGTATTGTCCCAGATGTGTATACGTATACAATTTTAATTGATAGTTTTTGTAAAGCTGGCATTATTCAACAGGCTCGCAGCTGGTTTGATGAAATGGTAAGGGATGGTTGTACCCCAAATGTGGTGACTTATACTGCTCTTATACATGCTTACCTTAAAGCAAGGAAAGTATCCGATGCAAATGAGCTCTTTGAAATGATGTTGTCAGAAGGTTGTGCTCCAAATGTTGTTACGTACACTGCTTTGATAGATGGCCACTGTAAAGCTGGACACATTGAAAAAGCTTGCCAAATATATGCCAAAATGAGGGGAAGTGGGGAAATATCCGATGTAGATATGTACTTTAGGATTGAGAGCAACGCTCAGGAGCCAAATGTTGTTACATATGGAGCTTTGGTAGATGGTTTGTGCAAAGCACACAAGGTTGAAGATGCTCACGACTTATTAGCTGCGATGTCAGTAGAAGGTTGTGAGCCAAATCACATTGTATATGATGCTCTTATTGATGGGTTTTGCAAGGAGGGCAAGCTAGATCAAGCACAAGTGGTATTTTCCAAGATGTCAGAACGTGGCTATAATCCAAATGTCTATACTTACAGCTCTTTGATCGACAGATTGTTTAAGGACAAACGGCTGGATCTTGCTTTGAAAGTCTTGTCTAAAATGCTGGAAAACTCTTGCTCTCCTAATGTGATCATATACACAGAGATGATTGATGGTCTTTGTAAATCTGGAAAGACTGACGAAGCCTACAAACTTATGCTCATGATGGAAGAAAAGGGAATTCATCCGAATGTTGTAACTTATACTGCCATGATTGATGGATTTGGGAAAACAGGTCAAGTTAAGAAGAGCCTTGATCTATTGAGACAGATGGGCATCAAAGGTTGTGCTCCAAATTATGTCACTTATAGGGTCTTAATAAACCATTGCTGTGCTGCTGGCCTTTTGGATGAGGCTCACCAACTTCTAGAGGAGATGAAACAAACATATTGGCCTAGGAATATGGTGAGCTACCGTAAGGTCATTCAAGGATTCAACAGGGACTTCATCGTCAATCTTGGTCTTCTAAATGAGATAATTGAGAATGATTCTGTGCCAGTCACTCCTGTGTATAGAATTCTTATTGAAAGCTTTTGCAAGGCGGGAAGACTGGAGGTTGCACTTGAGCTGCATAGAGAAATTTCGTCAGCTTCATTATTTCTGTCTGCTGACAGGAATATTTATTCTTCTTTGATTGAAAGCCTTTCTCTTTCTTGCAATGTTGCTAAGGCCTTCGAGTTATTTGGGGACATGATAAGGAGGGGTGGAGTACCTGATTTAAGCGTCTTCTTTTACCTGATTAAGGGGTTGGTTATAGTAAACAGGTGGGATGAAGCACTTCAACTTTCAGACAGTGTATGCAATATGGTGCGTTGACTTTTACCCTTACCTGTTACTCACTTTAGAGAATGTATGCACACCTTAACAAATGAGATGGTTGTTCAAATCATAAGGCATCATTAATATTGTGAGAATGTATGCACACCTTAATCACTGCAGTGGTCTTCTGTTCCATCCAATGTTTTGAAATTAGCCGCGTGCTCCAATTGTACTTGTATGTTATGTTATAGTTCACAAATGCTATATTAGACCTGTCACTGGCGGAGTTAGGACAATATGCATGTCAAGAAGCTATAATCTTCAAATTCTAGCTCATTAACATCTATAAAGCCTATGTAGTAATTGCCTGAATTCACGTGCTTATGCCGACATTAGCTGCTTTCCCTCTTTATAGTTTTGTTCTGATGGATGTCTGTGTCTCTTAGTGGTAAATATATCTCTCCCCTTTTTTTTGGCAAGGTTATTTTGAAAAGGTTTATCCATGTGAATTTGGTGTCTTTGGTATCCCGATTTACACGAATGCCTTAAATGCTTCCTTAAGAAAGGCCTAGGTTTTAATCGAGTTCTACAAACTAAAACTTGAGTTAAGCCTTGCCCCTTGTCATTCTAAAAGTTTTGCAGAAGGCCCATAAGAAATTGGCTAAGTAAGCATGTTAAGTTTTAACTCTATTGTGTTTTCCTGTTTAGAGATTAACTGCAGAAGGTAATATGTGGAGGCACACTTCATTATCATCTTTCTGCCATTTAGTTATTGCCAGCTCCTGCTTATGGGAAAAAGGTTGCCCTCATCTGGTTAACTTGATGATTGGTAGAAGTTATAGAAGAGTTGAATCTAAAACTTTAAAAGAAGTTCTGATCTAGTGCCGTTCGATCACAACGTAAGGCCATTAATGAGGATGGTCTGTCCAGCAATGTGGAATGATGGACAGTTGCTTCTTTCTGCAGTACAGAAGGATCAACATGATGTAGGATGAAGTGCAAATGAAGGACTGATATTATGAGTTGGAATTATAATGAGGGATGAGCTGATGAGGCTAATGGAATGGAGGGCCGATAGCATGAACGGAAAATGTCACTAAGCATGAAGTGAGACTGAGAAATAGGCTTTTCTATAGCTGATCTTAAATAGCTGGGACACAATTGTTTTGTGGTTATGATCGACAACGATTTAGAAGGGATTGAGCTGAAAAGTGTAGCCTATGAAGCACCAATAGGCCAAACTAGTCGCGAGTTGCCTCATCTGTGTCTGCACCGGAGTGCGCCACGTGGTGTGTCCAGTTAATTTTTGTCATGTTCAAGCAGGGACACATGGGGGAACATTGGGGAATGGGGACACACTTAGAGACACACTTCTTGAGTTAGGTAGGGATGGGGACATGGCAAGGGTCAATATGTAACTTCAAAAACTTTATCCTGGGGTTGAAGTATGATATTTGAAAATAAAATAAAGAAAATGCAAATAAAAGAACTTTACACTCTTTATCCAGGGGTTGAATTATGATATTTAAAAGTAGAATATAGAAAATGCAAACAAAAGAACTGCTAATAAACCTCTGGTTTCAATTATAATATCTTAATAGCAACAGGTAAAAATGGAAAACTGTAGTACTGTTCCTCGATAGTATAGTCATATGCTAATATATTACTTCTATTGTTTGGATGTGTCCTGTGCCGTGTCTGTGTTCTCTGTTAATTTTTTTTTTCTCTTCAAATTTGGTGTGTTTCCACATCGGTGTCCGTGCTTCTTAGGGTGTAGCAGTATGGAGCCATGGTGCACTAGTATAATACCAGGCAAACAAGATTTGGACATCTCCGCCCAGAAAACTGTTCTAATGATACTGGATATTGTTTTAAGCAGTGATGTAGTCCTTCACTGAAGTTCTACAACCAATGTCTTGCAACCTTGACTTCTGAAGATATATAGTCGATTCTAACAGTAGACGGGTAGAGTGATGCTGGTTTCCAGCTACAGCTAGAATCACTTGACACTAGGTAATTTGCTAAATGACGTGGTAGGTCTTAATGTTAATGTTACCTACTTGAAGTATATGTTCAGAAAAGAAAATCCTGTTGCGAAAGATGAAGGAAAGAACTAAAAAAGTAGAGTCACTAGAGGTATGAGTTTTCAGAGTTCCCACCCTAGACTTCAGTTCAAGTTCATGCAATTCAATGTTTACCTCGAGAACAAAGGATATAGAATTGGAATCCAGTACAAGAGGTTTATCTTTTTCTGAGCTTGAGCTACTTGTAGAATATGAACCTCGCTTTTCGTATTAGATCTGCCTACGAAGAAAAATTGACATGGTTCACTAATAGGTCAAGGCCCAAGGTCAAGTCACAGATAGTATTGCTACTGGTGCTGTTCGTTTAAGCCCTAGGAGTTTAACAAAATAGATGATTGTAATCAACTTAGACTTTCCTAGAACTTCACCTATCAAGGCTGAAGCTAAAATGGCTTAACATTCATGTTTCCTGTCAGCTATGCCAGTAATGTCTTTGAAGACTTTGATGGTTGATTGAAGTGGTCTTCTGAAAGCTTTATATCAGGAGTGATGCAGTCTTAATTTAGGACATGTCCAGAGAGATCTTTATATAGTAGATATATATATCACGTAGGCTCATGTACTGGCTTTGGAGGTTATGATTAACCGATGTGGGACAAGCTCTAACACTTCTATTCCCGTACAAGTCAAACTGATAGTTCCACGGTCTACCTAATTTTTTTGGGGATATGAAGTGGAAAGGAAAGTGATTTCCAGATGCAGCATTACTTTGAATGTTCTATTGGATGAAAAGCTTGGCAAGTCTCTCGAAAAATAGAATTTCCAGAATCTCCTTATAGTTGAGGCAAGCAGGATTTAGAACACAGCTTGCCGGAGGCATGGGTTTGCCATTTATTCCAAAACAAAGTGGGTCTAAAATAGATTTTCTCATTTAGATCATAAGAATGCTTTTCGTTGAAACTCTCTCTCTCTCTCTCTCTCTCTCTCTCTCTCTCATTTGAAGCTTAGAAGCTATCATTTGAACTGGCGGTTGTGCTTGAAAAATTATTTGTGTAAACTGTTTTATCCTGCCTGATTCACTATCCAGGATGACTTATTTCCTTTCCATTCTGTATTTAAGAAGTTTCTACCGGTTGAAACTTACAAATTTCTGCTTCAGCAGGATATCAATTGGTTCCAAACTCAAGATACATTGGAGGGTAGCTAGATCATACATTCAGATTCCTGGCGTGTTTTTATGCTTGACAGCCCCCTGTGTGCTGCCGTGCTGGGCAGGATGAATGTATTTACATTTTCTGGCATGCCTGTCAGAAACTGGGCTGGTGATGCAAATGACTTTCATGAAATTGATTTTTTCTTTCTCCTTGGCCTCCTGTTCATGTTCATAAAAACAGACGGAAGAAGGCTTCATCTTGTGAGGTCGAATGTAATATATGTGCTTTGTGTTCAATGTATGTGATCGCGTCTGTTCTTTCTAAATTTGTTTCTGTGTTAATTTTCATCTAGCATGAAACTTACATGGATATTGGGATGATGCAGGGTGGTGATTTTATTTGGTCTCACCCTCTAACAACTAATATGGATTGATCTGTAAGTTGATAACAAGGTCAGTTTTCTTGTTTACTCAATAAAGTGCTTTTAATTTTCAGAAAATTGGTGTAAAGGCCAAGTTTGGGACTTTAAATAGTATTTAGTCCAGCTTAATTTATTTTAATGCCTTCAATACATTGATAGAAAAAATTTTAGGGCTCAAGGACAAAACTAGACAAAAATACCCTTAATGAACCCACTACTCGCGCGCACACGTGGCGGAATCTTGTGCCTACAAAACGAAAAGCTGGTGTTGCTTATTACCCAATCCTTGACTAGCCACTGAGTGAAAGCGAAAGCGACATGTGAGTATATTGACAGCGACAGGTGAGTGTTTCCTTTGCTGTGGAGTGTGGACTTACCCACGAAAGCGACGGGTTCAGACACTCTCCTCTCTCTCTGTTATACTGTTCCGACTGACTTTAATTGGTGGGACAAAATTAATTTCATAGGGTGCCCTAGGGTTTAGGCACTTAAGGTGCACTTTTCCAATTATAGGGTTTTAGTTTTTTAGGCACTTTCATAGGGTACCCTAGTATTTTAGGCACTTTCATAGGGTACCCTAGGGTTTAGTTTTAGGGTGCACTTTCCAATTATAGGGTTTTAGTAGTTTAGGCACTTTCTTAGGGTACCTTACGGTTTTAGGCACTTTCATAGGGTACCCTACGGTTTTAGGCACTTTCATAGGGTACCCTAGGGTTTAGGTTTAGGCACTTTCATTAGGTTTGGGGGTTTAGGCACTTTCATTGGCTAGTGGGGGCATTTTTGGAATGTGTAAGTGATTTGTCCTTTTGGCATTAAGAAAAAAGTTGATGTCCTTATTGAAGTAAAGACTCATTTACTATGTCCTTCCCAAAAACGGACCCTTTAATTTTACTTTGAGACTTGCGTTCGTTGCACCAGCAACGTGTGTGCGATTTCAAAAATAAATTTCCTCAAGTTTTAAATGAAGCCAACAGAAGGGAAATAAAAGCTAAAAAAACCTCACTCTCGTTCATTACCACTTACACTTGGCAACAATAAAAACTCCAAATCCTTTCTCCAAAGTGTAATTTGTTATCATTCAATTTACATCCATCAGGTTGCACATCTCCTTTGTTAACATCAACATGCATGTAGATCATTTGCATATTTGGGTGGTACTAATTTCAGGATTCTAATTGTTGCTTACTTGCTTCCATCGAATCCATCCCCTCCGCATGTTTATTTGTTTTTGGGTAAATGCCTCTATACTCTTTGATGACCTTATTTTAAGAAAGACAGAACTACATTAGGATCAACGTTGATACATCTGTTTCTTCACTGATGCAGCATCTTCACTTACCACAAGTTGTCTCTGTCGGCAGCAGAAGGCGCAAGAGAATTGGAACTAGCACTTGTTTATCTATTCCTAGACAGTTCAACACCTATCTACTATTAGAAACATTAGCTGTAAACAACTTGTTGGCAAAGAGGTGATCTAAACTTATTTGCGGAGGAGTGTGAAGAGGGTCATGAAGAGGTAGAGTTTCTTGAAAATTTATTTCACCATTTCATATGAATGACTTGAATTTTGAATGATGGTTTGTTCTATTTCTTTGTCAACGAATAACGATCAGTTGAATGCATCTCCATTTGACCTGAAAAAAGGGTGTGCTGTTTTTCATACAATTCATGGTTGTCATGTTAAATGGAGTTTATTACTGTAGGTTTAGAGGAATACTCAAACACAATGAAACTATCAATGTTAAAGGCAATTACTACTTATCAATGTACACTAGATATGAGTCCACAGAACAACCTTTTTGATAATTATTAGTCATAGTTAAAGAGATACTACTGGTTTATTTCATTCACGTTAATACCGGTATGAAAATTTCTATTAGATTGTCCTTGGCCCCCTTCTCGTGATTGTGAATGTATCTTTGTGTATCTTCTATTTAAGGCATAGATTAGGCATATCTTGATACTCTATTTATGGCATAGATTAAGCGCAATAATCTCTCTTTGTAATCTTCTATTTTAGGCATAGATTGTTAGGGTTTTCTATTTATGTACTAGTTATCATTGTAATAATTGTTATTGAGTAATACCATTCAGTTTCTTCTCTGAAAAGTCACATGGTATCAGAGCTATAAGATCTAGGCCTGTGGGATATTCATTCTCCGGCGGGCGGCCTAAGCCTCGCCCCCATCTGCCGGGCACTCATGAAATTTTTCCATGATATTTCGGACTCTGTTTCTCTGATTTTGCATCGCTGTAGTTCTGTTTCTCTGGTTTTGCATCTAAAATGTGCATCAGAAATCTGTACGACACACTCTCTTTCTTCTTGAACATCATCCGAATTTGCATCTTTTGCATCTGCATTTGAATCTGTATCTTCTGAATTTGCATATGTTCTTCCTCTGTTTTGCACCTATTTGCATATGTGTTGGCTTGTCAACTTCCTGCCTCAACATCTCTACTGTCATTATCATCTTTGTTACATGGTCTTGGGTAGAACTCGACCCCAAAAGCTAGTTTATGAAGTGAGGGTTCCCTCACGCTTATATATTTCATATTACTTTGGTACCCAGGCGATGTGAGACTTCGGTTCACACCCTCTCTCACGCGCAACGTACTCACTCGGCAGCACCTGCGGCCTGCAGGGGAGAGACATGCACCCTACCCAGCTCTGATATCGTGTTACACGGTCTTCGGTAGAACTTAACCCCAAAAGCTAGCTCATGAAGTGGGGGTGCCCTCACTCTTACATATTTCATATTACTTTGGTACCGAGGCAATATGGGACTTCGCTTCACAATCTCACCCTAAACGCAGTCCATCAGAACCCTAGCATCTCCGGCGACCC
Source organism: Vaccinium darrowii (assembly GCA_020921065.1). Classification (NCBI taxonomy): domain Eukaryota; kingdom Viridiplantae; phylum Streptophyta; class Magnoliopsida; order Ericales; family Ericaceae; genus Vaccinium; species Vaccinium darrowii. The sequence continues at coordinate 11,561,468 of CM037153.1, forward strand.
TATTACAAGCTTCGGCGACTTTGTTACATCTTCCGCAACCTCTCTTAGAAAAGATCCAGTCTATTTGTGCAAACTCTCCTTGGCAAACTCTCGATGCTCTTTGCTCTCGAGGGGTGTGTGAATGTATCTTTGTGTATCTTCTATTTAAGGCATAGATTAGACGTATCTTGATAATCTATTTATGGCATAGCTTAAGCGCAATAATATCTTTTTGTAATCTTCTATTTTAGGTATAGATTGTCAGGGTTTTCTATTTAAGTAATGGTTAGCATTGTAACAATTATTATCAGTAAGACCATTCAGTTTCTTCTCTAAAAAGTTACAGTGATTTGATAACCTTATCCAGGCATTTCCCATTAATTATGCGTGTAACATTGTTCACAATGGAATAATCGGAGAGTGTTATCAAAGACAAACAAGGTTGTATAGTTATTGAAGAAAGGGCATCTGCGCATAATGAAGCATTATAAATGTTTGACTACATATTTTGTTGTTCTACATAGAAAGTTCCACTTGGAGGTATTGTATACACATAACACTTTGCATTAGGTCAAAAGGAATTGTCCGAAGAATCCATTGGTTCCCGTTAATCAAATTCTCCAAAACAAAACGGCATCTGCTTTTTTGTGATCTGCAAAATGGTTAGAAGCAAAACGGCATCCCATTACCATGCACAATTACAAACAAAAACTTCCCGGAATTCATTCATGCCCAGAAAATTACATGATCAGCAAACACCATACAATACATGACCATTTCGGAATTCATTCGTCGCCCAAAAATTGCATCATCAGCAAACACCATACATACACGACCAGTTCAAGGAAATTTCTCTTAATCTCACAACAGGTAATGAACCCATTGCTAATTGCTTTATTTGGCTGCATACTTCGATCCTGTTTTCAATGTTTTCTGTTGTACCCTTCAAATTCAAGTGCTATACAGTATCCTCAGTTGCAATTTCTTCAGTAGAACTATACTGCACACTTCCTGTTCGATGTAATGCGTCTTTCAAATAGGAGGTCTCTAGATGTTAACACAATGCGGGGCTGGAAAAAGAACACTGGGCCAGTGTATTCTAATAAAAAACGCACACTTCTTGATCTAAGTACTTTGATCTGCAGAACAAACGGCATTATGTATATCAAAACAGCTCTATAGATAGCAACTATCAAACTTCTATTTTAGTTGGTTGCTAATGTAGCACTAACCTTCATGCTATTTGTGTTGAATTGGGTTCGCTATGTAGATAACTCCAACTCTCTTTCCTAGTATTTTTGGGCTATTCTGGAGCATATCCACTGCCTGTTTTCTGTGTTGAAGGGATTTTACAACAATTTGTCAAACTTTTGGTGATTCTATTTGATGGGTAGATGCATTTGTAAGATCAGTGTCGAGTAGAACATACGTGTAACAAAATTTACCTGGTTATGGCTTCCAAAAAGATTGACTGGTCTTTAAGAACACGTCTGGTAGTAGAAAAATCTTCCAGTTCAGAGACAAAAGTAGGAGTATGGTGCCAGAACACAATATTTAATGAACAACGAAGAAAATATAAACCATAGATAATGGGTTAACAAAAAAATTGGGGCCATGAGCCCCTTCTATCACAACACAAGGTAGGGAAAAAAAATTACCTACATGTATAATTTTCTTGACGTAGTAGTATTGTCAGAAGAAAGGAGAAATGTACAATGCATTTAAGACTAAGTCCAGTTTTCTTGACTTGACATGCTTTTAGAACTAAGATTCAGTTTGTAGGCTCATACTTTTGTGTGTACCTTTTGCCAGGAATGGCTTGTAGGCTGTAGCTTGGATCTTTCGTTCTGAATATCTGATTCTTGCATTTGATATTCGAACGATTCCATGACACGAGATGCTCATGCTTATGCCTTTCCCTCTGGTATAGGTCCATGCATCATATTTCGAAGGCTTTGCAACACTAGCAAGCATATAAGCCACGTTTAGATAAATGGAAGATACCATTTGATCGTGAGTACCTTTTCTGTTGTTTAGCTATTATGTTTCAAATTCTTTCGATTGCTGTCATTGAAATAAATGGAAGATATCATTTGATCGTGAGTACCTTTTCTATTGTTTAGATATTATGTTTCAAATTCTTGATAAATACACGATGAAAGAAGTAAGAAAACAAAAGAAAATACCTGCTATAGAACATGCCATATTCAAGAATGAACGCTTGGTTTCAATCTTGGGGGATGTTATATTTGGAAGGGAACAACAATAATGGCAAACATGGTGCAATTCTAGATGACCAAAAACTGTAGTGGCTTGACATGATTTTCATGAGATCATATCGCATTAAAAGAGTAGTGAATTTATGGCCAGAGCACCCTCCCTGGTACCGGGAATGACAAACTACACTGTATGTTTATGGATTGCAGTGGCTTGTTTTCTGGCCAAGACCATGTCCAAGCATCGAGGCTTGGCCCTGGAATGTGTTGGAATTTGAGGTTCGAGATTTTTTTAGTATAAAACTATGATGATGTTCGTGCTCACGGTATATCACCAACCAAGCCTATGCATCGTATCCCTCCATTTAGAGATTTCAAGCTAATCTGAGGGCTAATTGATTTGTGCCTAAAACAAGTTAGTTGACTTAAATAAAGTCATTGTCCTGTCCATATATGAAATGCCGTTTTTTCACAAGTGGAGAAAAATATTGGGTACCACAACTCCACAAGTAATATTTTCAACCAAGTGCGTAATGAATACATGTCTATATTTCCCAAATCCCTTGTCCATAAGTAGTTACAACCTAGCAATATTCTTGTTTAAACTTGATGAAGTTGTGTGTTTCTCTACTAATGCATCCACTATCCATAAGTTCACCACAAATACAGCTCTAGGAGAGCCCTTTAAAAGAAGTGTCAATGGCACATCAATATTGCCTTTTCCCGCTGATTCAGGGTATCTCTCTCGTTATTGGAACACACTGGTGAAAACTAGGGGTGAGCATGGACCGGATTGTTCAGTTTTATAGGAAACCAAGGACCAAACCAATACCTACAGTTTGAGAATATGGAGAACCAAACCAATCCACAAAATTCATAAAACCAAACCAATCCAAACCACTAAAATACGGATCAGTTTTGGTTTCGAACTACGGTTCTCTTGCAATTGAGATATCTGTCTTCATAAACTATTTAAATTAATTAAAATTATAGGGAAAAAATAAACCAAAACTTATAGTGTTAGAATCAATTCTATTAGTAGTATGTGTATAATATAGCACTGAGAGAACTATTTAGATACAAGACAGTGGCTAGCAAAGATTTGGGCTTATTCTTGGCTGAGGAAGAGAGAGATGAATGCAATTTGGGTTAGCTTTATATTAAATAGAAATGTATTTTCCTATATCAAATGAAAAGAAAGTTGTCTTGACAGAGGAGGAATAGAAGAGTGGAATAGAGTATTAATAGATTAGAAAATTAATCAACTATGGCTTAGCCTATCTTTATTTGGTGTATCGGAATTATTTATATATACATATAGACAAATAAGTATAAACACATACACACGGTTCATCGGGTTAGAACCAAGACCATTAATATAAATCCATAAACCAATCCATTGAACACGGTTTATAATTTGCTTAAACCTGAACCAAACCACATTACCAAAAAACCAAACCAAACTATTCGGTTTGGATTGGTTTGGACTGGATTGCGGTTTGACAGGTTTTTTTGCTCAATCCTAGTGAAAACAATATTACTCCAAGTTTAGTTCTCCTCAGCCATGGCATTCCACATTGAGGCAAAGTTTTGATGTTCAGCTAGCTAATTAGTGTTTTGAACCTATACTTTGTCCCCATAAACCTTTACAAATAGCTAGGTAGCTTTGGAGTTGTCCTCCATGTTTCTAATCTAATTATGTGCCCTTTATTTCCATTAGCATAAAATGGCTCTATGCTGATCAAAATAAGTTATAAAACAGTAAACCTGCTCATTAGGATTTTCACATAAAGTACATCAGGATGTCTTGATTGATATGTAACTTCAATCATCTTGACTTTTAACTGCATACCATGGTTAGATTTTTGGTGAACTTGCATTTCTTTTTGTAGTCTTGAATTGCATTGAAGGGAATATATGGATCATCTTGTTGAAGTTCCAACTCGTAACTGTTCAGATTTTTGGAAAGGGATAACTTGCAATGATTATGCATGATCCAGGTAGGTGAGACAGCGTTTGAATCTTCCGACATATCTCTAATGGTGGGGGTTATCTGTTTTCTCTTTATTTTCATTATGTTTAGCTGTTTTTTCTGTGCTTGTTTTCCTGTGTGGGATTTTCTCCCCTTTGTGGGGCTGTCTCACCCCTTTGTGGGTGTTAGTCATTGATTTCATATATATTTTCGGCTTATGGTTTGAGCTAAGTTTCCCTTAGAGATCCTCTACTACTAAATCTTGGACGGACCCTATGCTGACACCTCGTGTTGGTCTGCTTTTGCAGTATGCATTGTAGAGCCTCTCAGCATATTAGTGTTTGTGTCTTAGTTGTGGTAGTTTTGGTTCATTCCTGAATCTTGTGATGAAATCTTTGCCTTCGGGTATTTGAATAAAATGAATTGACTGTTGAGCAAAAAAAAAAAAAAAGTTAAGAGGTGGCAAACACACAGGTTTGTGCGGGTTTTGGCGGGTTGAAATAGGTCATGGGTTGAATATCGGCTGGTTAGATATGGGTCAGTAGTAGACGGGTCGAATATGGATCAAGTCACAATACCCACTTCAAATTGAACCACTACCAACAAAATCAACCCAATGAATTCATATTTTTAGAAAAACAAATTGGATTGGTTTACACAAGTTCCAAACACACCCCTTCAAGGAAGTTCTTTATCTTTTGTCAATCAAAAAAAAAAAAGAAAAGTAGTGTCACTGACCCTTGAAAACAAGCTCTTCTTGCTCACTTTTGTGGCAACCCTCCCTCCCTCTAAGATCAAAGATAGTTGGGTGAGTCTCAAGGGCAAAGCACCATAAGGTGTGGTTTAGCCTTGTGACAGCGTGATAGAGCTGATTCCATATACCAACACTCAATTAAATATATGTACATTCTTTTTCTTCCTTCTCACAAGTTCCGAACAATGTTTTGAAATCGGAATACTTATCGTGTATTGTTTTTCTCAATTTACGAATCGTATGGGGATATGTATTGTGAAAATTTTCTGTTTTTTTCAATGCGAAGAAAAAAGAAGAAGAAATACTCTTTGTTCAAAAAAACAAACCTGTGATTTTGTCATTCGCAAGCCCTATTCCTTTGGTTTGACATACTTATCCAGAAACTGTAAATCGAGTTCGTAGAGGCATTTTCGATATTATATGGAGAACGTATTGGTAAGACAATAGAAGCAAAACAATATGCTTATTGGAGATGGGATGGGCAAGACCATAATATTGGGCAATGGGAGCAATGCCACAGGTTTCAATACCTATGAGACGGCAATAGTAGCTCAGTTGAAAGTTGAATATTAGTCTAACCAATAGCTGGTTTTGTTTACGATAACAATCTGAAGACCCACTTTACTATACTTACAACTTATATAAATTTTGCAGTATAAAAGAGTTTGCGTATCTTGAGAAAAAAATTACACCCAATAGGTTACGCAGATAGATTTTGTAGGAAAACAAATTATGTACAATATATATGCTATGTCTAGTGGGTAATATGCAAACCTATGTGCAAGACATGATACATTATGATATACATGTTGGAACTAAGGGCTGTACAAACCTTCTGAGGGCTCAAGACAAAATCCAAAGATAAATCGCGCCTTCTTGTTGGACTGCTGTCCTTATCAAACGAGTAAAATAAGAAGATTAAAAACACAAAGATATCTTTCTCAATTTATATTCCATAATTCAAATTTAAAATGCACAATTGATATGTCCTTTAATAGATTCACGTGTCTCGTCATTACATACTATTTATGTTTCTCCATTTACAAGGATAGAAGGTCAAGGATTTGTTGCGCAGAATATTACTTTCGAAAATACGGCTGGTCCATATGGGAATCAAGCTGTAGCAGTAAGAGTTGAAGCAGACCTTTCAGCTTTCTACAAATGCCACTTCAAAAGATACCCGGATACACCTTAAAAAGAAGACAATTCTTTAGAGAATGTGAAATTTACGGCACCGTAGATTTCATTTTTGGCAACTCGGTAGTCGTATTTCAAAATTGTATGGTTTACGTACTCAAACCTCGCAAGTCCAAAAAATAACACAATAACGGCCCAAAAAAGAGAGACCCAAGGTGGAAGTACATGTGTCATAATCCAAAGTTGTACAATAACAACTGCACCCGACCTAGGTGAACAACTCTTAAACTTCACAACATATTTATGCAGACTATAGGGGATTTTCTTGAGGAAGGTCATAATGAACACCTTTCTTGATTTTTTAATTGATCCTATAGGCTGGTTGGAATGGGAAGGTCAAAGTCGAGATAGTGTACCATGTAAAAATCACAGATGAGCCCTTTTAAAATGATGCGTAGGGACAGGGTTCGCTTATTTTATTCATAACTTCAAAATTAGAGGCCATGGGCCCATGGTACTCTACGTTTGGCCCATGGTACTCTACGTTTGGTATTGGACCATGGCCCAATATTTTTATACTCCAAATAGAATACTCTATCTCGACTCCGACCTTCCCATTCTAGCCAGCTCATAGGGTCAAGTCATCAAGGAAGGTATTCATTTAGGAAGCACGGGTACTGGTATGGGGTACGGGTACAGTACTGGTACGGGTGTGAGATACGGCAACAACCCAAAAAAGTGGGGTATGGGTACGGCGATTTTGTTTATGTATATATTTTTACAATTTTGGCATGCTTCATTAGAGACAAGTATAACATATTTTGTAGATAGAAGCAAGATAATAAAAGCTAATAGCATTGAATTTGAACCCATGCTGCTTTATGGACTCATTTTCCTACGAAATAAAGTGCAATTGCCTAATTTTTGTGCATGCAATTATCATAGGTTTCAAGGTGAAGAGCAAAAGATATTTCAAGGCCCATCTAAAAAATAAAACAATGAATAGATTTTGACATAACAACGAGAGAGAAGGGGTAGCAAAAATAATGAGAGAGAGGAGTCACAGTCGTTGGGAAGATTAACAAAAAAAGATTAGTCAACCTTGCTCTTGTTTTTCCAAAACCAAGCTCTATATCTGAGTCGCGGTCTCAAGTTTATGAATTTATCGCATTGAATTCTTGCATATTAAGACCAGCTCTTTGAATTTTTTTCCCTTATAGAATCCCTAAAGTTTTGAAAACTTTATGAATATGCCCAAAAGTACCCAAAGAAGTACCCATAAACTCAAAAGTACCCGGTAATTTTTTGGAGTTCCTGGTACGTATTTTGAAGTACCCATGGAGTACCGGCACGGGTACTTTGGGGTTTTAGAAGTACCCGTGCTTCATAGGAATTCATTATGACCATTCTCGAGAAAATCCCCAATGGTCTGCCTAAAAATGTTGTGAAGTTTGAGAGTTGCTCATGTACGGGTACTTTGGGGTTTTAGAAGTACCCGTGCATCATAGGTATTCATTATGACCATTCTCGAGAAAATCCCCAATGGTTTGCCTAAAAATTTTGCACTTATGATACTAGTACTTCCCCCTTGGGTCTCTCTTTTTTGGGTTGTTATTGTGCTTCATAGGTGAAGTCCGATTGCCGAGTTGTCGAAAATGGAAGCTATGGTGCCATAAATTTAACATTTTCTAAAGAATTGTCCCCTTTTTTTTTTTAAGGTGTATGGTGTGTGTTGGTATCCTTTGAAGCGGCATTTGTAGAAAGCTGAAAGGTCCGCTTCAACTCTTATTGCTACAACTTGATTCCCATACGGACCAACCGTGTTTTCGAAAGTAAGGTTCTGCACGACAAATTCTTGACCCTCTATCCCCATAAATGAAGAAACATAAATAGTATTAGTGTAACGACGAGACAGGTGAATCTATTACAGGACATATCAATATTGCATTTTAAATTTGAATTCTGGAATATAAATTGAGAAAGATATCTCTGTATTTTTTGTCTTCTTATTTTACTCGTTTGATCAGGAGGGTAGCTCAATAGCTGGGCGATTATCTATGGATTTTGCCTTGAGCCCTCATAAGGTTTGTAACGCCCCTAGTTCCAACATGTATATCGTAATGTCCCATGTCTTGCACCAAGGTTTGCATAATTACCCACTTGATATAACATATGTAATGTACATAAGCTGTTTTCCTACAAAATCTAATTGTGTGACCTTTTAGATGTAATTTTTTTGCTCAATATAGGCTAACTCTTTTTACTGCAAAATTTATTTAAGCTCAATTTTAGTAAAATTGGTTCTTCAGATTATTGTCAAAAACAAAACCAGCTATTGGATAGACTAATAATCAACTTTCAACTAACCTATTGTTGCCGTGTCGTAGGTATTGAAAGCTGCGGCATTACTCCTGTTGCTTGATATTACGGTTGTGCCCATCCCACCTCCAATAACACACAATGTTTGCTTCTCTTGTCTTACCAATACATCTCTCCATATAATAACCTGCTCTGATCCATCTGTTGAAACGGTACCATTTGTTCCAATACTCTGTTCTCGATAACCCAAGCAAATTGTTATCAATATGATGAGTGCTGCCAACATCCTCGCTTTAATACACCTGTTGAATTTAGATTGTTATAAGAGATGCTATTTTCGAAAATCCTGTAAACTTGGTTTAGTGATCTACTATTGGTAACCTTATTGGCCAAAATTATATTCTTACATGAGGAGAATAAAATCTTAGGCCTGGGTTATTCCAAGGATTCTAGGAGTACTTTCATTTTTTGCCTGACTAGAAATAAGCTATTTAGGTTTTGTTTGATCTTGTGGTATTTTGAATTAGATAATCTTATTCTTTGCTTTATATTTTGCATCGAAATTATTGTAATGAGAATTATGTTTCGGATAAATCAGTAGTATTTTCATAAGAGGTCATAGAACATTTACCTGAAATATGGCAGAATTACTGAAGCACGTCCTTTACACATCGCTAACTGTACTAGAGCCATTAAAAGGATTTAGTGGTCCTCTCCAGATGCAGGACTGATTAAATTCCACACGGATGGGAGAGATCCAAGAGCTGCTGGTTTCGGGAGAATTTTCATGGAGTGGAGGAGGGATATGGGTATGTATCTTGGACGACTGCCTGGTTGTTCATGCCTTGAAGCTGAGATATGGGGGATTCTTAAAGGACTGGAGAGCATGGATGTATTCCCAAAGCTGCAAGTTGCTGAAAAATTTGGCAACCTTGGCATTGCTCAAGACCTTCCAACGGTGTCTATGTCCAGCACACCCAATAAAGTCATGGAGTTCTCAGCAGGTAATGCTTTTGGTGTTGCCTTTTAAAGTAATTAGAAAGGACCACTTTTGTTTCTTTTTGTTAGTCTTTATTTCAGTGGTATTGAGAAAACTATGTACGCATTATCTCCAAAACCACATGTTTTTTTTTTTTTAAAATCTAAAAGGAAATTCATTCATATAGATGCAGTGTTAGGCTAGCTGCTCAAGAAAACAAACATCTAGTTATGATATCAACTCATCTAGTTATTTCAATTCTATAGAGTGTTTGGAAGGGGCACACTCAGGTGCTCGGTTTGATCTATTTCGTTATCTCCTCATGAAATGTATGTTTGTAACACGAGGGACATAATTTTAAATTTTCTCAATTCCAATCGCTTAGGCGTCATGTGTCAATTCTTTTCAGTAATTAATCCCCCTATTTAGCGAGGAGTGAGATTATGTTGTATTGAATTTAGTGAGAAAAATAAAACTTTTGGCTTTGGATATCTAGAGATAGTTTATACTTTATATAGTCCTTTTTTAGGGTTCAATAATCTTTCTTGTGAAATTTCTCTAAAAATGTATGTGCATGATTTGTCCATCTTTTGTTCACTAGCTAGCATTATTGACTCTTCACATGGGGGAGATTCTGGAGAAAAATTTGGATGGAACCGTTGTACCACCTCATCATGCTGACTTGGCGCAACAAACCAATTGGATTAGCGGGTTGGCAACAAAATGAGCGTCAATGCTTGCGCTGATTTTTTTTTTGCCTCGTCGCTTTCAGCGCTTGAGCTCATGAAGAGGTCCATGGTGGCTCCCTATCGCCATTCGCGTGCTCAACGCGTCAGCGTTCATAGGCTAGTCAGATTTCAAGGGGGAATGGTGGGGAAGAAGAAGGCTGATCTGATGCAACTGTTGCCTTCCGTTCGGTTGCCAACCGGGCATCTAATTGGTTTGTTACACCACGTCATCACAATGACGCGTGTAACATTTGTATCCAAACTTTTCCCGAGATTCTGATCCAGGAACTTTACAAATTGCCATTTATGTCCCTACATGCCTTCTATAGATTTTTTCAACCACCTAGCAAGCAAGTGGGTAAATATTCCAAATGATGCATCACATGCCTTCTAAATTTAATCTAAAGTTTCCAATAATCTAATTAAAAGTGTTAATGTTGTCTAGGTTAAAAGAGGATGATGACTTGTAAAGGAATCAAATTTACTACGGATAGGTGTGAAAGTTTAACCAAAGTAAATCACATCTTGATCTAGGGTTCGAATTTGAACAAAGCAAGCAAATTTGTCATCCGAGGTTTTCACATCTTTTATAGGATCTATTTCTAATACAATGAATTATTGAGATCTTGTGGGTATGGAGGGTGAGGCCTTTTGATTTCGTAAAGAACTTACTGGGTCACATAATGCGCGTTCGCGAGGGAAAGTTGGATCACGAGTGTGAAAACATCTTTGAAAAATCTTACAATCTACTGAAATTCGCGAACAATGAGGATTGATAGCGACAACATCAAGCAATGATTGAAAATGGGAGCATACGTTTTACTTAAGAATATGTGACTAGCTATGATAATTATAAGCACAAAGGAATTAGAGGGAATCGACATTATGAAAGCATCAACAATGAGGTGAATTGGTAGAAAGCCATTGCGTTCAGGGGCGGAACTGGGGGTGCGAGGGGGGACCCCGGCCCCTGCACAACTTCAAATATCCTTACGTGTTATACTAGTTTTTCAGGTTAATTAAGAAAAATTCTATGGGATTGCCCTTGCAAGTCCATTGAGTGAAAAAAAAAAAAAAAAAACTTTAAAATTTCTATTTGTGTGGGGTAAAAACTCCTAAAATTTCAAGTTATCAATAATTTTTTAGGTTGCTTTTATAAAATTTAACGGTAGCTACACACATGCACATAATATCGTCTCTTATATGGACCTCGCAAATAGCGATAAATACTTACAATTTTTTTTCTTTTATGAATATGAAAATACACTTATTTTGGCTCCTGCTTAACTCAAATCCTGCGTCTGCCTCTAATTGCGTTTGAATCTTGACGCCATTAAGTAGGAGATTTCACGGAGGAGTCAGATTGTATTGGGGTTCACATTTATCGAACAATTTCTGACGTATCTCTTTTTTGGAATTTGTGTACCCATAAATATGTGCACATCTCCTTGAATTTTTTTTTTTTTTTTTTGCACATGCAAATGAAATTCAACTCTGCAATCTTGATGATACAGTTGTGTCACATATAAGATTACTATGATGATTTTCTTTTTTAGCCTCAATCTCGAGAATGCTTTTTTTTTAAAAAAAAGACGACTAACAGAAATCATAAACAAAAATTTGTCAAAAAAATAGAAAAAAACATCACCACATCATATGCAGCATCTGTACAAAATTTTAAATGATTCCTTGCACTTATTAAAAAAATTCATTATAGCAGCTGTTGAAAATTTACAGAGATCTAATTTTTCCCAGAACTTAATAATTGCAGAACTGAAATGTGTTTCCCAGAACCATGGACAGGTTGGTAATATTGCATGCATGGGTGGGCTTGGGATGACGATCGTTTTACAAAGACCTAGTTCCCTTGGGTTTGTCAATCCACCCTAAAGAAGGGCTTGATGTTATAACAGGATTCATAGTCCATGGGCTTATGATTCGAATCCATGGGTGAAGGGACTTATCAAACATGGCCTAAATTTGGAGACAAGGGAATGCTTAAAATCTAAGTCACATAAATCGTGTACGTGAGTGAGAGCGCAAGCGTGAAAGCGTCATTCAAACACATCTGAAAATACTAAGTGAGAATTGAGAATGTGAGCGTAGTGCAAGGTTCAGAGCAGGAACACGGAGTATTTTGCAGAATTATGTGATTAAACTTAGAATAATGTTAACAATCTAAACTAACCAATTTGGGTCGGTTACATAACAGAAAAAAAAAATTTTAAAATAACCAAACCAAAGCAAACCGAGCGTTATGTTTCAATCAATTTGGGTCGGTTACATGAACCCTTCCTTTCCATTGAACTCTTTTTTTTAACCGCTTCCATTGATCTCTATCAAGGGCTACTTGTTCACTCAATCTCATTAGACTCATATCTTTGCTCAATACAGTATCCAATGTCAATTGGGCTCTTCCCCTCCCCGTAGCATTACTGCCCCAAATTAAGTACTTCCAATTTCTCTTCGAAAAAAGATACCCTTATAATATTTTTCAAAATGTATAAATTGGAATAAAACTTATAATTACAAATAATAAAGGGACAGTGTCGCATCCAGGTTTCTTCTCACAAAAAGTCATTCTGCAATACTTAGTATTGCAAAGATTTAATCAAGAACAGAGATTAATCTAATATGCTTAGTTTACCGTTGAAACAAAGATTTTTTGTTTCATACATTTAATCAAGAACAGAGCCAATTTATCTGATGTTTCCAAAGTTGATCGGGAATATTTTCTTTCTCTCTCTCTCTCTCTCTCCAGTGGCGACTTCAGAAGTTCGGAAGCGTGGGATCATTCATGAACGTCAAATACTTTTACCAATCATAAATCAAAGAAAAACATCACAATAATGGCAACTAAAAATCTATTACAACAAAAATCAAATTTAAAGCTCAACTTAGCAAGATAGATCAACATCTCCTTGTCAAAATAACAAAACGAATGACTAGGATTAAAACAAATCACACAAATAAGTAACTTTTATAGATTTTTAAGAGTTATTCATTGGTATCACAACCAAATTTAGGGGGTTCATTTATGAATTTTCGAAAATTTCAATATAATAGCAGTATATATTTTTTCCCGTGGGGTCAACCGACCCCCCCTCTCCACAATGTGGAGTCGCGCCTCTCTCTCTCTCTCTCTCTCTCTCTCTCTCTCTTCTTTTAATAATACTAGAGACACATCACTCCACCACCACACCAATCTGCATGACACTGCATGATTGGTAATGAAAGAAAAGAAGATACCTTGGATGTGTTTTCGGGCCATTGCAAGTTAAGGAAAATATGTTACACGTTCAACTGATCCTCGTATCACCACATATTTGTCACGAGATTAACATAGGAATTAGAAGAAAGAAAATAAAGAATTCCCTTCCCTTCATCCTTCGTACTGTTCCTTCCTCTGATCATTCAAAGCTAAGATTATTTTGCACCATTCAGTGACAGTTTCCCAACAAAGTTGGAATTGAGACTTCCCAAGTAGAGATGGTTCTCAAACTCCAGGGCCGAAGTCACGAAAGACATCACGGCTCCATCAGGATCATCGAAACTCCTGATTATCCTGCCGTCGGGAGCTACATTTACTACTGTTGCTTTAGTATGCATGCCTTTCACTCGCTCTAACAATTTGGGAAATGTCGCGACCAAATGCTTCAATGCCCTGGAAGTGTGAACATATTCCAACCCGCCAGAGGTTAACTGTGACAAACAACCACCCCGTTAGCTACAAATAGATCGGTATTATATGAACTCGTCGAGAGAATTTTTAGATTGTCGAGGTTGTTATGAAATATTTGAAAGCAGTTTTCGGTCATCTAACACAGTTGTAATATTTTGTAATCAAGTACCTGGAGCAGAGCAATCCAAAATGATCCGTCAGGAGCAAGTTTGATGTTATCAGGTCCACCAGGAAGGTTATCAACAAAAATCTCTGTTTTCCCTTTGCCTTCACCACTTAGCCAATACTTTAGGCACCTAAATCTGACCAACAAACAGAAATGCCAAGTTATTAGACTATGTGGGTCAGTTGTTATGATCGTAGAGGTCGTCTTAGTTGTTATGATCTGTTTTCCCTTAAATGATCCGTTTTTTTCCCCCCCTTTTTGCAACAAATATCACTTACTTCCAAGTTTCGCAGACAACCAGATAATCTTGGTCTGCAGAAAGCGCGACACCATTTGCAAAACAAAGGCCATTGAGCACTATCGATGTCTCGTTCAATGCGGGATCGTACTTAAGAAGCTGCCCGTGAGGCTTTGCCTCAAGCACATCAAAGAACCAGTCGTGAATTCCAAACTTGGTGCTTGCAACACTGAAGTATAAGCTACCATCTGACGCTTCAACCACGTCATCCGCAAACCTAATTAAGAATGTAAGAACAATCGCCAATTTCTGTCCAAGGACTAATCCCGAGCACAATAAAGTAAATTGAAATCTCTTTGTTGCTTAAACTAGATATTTGACATGAAAACACTGACCCTGCAATTCCTAATACATTTGAAGTGGATTGATATTTGACACTGCCATACTGCCAGCCTTGCAAGTGACAAAACCATGAAATATCGCCAAACCAACAAGTCATTGCTTGCAGCAGTCATGAACCAGTTTCATATACTACCAAATTGTAATAAATCAACAGAAGAAATTTGTCCCAACAGAAAATGGCTCTCTCAGTTAACCAAGTGCCACAAGTCTACTTTCTGAGTTGAAAGCATTTACATTTCCATACCAACATGACATGGAATGGCCTGTTACTCTGTACGAGGAAAAAAAGAAATATGATGAGACTTGTACATTCTAGGTTTATGATCACGTTCGATAACATGTACTACTTTTTTCCTTCTAACATGGATTATACAAAAGTGTGCAGTGCTTGTAAAATGCAGACTAGCAAGGTATTCTTCTTTTCTTTTCTTTCCTTTCCTTTCCTTTTGATAACTCAGGGTGTTCAGGGCAGCTCATGCCTAGCACAACTGATGTTCGAGCACTAATTCCACGGTCCACTTGCAGGGGCCCAACTAAAGCAAGGATAAAGTGCCGTACGGACTGATCCCGCAAACAAGCAAGGTGTTCTTTCAAGCTCAGTGGTACGTAGCAGTAATACTTTTTAGGAGTTCATATAAATTTAAGGTTGACCTGCCTAGCCATGGTGGAAATGATAGCATCAGTTAATCTAACTCAAGTCTTTCATAGCTTAAAAGATGATTTTTCTTCTTATTTTCTCATCAAATGATAGAAGGATTTTGCGGCCTTACCACAGACCTCTAACCCCATCAAACCCTCCGTGGTCTAAAGCTGCAGATGGTGATCAATGATAGTTTAAGGGCCCTACCAGCATTGAAATAACAGCAAACTCCCTAGATAATCATATATCCTAAGGCCACTACCTGTCCACCATAAACTGGCAAGATATGATTGATATTAACATGACATACACCGATACCTTTGTGATGCAAGAACAGTTACGCCATCTTCACCAAACTTAAGCAAACCCTGCACATCACAAAGTGTTCTTACTTCTATGAACTACTACTCCACATGGATGGAACTACTGGCTTAGAATTCTCAATCATTTACGAATTAAGCCACATTAACTAGTACTTTAGAATACCGATATTTACAGTGTCACAGTTAAAAAGGCACCATTTCATCTCCCCTCTATACTCTGCTAATCTTAATACTCCTAGTTACCTTCTCAGCATCACAGACAATGACACTGCCTTCTTTTGTTATTTTGAGTCCAAGTAAAGCATCGCTTTGAATCCTCCTCCAATCCTCCCACGATCCGTTCCTATGAAATCTCTTAATCCACCCATCTCTTGTAGCTGTGTAAAGGATTCCATTTTTGTCCACACACACGTCTTCTGGCCTATCCAAAATCCCTTCTCCTAATTTTATCACTCTCTGTGAAAAATAAAATAGAATCAAACACCATTTTAATAATCATCATGTTTTAAAGGGACACAGTATGCACTAAACTGCTTATGTAACCGAGGATTACTTCACCTTTAATTGGCTGTTAGTGGGAAGAAGGGAAGCAGAATAGGCTGGAGGCAATTCAAGTGGATCTGGAGTTATCGGTGAAAAGAAGAAGACCTGAAGTATAATCGCCAAAGAACAACTTACAATAAAGATTGAAAAAGCTGTGAAGTAAGGTCTGGAGGTCTGTCCTGAGGCTGCTGCTATGGAATCCATTGTTGTTGTGGGGACGGAAACTTAGGCTAGAAAGATAAGATTTTAAACTAAAGGCTCTGAAGCTGTGTGGTGGAATAAGCAAAGATTGATAGTTTGTCCTAAATGTGGCTTCCAGACAATATAGCTGAAGTTTGAAATGTACTGGGTGAGAGGTCTTAGTATTGTTCCTTTTGAGACTATATCTGGAATAATGCAATATTCCTTTTTATCATGAATAATGCAATATTCCTTTTTATCATGTTTGTCCTAAATGTGGCTTCCAGACAATATTCCTTTTTATCATGAATAATTCCTTGTACTTCATAAATCTATGCAAGTCAAAATTGTTGGGACAAATTAAAAGATATCAAAACAACAAACGAACACGGTACTATTAAATTTTCAATGCTTGTTGATCGAAACCATAAATTTTTGAATGACTGATAACAGCATAACTCCTTTTAGAAAAAAGATACCGTTATAATATTTTCCGAAACGTATAAAATTGGAATAAAACTTATAATTATAAATATTAAAAGGAGAGTGTCGCATCCAGGTTATCCAGGTTAACTTAGATAATGGCTCTGCGCCTCTGCTCTTGATCAAATGTATGAAATAGAAAATCTTTGTTTCAACGGTAAACTAAGCATATAAGATTACAAATATATACTGTATAGTATTGCAAAGTGGTTTAAATTTATGGTTTCGATCAACACACATGTTAAATTAACAATGCTTGTTGATCGAAACCATAAATTTTTGAACGATTGATTATATTGTAATGTTTCTAATGCTCTAGCTATATTAGCTGAAGAAGAATAGGTCACCATACCTTCAGAGGAAGCTTGCATCACCAAGCTGTACCCTATCCTGCGACGACATTGGATATGGGTAAAACCTATGCATTGCAACAATACAAAATCAGCACTCTCAAGTTTCCTTCTCCATAAACTGACAGTAGTTAACTTTAAGAGCCATTTCCATTTTTTTATTTTGACATTTTGCCAAAAAAATGGCATTGTTGGTGCATTGGTGCGATGCCATTTGGAATTGGTTGTTGGGTTTGATGATGTGGCCCAGATGGCATAGCCTTTCTTGCGGCCATTTATCGGAGGAAATGATGGAGGCAAAAAAAGGAAAAAACGTAGCACAAGGGGCAACATTTTTTTGCCAATTCTGTGACTTTGGCAGTGGCTCAAGCCATTTTTGCACTATTGAACTCGCTCTTAGCCTCATGTTTTCCATGTAAATGTATGAAACAAAGGGTAACAAAAGTTTTTCTTAGTAGCAAAAGAGCAACTGAAAAAAGCCCAACTTTTTTTCTGCTCAAAAAGTGAAACAAACTGCCCATGTCTGTTGTTGTTGCAAAGTTAACACATGCCAGTTTGACAATTTAAAGTATTGAAACACGGTATATAGAGACTCTTTGAGTTTATTTACCTGCTTCAAGAAATGGAAACTTCAATTTAAGAGTCACGATATTGGGCTGCTGAAGTTAGTTGTGCTAAGTTGAAGTTGAGTTGGTCGGATTTGATTAATGCAGCTTCATCGAGGAATGCACTTAGGCTTAAAGAACCCGGATACAGAGCTGTAGAGGCAAATGGATATGCGGGTTGCGTGTATAGACAGTGAATGATGAAGGCGCACATCAATTTCAGCAAAAACTTCCAATCCTCCAATCCAGAGTTGGGAGATGTAGAGCATCCAATCGGCAGCTACTGATTCCAGGCTCCATGTCTTGAAATTCTAAATTTCGATTATTGTGTAACCATATGGTTATATTAAGATGATAGAATGTCTTTCGATTTCAAATTTGACAGAGAGTACAGATACGAAAGAAATACATGTCGTAGATCGACGAAGTGCAGGTTAAAAAAATGTTACACGTGAACATATGTAAATTATTTGCCTGGGGAAAAAAGACAAACAAACTACACAATGCACGAGGCTCCCACTATTGTCAACACATTTGCTAAGCTGTATTTAATTCCCAACTTCCCTCCCATTCCCCGGCATTAGATTCAAAGGGCCCAAAACATGCCATACTTGAGCACAAACTCGACAAAAGCTAGATATGCATACATGCACACAGACATACATCTGCGAATTGTGACAGCAAAGATTTCAACATTAATCCATGTCCATAGGTACAAAAATTCATGAAATGATTGCACTGTCATGATATCTTGAAACACTGTCTGGGAAATGCCTGGAATGTGGAATGAATACTGAAAGGAAGGAACTTTGTCATCATGCCTAATTCTCATTCTTGTATGTGTTTGTTTGGTTGCCCTTTTTCCTTTCTGCTTTAGGGGATGATCAAAACAGCTTGAATTTATTTGAGCTGATGCCTTTGTACAAAACAGTAACAAACTAGGAAATTGGCAAATCCACTAACACACAAAATTAGCATTTTGTGTTGTTCAATATAGAAACCTCTCTCAAGTGTCATCAACTCATGTGATCTATTGTTCTTTTTTGTATCTTGTCGTTCGTTAGTTAACAATGGAATTGATCCTATGAGCAACAGTCGAGGAATGGCCAAACAGAACTGGAACCATTCCGGTCCATTATTATAGACTAGAGGGTCTGGTTAATGCAAGTTTCGGGTCTATCTCAGGCCTATCTTTATAATGAGGACCGTTCATTTTGATCAACACGACATATTCTGGACGAGTTCTAAAATATAAAAAGAGACCCAAAAATTTCCATGAACAGATGATCTGGACTCTAGAGTCGGAGAGAATCTAATTTCTTGAGTAAAACGAAGTATGTGACTTGTGAAAATGAAATCCACATAACCATGAAACTTTACTGATCCTATCTTGTCATCTTTTGATTTTTCATTGCGGGTGCAATGACTTATGAAAATGAAAGCTCCATTACACTTTGTTTGTTTCCAAAAAATGTTAGTACTTGTCAACCAAAGTTTTTGTCTTTTCATTTTAAATCAAAACAACCTTTTTTTTCTTTTTTTTTTTGTATAAAAAATTCACCTCAGGGCCTCTAAACTTTTTCAGAATCTCGAGCATGCTTTTCTTCACAAATCTGAGTGGGTTCGAATTAACCTGATTATTGGGAGTTGACTTAGGGATGGAGACGCTCAGGAAGGTGAAGTGGTTTCCACATGGCATCTGGAATATCTACTTATCTATTGTTTTGTTCATCTCATCGACTATGTTGTCTATGCAAAAATTCAGATTGATCGGATATCGATAACTACTTGATCGGTGTTTTTTTTTTAAAACGAAAACTAAAGTAACAGTTGCAAGTGATTTTTTTCTACATAACTAAAAGCTAAATGGTCACCGATCAAGTAGTCACCGATGTCCGATCAACTTGAATTTTTGCATGGCTGACATATATACTCGACAAGACGAACAAAACGAACGATTTGGATTAAATAGCGGGACCCAGGGTGGGCCCCATACTGGCCACGCACAACACAGTCCTTGCTGAAAGAAAGGGAGAACACCAATTGGTGTGAACACTTTTTTGAAGCCATGTCATAAAAGTAATTTCCAATATTGTCCTTATAAAAAACTATATTTCACAATTGTTTTTAACTATACATTAATTAACCGTCAGGATAAAGTAGTAAAATCACTTGAACTCAACCACTCACCAAAATAAACTACCCACTTCCCAAATTCCCCTCTTCCTCTCCATAGATTTTCACTTGCACACACAAAATATGTGCCTCGGCCTCTAATATATATATAGGGAGGGCTTCTAGTAAGGGATCCCTGACTTTGCTTAAAGTTAGGACCTCACCTTTCCCGATTGAATTTTGATGATCCGAACCGCCCAACGTGTTTAGAATGTGTTTTTAAGAGTCCCCGCGAGGAATCATCAGAAAAAAATGACCGGAAAGGGCTTAATCCGAGCAGTTTTTGATAAAAACTACATATGTACAGTTTTACCAAAAACTACTTGGATCAAGCCCTTCCCGGTCTTTTTTATTTTATTTTTTATGATTGCTCGTGGGTACCATTAAAAACACATTCTAAACACATTGGACGGTTTGGATCATCAAAATTCAATCGAGAAATTAAGGTAAGGTCCCGACTTTAAGTAAAGTCAAGGATCCCTGACTAGAAGTTTACCCTATATATATAAAGAAGCTCTGTATTTGAATTTCTTATATTTTGGACCCTTGGATTTAATTTGCCTTAAACTAATGGTTGAGATTGGTTTTAAACCAAAAACTTGAGGCTGAGATTGAGTATTAGTAAAGCAACGGCCATGATTGATTCAAGGCCTCAAACTTTTGCCGCCTGTCCTGGCCCACGGACTTCGGAATGGTGTTTGGCAAAATCTAACTGCTCCCACTATCTCATTCCATGATCAATATAACTCTCTCACCGTGGTGGCGATAACTGCCATATTAACCCAGTTCAACCTCCCCTTTGCACGTATTGGCAACATGTATTTCACCTCTTGGACGGAGGAAATTGGTTGAGTTCTAACCACATATGACTTTCTTCTTACGGCAGTGAAACGAAGGTACCCTCATTTGCTGAATTGTGTTTTCCAGACTTGGACTGAATTGTTTACACATTCTTCTTCTTCGCCCCACACACCTGCCCAACGCTTCTGCCTCAACGTACGTCGTCGTTAACAACCAATAATGCGACCGTGACTGACTATCCCCATTAGAGATCATAAGCATCTCACTCGCCGAATGCTGCTTCATGATCTCACAAAGGAATCAAAACTTGTTCACACCTACTGGCTTTAGATATCTTTGTATCACGGGACCACCAAAATTGGTAACGACGCCTGTCTAAGTTCCTGTTCTTGGCCGATCGATTTTCCTGTTTGTAAGATGTCTGACGTCCCTTTTTTCTATCTCAAAAAGAGATGATCAAGATAATAGGCTCTCAAAAAATTGGGACTTTCCAAGTCAAAACTCTCGCCAATTTACATACCCATCCAAGTACTCTCACCGATTTTGGCATGCGTTAGCAAAAGCAATAAAAAAAAAAAAAGTATATGACCACTCTGCAATGCAAGGTACCAAAGTTACAAACACACACACACAAAAAAAAAAAAAACAAGTAAATGGTTTTTTGTGCATCGGGTGCTTGGTTTCTTTCATTGATGCACACAAATAAGTAGTTATTGTCATGCACTCTAGAATCAAATTGTTGGTTGATATTATATAAACCAAATAGTTTCTGTTAATCATTTCAGTTTTGGTTGGTCTAGATTGTGAATATGAGTTGAGTTTGGCTAGAACTATGGAGCTATCAAAGTACAGTTAACTTCAAAAGCAATTGTCTGATAGAATGACACTAAATTAATTTTTGTATTTGTTTTTCTTACTTTGAAACTGATGGTAACTATAGTTTGAAGTTTTATGGGGATAGAACAAAAATAGTCCCATCTAATCCCGCACACTAGAACATGAAGGGCTTTTCCTACTGTTTTGAGATCGGGAATCACATTTTGAGCCGTCAAAGTTGGCAAGTAGATCGATCATTAAATAGTAGTGAAAACTGAAAAGCTTTCTTCGAGTTATTTAAGTTGTATTTATCGATGTTGAATATTGCAATCATCAAATAGTAGAAGTGAAGTCGACATTTATAGTCAGGTGCCTGAGTCTGAACAATCGGATATTCTTACACCTTTTTTATCCTATCCTCATACACTTTTGTAAACTTTATTTTGAAATACTACACATTCTCTTTCTCCTTTCTTGGGCAATTTTTTTTTATCCCGCAATTCTTTCTCCTCTCTAAGGCTTGTTTTAGTTAAAATTTTTTTTTTTTGTCTTTATTTAAATTTTTTTTACATCTTCTAGTTTTACATTAATTTTTTATGATTTACTGGTTTGTCTAGACGAGAGGAACTTAAAAAAGTATATCAAATTTTTTAAAAAAGTTCACTAAAGACAAACTAATCCAAATTTCAGTGGTTTATTGGATTATTTGTCTCTTTATTCTCAAAAATTTGAGTTTGGTTAATAATTTTATACTTTTTAAATACATTTTGTGGAGACAAACCAATAAACTACAAAAAATCGATAAAAAACTAACAAATGCAATTTTTTTGAATAATGACAATTTTTTTTTTGAATAATGACAAAAAAATAAACAAATTTGATTTTTTTTTTTTAGCCAAAGCAGATCCAAGTATCATCAATGGCCGCAAAATCTGAACCATCTTCCTCGTCTTACAAGAAATACGAGATCAGAACGTGAAACCTGGCTGATTAACTGATTTGCGTTTTGTTTATAACTTTATTGGGTCTTGCTAACGTGTGCCCAATAGACACACAATAAATACACAAACAAACAAAAATAACACACATTCCAATACATCTTTTATACTTTTCAATACACGTTTACATATTTTTTATACACTTTTCACACATTTCAATACGCTTAACGTGTTTGCCTATTGGGCACACGTTAGCATTTTCCAACTTTATTAAATAAAACATGACTTTTTGTACTTTATTCTCGAACTACTCCCTCCGTCCCATTTTATAGTCCCTTTTGGGAGTTCGTGCCACTTTTCAAAGTGTTATATCTTATAGTGTACAATATTTTAGGTGATTTTGAACACTTTGATTATTAGATTAAATCAAGATCTATCAAACAAGATCCATATTGCATATAAAATATATTACCGATTGAAAGATATAATCGTTTTTTTATCCGGTTAGAATAGAACGAGGGACTATAAAATTGGGACGGAGGGAGTACGTGAAAACGTGTTTGCTAATCACGCTTTCTTGAAAACGTGGTTTCCTTTCACGCTTTCACAGTGGGTTAAGACGGAATAAGTGAAAAAATTAAGTAAATCCTTATCTGGTTTGAAAGTAAACTCGCCTTTAAAAATTGTGCCTCTTAAACACGCTTTCAATGATACAAAATGGCCAAAAAAAAATAAAATACTAAAAACGTGTTTGGTAAATGCACCCTCTGAACGCGTAATTGGTAAATGCACCTTCTGAAAGCGTGTTTAGATAATGCACTTCCTGAAAGTGCCCAAAATCTTCAATGGTAAAACCCACCCTCCCATCCATCAACACCCCCATCGACCTCTGCTGACGCGCCTCCATCCCCATAGCCATCACTACGGCATGCTGGGCGAGTGGTGGAACAATGACCTCATACTCGACGGCACACCGGAGTTGGAGCTGATGCCGGATCTCAATCCGGCTACCTGACGACGCGGTGGTGCAGAAGACCACGTACGGCGAGTTCACCGGCACGCGGCTGAGGGAGATGGGTGTTGAGGAGGTGGTCGTGACAGGGGTGGTGACTAATCTTTGTTGCGAGGCGACGGCGCGTCAGGCCTTTGTGAGTGGATCAACTTTTTGCAAACGTATAGATTTAAATTCCTGTATTTTATCGTGACTCCAGGAGAATAATGATTGAAATATAACTCAAAATTTGGTGATTTACAAGCTTATTTGACTCTTGAAACAAAGATTTTCTCTTTCATATACATTTGATCAAGGGCAGAGCCAGGATTTGCACTCGAGGGGGCCGATTAAGAAAATAAATTTTCTATAAGGCGATATTTGCAAATTAACTTTAGTTCTTCTAGTTTTATTGAATGTTTAAATTATCGACTTTGTTTGGCAACTTAATCCTAGTTTCACAGCTAAGGCGAACATGTTATCTCATTCTACTAAAAATCTAGAATATGCAGTTAGAATATATAGAATTTGTATCCACGGCTATTGACAGAATCCATCTCACATCATCAAATCCTAATTGCAATGGACCAAAGTGTCATTTTTTAGCTTGTGAAAAGCTATTTCGCATCTCTACAGCCTTGTACTCGCTGCAAAAGGACAGGTTGGTCCATTGCAATTAGGATTTGATTGTGTGAGACTGATTCTGTCGATTTCCCTATCAGCTACATCACTAAGGGGGTAACCTCTCATGCTATCGGGTAATTTTTGATTTCCCAACCTGGAGGGGGCAATCTAAATTTCTAAAATCTTCAGGTGTGATTTTGGTAATTTACCCTAAAAAAAAAAGATGAACATCAAAATTTTAGAGGATAACAGAGATGTTTTGACTAACTTTCTTCAAATATTTATAATTTTTTCTTTCCTAATTTGTGGGTGATTCTCGGAAAATAATGAGTCAAATAAAATTCGAAGTTAATTTGCTTATTTGACCCTTGAGACCCAGATTTTCTCTTTCATACATTTGATACAGTCTAGAAATGTACGGAAAAACGTGCATTGTTATCTTGTTTGCTTCTAGACTTAATACATGGAGACTAGGTATTGTCCAAGTTTTGTCAATCTTTTTTCTGGTAGGTGAATCAATGTTATCTGAGTTTATGGTAATTTGGATTAAAGGCTAACGTATTGGTTAACTTTCTGCAAATGTATAGATTTGCATTTTCCTATATTTAATGTGGGGTCTAGGATGATAATGAGTCAATGTAATTTGAAGTTTATTATTAATATGCTTATTTGGGCAGCGGATCCTCTGTCCTAATATCCCTGTCCTACTTCTCTATCCCACCCCCAGCCAATTGCCACGTTGCACTCTTTCCTCCCCTTTCCAATTCTATTTAACCCCGTTAGTTCCTCCCTTAACTCCCCGTTACAAGCTTTCCTTTCTGCACCAATCACCATTAACCCCAGAATGGGTCTTGCTTAGGAATATCCACCCAGTGCTTTCCCATAGACTACAGAGTACAAGAATATTTCTATTGGCTTATGAAAAAGTGTATAGCATATAATTAAAAAATTCATCATTAAAAATAATTTTTTTTGTTACATTAAAAATTACTCCCTCCGTTCCTATTTGTTTGTCCCACACTCTCTCTTGTCTTTTTTCAAATCAAAAAATTAAGTGCTTCCGTGTATCATTTTTCAAATTTTTTCGCACTGAATTAAACTACACGATGAGTATTGTGCTATAAACTCTTTTGGTTTCCATACAAAGCTTTGTCATAGAGCCTCCGCTGGCGGACGGCAGGGTTGGTTCGCAAGATTAGTTGAGGTGTGCAAAAGCTCGCTCAGACACCTAATTGATTGGTTTGTCTCGATAATAGTTATTGAGAAAGTAAAAAATTATGTCCTTTTGGATTATTTGTTCGGCTTGATGAAAGTAATTGGAAAGGTAAAAAAAATCCGGGTCAATTTTTTTTTTAATCATTGATCAATGGCTACGAGAGAAATTAAAAAGTCAAGATCAAAATTTTTTTATTTTTTTAATTCTCCCTGTCGAGACGAACCAATAATCTATAAAATTTTGGCTTGAAACTAATAAATACGAAATTTGTGTACCCTGTAGTCTATAGCAAAAAATACGAGCATGGTTTTACACGAGCATGGCATGGAACTGGGTCGGGCACAGCACGGCATGGTCTAGACGGGCACGGTACTGAAGTGGACTAGACGCGGCACGGCACGGCACGGCATGGGGCACGTGCTAGGGCATGACAAATAGGAACGGAGGGAGTAATTTTTAATGTAACAAAAAAATTTATTTCTAATGACGAATTTTCTAATTATATGCTATACACTTTTTCATAAGTCAATAGAAATATTCCTGTACTCTGTAGTCTATGGGAAAGCACTGTACTGGAATATCCACCCAGTGAATTGGCTGGGGAGTGTAACAAAATAATTCAAGGAAGAAATCAAAATGATACAACAAGGATAGCACAGAAAGGAACATACACAACCTAATAGCTTCCGTTATTTAAAGCAGTACATGGTCCTTTACAATAAAAGATATTAAATGATTGGTAATAATCTGATTACCAAAGAATCCGTTCATACTGATTCACCTACCATAAGTACGAAGACCAAAATAGAACCGTATCTTTGAGTATTTATCCAAATACCATTGTGAGCCTCTTTTGTGTATCAAAATACTCATCTTTGAGTATTTTTGTGTTTGAGTATACCACTAGTGATGCTCTAAACAAGCTAACAATGCACCTTTTTTCCCCTACATTTGAGTATTATCGTCCTTATTTGGTATCAAATGTGTATGAAAGAGAAAATCTTGGTTAGAGGGGTCAAATAAGCGGCAGCAGATCCTCTGTCCTAATATCCCTGTCCTACTTCTCTATCCCACCCCCAGCCAATTGCCACGTTCCACTGATCTTAGGTTGTGTATGTTCCTTTCTGTGCTATCCTTGTTGTGTCATTTTGATTTCTTCCTTGAATCATTTTGCAACACTCCCTTGTAAAGGGATCAAGATGCATCTCACAATGAGAGGAATGCTGCTTCTCTTTCTTTTAGTCCTCCTTTCTCAAAACTATTTTTCACGTGGTGATTTAATAGCCGACACCTGCAGGAAAACTGACTATCCCCGTATTTGTATCTCAACATTAAGGTCCAACCCTGATAGCAAAACCGCAGATGTGAAAGGGCTTGTTCGTATCATTTTAAAAGCTGCACTGGGTAAAGCGAATACCATTTTCAACCAAGCAAATGATTTACTCAAAAAGACAAAGGACCGTCTCGTAAGACAAAGTCTCGATGTTTGTGTTTCAGTGTACGAGGGAGCTCTTGATGAAATCCCTGATGCAATTGCGAATGTGGGCACAAATAATTCCGTAGCTAATATTAAAGCAAGTGCGACTATCGACGATGCTGATACTTGTGAGGAGTCATTCAGTAACTCACCCTTCACAGCTGACAACAATGCTGTGAAACAACTAGCTGTAGTTGCTCTGGATATTATAGCCTCGCTTGGTTAATTGCTTGTTTGTTAGTCGATTTCCTCCTTTTTTTGTCATATGGAAGTAATAACTGAATGAATCGATCATTTATATGCCCTACTTGCTACTGCTCTTCCCTCTTATTCTTTCACATGTAATCTGAAGAATTTTAAATCCATGATAGCGTTTTACGATTTATTCGAACTCGTATTTCTTGACTGTAAGTATAGATCACTCATATTGCATGAATTGATGGAATTGATAGCCATTTCTGTCAAGCATATATATGCAACAGCAACAAGGAATTCACTTGAATACTGGACAAACCTCTATCAACATTGGTCATTAACTTATTTCCACTTGGCGAAAGTAAAAGTTCCTAGGCTATGAGGCACGGGTATTCCAAAAATGTTCTCATATGAGTACTGAATATGGATATGGCTCTGGTATGTCAAAATACACCATGGGTGTGTACAAACATCTTCGGTTCTTTTTAATATCCTGGTAGGGCAGGTACATAATGGGTACTAGAGGGGTACTCTGTAGGTACTGCTCCGGTACGCCTTTAAATTTTTTTTATTTTATTTTTCCTTTGAACGTACCATATTGTTTATACTGACAAACAAATGCTTTTTTTTTCCCCCTCTTCCAACTTGAGTTTCTATTTGTTCCTATTATACTTTCATACATGTGGACAAAAACTAAGTCAAGTACCCAAACAAAAAGCCTGAGGTCAGTTTCTCTAGATATAAAAAAAAAAAAAAAAAAAAACAGCCAAATAAAAATGAAAAATGTAAAAAATTAAGTGTGCAAAATTTAAGTTTAATAGGCGGAGTTGAGAATTGAACTGAAGAAGATCATCCTTTTGGTTATAATATGAATAAGAAAAAAGGGGAGGGATTTGGTGATGAGTTTTAGTCGAAAGTTAAAGGCACAATGCTTAAATTTTTTGAAAAATAGATCAGTGCTATCTGGCTTTATTTCACAATGCTTTAAATTTTTAGACTCATATCTTTGCTCAATATAGTATCTAGTGTCAATTGGGGTCTTCCCCTCCCCGTAGCATTACTGCCCAAAATTAAATACTTCCAATTTCTTTTTGAAAAAAGATACCCTTATAATATTTTCCAAAATGTATAAATTGGAATAAAATTTATAATTACAAATAATAAAGGACGCATCTAGGTTTCTTCTCACAAAAAGTCATTCTACAGTACTATACAGAATATATTTGTAATCTAATATGCTTAGTTTACCCCTGAAACAAAGATTTTCTGTTTCATACAATTAAAAAAGAACAGAGCCAATTTATCTGATGTTTCCAAAGTTGCTCCAAAATATATATATATATATATTTTTTTTCAATAATGTTAAGGACTCATCACTTCACCACACCACTAACCACACTAGTCTGCATGACACTGCATGATTGGTAATGAAAGAAAGGAAGATACCTCGAATGTGTTTTCGGGCCATTGCAAGTAAGGAAAATATGTTACACGTTCAACTGATCCTCGTATCACCACATATTTGTCACGAGATTAACATAGGAATTAGAAGAAAGAAAATAAAGAATTCCCTTCCCTTCATCCTTTGTACTGTTACTTCCTCTGATCATTCAAAGCTAAGATTATTTTGCACCATTCAGTGACAGTTTCCCAACAAAGTTGGAATTGAGACTTCCCAAGTAGAGATGGTTCTCAAACTCCAGGGCCGAAGTCACGAAAGACATCACGGCTCCATCAGGATCATCGAAACTCCTGATTATCCTGCCGTCGGGAGCTACATTTACTATTGTTGCTTTCATATGCATGCCTTTCACTCGCTCTAACAATTTGGGAAATGTCGCGACCAAATGCTTCAATGCCCTGGAAGTGTGAACATATTCCAACCCGCCAGAGGTTAACTGTGACAAACAACCACCCCGTTATCTACAAATAGATCGGTATTATATGAACTTGTCGAGAGAATTTTTAGATTGTCGAGGTTGTAATGAAATATTTGAAAGCAGTTTTCGATCATCTAACACAGTTGCAAAATTTTTGTAATCAAGTACCTGAAGCAGAGCAATCCAAAATGATCCATCAGGAGCAAGTTTGATGTTATCAGGTCCACCAGGAAGGTTATCAACAAAAATCTCTGTTTTCCCTTTGCCTTCACCACTTAGCCAATACTTTAGGCACCTAAATCTGAGCAACAAACAGAAATGCCAAGTTATCAGAAAGTACTTCGTCCGTCTCGATATTTAATCTTGCCTCTAATCGGATCCATGAAAAATGTTCTTCCATGAAAAACTTTATATCTTCCATTTCCAATCAAACATTGAAAACAAGTATACATGAAGTCTTCAAAAAAAAAAATACCACCCGTGGGCTTGTCCTAGCGGAAGGTGTCAGGTCTTGCTCCCAAGTGGGTAGGGTTCGATTCCTCCAGGCTCCAGGGTAGGTATTGCGAATTACCTGGTGGGTTGGGGCGGTGGTTGCTCCGGCTCATCACGAGGTTTACACTCTTAATGCGAGTACAATTAGCGGCCCTCCTATGGGGTGGTTCCTTCATTGTCCAAAAGAAATAAGGTCTTCAAAAAGATCATAAAAACATAACAAATTATAAAAATTTAGATAATCTCTTGCAATATCCAGAATAGTGAAATAGGATGGAGGGAGTAATAAGCTAGCATAAGAATACTTCAAGATGGAAGGAAGCGTTATTTTTCTACAAGCAACTATATAGCCCTTAAATGATCCAGTTTTTCCCCTTCCGTTAAAGGTTTTTGCAACAAATATCACTTACTTTCAAGTTTCGCAGACAACCAGATAATCTTGGTCTGCGGAAAGCGCGACACCATTTGCAAAACAAAGGCCACTGAGCACTACCGATGTCTCGTTCAATGCGGGATCATACTTAAGAAGCTGCCCGTGAGGCTTTGCCTCAAGCACATCAAAGAACCAGTCGTGAATTCCAAACTTGGTGCTTGCGACACTGAAGTATAAGCTACCATCTGATGCTTCAACCACGTCATTCGCAAACCTGATTAAGAATGTAAGAACCATAGCCGATTTCTGTCCAAGGACTAATCCCGAGCACGATAAAGTAATTTGAAATCTGTTTGTTGCTTAAACTGGACATTTTAACTTGAAAACACTGACCCTTCAGTTCCTAATACAGTTAAAGTGGATTGATATTTGATACTGGCAGCCTTGCAAGTGACAAAACCATGAAATATCCCCAAACCAGCAAGTGCTTGATTGCAACAATCATGAACCAGTTTCATACACTAACAAACCGTAAATCATCATCAAAAATTGGTCCTAACAGAAAATGATTCTTTCAGTTAACCATGTGCCACAAGTCTACTTTCCAAGTTGAAAGCATTTACACTTCCCTACCAACAAGACATCATGTCCTGTTAGAAGTACGAGGAAAAAAAAGAAATGTGACGACATTTGTACATTCTAGGTTTATGATCACGTTCGATAACATGTACTCCTTTTTTTCTTCTAACATGGATTATACACAAGCGTGCAGTGCTTATAAAATGCAGACTAGCAAGGTATTCTTCTTTTCTTTTCTTTCCTTTTGATAACTGATGTCCGAGCACTAATTCCACGGTCCACTAGCAGGGGCTCAACTAAAGCCAGGACAAAGTGCCGTATTGACTGCTCCCGCAAACAAGCAAGGTGTTCTTTCAAGCTCAGTGGTATGTATCAGTAATACTTTCAGTAGTTCATCCTAGTTTAAGGTTGATCTACCTAGCCATGATGAAATTTTAGTATATCAGTTAATGTAACTTAAGTCTTTCATGGTCTAAAGATGCAGATGGTGATCAATGATCATTTAAGGGCCCTACCAGCATTAAAATAGCAGCAGAACTCCCTAGATAATCATATATATCCTCAGGCCTCTACATGTCCACCATAAACCGGCAATATATGATTGATATTAACATGACATACACCGATACCTTTGTGATGCAAGAACAGTTACACCATCTTCACCAAACTTAAGCAAACCCTGCACATCATAAACTGTTGTTACTTCTATAAATTACTACAGGCTTAAAATTCTCATTCATTTACTGATTAAGCCACATTAACTAGTACTTTAGAATACCGATATTTACTGTGTCACAGTTAAAAAGGCACCATTTCATCTCCCCTCTATACTCTGCTAATCTTAATACTCCTAGTTACCTTCTCAGCATCACAGACAATGACACTGCCTTCTTTTGTTATTTTGAGTCCAAGTAAAGCATCGCTTTGAATCCTCCTCCAATCCTCCCACGATCCATTCCTATGAAATCTCTTAATCCACCCATCTCTTGTAGCTGTGTAGAGGACTCCATTTTTGTCCACACACACGTCTTCTGGCCTATCCAAAAGCCCTTCTCCTAGTTTTATCACTCTCTGCAAAAAATAAAGAATCAAACACCATTCTACAAATCATCATGTTATAAAGGCACAAAGTATGCACTGAACTGCTTATGTAACCGAGGATTACTTCACCTGTAATTGGCTGTTAGTGGGAAGAAGGGAAGCAGAATAGGCTGGAGGCAATTCAAGTGGATCTGGAGTTATCGGTGAAAAGAAGAAGACCTGAAGTATAATTGCCAGAGAACAACTTACAATAAAGATTGAAAAAGCTGTTAAGTAAGGTCTGGAGGTCTGTCCTGAGGCTGCTGCTATGGAATCCATTGTTGTTGTGGGGACGGAAACTTAGGCTAGAAAGATAAGATTTTAAACTAAAGGCTCTGAAGCTGTGTGGTGGAATAAGCAAAGATTGATAGTTTGTCCCAAATGTGGGTTCAAGACAATATAGCTGAGGTTTGAAACGTACTGGGTGAGTGGTCTTAGTATTGTTCCTTTTGAGACTATATCTGGAATAATAAAATTCCAAGATAAAAACAAGGATGAAAGGGATTCCTTGTATTACATAAATCAATGCAAGTCAAAATTATTGGGAAAAATAAAAAGATATCAAAAGAACACGATACTATCTTATCATCTTTGATTTTTCATTGCGGGTACAATGACTTATGAAAATGAAAGCTCCATTACGCTTTATTAGGCCTTCTTTGAGTAATAATCCAATAATCCGGATTATTCGTTTGTCCTTATTTAAAATTTTTTTGCATTCGTTAGTTTTGCATCAAGATTTTATGGTTTCTGAATTCCTTTCGACGAGACGAATCTAACAAATATAAAATTATGGTCAAAACTTAAATTTTTTTGAATAAAGCCAAAACAGGTGGATTATTTGTCTCCTCAACTAAAGCCAAACTATTTGCAAAAAATGTTAGTACTCGTCAACTAAAGTTTCTGTCTTTTCATTTTAAATCAATACAACCACCATTCAACCAGCAATTTTTTTACACGAAAATTCACTTCAGGCCTCTAAACTTCCTCAGAATCTCGACCATCCTCTGTTCTTTTCTTCACAAATCTAATGCATTTACCACTTCTTTTAGGCCTTGTTTGTTAGGAGGGATATGGGGTTGGGATTTGGGAGCATGTTGGAGTGGGTCCCAAAATCCATTGTTTGGTAACCTTATTTGGGATGAGATTTGAAATCCCCACCCAATTTTATTCCCCATCCGGACAGCCAATAGAATCCCGCGGGGGGGGGGGGGGATTTGGATGGGATTCCCCCATTTAAGTGCAAAAAACCGGATATCCCGAGCAATATCCCATCGAACACAAACACCGGATATGAATTTTTCCCATCTATTGATATCCTGAGCAATATCCCAAGGATTTCATATCCCATCCATATCTCATGGGATTTCATATCTCATCCATTTATCTCTGGCCAAACAAACGAGGCCTTATATTGCAAACGATCAGTCGGATACTTTTGCAGATATCTTTTTTGTCGTAGTGCGTGCCCCGGCCTCTAAGGATTGTTTTAGTTAAGAAAGAGTTTATTTTTTTGTCTTTATTTAATTTTTTTTTGTTTTTACTAGTTTTGCGTTGATTTTTTATGGTTTACTGGTTTGTCTAGACGAGAGGAACTTAAAATATATAAAACTATGATCAAAATTTTTTAAAAGTTCACTAAAGACAAACTAATCCAAATTTATGTGGTTTATTGGATTATTTGTCTTTATTCACAAAAATTTGAGTTTGGTTAATAATTTTATCTTTTTTAGATTTGTTTTGTCGAGACAAACAAAGAAACTATAAAAAAAAAAAAAAAAAACCGATAAAAACCTAACAAATACAATTTTTCTTAAATAATGACAAATTTTACTAATTTACAAGAAAAAAGAAAACAAATTTGAAACTTTTTTTTAGCCAAAGCAGACCCAAGTCATCAATTGCCGCAAAATCTGAACCATCTTCCTCGTCTTACAAGAAATTCGAGATGCCCAAAACTACATTTCTTCAATGGTAAAACCCACCCTCCCATCCATCAACACCACCATCGACATCTGCTGACGCGCCTCCATCCGCATAGCCATCACTACGGCATGCTGGGCGAGTGGTGGAACAATGACCTCATACTCGACGGCACACCTGAGTCGGATCTCGATCGGCTACCTAACGACGCGGTGGTGCAGAAGCCCACGTACGGCGCGTTCAACGGCGCGCGGCTGAGGGAGTTGGGTGTTGAGGAGGTGGTCGTGACAGGGGTGATGACTAATCGTTGTTGCGAGGCGACGGCGCGTCAGGCCTTTGTGAGTGGATTAACTTTTTGCAAACGTATAGGTTTAAATTCCTGTATTTTATGGTGACTCCAGGAGAATAATGATTGAAATATAATTCAAAGTTTGGTGTTTTACGAGCTTATTTGACTCTTGAAACAAAGATTTTCTCTTTCATATACATTTGATCAAGGGCAAATTAACTTTAATTCTTCTAGTTTTATTGAATGTTTAAATTATCGACTTTGTTTGGCAACTTAATCCTGGTTTCACAGCTAAGGCGAACATGTTATCTCATTCTACTAAAATCTAGAATATGCAGTTAGAATATATAGAATTTGTATTGACGGCTATTGAGAACGTGCCCTGTGGAGAGTTGATAGAATTCTAATTATTATTATTATTATTTTTTTATAATCTATGTAAGAGAAGCTTTCTGTATATTCATCTCTCAAGGAGAATGACCAATAAGGAATGGAAATTCAAATAACTCATATCAAGCCTAAGTATCTGCTATTTCATTAAGGAAAATTAAATGTGATAAATCAAGCCTAAAGATTGGCAATTAGAGAAATCTGATAGAATCAATCAAATGGTCTAACAATCTATTTATGGTTGGTGAATCAATGTAATCTGAGACAATGGTAATCAGTTCCAACATATATTGGGTTTGTTTGTCATGTAGAAGTCCATGTACTTTTTATGTAAGGGAAGCAGTCCTAGGTTATCCTTAGTACATGTTTTCAGTTTCTTGCTTAAATCGTTTTTGTACTCTCCTGTGTAAAGGAATGAGGATGTATATCACCATGAGGAATGTCAATTCTCTTTCTTTCGGTCCTCTTCACTCTAAATTACTGTTCAAATGGTGATTTAGGAGCCAACACCTGTAAGAAAACTGAGTATCCCATTATTGTATCTCAACCTTAAGGTCAAACCTTATAGCAAAACTGCAAATGTCAAAGGGCTCGTTCGTATCATTTTAAAAGTACACTGGGAAAGCGAATACTATTCTCAACCAAGTAAATGATTTACTCTAAAAGACAAAGGACCAACTTCTAAAACAAAGTCTTGATACTTGCGCTTCGATGTATGAAGAAGCTCTTACCGATATTCCTGAAGCTTATTCAGAATGTGGGCACAGATAATCCGACAGCTATAATAAAAGCAGATGCAGTTTGTGACGATGCTGATACTTGTGAGGACTCATTCAGTGATGAACTTCACAGCTGACAACAATGCTGGGAAGCAACTAGCTGCTGTTGCTGTGGACATTATAGACTCGCTTGGTTGATATCCTGTTTTTTAACCATTTTCCTCCTTCATTTGCAATATTGAATGAATAAATGAAGGAATCAATCGTTTTTTTATTCTCCACCGCTCTTACCTCTTAATTTTCCGCATTTAGTTTTGAAGAATGTTTAATCCGTGATAGCCTTCTACAATTGTCTCAGCTCTGATTTCTTTACGTAATTGAAGTGTACTCAAATCGTATCGCATGTAATTGATTGATGATTGACTTGACTTTACCATATAAGAAAACCACCAGAATTACCTCACCAGTCGTGATGTAGCCGGTAGGAAATTTGACAGAATCTGTCTCACATCATCAAATCCTAATTGCAATGGACCAAAACGTCATTTTTTAGCTTGTGAAAAGCTATTTCGCACCTCTACAGCATTGTACTCGCTACAAAAGGACAGTTCGGTCCATTGCAATTTGGATTTGATTGTGTGAGACTGATTCTGTCGATTTCCCTATTGGCTACATCACTAAGGGGGTAACCTCTCATGCTATTGGGGTAATTTGTGATTTCCCAACCTGGAGGGGGCAATCTAAATTTCTAAAAACTTCAGGTGTGATTTTGGTAATTTACACTAAAAGAAAAGATGAACATCAAAATGTTAGAGGATAACGGAGATGTTTTAACTAACTTTCTTCAAATTTTTATAATTTTTTCTTTCCTAATTTTTGCGTGATTCTAGGAAAATAACGAGTCAAATAAAATTCAAAGTTAATTTTGCTTATTTGACCCTTGAAGCCCAGATTTTCTCTTTCATACATTTGATACAGTCTAGAAATGTACGAAAAAACATGCATTGTTATCTTGTTTGCTTCTAGACTTAATACATGGAGACTAGGTATAGTTCATCTTTTGTCAATCTTTTTCCTGGTAGGTGAATCAATGTTATCTGAGTTTATGGTAATTTGGATTAAAGGCTAACGTATTGGTTAACTTTCTGCAAATGCATAGATTTGCATTTTCCTATATTTAATGTGGGGTGTAGGATGATAATGAGTCAATGTAATTTGAAATTTATTATTATTAATATGCTTGTTTGACCCCTCAAACGAAGATTTTCTTTCACACACATTTGCTACCAAATAAGGACGATAATACTCAAATGTAGGGGAAAAAAGGTGCATTGTTAGCTTGTTTATTTCTTAGACTATTACATCAGGACAAGATATTGTTCTATTTTGGTCTTCGTACTTATGGTAGGTGAATCAGTATGAACTGATTCTTTGGTAATCAGATTTTGTACTTATGGTAGGTGATTCAGTATGAACTGATTCTTTGGTAAGCAGATTATTACCAATCATTAAATATCTCTTATTGTAAAGGACCATGTACTGCTTTAAATAATGGAACCTATTAGGTTGTGTATGTTCCTTTCTGTGCTATCTTGTTGTGTCATTTTTATTTCTTCCTTGAATCATTTTGCAACACTCCCTTGTAAAGGGATCAAGATGCATCTCACAATGAGAGGAATGCTGCTTCTCTTTCTTTTAGTCCTCTTTACTCAAAACTATTTTTCACATGGTGATTTAATAGCCGACACCTGCAAGAAAACTGAATATCCCCGTATTTGTGTCTCAACATTAAGGTCAAACCCTGATAGCAAAACCGCAGATGTCAAAGGGCTTGTTCGTATCATTTTAAAAGCTGCACTGGGTAAAGCGAATACCATTCTCAACCAAGCAAATGATTTACTCAAAAAGACAAAGGACCGTCTCGTAAGACAAAGTCTCAATGTTTGTGTTTCAGTGTACGAGGAAGCTCTTGATGAAATCCCTGAAGCCAGTGTGAATGTGGGCACAAATAATTTCGAAGCTAATATTGAGGCAAGTGCGACTATCGACATTGCTGATGATTGTGAGGAGTCATTCAGTAACTCACCCTTCACAGCTGACAATAATGCTGTGAAACAACTAGCTGTAGTTGCTGTGGATATTATAGCCTCGCTTGGTTAATTGCTTGTTTGTCAGTCGATTTCCTCCTTTTTTTGTCATATGGAAGTAATAACTGAATGAATTGATCATTTTTATGCCCTATTTGCTACTGCTCTTCCCTCTTATTCTTTCACATGTAATCTGAAGAATTGTAAATCCATGATAACGTTTTACGATTTTGTCAAACTCGTATTTCTTGACTGTAAGTATAGATCACTCCTATCGCATGACTTGATGGGATTGATAGCCATTTCTATCAAGCATATATATGCAACAGCAACTAGGAATTTACTCAAATACTTGACAAACCTCTATCAACATTGGTCATTGCCACTTGGCGGAAGTAAAAGTTCCTAAGCTATGAAGCACAAGTATTCCAAAAGTGTTCTCATACGAGTACTGAATATGGATATGGCTCGTGTATGTCAAAATACACAATGGGTGTGTACAAACATCTTTGGTTCTTCTTGATATCAATATTTTTATTTTTTTTCTTTGAAGGTACCATATTGTTTATACTGACAAACAAATGCTTCCACCCCCGCCCCCCCCCCCCCCCCCCCCCCCCCCCCCCCTTCCTTCCAGCCTGAATTTCTATTTGTCAAAATACACAATGGGTGTGTACAAACATCTTTGGTTCTTCTTGATATCAATATTTTTATTTTTTTTCTTTGAAGGTACCATATTGTTTATACTGACAAACGAATGCTTCCCCCCCCCCCCCTTCCAGCCTGAGTTTCTATTTGTTCTACTTGTTCCTATTATACTTTCATACATGTGGACACAAATAACTAAGACAAGTACCCAAACAAAAAACCTCTAGATCAAAAAATAAAATAAAATAAAGTACCCAAAAAAAAATGAAAAAAATTAAGTGTGCAAAGTTTAAGTTTAATAGGCGGAGTTGAGAATTGAACTGAAGAAGATCATCTTTTTGGTTATAATATGAATAGGAAATAAGGGGAGGGATTTGGCGATGAGTTTTAGTGGAAAGTTAAAGGCACAGTGCTTGAACTTTTTGAAAAATAGATCAGTGCTATCTGGCTTCAAACATGTGAACAAGAGCAATCGTTTATACTGGGGTGGGATAATTTGAAAGATGAGCTGAGAACTATCATGGCCATTCCTGAGGGTGAACTACTACTCAACGAGCCTAAGATTGTGCAGTCCTTAAAAGCTAAGATCAGTGGAATCCGGCCTTATTTCAATCATGTGAATGCTATCTCTTTTGTTTTGATTTGTTGCTTATTGTCTTAGTCCAGGTTGCCTGTGACGAGAAAGACATAGTGTAGTTCTTTATTTAGCTGGGCAGTTTTTTTTTTTTTCACTTGTCAACAAAAGAAAAACTAAGATCAAAACTTGGGGCAGAACTGCAGATGTTGAAAGGCTCGCCTATACATCTCTGAAGTTGCTCTCTTAAAGCGACTAGTAATACAAGACAGATCTCTCTCATTCTCGTTCACTGAAGGGCTCGCCTAAACTTTTTTTTGCGGAGGAGTGTGAAGAGGGCATGAAGAGGTAGAGTTTCTTGATAAAAGTTATATCACCCTTGCATACGAATGACTTGAATTCTAGATTATTGTTTGCTCTATTTATTTGTCAGCGATCATTTGAATGCATCTCCATTTCACCTGAAAAAAGGGTGTGCTGTTTTTCGTACAATTCATGTTAGTGTAGGTTTAGAGGAATACTCAACGACAATGAAACTATCAATGTTAAAGGCAATGACACTTATTAATGTTAAAGAGACATTCTACTGTTTTATTTCATTTACGTTAGTAGCAGTATGAAATTTTCTATCCGATTGTCCTTGGCCCCCCCTTCTCGTGATTTGATAAGCTTATCCATGCATTTTCCATTATTATGCATCTAACACAGTTCACAATGGAATAATCAGAGAGTAATATCATAGTCAAACATGGTTATAGTTATTGAAGAAGGGCATTCACAGATAATGAAGCATTGTACTTGTTTGACTACATATTCTGTTGTTTTTCGAAGAAAGTTCCACATCAATGTATTGTATACCCACAGAAAATTACATTATGTCAAAAGGAATTGTCGATGGAATCCATTGGTCCCCTTTAATGAAGTTTTTGACTGTAAACATAGCTGCTTCACTTGAGTTGTTGATTTCTCGAGCCCACGGAACTCTGCCTTTTGTATTAGCTCCCGGGCCTTTGTTTTCATACTCTGCATAAAATACTTCATCTATTTTATCTGGACTCCGACCTTCCCAAGCTAGCCAGCCCATTGGGTCAATCAAATCATCAAGAAAGGAGTGCATTACAACCGTTCTTGAGAAAAGTCCCCACGGCCTGCCTAAAAATGTTTGAAATTTTGAAAGTTGTGGAGCTAGGCCAGGTGCAGCGGTAATTGTACAATTCTGAATAACGATACCAGTTTTTCCCCCTGGAGACTCTCTTTTTTGTGCTGTTATAGTGTTTTTTTGAGAGTCACGCGGATTGAGTGTGAAAATTTTACAGTTTTGGAAAATTACTGCCGCGCCCCCGAAAATGAAATCCACGGTGCCGAAGATTTCACATTCTCTGAAAAATTGTCTGTTTCTAGAGGTGTATAGGGTGTCTTGGTATCCCAGAAACCGACACTTGTAGAAAGCAGAAACGTCTGCTTCAATTCTTACCGCAACAGCTTGATTCCCGTCTGGACCAGCCGAATTTTCAAAAGTAATGTGCTGCGCTGTGAATCCTTGGCCTTTTATCCCTGTAAATGAAAAAACATGAGTAGTATTAGTGTACTGACGGGACATTTGAATCCATTGAAGGACATACCGATAGTGCATTTTAATTTTGAATTCTGGATTACAAATTCAGAAAACTATCGATATGTTTTTCTTCTTCTTATTTTTGTAGTTTAATTACTTCCGTGCTACGTGTATATTCTGATGTAGGCTGTACTGCACCTATGTCGGGATACTGCTCTTTTGATATAGTACACGTACCATGCATAAACAGTTTTTCTACCAAATCTAACTTAAATTCTTTTAGCTTAATTTTTGTTAAGTGTGGACTTCAGATTGTTGTCCAAGAGAAAACTAGCTATTGGCTAGAGTCGCTGAACTATGAACTTTCAACTAACCTACTGTTGCAGTTTCATAGGTACTGAAACCTGTTGCGTTGCTCCTGTTGCCCGATATCACAGTCTTTTCCATCCCATCTCCAATAAGCACGATGTTGTGCTTCTTTTTTCCTACCAATACGTTCTCCATATAACGACCTGCTCTGATCCAAATGTAGTACTTTGTCACACTCATGTTAGGAGCAGCATTGATAGCCGCTTGAATCGTCGTGAACTGGCCTGATCCATCTGTTGAAACAGTAGCATTCAATGGAATACCCTGTCCTTGAGAACTCGAGCAAATTGTCATCAATATTATGAGGGCTGCCAACATCCATGCATTAATCCACCTGTTGAAGTAGATACGAGTTGTTAAAAGAGATGCTATTTTCAGAAGATCCTCTAAACTTGGTTTAGTGATTTACTATTGATTACCTTATTTGCTAGAAAGATATTGTAATGAGAATTATGTTTCGGAAAATCAGTAGTAGTTTGATAAGATGTCATAGAGCATTTACCTTAAATATGCCAAAGGAATTACTGAAGCATGTCCTTTACGCATCACTAACGATACTAGAGCCATTAAAATTATTTGGTTGTCCTCTCCAGATGCAGGAATGATGCAATTCCACACGGATGGGAGAGAACCAGGAGCTGCTGGTTTCGGGGGAATGTTCAGAGAGCAGGAGGGAAATGGGTACGTATTATGGACGACTGCCTGGTTGTTTATGCCTTAAAAGTGAGAGATGGGGCATTTTTAAAGGACTGCAGAGCGGATGTATTCCCAAAACTGCAAGTTGCTGAAAAATTTGCTCTGACCTTTCAACGGTGTCTATGGCCAGCACACCCAATGAAGTCATGTAGTCCTTAGGAGGTAATGCTTTTGGTGTTTCCTTTTAAAGTAATTAGAAAGGACCTGTTTTGTTTCTTTCTGTTGGTCTTTATTTCAGTGGTATTGGGAAAGCTATGTACGCGTAATCTCAAAATCACTTGCTTTTTTTTGGTATCATCTATAAGGAATTCCATTTGTATAGATACAAAGTTTTAGGCTAGCTGCTCAAGAAAACAAATTTCTAGTTATGATATCAACTCATCTAGTTATTTCAGTTTTCTCCTTGTTTGGAAGGGGGACACACAGGTGCTCGGTTCGATCTATTTTGTTGTCTCCCCATGAATTTTATTTGGAACAATAGGGGCATAATTTTTTCAATTCTGATCAGGTGTGGTTTGTAGATTCTTGAGAGTAATATATCTGCTAATGCTTCTATTCGGCGAGGAGTTTTCACTACCTATGTTTGATTATGTGGTATTAAAGTTAGCGAGAAAAAAAAAGGCTCTTTTGGCTTTGGATCCTTATGAACCTGCATGTTCAAGTGCTAGTGTATTAGATGTGTCCATTGGTTTGTTATAGAGTCCATTAAGGGTTCAATAATCATTCTTGTGGAATTTCACTAAAAGTATATGTGCATCATGTGTCTCTCTTTTGTTCACTAGCTAGCAGGGTTGTCCAGCAGATGGTTTTGGGTGATTGAGGTTCGGATTTGAAACCGAATCGCTCACCTCGGTTTGTCATTTTCTCCATACGCACCTGTCTGTTAGCGTTGTCCGGTTTGGTTGCAGTTTGTGCAATTTTTATATTTGAAATTTGCCCATAAACAGCCAAACCAAACCGATTCCGATCTTCCAAAATGCATATATTAGGATATATCTATCTGTACCGTACCTCAGGTGGGTTCATAGGCGGTTCGGTTGACCCGCTGGGCACCCCTACTAGCTAGCATTGTTGAATTTTTGAAGGAAGATTTTGAGCCAGGAACTTGACAAATTGCCATTTATGTCGCTAATGCCTGTTAAATGATGTAGTATTCGATTGCATGTGTACACATGCTATCTATAGATTGTTTAACCCATATAGCAAGCAAGTGGGTGAATATTCCAAATGATGCCTTCTAAATTTACTCTAAAGTCACATTAGCCCAGATTGAATTGTTAGATGGATACGAGAGTATCTGCAGGAAATTAATTTGGAAATTAAATTTACTAATTGTGAAATACTTTTTTTTTTTCCTGGAAAAGGTGGACAACTATTTATTTTGTTGAATTGTTTGCTTTCAAGTATTTGATGAGAAATGGGAACAAAATGTTCCCAATAATATAATTCACAATTTCGTTGTTGCCTGGGTTAAAAGAGGGTGATGACTTGTGAAGGAATTGGATTTTGTAAGGGTAGGTGTGAAATCTTGATCTAGGTTTCAATTTGAACAAACAAAGCAAGTTTGTCTTTAGAGGTTTTCACATCTTTTACTATGGCTCTATTTCTAAGACCATGAATGAATTATTGACATCTTGTTGGAATGCAAGGAGTTGATGAGGCCTTCGGATTTCGTAAAAAGTTTGTTGAGTCACATAATGCTCGTACGCGACTGAAAGTGGGATTACAAGTGTGAAAACATTCTTCAAAAATCTACAAACTAATTATATTCGTGAAAATGAGGATTGAGTGTGAAATGCATTCTTATTTTCCCAAAATTACCCTGGCTTTCAGTATCACTAATGTATTGACAACGAAATCTACTATAAAATGCAGCTTGTGGGAAATGCATTTTCTTCTTATGTCTTACAATGTGAAGGGCCCATGAAAATCCTATCATCTCCGTGTCATTTGATACATGTAGAAGAATATTCCAACAATTAAAACCTTGATATCGAAATGCAGACATTCATGCACCATGGTCTCAAAATGGTAAAATGATTTAACTAAGCCACCAACCAATCCCAGAGTGCTGGTGTTGTAAACAATCGGTGGAGCAAGTGGTGGCTAGCTCATGCGATAGAGCTCTTGGATGCCCGCACTGTATTTTGAGGATGGAGTTTCTCCTCCCTCTCCCATGTAATAGAATGACGGATGACCAAAAAAAAAATCTGTGGGCGATCAACTTCATAGACAAAGACAGTAGCGCCAAACGAAAAGGCGCAACCGGGGCCCTGGGGTAAGCCCAACAAACCCCCGGGTGCGTGGTGGTACTACATGATTGGTAATGAGACACCACTTCACCGTACCACCAACCACACCCGCGTGCGTGGTGGTACTACATGATTGGTAATGAGACAATAAACACTTTGAAATTTCTCCTTTCGGAAGAAAGTAGTATACCTCGGATGTGTTTTCGGGCCATTGCAAGCAAGGAAAATACTATGTATCACCACATATTTGTCACGAGATTAACATAGGAATTAGAAAAAAGAAAAAACACAATTCCCTGTTCCTTCTCTGATCATTCAAAGCTTAAGATTATTTTGCACCATTCATTGGCAGTTTCCCAGCAAAGTTGGAATTGAGACTTCCCAAGTAGAGATGGTTCTCAAACTCCAGGGCCGATGTCACGGCTCCATCAGGATCATCGAAACTCCTAATTACAGGGACGGAGCCAGGAATTTCACTGCGCGGGGGCGAATTTTTTTTCCCAGAATACTTTGCAGGGGCGAGCCTATATTATTCATAGGAAAAATATTTGTTTTCTATATAATAGTAGACGTTTTTTTTCTTTTTGCAGGGGCAACCGCCCCTACTGGCCCCCCTCTGGCTCCATCCCTGCCTAATTATCCTGCCGTCGGGAGCTACATTTACTACCGTTGCTTTCGTATGCACGCATTCACTTGCTCTAACAATTTGGGAAATGTTGCGACCAAATGCTTCAATGCCCTGGAAGTGTGAACATATTCCAACCCGCCAGAGGTTAACTGTGACAAACAACCACCCCGTTAGCTACAAATGGATTGGTATATTAATTCGTCGAGAGAAATTTTTAGATTGTCAAAGGTTGTTATGGAATTTTTTGACTGTGACAAACAACCACCCCGTTAGCTACAGATAATCTTGGTCTACAGAAAGCGCGACACCATTTGCAAAACAAAGGCCATTGAGCACTATCGATGTCTCATTCAATGCGGGATCATACTTAAGAAGCTGCCCGTGAGGCAAATTTGCCTCAAGCACATCAAAGAACCAGTCGTGAAGTCCAAACTTGGTGCTTGCAACACTGAAGTATAAGCTACCATCTGATGCTTCAACCACGTCATCCGCAAACCTAAATAAGAATGTAAGAGCCATAGCCAATTTCTGTCCAAGGACTAATCCCGAGCACGATTAAGTAATTTGAAATCTCTTTGTTGCTTAAACATGAAAACACTGACCCTGCAGTTCTTAATACAGTTAAAGTGGATTAATATTTGGTACAGGCAGCCTTGCAAGTGACAAAACCAGGAAATATCCCCAAACCAACAAGTGCTTGATTGGAACAGTCATGAACCAGCTTCATATGCTACCAAACCGTAAGAAAATCAACAGAAGAAATTGGCCCCAACATAAAATGATTCTCTTAGTTAACCAAGTGCCACAAGTCTACTTTCCGAGTTGAAAGCATTTACATTTCCACACCAACGTGACATGAAATGGCCTGTTATTCTGTACGCGGAAAAAAAGAAATGTGACTAGACTTGCACATTCTAGGTTTGTGATCACGTTCGATAAC
Source organism: Vaccinium darrowii (assembly GCA_020921065.1). Taxonomy (NCBI): domain Eukaryota; kingdom Viridiplantae; phylum Streptophyta; class Magnoliopsida; order Ericales; family Ericaceae; genus Vaccinium; species Vaccinium darrowii. The sequence goes on from CM037153.1 coordinate 11,605,871, forward strand.
ATGGATTATGCACAAGTCTGCAGTGCTTGTAAAATGTAGACTAGCAAGGTATTCTTCTTTTCTTTTCTTTCCTTTCGATAACTCAGGGTGTTCGGGGCAGCTTATGTGTAGCACAACTGATGTCCGAGCACTAATTCCACAGTCCACTAGCAGGGGCCCAACTAAAGCGAAGTTTGAATTGTACTGGGTGAGAGGTTTTAGTATTGCCCCTTTTAGAGTCTATATCTGGAATAATACAACTCCAAGATAAAAACAAGGATGGAAGGGATTCCTTGTGTTACATAAATCTGTGCAAGTCAAAATTATTGGGAAAAATAAAAAGATACCAAAACAACAAACAAACATGATTAAATTTTCATTGCTTGTTGATCGAAACCATAATTTTTTGAATGACTGATTATATTGTAATGTTTCTAGTGTTCAGTTATATTAGCTGAAGAAGAATAGGTCACCATATGTTCAGAGGAAGCTTGCATCAACGAGTTGTAAAACCTACGCATTGCAACAATACAAAATCAGCACTTTTCAAGTCTCCTTCTCCATGAACTGACAGTAGTCAACTCTAGAGCAAGTCCACCAGTTAGGCCAGAATGGCTTGAGCCATTGCCAAAAATGGCATTGTTGGTGCAATGCCATTTGGAATTGGTTGTTGGGTTTGATGAGTGGCACAGATGGCATAGCGTTTCTTGCAGCCATTTATCGGAGGAAATGACTGAGGCTAAAAAAGGTAGCACAAAGCGGCACCATTTTTTGCCAATTCTGTGACTTTGGCGGTGGCTCAAGCCATTTTTGCACTATTGGACTCGCTCTTAGCCTCCTGTTTTCCACGTAAATCTATGAAACAACGGGTAACAATATTTTTTTCTTAGTAGCAAAAGAGACGCTGAAATTCTAAATTCTCCAATTTCGATTAGTGTACCCAATGTCTTTCAATTTCAAATTTGACAAAGACAGTAAAGATATGAAAGTAATACATGTCAAAGAGGATGTGAAGGTTAAAAAAATGTTACACATGAACATATGCGACACATTTGCCTGGGGAAAAAGAGAAAAAAAAAAAAAAAACTACAAAATGCACAAGGCTTCCGCTATTGTCAACACATTAGCTAAACTGTACTAGTAGTATTTAGTAATTCCCAACTTCCCTCCCTTTCCCCCGGCATGAGATTCAAAGGGCCCAAAACATGCCATACTTGAGCACAAACTCGACAAAAGCTAGATATGCATACAGTTACACGTAGATACATCTGCGAATTGTGGCAGCAAAGATTTCAACATTAACCGATGTACATAGATACGCAAATTCATGTAATGATTGCACTGTCATGATATGTCAACACATTAGCTATTGTCAACACATTAGCTAAACTGTACTAGTAGTATTTAGTAATTCCCAACTTCCCTCCCTTTCCCCCGGCATGAGATTCAAAGGGCCCAAAACATGCCATACTTGAGCACAAACTCGACAAAAGCTAGATATGCATACAGTTACACGTAGATACATCTGCGAATTGTGGCAGCAAAGATTTCAACATTAACCGATGTACATAGATACGCAAATTCATGTAATGATTGCACTGTCATGATATGTTGAAATACTGTCTTCCATCCCACTAGTTTGACAGCAAAAATCGCCGTGAATGAACTATTTGGTCTGAGAAATGCCTGAAATGTGGAATGATTACTGAAAGGAAGGAACTTCGTCAACCTGCCTAATTCTTAATCTTGTATGTGTTTGTTTGGTTGCCCCTTTTCCTTTCTGCTTTAGGGTATGATCAAAACAACTTGAATTCATTTGAGCTCATCCTTTGTACAAAACAAACCAGGAAATTGGCAAATCATCTGAAGTTACACATTGTTACACAAAACTAGCATTTTGTGGTGTTCACTATCAAAACCTTTCTCAAGCGTCATCAACTCATGGGATCTATTGTTCTCTTTTGAATCATGTCGTTCGTTAGTTAACAATGGAATTGATCCTATGAGCAATAGTCGAGGTATGTCCGTATAGGCCAACGGAACTGGAACCTTTCTGGTCTATTTTTATGGACTAGAGGGTCCGGTTAATGCAAGTTTTGGGTATTTCTCAGGGCTATCTTTAGAATTGGGACAGTTCATTTTGATCCACACGAAATGTTCCGGACAAGTTCTAAAATATAAAAAGAGACCCAAAAATTTCCATGAACAGATGAACTGAACTCTGAAGTCGGAGAGAATCTAATTTCTTGACTAAAACGAATATGTCGTTTTTGTACCAAAAATATAATTTATAAAACAGGGAATTAACTATTATTCCGAAGAACAGTGGTTAAGTCCGAGATCGTCCACGGAGAGTAAAAAGCTAAGTTACGGTACTTTCAACTAATTTCTAATTTAATTTTGAGAACTAGAGAAGTTTGGGATTTGATTGGTGAAACTAAAATTAATACTAAAATTAACTAGGAAAGCAGTAAAGGTTTTGAAAGCAAAGGAGAGAAAGGACTAGGGTTTCGATTCCACCTTCCCCTTGTAGTATAATCGAATAAAATCCAGGGTAATCATTCAACATAGAAAAATAAGATTATCGCTAGGGCTTGCAATCCCTATCGACGATCGTCAAGAGGATTCACAGGATTCATACTCCGTAAAGGCTATCTCAACATAGCGCGGGTCGTCTCACCGGACTTAACGGGCGGCACGACCCGTCTAACGTCGTATAACCCATCTCAGAGACTATCCTGAAACAGTGGAAACTATTGCATGACGGTGCTTGTCACACCCCACTCTGGCAGGATATAACCCGCACAAAGTGACCGGACACCTGTCACCGCCTGTACGCCTTTTAGGCTACTCACAAAAACTATTATACAAAGCTCAACTGCAACTCGTAACGAATGCAAATAAAAGATGTTATAACACCAAAACTCAACTGACATAACCCAAACAGGTGTTCACATCTCCTCAACAACTGAACAGTCAAAATCATTTGACATGAACACAACCACATTAACTCTACAAAATACTGATTATCCACATCACCCACTGACTGACAAAATCACAGAACACAACCTCTAGGAACACCTGACTAGCACTCTGGCACTGTAGTGGACCGACGTCTAGCTCAACTGGAAATCTGCAACCAAAAAGGTTACAGGAGAATGTACCTTAGCAACATAATAAATGGAAATGATAAGTATTTAGATGGATCGAAGCATAAACACACACCAACACATTTGCTTAAACAATTCAGATGGATCACAGTTTTAAACATCACACCCACACTTTTATTTCAAAAACACAGCCCACCCTATTTATTTCAAAAATGCAGCCCACCGGCTCATCTCAAAACATGGCCCACCGGCTCATCTCAAAAACATGGCCCACCGGCCCATTTCATCAACACACCTCTGCAGGTTTTGCAAAATATTTCACATTTTCTTTCACAATATAAAATAATATCAAATCAATTTACCCAATGTGCCAACGAGTCGCCAACCTCACGACCGGGAGTTATGACGGTACCGTTACCTCGCTCACAGGCTCACATATAGTGGCGGTGACGAGGGCCATTCTTTATCACCAATGGTAGGTGCAGCCCACACAGAAAGCAAGAACTAAGCTTGCACTGCTCACATTTGGCACAGCCCACGAATGCAAGTTGCCAACCTTGCAAACTAAAATATTGGCACAGCCCACGCTACAAGATGCCAACCTTGTAACTTTTTGGCTAAAATGCTGGCACACAGCCAGATGGCACAGCCCACGAATGCAAGTTGCCAACCTTGCAAACTAAACATTGGCACAAGAGGCATAAAATATTCCCTTTTCACCCACCAGAAATCATTTGATCCATCACTGAAAATCATTTAATCCGTCCAAACACAATATTTTTAACATATACAAAAATCACAAGGAGAGTTTTCAAAACATCAATAATCACACCACACATTTAAAAACACCACATAAACACTACACATTTCTATTTATTATAGAGGCTGTACATTCTCACCTGCCACAATAGGACCAACTCCGCCATCGACTTAACCCCTATGCACCAGAACTGTCACCACGACCATCTTACAGTATCATCACCTATGACATCAATTATGTATCACCCATAAGCTCTCTACCAAAAATTTATGCCCAAATGCAAGTGAAATGCATGAAAATGTATCCTACAACTCAACAGTGCTGCGCTCTATGAATTTTCAGAATTAATCTACTTATCCGATTCCCACGAAATTTTCACCACAAACTCCAGAATCACACTTCATCATCATATCCAAAATTTAGAATTTTCTGAGCTCCGTAACTATTTTTAAACAACCTCCACACAAACCCAGAACTTGCTGAAAATTCCCCAAAACAGATTTTTCCCCAACTTCAAATTAAAAACTGCTATTCTCTGGAAATAATTAAGGCACAACCCATACATCGTTTCGAAGGTATACGAGTCTAGTTTCATAATCAAAAGACGGTGTACCAATCGGATACCCGAGCTTAAAGTTATAACCGTTTTCCCAAGATATGACAGTGCTGTCTGCACAAACACGAACCTGACAGCAGATTGGTTCACGAATTTTCATATTTTCTGTACTTTGAATTAAACTCTGAAATTTTTACACAACACAAAGAACATCCATGGACATCCACTGTAAAAATCTCATAAAATTCTGACTTCTAGAACTATGTCTTAAAATTCACCAAAAACCGTGGCAGATTTGGTTTTGTGAAAAACCAGTCAGTGAACACCTTCATCTTCCCCTCACGAATTTCATAAAAACAAACCCCAAATCACTCCTATGAGATGCAAATCAGTGATTAACTTGTATATGAGCAACATATATCAAGAATTTCGGAAATCAAACTTCAATTCGTACCTTAATTTTGGGTTTTCCCCAAATTTTTCTTCTTTCTTTCCTCTTCCCCTCCTTCTTCTTCTTCTTCTTCTTCTTCTTCTTCTTCTGCCGAAGTCTCCCTTTCTCTCCCCCTCTCTCTCTTCTCTGATTAATCATCAGTCAACAAGAAAGAAAAGAAAGAAAAATATCTAATGCCTAAATTACACTTCACCCCTCCAACTTTGGTTTCTACTAGCTTTAAGCCCAACACTTAAGAAAATTACCTTTCTCTTCTTTCCCTCTTTCATAATTCAGGTATCACAAACACCTCAAACCGTACCCCACATATACGAGCATATCAATAGGTCCACTAGCATCACGTGAAAAGGTATCAAATATTTTTGAAAAAAACCCGGGGTGTTACAATTCTCCCCACCTTATGAAATTTCGTTCTCGAAATTTTGTTTCCCTTCATCAACTAATTTTCGCATTACTTCGCGCTTTCCCAAGTTTCTTGCTCAATCTAATAATTATGCCCCAACATTTCCCAACAAAATTATTTTAATGCATCATACTTGATCTCCCGTATACAAAATATTTAGTAGTTTCTCCACATAGCCCAAATAATCGTTCAATTACCCAATTTTCCAATTCGCTTTCTCAATAAATGTCAACACAATAAACTTGACTCAAAGATCCGTAACAAGATGAAACATTTAAGTTCCTTCAGAATTTCTCATCAATTTCCCCAGACCCATGTCATCTCTTCAAACCAAATTCAACATTCTTCACAAGGCCTCACGAATTTTTTTTTTAATTACTTATACATCATCTTCCCAACCAAAATTTATCTCTTAAAACTTAACTTCATTCCCAAACATTAACAATATTCTCAACACAACCACTAGCTCACCAAAAACCCTTTTTTTTCGCTTCCTTAAACTCTCCATTCACTCCAACCATCCAACAAACTACTAAATTTCTGAGGAGAAACCTCGTTATTTGTCCACCATTCAAGCATGCCGATTGTATTCCACATTTCAAAATGTAACCAAGTAGCACACAATATATATAAACTCGGGTTCAGCTTTGCCTCAACAACAAATACACATAAATCAATCGCTTAATATTCCCCACTTTAGAAATCAAACTACGGTTTTCACTCAATCCACGGTTGCTAGCAAATCAAACATTTTTGCCCAATGCACCTCTCAAAACATAACTACAAACATTTTTTTTTCCAACACTTCCTACTAGAACATAAAATAATTTCGACTTTCTGAATCACAAAATCCTCAAAATCATCATATACTTAGCACTAGGGACAAACTTCACACAAACCAGCAAATAATTTGCAGCTCTAACACATTTAATCATCTCAACAAGTCACCTATTTAAAACCTTATTCATTCTTGCTCCCGAATTTCATAACACCCGCTAATAGAAATATACTTGAGCACCAAGGAATTTCTCAAGCACTCAAACATCCTATGGTTCATTGTTTCCATATGCAACATCATTCACCCAAAAATAACCTCAATTTACACTCACTACACATCAAGGTCATATGCTTTCACTTACTATGACATACTCACAAGAATAATTCAAGTATCATGGTCAACAATCCAACTAGAGCAAAATCCTACCTAATCTTCTTTTCTTTTACCACCCTCTCACAATCACCAAACAACCATTTATACTTCCACATACACGACCAAGATGATATTCCACCAAATCAAATATAAGTCAACCATCGCATTCGGTCCACAGTCCCCTTATCTTTCAGATCATGTCTCCAGAGATACTTATCAAAATATTGTATTATCTCATGCTCTACAAATATATTACTAATAATCCCAAACCTCCAATTTTTTTCATATCCTTTTGCATGCCATAACCATAACTCAAAGCTAACATATCATCAACCACTAATACTTTCTCTACACATGTACAACACCCAAAGCACTGCCTTAGAAAATGTTAATAATCCAAACCCAAATTTAGCAGAAATCAACTCACCATCTATAAACAAGCGTCCAACCCATAATAAAATATTAACAACTTCATCTGCTACGATCCACAATATCACAATTTGTCTAAACCCATTTGCAATTCCGTTCACTACAACCAACACCTGATTCCTCTCAGCTTGTCAATTCACATGCTCAAGTTTACTTTTAAAAACCATAACACCCTCGCAATACTCTGAATATCGAAAATAAATTAAAGTCCAAATCTTGTTGAATACCTCAAATAACCCTCTCTCTTTTTTTTTACTATACATCTTAATATCTGTAGGACTGTCCAAAAACTCCATGAACAACTTTAAATCTCAATTCCACCTTAGCGTACAACTTACTTAGACCATCTTTAACTTCATAACTAAATCGACCATCATCACATAATTATTCCCACAATACACTGACCAAATCAAATAAGAATTAACCAACACCCAAATCAGATATGAAATTAAATGGCCGAACACTGAGAATCTTCAAAGATATACAAAATCATGAAACCACGTCAGCCCAGTCATCCATATAGAAATTATCCACAAACTCCAAGTAATTGGACTGAACATTATATCTCATCCATTCATTATCCTCAATATCCACACCATTACCTCTAATACTCTCAAAGTTAAAATCAGCATGCATATACAATTTTCCTCATCATCAATCTATCTTTTTGAAAATACGTACCACATCTTCCAACTGATTTTATACCTCTATAGGACCTGTAAGTCCAATAAATCCTTTAACATCTGTACCATGTCCTCATTTCTAATCACATTAAACACCTAGTACATCGATCAAATGCATAACCATACACTTTCATAGTAAATACACAAATACGCTCTTTAACATCGACACCTTCTTTACCGCATGTACCTCTTTACACACCTTCATCCACCCACACGTGGTAACAGAGTGACATCAGAGGGTTGTTTTGAAGTGTGCTGGCCAGTCACTCTTCAAATCAATCCACCATGTCATTCTTAACCACCACGCTGAGCATTTTCTCTGCCAATCTCATCATAACCTCTAACATTCTAGCATTGGGGTCAAACTATTTTATTTACCCATGTTGCACCTCCTGTCCCTCCACACCAACTGGTACAAAAATATATGACACGTCTCTCTCTAAACTTTCCATTTTTTTCAAGCTGCTACAAAAACAAACATGAATATATGCATGAATCTTACATGTATGTATGCACCCACTACCCTTACTCCTGTAACACTCTTCTCGACCTTCTAGGTTTTACCTAGACTCAACAACTCAAGATAACATCGCCTATGGTCCACCACAAGTGCCACACTCTCATAAAGTCTACAGAATCTATAACCTAAGCTCTGATACCAAAATTGTCACACCCCACTCTGGCAGGATATAACCCGCACAAAGTGACCGGACACCTGTCACCGCCTGTACGCCTTTTAGGCTACTCACAAAAACTATTATACAAAGCTCAACTGCAACTCGTAACGAATGCAAACAAAAGATGTTATAACACCAAAACTCAACTGACATAACCCAAACAGGTGTTCACATCTCCTCAACAACTGAACAGTCAAAATCATTTGACATGAACACAACCACATTAACTCTACAAAATACTGATTATCCACATCACCCACTGACTGACAAAATCACAGAACACAACCTCTAGGAACACCTGACTAGCACTCTGGCACTGTAGTGGACCGACGTCTAGCTCAACTGGAAATCTGCAACCAAAAAGGTTACAGGAGAATGTACCTTAGCAACATAATAAATGGAAATGATAAGTATTTAGATGGATCGAAGCATAAACACACACCAACACATTTGCTTAAACAATTCAGATGGATCACAGTTTTAAACATCACACCCACACTTTTATTTCAAAAACACAGCCCACCCTATTTATTTCAAAAATGCAGCCCACCGGCTCATCTCAAAACATGGCCCACCGGCTCATCTCAAAACATGGCCCACCGGCCCATTTCATCAACACACCTCTGCAGGTTTTGCAAAATATTTCACATTTTCTTTCACAATATAAAATAATATCAAATCAATTTACCCAATGTGCCAACGAGTCGCCAACCTCACGACCGGGAGTTATGACGGTACCGTTACCTCGCTCACAGGCTCACATATAGTGGCGGTGACGAGGGCCATTCTTTATCACCAATGGTAGGTGCAGCCCACACAGAAAGCAAGAACTAAGCTTGCACTGCTCACATTTGGCACAGCCCACGAATGCAAGTTGCCAACCTTGCAAACTAAAATATTGGCACAGCCCACGCTACAAGATGCCAACCTTGTAACTTTTTGGCTAAAATGCTGGCACACAGCCAGATGGCACAGCCCACGAATGCAAGTTGCCAACCTTGCAAACTAAACATTGGCACAAGAGGCATAAAATATTCCCTTTTCACCCACCAGAAATCATTTGATCCATCACTGAAAATCATTTAATCCGTCCAAACACAATATTTTTAACATATACAAAAATCACAAGGAGAGTTTTCAAAACATCAATAATCACACCACACATTTGAAAACACCACATAAACACTACACATTTCTATTTATTATAGAGGCTGTACATTCTCACCTGCCACAATAGGACCAACTCCGCCATCGACTTAACCCCTATGCACCAGAACTGTCACCACGACCATCTTACAGTATCATCACCTATGACATCAATTATGTATCACCCATAAGCTCTCTACCAAAAATTTATGCCCAAATGCAAGTGAAATGCATGAAAATGTATCCTACAACTCAACAGTGCTGCGCTCTATGAATTTTCAGAATTAATCTACTTATCCGATTCCCACGAAATTTTCACCACAAACTCCAGAATCACACTTCATCATCATATCCAAAATTTAGAATTTTCTGAGCTCCGTAACTATTTTTAAACAACCTCCACACAAACCCAGAACTTGCTGAAAATTCCCCAAAACAGATTTTTCCCCAACTTCAAATTAAAAACTGCTATTCTCTGGAAATAATTAAGGCACAACCCATACATCGTTTCGAAGGTATACGAGTCTAGTTTCATAATCAAAAGACGGTGTACCAATCGGATACCCGAGCTTAAAGTTATAACCGTTTTCCCAAGATATGACAGTGCTGTCTGCACAAACACGAACCTGACAGCAGATTGGTTCACGAATTTTCATATTTTCTGTACTTTGAATTAAACTCTGAAATTTTTACACAACACAAAGAACATCCATGGACATCCACTGTAAAAATCTCATAAAATTCTGACTTCTAGAACCATGTCTTAAAATTCACCAAAAACCGTGGCAGATTTGGTTTTGTGAAAAACCAGTCAGTGAACACCTTCATCTTCCCCTCACGAATTTCATAAAAACAAACCCCAAATCACTCCTATGAGATGCAAATCAGTGATTAACTTGTATATGAGCAACATATATCAAGAATTTCGGAAATCAAACTTCAATTCGTACCTTAATTTTGGGTTTTCCCCAAATTTTTCTTCTTTCTTTCCTCTTCCCCTCCTTCTTCTTCTTCTTCTTCTTCTTCTTCTTCTTCTTCTGCCGAAGTCTCCCTTTCTCTCCCCCTCTCTCTCTTCTCTGATTAATCATCAGTCAACAAGAAAGAAAAGAAAGAAAAATATCTAATGCCTAAATTACACTTCACCCCTCCAACTTTGGTTTCTACTAGCTTTAAGCCCAACACTTAAGAAAATTACCTTTCTCTTCTTTCCCTCTTTCATAATTCAGGTATCACAAACACCTCAAACCGTACCCCACATATACGAGCATATCAATAGGTCCACTAGCATCACGTGAAAAGGTATCAAATATTTTTGAAAAAAACCCGGGGTGTTACAGTGCTTGACATCCGGAATACAAACACTATGATTAATAGGAAAAAATATGCTCTTTCATAAAAATATGAATCATCCCAAGTCATACAATTATTGTTGAATAAAAACCCTAGAAATTAAACTATTACATTACTCGGAGAAAGTTTCCTCGTTACCCCAGTCGAGTAGTTTAGTCGTTCATGGAGTTAAACTCCAATTCCAGCCGCAGCCTTGTGTCTCCTGTTGTTATGCGTGAAGAAGTGCCTCCAAAAAGTGATCCCCAACCAAACCCTTGCAGCCCTCCTTATAAGCTGCTGACCGACTTGTATATATATGGCAGCAATATCTCCCTTTATCTTGCAGCCCAATTCTTCTCCTTAAGTGTGATTAGTGGGCCCCTCTTGTATACCCACGGAACTTTTGTATTGAACCACCGAAAATTCACTTCCTAATTAAGATACAAAAATATCCTTTGTATGGATTATCACAAATTTTATTCCTAATCAAACAATTCCTTTTGAGGGCTGCCTTCAAAATATCACGTGAATCCAATTTCCTCTTAATTAATTCAATCGGCACCCTTAACTTCTCAATTTAGCTCTGTGTTCCATTTAATTGTTCCACAAATCCTGAAACGAGAAAAACGAGTATCAAGCTCCAAGTAATATATTAAAAGGGTGTAACAATAATAAATTAGGGGCCGCTAATGGGCACATTTGCGCCTCTATCACAACCCCCAACTTACAATTTGCTGTCCCTAGCAAATAAAAGAATAGAAAAACTAAACAAAAGCAAACTAAGGATATGTCTTTTAAACCCCCGGGCGGCCCCGGTAGGACGAGTGAAGTCTCGTGAGGGTTTTCAGCGGTGATCACCCACAAAACACTGTGCATCCGCTCACATGGAATTCGGAAACCTGCAAGACGGCTCACCAATATCTCAAACAGAGAGTATGAAGTTATTGCGAAGATATAACGGGCATAAACAATTCTAAATGCTTTCGAGTCGTGAAAATAAAGCATGGCACCTAAATGTAACGTGTGTGTGTGTGTACATAGGCCTCAATCAAAAAGTGAGAAACAATTAAAAGCTCTCTCCGGACCGAGTCTCGACTTCAAATCTCACCGTGTCATGCACTCACAAATAAAATCACTCTAAACAAGGTGCATATTATGTACTCTCAATGTGTGCGGGCGGAGATTGTGCAGTAGGAAATCAAAGTACCCCGCACACTCTGACACGAAAAGAATGCTTTATAATGTGGACACATGATCTCATGAATGAAATGCCAAGTACCAAAACTAATCTCTATCCACCAATCCACAACCCATTGCCCCTAGGATCAAACAGGACTTTAATTCCGGTTATAGCGTTAGGTAAGGAAACTGTTGCAAGGCTAGGGTAAAACAATCAAGTGTATGAGAATAGGCAAATCACTAACACAGGACAGGGCTAATTTAACAATATGTGCCCTCTTTTCATCAATTTCACCACATCTCTCTTTCTCCTTACAACACAGTTCCACAATGAAATCACTTATTTCTTTCTTTCAACAACGAATTGGTGTGTCCCCATTTTTTTCTTTTTTTCATTCAATTTTCTCTTTTTTTTTTTCTTTCTTTTTTTGTTCTTTTGGAAAAACACCACTATTCAAGCGCACGTTTCTCAATTACACTCACTCCATTCTTTTCAAAAACATAACCCGCATATTTGCCATTCTCAAGACATAATATAGATAGTGGAGCTCAACAAAGAAAAGGCATTATGCAAAGGGCTCAACATGGCTTACAAGGGTTAAGCATTTGAGAAAAAGAAACGAACAGGTTCAAAATAGCAAAAATTGCCTATTATCCTCTCCTAAGGGCAATACAACCATGAATTCATACCAAACCCAAGAGATAAGTAACAAGCAATATGTTTCAATACTTGGCAACAAGAATAATGAGACCAACAACGACTTGACTCTTTTCATGACAAACAAAGAGTTTCTGTGACACCACTCCAAAGAAAGATAAGGCTCTAAAACTCACTTGGGCATAAGTCTCCACTAAACTTGCCATTGAGAGCATTCAAAATGTAACTCACAAAATGACCAAGGCCCAATGAATGTGAAGTGCAAAAGGTGCTAAAAGTAAGTGCCACGATAAATTTCCACAAAAGACTAGCAAAAAGAACCATTATGCCACAAAATATCTAAGCAATAAGCAACACACCTCTACTTAAGCTATCAATAGTCAATCTCAACTAATCCCAAATTCCATGCAAAGAGAATCCACTATTTTTTTGTTTCAAATTTTCCATTTTTTTTTTTTTGAAAGAATAAAAATCCGAAGGGATTCCCACCCCCAACTTGAACTAGACAATGCCCTCATTGGCGATCATATAAATAGAATAAGGCAAGTATAGTACAAGAGAGAAGGAAAGAGATCACCTCAGAAGTGGGTACGGCAAGCATAAATAAAATACGGGGGAAAGAGCACCCCTAACTTGAACCACATATACCTGCATGTTAGATTAAAAACAAAAAAAAAAAAAAAAACAAAAAACAAAAAGGACGCAAAAAGAAAAAAAGAATAGAAAAAAGTATGAGAGGGAAGAGAGAGAAAAAAAAAACTGAAAACTAAAAACTAAATAATAATTAAATACTACATTATTTTCAAGCAGATCTCTAACTCCTATAACACCATGGAGGGCTATGACAATGAACAAACCACCCAACTCTAAGCTCTTAGTCAAGAATTGAACTCTACCATGCCACACAATTAGATACTTTGAGTATCTCAGTTGTCTTAGTTGCATTTGAAATTTAAGCTCCACCAAATATGCAATTCGAACCAAATTGATTTTTAGACTATTGACAAGGTCCACTAAACATGGAGAGAAAATTGAATTAAAATCATCAACGCCAATAAAATCAATTAGTTCTACTCTGATAAAATCTTGTGATGGTGGAGACTCAAAATGAGTTCTAGTATCAGCCAAAGGTGAGGGTATTGGATTATCAAGTTCAAGTGGACGTGGGGCAATTATCGGTAATGAATCCTCAACAGTTTTCGCATTAAAAGGCATATTGGGTGTATAAATAGAATTCTCGTAAGAACTTTGGATATTATCACTCTGTCCTAACTCCAAGACTTTATTCAAATCTAGACCATGACCTTCACTAATGGCAATCGGCTCTATTTTTTCATCGTCCACAACATAAGAATTAGTCACTTCCGAAATTTCAGTTTTATCACAAGGTTGGGGCTTTTGAGATAATTGATCAAAATAATTCCAACTCTCTTCAGCATCTTTTCTCAAAAATTCACCATTACACATAGTATCAACAAACTCGCGTGACCTACAATTCAAACTATGGTAAAAAAATTTCAAGAGATGCCCAAGGTCACATTGAAAACGCGACCAAGAGAGTAGTAAACATTTAAACCGCCACCAACATTTTGAAAAAGACTCCTCATATCGTTGATAAAAATTTGAGACCTCTTGTAATAGCATATGAGTCTCGTACATAGGGCAGTAATCATCGAAAAATTGCTTTTGCATCTCAGCCCATGTACAATTTGATCTTAGACTTAAAGAATAAAACCAATCCTTAGCACTACCTCGCAAAGATAATGGAAATAATCTGAGTAGGTCCACTTCATCACTTGAACAAAGGTCGTCAAGTTTTTCAATATGCTCGCATGGGTTTTCAGAATCTATGCCATGAAAAATAGGAAGCGGATAAATAACTTCAGGCTTCAACTCAAGGCTTTGTGCACTAGGTGAAAAACTCTCGTATAATGGAGGATATGGTACTGCTGTTTGCCAGTAATTGGGCAAAGGTTCGACCGAACTTTGAAATGGAACTCCAAACTCTCCATAGTAAGCTCTCAAATAACTCATTTTTTTTTAAATATTTTTTTTTTAATGCAAAAAGAGAAAAAAAAAAACTTTTAATGCAAACTAATCTACTGAAATAGGTAAAATAAAATAAAAATAAAATAAAAATAAAATAAAAAACTAAACTAAACTCACGATGCTATTGGCAAAAATTCCTTAACTGCATTGGACTTCCTCAAACACCACGCAACTGTAACTTCAAATTCGACCTGCATGAAGTTAAGAAACCTGCACCAACGAAACAACTACAAAAAGAAATAAAATAATAAAAAAAATACTACTAATAAAAAAAATTATAAACTAAGAATCAAACTAAAAACAAATTGAAAATACGCAACCGTGTTTTTACTCCCCGGCAACGGCGCCAAAATTTGATATGTCGTTTTTGTACCAAAAATATAATTTATAAAACAGGGAATTAACTATTATTCCGAAGAACAGTGGTTAAGTCCGAGATCGTCCACGGAGAGTAAAAAGCTAAGTTACGGTACTTTCAACTAATTTCTAATTTAATTTTGAGAACTAGAGAAGTTTGGGATTTGATTGGTGAAACTAAAATTAATACTAAAATTAACTAGGAAAGCAGTAAAGGTTTTGAAAGCAAAGGAGAGAAAGGACTAGGGTTTCGATTCCACCTTCCCCTTGTAGTATAATCGAATAAAATCCAGGGTAATCATTCAACATAGAAAAATAAGATTATCGCTAGGGCTTGCAATCCCTATCGACGATCGTCAAGAGGATTCACAGGATTCATACTCCGTAAAGGCTATCTCAACATAGCGCGGGTCGTCTCACCGGACTTAACGGGCGGCACGACCCGTCTAACGTCGTATAACCCATCTCAGAGACTATCCTGAAACAGTGGAAACTATTGCATGACGGTGCTTGACATCCGGAATACAAACACTATGATTAATAGGAAAAAATATGCTCTTTCATAAAAATATGAATCATCCCAAGTCATACAATTATTGTTGAATAAAAACCCTAGAAATTAAACTATTACATTACTCGGAGAAAGTTTCCTCGTTACCCCAGTCGAGCAGTTTAGCCGTTCATGGAGTTAAACTCCAATTCCAGCCGCAGCCTTGTGTCTCCTGTTGTTATGCGTGAAGAAGTGCCTCCAAAAAGTGATCCCCAACCAAACCCTTGCAGCCCTCCTTATAAGCTGCTGACCGACTTGTATATATATGGCAGCAATATCTCCCTTTATCTTGCAGCCCAATTCTTCTCCTTAAGTGTGATTAGTGGGCCCCTCTTGTATACCCACGGAACTTTTGTATTGAACCACCGAAAATTCACTTCCTAATTAAGATACAAAAATATCCTTTGTATGGATTATCACAAATTTTATTCCTAATCAAACAATTCCTTTTGAGGGCTGCCTTCAAAATATCACGTGAATCCAATTTCCTCTTAATTAATTCAATCGGCACCCTTAACTTCTCAATTTAGCTCTGTGTTCCATTTAATTGTTCCACAAATCCTGAAACGAGAAAAACGAGTATCAAGCTCCAAGTAATATATTAAAAGGGTGTAACAATAATAAATTAGGGGCCGTTAATGGGCACATTTGCGCCTCTATCAATGTGACTTGCGAAAAAGAAATCCGCATATACATGAACGGTGAACTTTTACTGATCCTATATTGTCATCTTTGATTTTTCATTGCGGGGTACAATGACATGAAAATGAAAGCTCCATTACACTTTGTTAGTTTGCAAAAAAATGTTAGTACTTAGGCCTCTAAACTTCATTTTAAATCAATACAACCACCATTCAACCAGCAAATTTTTTACACGAAAATTCACTTCAGGCCTCTAAACTTCCTCAGAATCTCGAACATCCCCTGTTCTTTTCTCCACAAATCTAATGCATTTACCACTTCTTTTATATTGCAAACGATTAGTCGGATACTTTTGCGGATACCTTTTTTGTCGTAGTGCGTGCCCCGGCCTCTAAGGATTGTTTTAGTTAAAAAAGAGTTTATTTTTTTTGTCTTTATTTAATTTTTTTTTTTTTTTGCTTTTACTAGTTTTGCGTTGATTTTTTATGATTTACTGGGAGGAACTTAAAAAATATAAAACTATGATCAAAATTTTTAAAAAGTTCGCTAAGAACAAACTAATCCAAATTTCTGTGATTTATTGGATTATTTGTCTTTGTTCACAAAAATTTGAGTTTAGTTAATAATTTTATCTAAAAAAAAAACCGGATAAAAACCTAACAAATGCAAATTTTCTTGAATAATGACAAATTTTAATTTACAAGAAAAAAGAAAACAAATTTGAAACTTTTTTTAGCCAAAGCAGACCCAAGTCATCAATGGCCGCAAAATCTGAACCATCTTCCTCGTCTTACAAGAAATTCGAGATGCCCAAAACTACATCTCTTCAATGCTAAAACCCACCCTCCAATCTGCTGACGCGCCTCAATCCGCATAGCCATCACTACGGCATGCTGGGCGAGTGGTGGAACAATGACCTCATACTCGACGGCACACCTGAGTCGGATCTCGATCGGCTACCTAACGACGCGGTGGTGCAGAGGGCCACGTACGGCGCGTTCAACGGCACGCGGCTGAGGGAGATGGGTGTTCAGGAGGTGGTCGTGACAGGGGTGATGACTAATCTTTGTTGCGAGGCGACGGCGCGTCAGGCCTTTGTGAGTGGATTAACTTTTTGCAAACGTATAGGTTTAAATTCCCGTATTTTATGGTGACTCCAGGAGAATAATGATTGAAATATAATTCAAAGTTTCGTGTTTTACAAGCTTATTTGACTCTTGAAACAAAGATTTTCTCTTTCATATACATTTGATCAAGGGCAGAGCCAGGATTTGCACTCGAGGGGGCCGATTAAGAAAATAAATTTTCTATGAGGCGATATTTGCAAATTAACTTTAATTCTTCTAGTTTTATTGAATGTTTAAATTATCGACTTTGTTTGGCAACTTAATCCTAGTTTCACAGCTAAGGCGAACGTGTTATCTCATTCTACTAAAATCTAGAATATGCAGTTAGAATATATAGAATTTGTATCGACCGCTATTGAGAACGTGCCCTGTGGAGAGTTGATAGAATTCTAATTATTATTATTACTTTTTTTTTATAATCTATGTAAGAGAAGCTTTCTGCATATTCATCTCTCAAGGAGAATGACCAATAAGGAATGGAAATTCAAATAACTCATATCAAGTCTATAAGTATCTGCTATTTCATTAAGGAAAATTAAATGTGATAAATCAGGCCTAAAGATTGGCAATTAGAGAAATCTGATAGAATCAATCAAATGGTCTAACAATCTATTTATGGTTGGTGAATCGATGTAATCTGAGACAATGGTAATCAGATTCCAGCATATATTGGGTTTGCTTGTCATGTAGAAGTCCATGTACTCTTTTATGTACGGGAAGCAATCCTAGGTTACCCTTAGTACATGTTTTTTTGCTTTCAAAGAATTTGGAGATTCTTCTAGGGTTTGCTTAATTCGTTTTTGTACTCTCCTGTGTAAAGGAATGAGGATTTATATTACCATGAGGAATGTCAATTCTCTCTCTTTCAAATGGTGATTTAGTAGCCAACACCTGTAAGAAAACTGTGTATCCCATTATTTGTAATTTTGTATCTCAACCTTAAGGTCAAACCTTATAACAAAACTGCAAATGTCAAAGGGCTCGTTCGTATCATTTTGAAAAGTACACTGGGAAAGCGAATACTATTCTCAACCAAGTAAATGATTTACTCAAAAAGACAAAGGACCAACTTCTAAAACAAAGTCTTGATACTAGCGCTTTGATGTATGAAGAAGCTCTTAGCCTCTTACCGATATTCCTGAAGCTTATTCAGAATGTGGGCACAGATAATCCGACAGCTATAATAAAAGCAGATGCAGTTTGTGACGATGCTGATACTTGTGAAGCAACTAGCTGCTGTTGCTGTGGACATTATAGACTCGCATGGTTGATATCCTGTTTTTTAACCAATTTCCTCCTTCATTTGCAATATTGTATGAATAAATGAAGGAATCAATCGTTTTTTTATTCTCCACTGCTCTTACCTCTCAATTTTCCGCATTTAGCTTTGAAGAATGTTTAATCTGTGATAGCCTTCTACAATTGTCTCAGCTCTGATTTTTTGATGTAATTGAAGCGTACTCAAATTGTATTGCATGTAATTGATTGATGATTGACTTGACTTTACCATATAAGAAAAACAGCAGAATTACCTCACTTGTCGTGATGTGGCCGTTAGGAAATTTGACAGAATCTGTCTCACATCATCAAATCCTAATTGCAATGGACCAAAGCGTCATTTTTTAGCTTGTAAAAAGGTATTTCGCACCTCTACAGCCTTGTACTCGCTACAAAAGAATAGTTTGGTCCATTGTAATTAGGATTTGATTGTGTGAGAATGATTCTGTTGATTTCCCTATCGGCTACATCACTAAGGGGGTAACCTCTCATGCTATTGGGGTAATTTGTGATTTCCCAACCTGGAGGGGGCAATCTAAATTTCTAAAAACTTGAGGTTTGATTTTGGTAATTTACCCTAAAAGAAAAGATGAACATAAAAATGTTAGAGAATAACAGAGATGTTTTGACTAACTCTCTTCAAATATTTATAATTTTTTCTTTCCTAATTTTTGGGTGATTCTAGGAAAATAACGAGTCAAATAAAATTCAAAGTTAATTTGCTTATTTGACCCTGAAACCCAGATTTTCTCTTTCATACATTTCATGCAGTCTAGAAATGTACGAAAAAACGTGCATTGTTATCTTGTTTGCTTCTAGACTTAATACATGGAGACTAGGTATTGTTCAAGTTTTGTCAATCTTTTTTCTGAAAGGTGAATCAATGTTATCTGAGTTTATGGTAATTTGGATTAAAGGCTAACGTATTGGTTAACTTTCTGCAAATGCATAGATTTGCATTTTTCTATATTTAATGTGGGGTCTAGGATGATAATGAGTCAATGTAATTTGAAATTTATTATTAATATGCTTGTTTGACCCCTCAAACCATGATTTTCTTTCATACACATTTGATACCAAATAAGGACGATAATACTCAAATGTAGGGGAAAAAAGGTGCATTGTTAGCTTGTTTATTTCTTGGACTATTACATCAGGACAAGATATCGTTCTATTTTGGTCTTCGTACATATTGTAGGTGAATCAGTATGAACTGATTCTTTGGTAATCAGATTTCGTACTTATGGTAGGTGAATCAGTATGAACTGATTCTTTGGTAATCAGATTATTACCAATCATTAAATATCTCTTATTGTAAAGGACCATGTACTGCTTTAAATAACGGAAGCTATTAGGTTGTGTATGTTCCTTTCTGTGCTATCTTGTTGTGTCATTTTGATTTCTTCCTTGAATCATTTTGCAACACTCCCTTGTATGCATCTCACAATGAGAGGAAAGTTGCTTCTCTTTCTTTTAGTCCTCTTTACTCAAAACTATTTTTCACATGGTGATTTAATAGCCGACACCTGCGAGAAAACTGAGTATCCCCGTATTTGTATTTCAACATTAAGGTCAAACCCTGATAGCAAAACCGCAGATGTCAAAGGGCTTGTTCGTATCATTTTAATAGCTGCACTGGGTAAAGCGAATACCATTTTCAACCAAGCAAATGATTTACTCAAAAAGACAAAGGACCGTCTAGTAAGACAAAGTCTCAATGTTTGTGTTTCAGTGTACGAGGAAGCTCTTGATGAAATCGCTGATGCAATTGCGAATGTGGGCATAAATAATTCCGAAGCTATTATGCAGGCAAGTGCGACTATCGTCGATGCTGATACTTGTGAGGAGTCATTCAGTAACTCACCCTTCAAAGCTGACAATAATGCTGTGAAACAACTAGCTGCAGTCGCTGGGGCTATTATAGACTCGCTTGGTTAATTGCTTGTTTGTTAGTCGATTTCCTCCTTTTTTTGTCATATGGAAGTAATAACTGAATGAATTGATCATTTTTATGCCCTACTTGCTGCCGCTCTTCCCTCTTATTCTTTCACATGTAATCTGAAGAATTTTAAATCCATGATAGCGTTTTACGATTTTGTCAAACTTGTATTTCTTGACTGTAAGTATAGATCACTCCTATTGCATGAATTGATGGAATTGATAGCCATTTCTATCACGCATATATATGCAACATTGGTCATTACCACTTGGCGGAAATAAAAGTTCCTAAGCTATGAAGCAAGGGTATTTCAAAAGTGTTCTCGTGCGAGTACTGAATATGGATATGGCTCTGGTATGTCAAAATACATAATGAGTGTGTACAAACATCTTCGGTTCTTTTTGATAGCCTGGTAGGGCAGGTACGCAATGGGTAATAGAGGGGTACTCTGTAGGTTCTGCTCCGGTATGCCTTTCAATTTTTTTTATTTTTTTTTCCTTTGAACGTACCATATTGTTTGTACTGACAAACAAAAGCTTTTTTTTTTTTTTTGCCCTCTTCCAACTTGAGTTTCCATTTGTTCCTATTATACTTTCATACATATGGACAAAAAACTAAGTCAATTACCCAAACAAAAAGCCTGAGATCAGTTTCTCTAGATCAAAAAAAAAAAAAAAAATGAAAAAAATTAAGTTTGCAAAGTTTAAGTTTAATAGGCGGAGTTGAGAATTGAACTGAAGAAGATCATCCTTTTGGTTATAATATTAATAAGAAAAAAGGGGAGGGATTTGGCGATGAGTTTTAGTAGAAAGTTAAACGCACGGTGCTTGAACTTTTTGAAAAATAGATCAGTGCTATCTGGCTTTATTTCAAACATGTGAACAAGAGCAATTGTGTATGCTGGGGTGGGATTATTTGAAAGATGATCTGAGAACTATCACGGCCATTCCTGAGGGTCCAGGTTGCCTGTGACGAGAAGTAGATAGTGTAGTTCCTTATTTAGCTGGGCAGTTTTTTTTTCACTTGTCAACAAAAGAAAAACTAAGATCAAAACTTGTGGCAGAACTGCAGATGTTGAAGGGCTCGCCTATACATCTCTGAAGTTGCTCTCTTAAAGCAACTAGTAATACAAGACAGATCTCTCTCATCTCGTTCACTTCCACTTGGCAACCGTAAAAACTCCAAATCCATTTCTCCGAATGTAATTTGTTATCTTTCAGTTGACATCCATCAAGTTGCAGGTCTCCTATGTTACCCACATCTACATGCATGTATATCATTTGCATATTTGGGTGGTACTAATTTCAGGATTCTAAGTGTTGCTTACTTGCTTTCATCGAGACCATCCCCTCCATATGTTTGTTTGTTTTTGGGTAAAGGACACCATGCTCTTGGATGAATGATGACCTTATTTTAAGAAAGACGGAACTGCATTAGGATTAACGTTGATACATCTGTTTCTTCACTGATGCAGCATCTTTACTTGCCACAAGTTGTCTCCATCGGCAGCAGAAGGTGCAAGAGAATTAGAAGTAGCACTTGTTTATCTGTTCCTACACAGTTCAACACCTATCTACTAATCGAAACGTTAGCTGGACCTGTTTAACTTTGTGGCAAAGAGGTGATCTAAACTTTTTTGCGGAGTGTGAAGAGGGCATGAAGAGGTAGAGTTTCTTGAGAAAAGTTATATCACCGTTGCATACGAATGACTTGAATTCTAAATTATCGTTTGCTCTATTTCTTTGTCAGCGATCATTTGAATGCATCTCCATTTGACCTGAAAAAAGGGTGTGCTATTTTTCATACAATTCATGTTACTGTAGGTTTAGAGGAATACTCAACGACAATGAAACTATCAATGTTAAAGGCAATGACACTTATCAATGTTAAAGAGACATTCTGCTGTTTATTTCATTTACGTTAATAGCAGTATGAAATTTTGTATGAAATTTTCTATCAGATTGTCCTTGGCCCCCCTTCTCGTGATTTGATAAGCTTATCCATGCATTTTCCATTATTATGCATCTAACACAGTTCACGATGGAATAATCAGAGAGTAATATCATAGTCAAACATGGTTATAGTTATTGATGAAGGGCATTCACAGATAATGAAGCATTGTACATGTTTGACTACATATTCTGTTGTTTTTCGAAGAAAGTTCCACGTTGATGTATAGTAGACACAGCAATTTACATTAGGTCAAAAGGAATTGTCCATGGAATCCATTGGTCCCCATTAATGAAGTTCTTGACTGGAAACTTAGCTGCTTCACTTGAGTTGTTGATTTCTCGAGCCCATGGAACTCTGCCTTTTGTATTGGCTCCTGGGCCTTGGTTTTCATACTCCGCGTAAAATACTTCATCTAGTTTATCTGGACTCCGACCTTCCCAAGGTAGCCAGCCCATTGGGTCAATCAAATAATCAAGAAAGGAGTGCATTACAACCGTTCTTGAGAAAAGTCCCCACGGTCTGCCTAAAAATGTTTGAAATTTTGAAAGTTGTGGAGCTAGGCCAGGTGCAGCGGTAATCGTACAATTCTGAATAACGATACCAGTTTTGTCCCATGGAAACTCTCTTTTTTGTGCCGTTATAGTGTTTTTTTGAGAGTCAAGAGGTGTGCGCACGTAAATCATACAATATTGAAAAATTACTGCCGCGTCCCCGAAAATGAAATCCACAGTGCCAAAGATTTCACATTCTCTGAAAAATTGTCTGTGTTTAGAGGTGTATAGGGTGTCTTGGTATCCCAGAAACCGACACTTGTAGAAAGCAGAAAGGTTTGCTTCTATTCTTACCGCAACAGCTTCATTCCTGTATGGACCAGCCGAATTTTCAAAAGTAATGTGCTGCGCAGTGAATCCTTGGCCTTTTATCCCTGTAAATGAAGAAACATGAGTAGTATTAGCGTACTGACGGGACATTTGAATCCATTGAAGGACATACTGATAGTGCATTTTAATTTTGAGTTCTAGATTACAAATTCAGAAAACTATCGATATGTTTTTCTTCTTCTTATTTTTGTAGTTTAATTACTTCCGTGCAAGGTTGTCAAATCGTGAATCCAATCGAGAATCGAAATAGTCCTTTTCCGAATCGTGAATCACTTCGATTCAGTCATGATTTCTATAACGCGTGGAGACCTTTGTATATTGATTAGGGTAACAAAAACATATACTACAAATGAAAGTTTTAGGCCTAAATCAATAAAAGCCTTCCTCTAAATTATGATTTGATAAAGATGTGGAGTATTAGGGAAACTACTTCTATTGCAACTACCAAGAGATGAGGATTGGTGAATCCCACTTGTTTTCTTTTTTGTAAAAAAGAGTTAAAAGAACAAAACAAACCTTTAGAAGGTCTATAGGGTGATTGTATTCCATTTATCTTTCTCATTTTCGATTCATTCTCGTAATAAATCTTCCTTTCTTATTACCTATAATACTACATAAGGAGAAACATAGACAAAAGACGGCATATAACAATACTAAAGACCTTAAAATAATAGTTTGAACCCTTTTCCAACAACAAAAAAGCAAAAGAAGACTAAAAAATGAATTTCAGAAATTTTAAGTGAATCGAACGATTCACCGATTCAATTCACCGATTCACTTACGATTCACAGCTATTTCCGATTCAGGCAGCCTATTCGTATCGATTACCCACAGAATCGTATCGAATCGTACAATACGAATCGTGAATCGTACGATTCTAACAACCATGCTTCCGTACTACATGTATATTCTGGTGTACGCTGTACTGCACCTATGTCCGGATACTGCTCTTTTGATATAGTACACGTACCATGCATAAACAGTTTTTCTACCGAATCTAACTTAAATTCTTTTAGCTTAATTTTTGTTAGGTGTGGACTTCAGATTGTTGCCCAAAAGAAAACCAGGTATTGGCTAGAGTCGCTGAACTACGAACTTTCAACTAACCTACTGTTGCAGTTTCATAGGTGCTAAAACCGGTGGTGTTGCTCCTATTTCCCGATATCACAGTCTCACAGTCTTTTCCATCCCATCTCCAATAAGCATGATGTTGTGCTTCTTTTCTCCTACCAATACGTTCTCCATATAACAGCCTGCTCTGATCCAAATGTAGTACTTTGTCACACTCATGTTAGGAGCAGCATTGATAGCTGCTTGAATTGTCGTGAACTGGCCTGATCCATCTGTTGAAACAGTAGCATTCCTCTGAATACTCTGTCCTCGAGAAATCGAGCAAATTGTTATCAATATGATGAGGGCTGCCAACATCCGTGCATTAATCCACCTGATGAATTAGATACGAGTTGATAAAAGAGTTGCTATTTTCAGAAAATCCTCTAAAATTGGTTTAGTGATTTACAATTGGTTACCTTATTGCTAAAAAGATATTGCAATGATAATTATGTTTCGGAAAATCAGTAGTAGTTTGATAAGATGTCATAGGGCATTTACCTTAAATATGCCAGAGGAATTACTGAAGCATGTCCTTTACGCATCACTAACGATACTAGAGCCATTAAAATGACTTGGTTGTCCTCTCCAGATGCAGGACTGATGAAATTCCACACGGATGGGAGAGATCCCGGAGCTGCTGGTTTCGGGGGAATGTCCAGAGAGCAGGAGGGAAATGGATATGTATTTTGGACGACTGCCTGGTTGTTTATGCCTTAAAGCTGAGAGATGGGGCATTTTTAAAGGACTGCAGAGCATGGATGTATACCCAAAACTGCAAGTTGCTGAAAAATTTGCTGTGACCTTCCAACGGTGTCTATGTCCAGCACACCCAATGAAGTCATGTAGTTCTTAGGAGGTAATGCTTTTGGTGTTCCCTTTTAAAGTAATTAGAAAGGACCTGTTTTGTTTCTTTTTGTTAGTCTTTATTTCAGTGGTATTGGGAAAGCTATGTACGCGTTATCTAAAAAACAGATGCTTTTTTTGGTATTATCTAAAAGGAATTCCATTCGTATAGATACAGAGAGTTAGGCTAGCTGCTCAAGAAAACAAATATCTAGTTATGATATCAACTCATCTAGTTATTTCAGTTTTCCCCTTGTTTGGAAGGGGGACACATAGGTGCTTGGTTCAATCTATTTTGTTGTCTCCCCATGAATTGTATTTGGAACAATAGGGACATAATTTTCTCAATTCCGATCAATTAGTTGTCGTTTGTAGATTCTTTTGAGTAATATATCTGCTAATGCTTCTATTCAGCAAGGAGTGAGTTTTCACTACTTATGTTTGATTATGTGGTATTAAAGTTAGCGAGAAAAAAAAAAAGCTTTTGGCTTTGGATCTCTTATGAACCTGCATGTTCAAGCGCTAGTGTATTAGATGTGTCCATTGGTTTGTTATTCCCTCTTTGGTTCACTAGCTAGTAGGGCTGTCCAGCAGACAGCTGCTGTTGCTGTGGACATTATAGACTCGCTTGGTTGATATCCTGTTTTTTAACCATTTTCCTCCTTCATTTGCAATATTGAATGAATAAATGAAGGAATCAATCGTTTTTTTATTCTCCACCGCTCTTACCTCTTAATTTTCTGCATTTAGTTTTGAAGAATGTTTAATCCGTGATGGCCTTCTACAATTGTCTCAGCCCTGATTTCTTGATGTAATTGAAGTGTACTCAAATCGTATCGCATGTAATTGATTGATGATTGACTTGACTTTACCATATAAGAAAAACACCAGAATTACCTCACCTGTCGTGATGTAGCCATTAGGAAATTTGACCGAATCTGTTTCACATCATCAAATCCTAATTGCAATGGACCAAAGCGTCATTTTTTAGCTTGTGAAAAGCTATTTCGCACCTCTACAGCCTTGTACTCGCTACAAAAGGACAGTTCGGTCCATTGCAATTAGGATTTGATTGTGGGAGACTGATTCTGTCGATTTCCCTATCGGCTACATCACTAAGGGGGTAACCTCTCATGCTATTGGGGTAATTTGTGATTTCCCAACCTGGAGGGGGCAATCTAAATTTCTAAAAACTTCAGGTGTGATTTTGGTAATTTACATTAAAAGAAAAGATGAACATCAAAATGTTGGACGATAACAGAGATGTTTTAACTAACTTTCTTCAAATATTTATAATTTTTTCTTTCCTAATTTTTGGGTGATTCTAGGAAAATAACGAGTCAAATAAAATTCAAAGTTAATTTTGCTTATTTGACCCTTGAAGCCCAGATTTTCTCCTTCATACATTTGATACAGTCTAGAAATGTACGAAAAAACGTGCATTGTTATCTTGTTTGCTTCTAGACTTAATACATGGAGACTAGGTATTGTTCAAGTTTTGTCAATCTTTTTCCTGGTAGGTGAATCAATGTTATCTGAGTTTATGGTACTTTGGATTAAAGGCTAACGTATTGGTCAACTTTCTGCAAATGCATAGATTTGCATTTTCCTATATTTAATGTGGGGTCTAGGATGATAACGAGTCAATGTAATTTGAAATTTATTATTAATATGCTTGTTTGACCCCTCAAACGAAGATTTTCTTTCACACACATTTGATACCAAATAAGGACGATAATACTCAAATGTAGGGGCAAAAAGGTGCATTGTTAGCTTGTTTATTTCTTAGACTATTACATCAGGACAAGATATTTTGGTCTTCGTACTTATGGTAGGTGAATCAGTATGAACTGATTCTTTGGTAATCAGATTTCGTACTTATGGTAGGTGAATCAGTATGAACTGATTCTTTGGTAATCAGATTATTACCAATCATTAAATATCTCTTATTGCAAAGGACCATGTACTGCTTTAAATAACGGAAGCTATTAGGTTGTGGATGTTCCTTTCTGTGCTATCCTTGTTGTGTCATTTTGATTTCTTCCTTGAATCATTTTGCAACACTCCCTTGTAAAGGGATCAAGCTGCATCTCACAATGAGAGGAATGCTGCTTCTCTTTCTTTTAGTCCTCTTTACTCAAAACTATTTTTCACATGGTGATTTAATAGCCGACACCTGCGAGAAAACTGAGTATCCCCGTATTTGTATCTCAACATTAAGGTCAAACCCTGATAGCAAAACTGCAGATGTCAAAGAGCTTGCTCGTATCATTCTAAAAGCTGCACTGGGTAAAGTGAATACCATTCTCAACCAAGCAAATGATTTACTCAAAAAGACAAAGGACCGTCTCGTGAGACAAAGTCTCAATGTTTGTATTTCTGTGTACGACGAAGCTCTGGATGAAATCCCTGATGCAATTGCGAATGTGGGCACAAATAATTCCGAAGCTAATATTCAGGCAAGTGCGACTATCGTGGATGCTGATACTTGTGAGGAGTCATTCAGTAACACACCCTTC
Organism: Vaccinium darrowii; assembly: GCA_020921065.1. Taxonomy (NCBI): domain Eukaryota; kingdom Viridiplantae; phylum Streptophyta; class Magnoliopsida; order Ericales; family Ericaceae; genus Vaccinium; species Vaccinium darrowii. The sequence goes on from CM037153.1 coordinate 11,633,632, forward strand.
AAAGCTGACAATAATGCTGTGAAACAGCTAGCTGTAGTTGCTCTGGATATTATAGCCTCGCTTGGTTAATTGCTGGTTTGCTACCTCCTTTTTTTGTCGTATGGAAGTAATAACTGAATGAATCGATCATTTTTATGCCCTACTTGCTACCGCTCGTCTCTCTTATTCTTTCCCATGTAATCTGAAGAATTTTAAATCCATGATAGCGTTTTACGATTTTGTGAAACTCTTATTTCTTGACTGTAAGTATAGTTCACTTGTATCGCATGATCAATCGATGGATAATTGATAGCCATTTCTATCAAGCATATATATGCAACAGCAACTAGGAATTTACTCGAATACTCGACAAACCTCTATCAACGTTGGTCATTACCACTGGGTGAAAGTAAAAGTTCTAAGATATGAAGCACGGGTATTCCAAAAGTGTTCTCATACGAGTACCGAATATGGGTATGACTCTGTTATGTCCAAATAGACAATGGGTGTGTACAAACATCTCCGTTTCTTTTTGATATCCTGGTAGGGCAGGTACGCTATGCGTACTAGTGGGGTACTTTGTAGGTACTGCTCTGGTACGCCTTTCAATTTTTTTATTTTTTTTCCTTTGCACGTACCATATTGTTTATACTGACAAACAAATGCCTTTTTTTTTTTTTTCCCTCTTACAACTTGAGTTTCTATTTGTTCTATTTGTTCCTATTATACTTTCATACATGTGGACAAAAAACTATGTCAAGTACCCAAACAAAAAGCCTAAGGTCAGTTTCTCTAGATCCAAAAAAAATAAAAAAGCACCCGAATAAAAATGAAAAATGAAAAAATTAAGTGTGCAAAATTTAAGCTTAATAGGCGGAGTTGAGAATTGAACTGAAGATCATCCTTTTTGTTATAATATGAATAAGAAAAAAGGGGAGGGATTTGGCGACGAGTTTTAGTGGAAAGTTAAACGCACAGTGCTTGAACTTTTTGAAAAATAGATCAGTGCTATCTGGCTTTATTTCAAACATGTGAACAAGAGCAATTGTGTATGCTGGGGTGGGGTAATTCGAAAGATGAGCTGAGAACTATCACGGCCATTCCTGAGGGTGAACTACTACTCAAAGAGCTTAAGATTGTGGAGTCCTTAAAAGCTAAGGTCAGTGGAATCCGGCCTTATTTCAATCATGTGACTGCTATCTCTCTTGTTTTGATTTGTTGCTTATTGTCTTAGTCCAGGTTGCCTGTGACGAGAAGTAGATAGTGTAGTTCTTTATGTAGCTGGGCAGTTTTTTTTTCACTTGTCAACAAAAGAAAAACTAAGATCAAAACTTGTGGCAGAACTGCAGATGTTGAAGGGCTCGCCTATACATCTCTGAAGTTGCTCTCTTAAAGCGACTAGTAATACAAGACAGATCTCTCTCATTCCCGTTCACTTCCACTTGGCAACAGTAAAAACTTCAAATCCATTTCTCCGAAATGTAATTTGTTATCTTTCAGTTGACATCCATCAAGTTGCATGTCTCCTATGTTACCCACATCAACATGCATGTATATCATTTGCATATTTGGGTGGTACTAATTTCAGGATTCTAAGTGTTGCTTACTTGCTTTCATCGAGTCCATCCCCTCCATATGTTGTTTGTTTTTGGGTAAATGCCACCATGCTATTGGATGAATGATGACCTTATTTTAAGAAAGACGGAACTGCATTAGGATTAACGTTGATACGTCTGCTTCTTGACTGATGCAGCATTTTACTTGCCACAAGTTGTCTCCGTCAGCAACAGAAGGTGCAAGAGAATTGGAAGTAGCACTTGTTTATCTGTTCCTACATAGTTCAACAACTATCTACTAGTCGAAACGTTAGCTGGACCTGTTCAACTTTGTGGCAAAGAGGTGATCTAATTTTTTTGCGGAGTGTGAAGAGGGCATGAAGAGGTAAGAGTTTCTTGAGAAAAGTTATATCACCGTTGCATACGAATGACTTGAATTCTAAATTATCGTTTTCTCTATTTCTTTGTCAGCGATCATTTGAATGCATCTCCATTTGACCTGAAAAAAGGGTGTGCTATTTTTCATACAATTCATGTTACTGTAGGTTTAGAGGAATACTCAACGACAATGAAACTATCAATGTTAAAAGCAATGACACTTATCAATGTGAAAGAGACATTCTACTTTTTTATTTCATTTACATTAATAGCAGTATGAAATTTTGTATGAAATTTTCTATCAGATTGTCCTTGGCCCCCCTTCTCGTGATTTGATAAGCTTATCCTTGCATTTTCCATTATTATGCATCTAACACTGTTCACAATGGAATAATCAAAGAGTACTATCATAGTCAAACATGGTTATAGTTATTGATGAAGGGCATTCACAGATAATGAAGCATTGTACATGTTTGACTACATATTCTGTTGTTTTTCGAAGAAAGTTCCATGTCGATGTATAGTAGAAGCACAGCAATTTACATTAGGTCGAAAGGAATTGTCCATGGAATCCATTGGTCCCCATTAATGAAGTTCTTGACTGTAAACATAGCTGCTTCACTTGAGTTTTTGATTTCTCGAGCCCATGGAACTCTGCCTTTTGTGTTAGCTCCCGGGCCTTCGTTTTCGTACTCCGCATAAAATACTTCATCTATTTTATCTGGACTCCGACCTTCCCAAGCTAGCCAACCCATTGGGTCAATCAAATAATCAAGAAAGGAGTGCATTACAACCGTTCTTGAGAAAAGTCCCCACGGTCTGCCTAAAAATGTTTGAAATTTTGAAAGTTGTGGAGCTAGGCCAGGTGCAGCGGTAATCGTACAATTCTGAATAACGATACCAGTATTTTCCTGTGGAAACTCTCTTTTTTGTGCTGTTATAGTGTTTTTTTGAGAGTCAAGAGGTGTGCGCACGTAAATCATACAATATTGAAAAATTACTGCCGCGTCCCCGAAAATGAAATCCACAGTGCCAAAGATTTCGCATTCTCTGAAAAATTGTCTGTGTTTATAGGTGTATAGGGTGTCTTGGTATCCCAGAAACCGACACTTGTAGAAAGCAGAAAAGTTTGCTTCAATTCTTACCGCAACAGCTTGATTCCCGTATGGACCAGCCGAGTTTTCAAAAGTGATGTGTTGCGCAGTGAATCCTTGGCCTTTTATCCCTGTAGATGAAGAAACATGAGTAGTATTAGCATACTGACGCGACATTTGAATCTATTAAGGACATACTGATAGTGCATTTTAATTTTGAGTTCTGGATTACAAATTCAAAAAACTATCGATATGTTTTTCTTCTTCTTATTTTTGTAGTTTAATTACTTCTGTGCTACATGTATATTCTGATGTACGCTGTACTGCACCTATGTCTGGATACTGCTCTTTTGATATAGTACACGTACCATGCATAAACAGTTTTTCTACCAAATCTAACTTAAATTCTTTTAGCTTAATTTTTGTTAAGTGTGGACTTCAGATTGTTGCCCAAAAGAAAACCAGGTATTGGCTAGAGTCGCTGAACTACGAATTTTCAACTAACCTACTGTTGCAGTTTCATAGGTGCTGAAACCGGTGGTGTTGCTCCTATTTCCCGATATCACAGTCTTTTCCATCCCATCTCCAATAAGCACGATGTTGTGCTTCTTTTCTCCTACCAATACGTTCTCCATATAACGGCCTGCTCTGATCCAAATGTAGTACTTTGTCGCACTCATGTTAGGAGCAGCATTGATAGCCGCTTGAATCGTCGTGAACTGGCCTGATCCATCTGTTGAAACAGTAGCATTCCTTTGAATACTCTGTCCTCGAGAAATCGAGCAAATTGTCATCAATATGATGAGGGCTGCCAACATCCGTGCATTAATCCACCTGTTGAATTAGATACAAGTTGTTAAAAGAGTTGCTATTTTCAGAAAATACTCTAAAATTGGTTTAGTGATTTACAATTGGTTACCTTATTGCTAAAAAGATATTGTAATGATAATTATGTTTCGGAAAATCAGTAGTAGTTTGATAAGATGTCATAGGGCTTTTACCTTAAATATGCCAGAGGAATTACTGAAGCATGTCCTTTACGCATCACTAACGATACTAGAGCCATTAAAATGACTTGGTTGTCCTCTCCAGATGCAGGACTGATGAAATTCCACACGGATGGGAGAGAACCCGGAGCTGCTGGTTTCAGGGGAATGTTCAGAGAGCAGGAGGGAAATGGGTATGTATTATGGACGACTGCCTGCTTGTTTATGCCTTAAAGCTGAGAGATGGGGCATTTTTAAAGGACTGCAGAGCATAGATGTATTCCCAAAACTTCAAGTTGCTGAAATTTTTTCTGACCTTCCAACGGTGTCTTTGTCCAGCACACCCAATGAAGTCATGTTGTTCTTAGGAGGTAATGCTTTTGGTGTTTCCTTTTAAAGTAATTAGAAAGGACCTGTTTTGTTTCTTTTTGCTAGTCTTTATTTCAGTGGTTTTGGGAAAGCTATGTACGCGTTATCTAAAAAACACATGCTTTTTTTTGGTATTATCTAAAAGGAATTCCATTCGTATAGATACAAAGTGTTAGGCTAGCTGCTCAAGAAAACAAATATCTAGTTATGATATCAACTCATCTAGTTATTTCAGTTTTCCCCTTGTTTGGAAGGGGGACACACAGGTGCTCGGTTCGATCTATTTTGTTGTCTCCCCATGAATTGACTTTGGAACAATAGGGACATAATTTTCTCAATTCCGACCAATTAGTTGTCGTTTGTAGATTCTTTTGAGTAATATATCTGCTAATGCTTCTATTCAGCAAGGAGTGAGTTTTCACTACTACCTATGTTTGATTATTTGGTATTACAGTTAGTGAGAAAAAAAAGGCTTTTGGCTTTGGATCTCTTATGAACCTGCATGTTCAAGCGCTAGTGTATTAGATGTGTCCGTTGGTTTGTTATACAGTCCATTAAGGTTTCAATAAAAGTGTGTGCAGCATTTGTCCCTCTTTTGTTCACTAGCTGGTAGGGCTGTCCAGCAGATGGTTTTGGGTGATTGAGGTTCAGATTTGAAACTGAATCGCTCACCGTTGTTTGTCATTTTCTCCATCCACACCTGTCTGTTAGTGTTGTCCGGTTTGGTTGCAGTTTGTGCAATTTTTATATTTGAAATTTGCCCATAAACCGCCAAACCGAACTGGTCCCGATCTTCCAAAATGCATATATTAGGATATATCTATCCGTACCGTACCTCACGTGGGTTCAGAGGCGGTTTGGTTAACCCGCTGGACACCCCTACTAGCTAGCATTGTTGAATTTCTCAAGGAAGATTCTGAGCCAGTAACTTGAAAAATTGCCATTTACGTCCCTAATGCCTGTTGAATGATGTGTTTGATTGCATGTGTTCACTGTACACATGCTAGCTACATTGCAAGCAAGTGGGTGAATATTCCAAATGATGCCTTCTAAATTGACTCTAAAGTCATATTAGCCTAGATTGAATTGTTAGATGGATCTGCAGAAATTAATTTGGAATCGTGTAAAAATAAAGGAGTAGATGTCTAATTTTGAAATACTGTTTTTCTGGAAATGGTGGACCACTATTTATTTTCTTGAATTGTTTGCTTTCAAGTATTTATGTTTCCAATAATGTAATTCACAATTTCGTTGTTGCCTAGGTCAAAAGAAGTGATGACTCGTGAAGGAATCGAATTTTGTAAGGGTAGGTTTGAAATCTTGATCTAGGTTTCAATTTGAACAAACAAAGCTAGTTTGTCATAAGAGGTTTTCACATTTTTATAGGCTCTGTTGCTAATACCATGAATGAATTATTGACATCTTGTTGGAATTCGATGAGGCCTTTTGATTTTGTGAAGAACTTATTCAGCCACATAATGCTCGTAAACGACCGAAAGCGGGATTATTAGTGTGAAAACATTCTTCAAAAATCTACAAACTATTTAAATTTGTGAAAATGAGGATTGAGTGCGAGAGCTTCAAGCAATGATCAAAAGCAGGAGCAAAGATTACACTGAAGAATGTGAATTGATAGCAAGCAACTGCGTTTAAATCTTGAAGTCGTTTATTAAATCTTTGTTAATTAGGAGATTTTACAGAGGAGTTGATCATATTTTCCTCACCATATATTGCGGCTTTCATGTGTATTGAATCATTTCGAAGACATCTGTTTTCAAATGTATATACATAAATATGTGCACATGCCTTCATTAGCAAATGAAATTCAACTCTTGAGTCTTGATGACATGGTTGCATTACGAGCGTGCGCGCGTGCGCACACATATTTGTAGTGCGATCTTAATCATATAATTCTTCACTAAGCCTTCCGCTCATAGTCTCTCAATTATCATTATCGTAGATCTTAGTACACTAAAATATTTTTAAGAGGTGTTTTTCGTGCTTGCACTCTCTTACTCATGTAGGCGCATTATGTGACTTAGAGCGCGACTATCATTTATCAATTCCAGATGAGTGTAAAATTGAGCTTGGATTCTTAACTTTTGAATTTCTTGTGAGTTTTGGGTGAATTCTTTTTTCCTTTTCAATTTTTCTGGATGAGAGGATCAAATATTAAAAATTTGTAACTAAAAACTTGACAGAATCAATACAAGACAAAAACTAAGTCAAGATGTACAGACTCATGACTTATTTTTCATTTTATCTGATTTTTATTTTAAAAAAAGTTTAGCCAATCTTTTATTTTTCTTTATTATCTTGTCGAGACAAATAAAAATGATAAAGTAATTTGGCCAAAAACCAAACAATATTCACTCAAAATCAAAATAAACCACCTAAAAAAGGTAAATTAAGTTTCCTTCTCTTTTCTAACTTTTCTAATTCATAATTGAATTAGGGCCGGCCGTATGAGGGCCTCACTGTTACTATCAGATTTTGCATTTCGCATTACCAAAATCACACAATAAGGATATAATTTGTGAACCCATTCTTATTTTCCATAAAGATTGAAAACCAATTTACCCCTGGCTTTTTATGAAATTTACTCCCTCTTCCTCTTTTTATATCATTAATGTGTTACCATTGAAAATTTTACTATAAATTGCAACTTGCGAGTGGGACTTGGGAGAGGAACATGAAAATCCTATCACCTCCTTGTCATTTGATACAAATAAACGAATATTGCAATAATTAAAACCTTGATATTGAAATGCAGACATGCATGCACCATGGCCTTAAAATAGTAAAATGATTTAGCTAAGCCACCAACCAAAATCCCAGAGCGCATGAAATATATATAGATGCTGGTGTTGTAAACAATCAGTGGCACAAGTGATGGCTAGCTCATGCGATAGAGCTCTTGGATGCCCACACTGCATTTTAGGATCGAGTTCCATTCCTCCCTCTCCCATGTAATAGAATGACGGATGACAAAAAAAAAAAAAAAAACAATCACAGAGGAGTCGATCATATTGTCCTCACCATATGTTACGGCTTTCATGTGTAATGAATAATTTCAAACACATTTTCGAATGTCTACACATAAATATGTGCACATGCCTTGTTTAGCAAATAGGGGTGAGCAAAAAACTCATTAAACCACGAATCCAGTCCAAACCGTATGGTTTGGTTTGGTTTTTTACTAGTATGGTTTGGTCGTGGTCTAAAAATATCAAAAACTGTTTTATATATGGTTTGGTCTGTGAATTTACTTTAACGGTTCTAGTTCTAAACTGATCCAAACCGTATACATACATAAATATGTAGGTGTATGTGTATGTTTGTGTATTTATATTTATACATATATTTATTTAATTGCTTGTTTAGTTAGATAGACTAAAATAAACATAGGATTCCATTCCACAACTCATTTCCATTTCATACACCAAAAAAACTCATTTCCATTTCATACGCCAAAAGAACATTTCATAGCCAACTAATTTCCTACTGCATTTCCTAATGTTTACTTTCCATTCCAGTGATTCCATTCATACACCAAAAAGAAAATTTTCCTATTTCCTATTTCCTGACTTCTATATATCACAACTCATTTCCATTTCATACACGAAAAGAACATTTTCATAGCCAACTAATTTCCTATTTTCTAATGCAACTTTCCATTCCAATGATTCCATTCCACGGCCAATTTTCCTAAATATCTCTAAATTTCTGTACATGAAATCCAATTCCTATTTTTATTTTAATACTATTGGTTTTTATATGAGTTTTGGTTTAATATATCTCTGCAAGTTTACAAAGATGATTTCTCAGTCTCAAGCAAACCGTAGTTCAAAACAGAAACCAAACCGTATTGTAATGGTTTGGTCCTATGCCGCTTTTGGTTTGGTTTGATTCTCCAAATTTATAATCCGTAGGCATTAGTTTGGTTCTTGGTTTACCATGAAACTGAACCAATCTGATCCATACTCACCCCTATTAGCAAATGAAATTCAACTCTTGAGTCTTGATGACGTGGTTGCGTCTCAATTTGAGAAGGGGTAATTCTATTGACAGCCCACTTTTTGCTGAATACATCCCATTGCTATATAGAATCCACTCTTGCAATGGGTTTTATTAAGCAAAAAATGGTTGTCAATAGAATTAGCCTTTGAGAAGCACAGAGGAGCTTTTGCATTCTTATTTTCCCAAAATTACCCTGGCTTTTAGTATCATTAATGTGTTGACAACGAAATTTTACTATAAAATGCAGCTTGTGGGAAATGCATTTTCTTCTTATGTCTTACAATGTGAAGGGTGAGACTTGGGAGAGGACCATGAAAATCCTATCACCTCCGTGTCATTTGATATAAATAAACGAATATTCCAATAATTAAAACCTTGATATTGAAATGCAGATATGCATGCACCATGGCCTTAAAATAGTAAAATGACTTAACTAAGCCACCAACCAAAATCCCAGAGTGCATGAAATATATATAGATGACAATCGGTGCAGCAAGTGATGGCTAGCTCATGCGATAGAGCTATTGGATGCCCACATTGTATTTTGGGATCGAGTTCCATTCCTCCCTTTCACATGTAATAGAATGACGGATGACAACAAACAAAAAAAAATCGGTGGGCGATCAACTTGATAGACAAAGACAGTAGCGCCAAACGAAAAGGCGCAACCGGGGCCCTGGGGTGAGCCCAACAAGCCTCCGGGTGCGTGGTGGTACTTCATGATTGGTAATGAGACACCATTTCACTGTACTACCAACCACACCCGCGTGTGTGGTGGTACTACATAATTGGTAATGAGACAATAAGCACTTTGAAATTTCTCCCTTTCGGAAGAAAGTAGCATACCTCGGATGTGTTTTCGGGCCATTGCAAGTGAGGAAAACGCTATGTTTCACGTTCAACTGATCCTCGTATCACAACATATTTGTCACAAGATTAACATAGGAATTAGAAAAAAGAAAATACACAATTCCCTGTTCCTTCTCTGATCATTCAAAGCTAAGATTATTTTGCACCATTCAGTGGCAGTTTCCCAACAAAGTTGGAATTGAGACTTCCCAAGTAGAGATGGTTCTCAAACTCCAGGGCCGAAGTAACGAAAGACATCACGGCTCCATCCAGATCATCGAACCTCCTGATTATCCTGCCGTCGGGAGCTACATTTACTACTGTTGCTTTCGTATGCATGCCTTTCACTCGCTCTAACAATTTGGGAAATGTCGCGACCAAATGCTTCAATGCCCTGGAAGTGTGAACATGTTCCAACCCGCCGGAAGTTAACTGTGACAAACAACCACCCCCGTTAGCTACAAATAGATTGGTATATGAATTTGTCGAGAGAAGTTTTAGATTGTCAAAGTTTGTTACGAAATATTTGAAGCAGTTTTCCGTCATCTAACACAGTTGTATTTTCGTAAATAAGTACCTGAACCAAAGCAATCCAAAATGATCCATCAGGTGCAAGTTTGATGTTATCAGGTCCACCAGGAAGGTTGTCAACAAAAATCTCTGTTTTCCCTTTGCCTCCACCACTCAGCCAATACTTTAGGCACCGAAATCTGACCAACAACAGAAATGCCAAGTTATCAGAAAGTACTCCCTCCGTCTCCATATTTAATCTGGCTTCTAATCGGATCCATAAAAAATGGGAAGAGTTACAGCCGTGCACATGGTGCACGGTACCATGTGGTGCGGGGCATCCGGCCATCCATTGCGAAAATGAAATCTGAGCGCCATGCAAATCCAAACCGTTTGCTTGGATTAAATCCGAGCCGTGCATTTTTGCTATGGACGGCCGGATCCCGGCACCACACGGTGTTGTGCATCATGTGCACAACAGGGACCCTTGATCTAAAAAATGGTACTTCGATGAAAAACTTTATATCTTCTATTCACCAATCAAACATTGGAAACAAGAATACATGAAGACTTCGAAAAGATCATAAAAACATAACAAGTTATAAAAATTTAGACAATCTCTTGCAATATCCAGAATAGTGAAATTGAACATGGAGGGAGTAATAAGTTAGCATACGAACAATTCAAGAAGGAAGGAAGCGTTATTTTTCTACGACTGTATAGCCCTTAAATGATCCAGTTTTATTTTTTATTTTTCCCTCCGTTGAAGGTTTTTGCAACAAATATCACTTACTTCCAAGTTTCGCAGACAACCAGATAATCTTGGTCTGCAGAAAGCGCGACGCCATTTGCAAAACAAAGGCCACTGAGCACTATCGATGTCTCGTTCAATGCAGGATCGTACTTAAGAAGCTGCCCGTGAGGCTTTGCCTCAAGCACATCAAAGAACCAGTCGTGAAGTCCAAACTTGGTGCTTGCAACACTGAAGTATAAGCTACCATCTGATGCTTCAACCACGTCATCCACAAACCTAATTAAGAATGTAAGAACCATAGCCAATTTCTGTTCAAGGACTAATCCCAAGCAGGACAAAGTAATTTGAAATCTCTTACAAACTAGATATTTTAACATGAAAACACGGACCCTGCAGTTCCTATTACAGTTAAAGTGGATTGATATTTTATACTGGCAGCTATGAAAGTGAAAAAACCATGAAAAATCCCCAAACCCAGAAGTGCTTGATTGCAACAGTCATGAACCAGTTTCATATACTACCAAACCATAGAAGAAATTGGTCCCAACAGAAAATGATTCTCTTAGCTAACCAAGTGCCACAAGTCTACTTTCCGAGTTGAAAGCATTTACATTTCCATACCAACATGACGTGAAATGGCCGGTTATTCTGCACGAGGAAAAAAAGAAATGTGCCGAGACTTGTACATTCTAGGTTTATGATCACGTTCGATAACATGTACTACTTTTTTTCTTCTAAGATGGATTATGCACAAGTGTGTACTGCTTGCAAAATGCAGACTAGCAAGGTATTCTTCTTTTATTTTCTTGCCTTTCGATAACTCAAGGTGTTTGGGGCAGCTTATGCGTAGCACAACTGATGTTTGAGCACTGATTCCACGGTCCACTAGCAGGGGCCCAACCAAAGCCAGGACAAAGTGCTGTATGGACTGATCTCGCAAACTAGTTAAGGTGTTCTTTCAAGCTCAGTGGTATGTATCAGTAATACTTTTAGTAGTTCATCCTCATTTAAGGTTGACCCACCTAGCCATGGTGGAAATATAAGTATCAGTTAATGCAACTTAAGTATTTCATAGCTTAAAAGGTGGTTTTCTTTTTATTTTCTCATCAAATAAAAGGAGGATTTTGCGGCCCTATGACAGACCTCTAACCCCATCAAACCCTTCATGGTCTAACGATGCAGATGGTGATAAATGATAGTTTAGGGGCCCTACCAGCATAGATATAACAGCAAACTCCCTAGATAATCATATATCCTAAGGCCCTACCTGTCCACCATAAACTGGCAAGATATGATTGATATTAACATGACATACACCAATACCTTTGTGATGCAAGAACAGTTACACCATCTTCACCAAACTTAAGCAAACCCTGTACATCACAAACTGTTGTTACTTCTATGAACTACTACTCCACATGGATGGAACTACTGGCTTAAAATTCTCAATCATTTACAGATTAAGCCACATTAACTAGTACTTTAGAATACCGATATTTGCTGTGTCACAGTTAAAAGGCACCATTTCATCTCCCCTCTATACTCTGCTAATGTTAATACTCCTTGTTACCTTCTCAGCGTCACAGACAACGAGACTGCCTTCTTTTGTTATTTGGAGTCCAAGTAAAGCATCGCTTTCAATCCTCCTCCAATCCTCCCACAATCCGTTCCTATGAAATCTCTTAATCCACCCATCTCTTGAAGCTGTGTAGAGGATTCCATTTTTGTCCACACACACGTCTTCTGGCCTATCCAAAATCCCTTCTCCTAGTTTTATCACTCTCTGTGAAAAATAAAATAGAATCAAACACCATTTTAATAATCATCATGTTATAAAGGCACACAGTATGCACTAAAATGCTTATGTAACCGAGGATTACTTCACCTGCAATTGGCTGTTAGTGGGAAGAAGGGAAGCAGAATAGGCTGGAGGCAATTCAAGTGGCTCTGGAGTTATTGGTGAAAAGAAGAAGACCTGAAGTATAATTGCCAGAGAACAACTTACAACAAAGATTGAAAAAGCTGTTAAGTAAGGTCTGGAGGTCTGTCCTGAGGCTGCTGCTATGGAATCCATTATAGTTGTGGGGACAGAAACTTATGCTAGAAAGATAAGGTTGTAAACTAAAGGCTCTGAAGCTGTGTGGTGGAATAAGCAAAGATTGATAGTTTGTCCCAAATGTGGCTTCCAGACAATATAGCTGAAGTTTGAATTGTACTGGTTGAGAGGTCTTAGTATTGCTCCTTTTGAGACTCTATCTGGAATAATACAATTCCAAGATAAAAACAAGGATGAAGGGATTCCTTGCATTACATAAATTTATGCAAGTCAAAATTATTGGGAAAAATAGAAAGATACCAAAACAACAAACGTACATGGAACCATTAAAATTTCAATGCTTGTTGATCCAAACCATAAATTTTTGAATGACTGATAACAGCACAACTCCTTTTAGAAAAAAGATACCGTTATAATAATTTTTGAAATGTATAAAATTGGAAATAAACTTATAATTATAAATAATAAAGGGTCAGTATTGCATCCAGGTTAACTTCGATAATGGCTCTGCCCTTGATGAAATGTATGAAATGGAAAATCTTTGTTTCAAGGGTGAACTAAGTATATTAGATTACATGTATTGCATTTGAGAATGACTTCAAATTTATGGTTTCGATCAACAAGCATATTAAATTTTCAATGCTTGTTGATCGAAACCATAAATTTTCAAATGACTGATTATATTGCAATGTTTCTAGTGCTCAGCTATATTTGCTGATGAAGAATAGGTCACCATACCTTCAGAGGAAGCTTGCATCACCGAGTTGTACCCAATCCTGTGACGACATTGGATACGGGTAAAACTTACACATTGCAACAATACAAAATCAGCAAGTCTCCTTCTCCATAAACTGACAGTGGTTAACTTTAAGAGCAAGTCCACCAGTTAGGCGGTTAGGCCAGAATGGCTTGAGTCATTGCCATTTTTTATTTTGACATTTTGCCAAAAAATGGCATTGTTGGTGCAATGCCATATGGAATTGGTTGTTGGGTTTGATGATGTGGCACAGATGGCATAGCCTTTCTTGCGGCCATTTATCGGAGGAAATGACTGAGGCAAAAGAAGGTAGCACAAGGGGCAACATTTTTTTGCCAATTCTGTGACTTTGGCAGTGGCTCAAGCCATTTTTGCACTATTGGACTCACTCTTAGCCTCATGTTTTCCACATAAATATATGAAACAACAGGTAACAAGAGTTTTTCTTAATAGCAAAAGAGCCACTGAAAAATGCCAACTTTTTTTCTGCTCAAAAAGTGAAACAAACTGCCCATAGAATGGTGGAGCAGAATTTGCAGACAAAATATAATAACTGAGATTGCAAAGTTAACACATGCTCAAGAATGCCAGTTTGACAATTTAAAGTATTGAAACAGCATATATAGAGACAAGTTGAGTTATTTACTAACCTGGTTCAAGAAATGGAAACTTCAATTTAAGAGTCACGATTTTGAACTGCCGAAGTTAGTAGTGCTCAAGTTGAAGTCGAGTTGGTCGGATTTGATTAATGCGGCTTCATGGAGGAATGCACTTAGGCTTAAATATCCCGGATACAAGAGAGCTGTAGAGGCAAATGGATATGCAGGTTGCGTGTAAAGACAGTGAATGATGACAGAGCGGCGTTAGACATGAGTATAACAACAGAGAGAAGCTTTGAATAAACACATCAATTTCAGCAAAAACTTCTGATGCTCCAGTCCTTTGTTGGAAGATGTAGAGCATCCAATCGGCAGCTACTGATTCCAGGCTCCATGTCTTGAAATTCTAAATTCTCCAATTTCGATTATAGTGTAACCATATGGTTATATTAAAATGATAGAATGTCTTTCAATTTCAAATTTGACAAAGACAGTACAGATATGAAAGTAACACATGTCGTAGAGGAAGTGAAGTTTAAAAAAATGTTACACGTGAACATATGCAAAACATTTGCCTGGGGAAAAAAGACAAACAAACTACACAATGCACGAGACTGCCGCAATTGTCAACACATTTGCTAAACTGTATTTAATTCCCAACTTCCCTCCCATTCCCCGGCATGAGACTCAAACAGCCCAAAACATGCCATACTTGAGCACAAACTCGACAAAAGCTAGAGATGCATACATGTACACATACATACATCTGTGAATTGTGACAGCAAAGATTTCAACATTAATCGATGTCCATAGGTACACAAATTTATAAAATGATTGCACTGTCATGATATCTAGAAATACTGTCTTCCATCCCACTAGTTTGACAGCAAAAATTGCCTTAAATGAACTATCAGGTCTGGGAAATGCCTAGAATGTGGAATGAATACTGAAAGCAAGGAACTTTGTCATCATGCCAAATTCTCATGCTTGTATGTTTTTGTTTGGTTGCCCTTTTTTCCTTTCTGCTTTAGGGGATGACCAAAACTAGGTAATTTGGCAAACCCAGTAATACACATTGTCACACAAAACTAGCATTTTGTGTGGTTCAATAGCAAAACCTCTCTCAAGTGTCATCAACTCATGTGATCTATTGTTCTCTTTTGAATCATGTCGTTCGTTAGTTAACAATGGAATTGATCCTATGAGCAATAGTCGAGGTATGGCCCAACGGAATATGGACTAGAGGGTCTGGTTAATGCAAGTTTCGGGTCTTTCTCAGGCCTATCTTTATAATTGGGACCGTTCATTTTGATCAACACGACATGTTCTGGACGAGTTCTAAAATATAAATAGAGACCCAAATATTTCCATTAACAGATGAACTGAAGTCGGAGAAAATCTAATTTTCTTGAGTGAACGAAGTATGTGACTTATGAAAATGAAATCCACATATACATGAAACTTTACTGATTCTATCTTGTCATCTTTTTTGATTTTTCATTGCGGGTATAATGACTTATGAAAATGAAAGCTCCATTACACTTTGTTCGTTTGCAAAAATGTAGGTACTTGTCAACCAAAGTTTTTGTCTTTTCATTTTAAATCAAAACAACCATTCAACCAACATTTAAAAATTCACCTCAGGGCCTCCAAACATCCTCAGAATCTCCAGCATCCTATATTCCTATGCGCTTTTCTTCACAAATCTGAGTGGGTTCGAATTAACCTGATTGTTGGGGGGGCATACGGTGATAGAGAGGTGTGAGATCGCGAGGGGAATGGAACCCGGGGGTGGCCTGTGGACGGACGGCGAGAGAATCGGCCCCGAATGATCTGATCTGACGTTACTTACTTCCGTACGCGTTCTTGGTATACACGAGTTTTATTACTACAAGAAATTAATTAATTACAATTAAATCTTGTAGCTTAATTAATATATTTATCTAATTTTAAAAAAATGCATAACTAATATGGATATAAACAAGGGCAACTGAGTCTTTTGACAGCTTTTTACATTATTTATACAAGCTTAATTCCCTTTTCTTACAAAATCATCTAAACCAAGTAGTATTAATTTATCCACCCTTCATAAATTTCATATCATTGGGGGTCCATCCTCTACAACTAATACACCATACTATTTGGCATCCAAACTGGGCCGGAATGCGCTATTTGGTTCCTTAGCGTTACTAGTGTTACTAATTTATTCACCCTTCACAAACTTCGCAAACACGTTTTCTTCCCTAGCGTGAATAGGTGCAGCACTACTGGTGGGGGGACTTGGGGTGGGTTTTGTTCCTTCGGGGATAGTATGGGTGTTGGCCGATCACGGCCGTCTGTGATTGGTCAGAGACGGCTTAGATCATATCTTGTTTAAACAGATCTGAACTATCTATTGTCAAATAGATCTGAGTCATCCATGGACAATCATAGACAACCCTGATCGGCCCAACACCCATGCTGTCCTCGAAGGAACAACACCATCCCTGCTCCCTAGGAGAGGGGTGGGTTCACATGCAGACGTCGACGGGCTCGCCCATATAAAGACAAACCTCTCTCATTCTCGTTCAGTACCATTTGGCAGCAATAAAAACTCCAAATCTATTTCTCCAAAACTAACTTATGTTGCATGATGTCTCATTTAATTTCGTGTCTATCGTGCTATGCCGGCTTGTTTTCTAATCGTGCGGCGATGCATGTGCCGTGCCATTTTGTAATCGTGTTGTGTCGTGATGTGCCCGTGCCGGTACATGTCTAATAATTATAGCTATATTGACTTACTAAAAAGTATATAACATATAATTCGAATTTTTTTGTATAATTTAGCAGAGTTTTGGCGTATTGAGATTCGCAAAATATTTGTATTGACTTATTAAAAAAGTGTATAACATATAATTAGAAAATCCATCTTAAAAATTAATTTTTCTTGGTACATTAAAAATTACTATAGGTTGTGTCGTGCCCTGGGCCGTGCCCCATGTCGTGCCGTGCCACGTCTAGTCCACTTGTGTGCCATGCCCAATTTCGTGTCGTGCCCATCTAAATTCGTGCTCGTGCCAAGCCACAATCTAACGTGCAATGTCGGTGCCAGTCTGGCCCGTTTGACACCTTTAGTTGCATTGGTACTGCCAAAATAATTTTAATTATGTTATTATGTTACAAGTTTCATGTAAAAATACGTAAAATTTTGTTGACGAAGATTTCACTCTCTCTTAAAAACTGTTCGTGTTTTTAGGTGTATAGGATGTCTTGATATCCCATAAAGCGACACTTGTAGAAAGAAAAAAGGTCAGCCTTAATGTACCACAACAACTTGATTCCCGTATGGACCATTCGTGTTTACATTAGGGCAGAAGGCACTGTCCACGGTATCCATTGGTCTTCATTAATAAAATTCTTGACTGTAAACTCAGCTACTTTGCTTGAGCTGTTAATTTCTCAGGCCCATGGAACTTTGCCTGCTGTATTAGCTCCCGAATCTTTGTTTTCATATTCTGCGTAAAATACTTTAACTATTTTATCTGGACTCCGACCTTCCCAATCTAGCCATTCCATTGGGTCAATTAAATCTTCAAGAAAGGTGTGCATTATAACTAGTGGTGTCAAATGGTTCATGCCTTGTCGACTCAGCCCGTTTAGTTCCGTGCCAAACATGCTTCGTGCCTTGCCTAGCGTAGCCCTTTTATTAGTCGTGCCATGCCATGCCAGCCCATTTTAGAATATGCTCAGCGTGGCCTAGCCATGACTAACTCCGTGCTGTGCTGTGCCGTGCAAGTGCCCGTACTCCTTTGGGCCTTTTTTTCTTTTCTTTTTTTTTTATTTTAAATCAAGTGTTTTTACGACGAAAAAAAATCTGTTAGACCGATTTTTTTTTTTCAAATAGGTATTATAAAATGAAACAATAAAATTAATGCCATCCACAGGCAAAGGCAAAAAAAATACGTAATAAAAAACATTGAATGCAGTAAAGATGAAATAAAGTTTGATATTAGAAGACCGGTGAGTTGTTCAAATTAATTTGCAGTTGTGAAAAATGTAAGATAAAGCAAGCAAATAATTGTCTTCTTTATCTAATAAAATTCAACTCTCAATTACCCTAAAAGCTCTCTCTCCTTAGTTCCTCACCCTCTCCCATGTTCTTTCTCTCCTCACCCACTCTACACTTTTCTCCCTCCCTCTATCTCTCTCAATTTTTTTTTTTAAATTGAAAAATCTAGAAAATTAGGGATGAGTGTATAAGGCTTATGAGACTTCAATATATTTATATAAAGTATAGATTGATGATTGATTGATTGACTTGAAATTATGCGGAAGCATTCAATTTACTCCTAGAGGGGGGGGGGGGGGGGGGGGTGAATAGGAGTTTTGATAAAAATTGCCAGTTTTTTAAGAAGAATAACCGATTGAAAATTATCAAATAAAAAGCTGGTTAATTTTCTTGATTAATTCAATTTAACCAAACCAAGAGTAGTGCAGTGAAAATAAAATGGAGACAAGATACACCCGATTTATGTGGAAAAACTTAGGGTCCTAAATAACCCTAAGCCAAAACCACGGCCTAACACTACTGCTTTATTCTATTAATAAAAAAGAAGTACAGATTGCGAAATAGTAAAACCTTACCCCGAGCCTTTACCTATTCTTGCCAATCTCCATTGCTCCTAGAGCTTCTTCAAGATTTCAATAGAAGAACCACAGACTTCACGCCCGTTCTCCCGATTCAACCAGCTCCGAATCAATCTCCAAAAGATTGTCCCTGTTTTTAGGTGTATAGGATGTCTTGATATCCCATAAAGCGACACTTGTAGAAAGCAGAAAGGTCAACTTCAATTCATACCGTAACAGCTTGATTCCTGTATGGACCAGTTGTGTTTTTAAAAGTAATGTTCTGTGCAACAAATCCTCGAGAGGCCAGTTGCCATGAGATCCCCGCCTTCAATCCAATCTCAAACCCAACCAAATGATGTCAATTATACCCTTTTCCATCCTCATCCTCCTCTCCATCACCACCACCTCCGCCGGCACTTTACTCCACTCCATCACCACCTCCGCCCACACTTTACTCCTATATGGACCAGTTTTTACATTAGGTCAAAGGCACTGTCCACGGTATCCATTGGTCTTCGGATAAAGAAATTCTTGACTGTAAACTCAGCTACTTTGCTCAAACTGTTAATTTCTCGAGCCCATGAAACTTTGCCTGTTTTATTATCTCCCGAACCTTTGTTTTCATATTCTACATAAAATACTTCAATTATTTTATCTCGACTCCGACCTTCCCAAGCTAGCCAGGCATCATCAAGAGAGGTGTGCATTACAACTAGTGGTGTCAAATGGGCCGTGTCGTGCCGGCCGAGCCCATTTAGTTCCGTGCCAAATGTGCTTCGACTTTGCCTAGCCCAACCCTTTTATTAGTCGTGCCATGCCTTGCCGGCCCTTTTTAGAATATGCTCGGCGTGGCCTACACCGTGGGCACATCTAACACTGTGCTATGTCGTGCAAGTGCCCGTGCCAATTTAGGTGTCGTTTAATTTCTTTCCATGCCGTACCCGTGCTCATTGGTTTTTTTTTTTTTCCCTTTTCTAATCAAGTGTTGTAACAATGAAAAAAGATCTTTTACACCGATTTTTTTTTTAACTGCCACATCCACGGTGCCGAAAATTTCACTCTCTCTGGAAAATTGTTTGTGTTTTTAGGCGTATAGGGTGTCTTGATATCCCATAAAGCGACACTTGTAGAAAGCAGAAAGGTCAGCTTCAATTCATACCGCAATAGCTTGATTTCTGTATGGACCAGTTGTGTTTTTAAAAGTAATGTTCTGTGCAACAAGTCCTCGACCTTTTTTTCCCTATCCCTATAAAAAGAGGCCAGTTGCCATGAGATCCCCCGCCTTCAATCCAATCCCAACCCCGACCAAATGATGTCAATTATACTCTTTTCCATCCTCCTCCTCATCTCCACCACCACCACCACCACCTCCACCCGCACTTTACTCTTCTCCACCACCACCTCCGCTTGCACTTTACTCCCGTATGGACCAGTTTTTACATTAGGTCAAAAGGCACTATCCACGGTATCCATTGGTCTTCGGATAATGAAATTCTTGACTTTAAACTCAGCTACTTCGCTTAAGCTATTAATTTCTCGGGCCCATAGAACTTTGCCTGTTTTACTAGCTCCTGAAACTTTGTTTTCATATCCTACGTAAAACACTTCAATTATTTTATGTCGACTCCGACCTTCCTAAGCTAGCCAGGCATCATCAAGAGAGGTGTGCATGACAACTAGTGGTGTCAAATGGGTCGTGCCGTGCCGGCCCAGCTCGTTTAGTTCCGTGTCAAATGTGCTTCGTACCTTGCCTAGCCCAACCCTTTTATTAGTCGTGCCATGCCTTGCCGGCCCTTTTTAGAGTATGTTCGACACGGCCTACACTGTGGGCACATCTAACACTGTGCTATGCCGCGCAAGTGCCCGTGCCAATTTGGGTGTCGTGTCGTGCCGTGCCCGTGCTCATTTGGGTTTTTTTTTTTTTTTTCTAATCAAGTGTTGTAACGACGAAAAAAGATCTTTTAGACCCCTTTTTTTTTTTTTACTGCCACGTCCCTGATGAAATTCACGGTGCTGAATATGTGTTTAGGGTGTCTTGATGTCCCATAAAGCGACACTTGTAGATAGCAGAAAGGTCAGCTTCAATTCATACCGTAACAGCTTGATTCCTGTATGGACCAGTTGTGTTTTTAGAAGTTATGTTCTATGCAACAAATCCTTGACCTTTTATCCCTATCCCTATAAAAAGAGGCCAGTTGCCATGAGATCCCCTGCTTTCAATCCAATCCCAACCCTAACCAAATGATGTCAATTATACTCTTTTCCATCCTCCTTCTCCTCCCCACCACCACCACCTCCGCCCGCACTTTACTCCCCTCCACCACCACTTCCGCCTACACTTTACTCCCGTATGGACCAGTTTTTACATTAGGTCAAAAGGCACTGTCCATGGTATCCATTGGTCTTCGGATAATGAAATTCTTGACTGTAAACTCAGCTACTTCGCTTAAGCTGTTAATTTCTTGGGCTCATGGAACTTTGCCTGTTTTATTGGCTCCTGAACATTTGTTTTCATATTCTACGTAAAATACTTCAATTATTTTATCTTGACTCCGACCTTCCCAAGCTAGCCAGGCATCATCAAGAGAGGTGTGCATTACAACTAGTGGTGTCAAATGGGTTGTGCCATGCCGGCCCAGCCTGTTTAGTTCCGTGCCAAATGTGCTTCGTACCTTGCCTAACCCAACCCTTTTATTAGTCGTGCCATGTTTTGCAGGCCCTTTTTAGAATATGCTCGGCACGGCCTACACCGTGGGCACATCTAACACTGTGCTATGCCGTGCAAGTGCCCGTGCCAATTTGGGTATCGTGTCGTGCGTACCCGTGCTCATTTGGGGTTTTTTTTTCTAATCAAGTGTTGTAACGACGAAAAAAGATCTTTTACACTGATTTTTTTTTTTTACTGCCATGTCCCCGAAAATGAAATCCATGGTGCCAAAGATTTCACTCTCTCTGAAAAATTGTTCTTGTTTTTAGGTGTATAGGGTGTCTTGATATCCCATAAAGCAACACTTGTAGAAAGCCAAAAGGTCAGCTTCAATTCATACCGCAACAGCTTGATTCCTGTATGGACCAGTTGTGTTTTTAAAAGTAATGTTCTGTGCAACAAATCCTTGACCTTTTATCCCTATCGCTATAAAAAGAGGCCAGTTGCCATGAGATCCCTCGCTTTCAATGCAATCCCAACCCCGACCAAATGATGTCAATTATACTCTTTTCCATCCTCCTCCTCCTCCTCCCCACCACCACCACCACCTCCGCCCGCACTTTACTCCCCTCCACCACCACCTCCGCCCGCACTTTACTCCCCATTGACAGTCCCCCGCCTTCAATCCCAATCCCAACCACCACCAATGTAAAGGATTTTCTTGAAGCCACAACAATCGAGGAGATCCTTGTTGTGTCAATTATTTGTCTGGTGGCGTTCTTCATCTTGAAATGCCTTTGGTGCCCTGGCTTAACATTAAACTCTCTTGAGATTTTGGCAAGAATAATTGCCTTCTTTGCCATTGTTGCCCCAACAAGTCCTCCCGACGTTCCGTCTGCTGCCGCCCCAGCAAGTCCTCCCGTTTTGACTACTGCCTCCCCGACCATTCAGCTTGTCGTTCTGGCTGCCACCTCCCTAGCAATTCCTCTTGTTCCGATCCCTCCTGTTCCAGCTGTCGCCTCCCCATCAATTCTTCCCCCAGCGTTTCATGGTCGGGGTCCTATTGCTGACAATCGGGGATGAGTACTAGTGGGATGGTATGTTAATGAGCCCTAGTCTCTGTAAATGAAGAAACAAGAGTAGTATTAGTTTCACACCCTCGATTTTCAAACATATTAATAATACACTTTCTACAATTAAAGTACCAATAATTCCATAAATAAATATCCATAGGTAACATGCCACATTAGTTCCCAATGATCCGTAGAGCCGACTTCATTAAGTAACAATCATTATATCAATGTAGAGAGTAAAAAATAATAGTTTTACATTCACCCAAAAGTTAAAAGATGTGTGGTTGGGTTACATATCTTCATCTTCCAAAAATATGCTACACGAAGATGATCGTAAAACTAGTACCAATGCATCTTTCAAAAGATGTAGTCACACCATGGATGCCAAGCACTCCAAGCTATGCACCTTGATTAGTACTTGAAAATGTAACGGTTGAGCACACACTTGCCCAGTTGAAAAAATCTTTAACTAACTCTTTATGCATATGAGGGTACAAAATGAAGAACAGATACACACGCGCACACATATGATTGACTGATTTCTAACATGTCATGTTTTTCCAACCCTCATGTCCCCTTCCTCAAGTTTTTCCTTCTTAGTCTCATTACATTACAAGCAATGTCTAGTGACACACTCAAAGGTGGTCTTAGTGATATTCTGAGCATTTTGAGTCTTGTGATATCCCTATTCATATTCCGAGCGTTTTGGGCCTCGTAGTATCCCTTATTCATATTCCGAGCATTTTGGGCCTCATAGTACCCTTATTCATATTCTACACGAATTCAACCACTTTGCCCTATTGTTCACATGTATTACAAAAGTTCAATCTATAACTCGGTTCACCAATAATTCAATATGTTAACTCGGTTCACCATAAGCAACACAATAACCTTCAGATGCAAGAAATAGAGAGACTAAACTCAAAACAACACATACACACATATAGAGAGAATAGAAATCCCTACCAAAGTGGGTTTTGAGCAAAACCCTAAATACAACAAGTACTTAGGCTTTATAACGATCCATCCCAGTTGACCTACTAACCATTAGCCTAACCACGTGGCTCAAAGGTTAACTTCGAGTTATACAGTAGTTGCTCACATTTCATTATATACTCTTCCATTTTCCATTGTGCCACTGATGTGGGACAATTCATGGGTTCTCCAACCTCCCTCACTTAAGATCGCAACCTTCTTGTTTTGCCTAATGGTCCAACAACTTCCACCCACCAGGTGATGTGAGACAAGTACCCGCTTAAACACGTTAAGCTCCTCTAGCTCGTCTAATGTAGGACCCACCCAAGCACCTCAAGCTTCTCCCTTGTTGGGTCAACCAATCACATCTCTTTGCGGGATCCGCCTCACACTTCTAGTTGGTGTAAGCTCTGATACCACCTGTAATGACCCGCCCAAGCTCGCCTGCTAACCCTTAGGATAACCACGTTACTCAAAAGGTTATCCTGGAGTTATAGAGTAGTTGCTCGCATTTCATAATATACTCTTCCATTTTCCATTGTGCCAATGATGTGGGACAATTGGTGGGTTCTCACAGGCTTGGGCCCTGATTACGTAACACATGTCCCATGTCTCCAAACCCTTCCTTTTATTTTTTGGAACCCAAATTATTGTAGACGTTGATTGCAAACCGAACTCTTGCCACGTAGCCCTTGACACTCTTGCCACGTAGCCCTCTATATTTGTCAAGAGATTGAGTATTTCCTACTTTCCATGGCCTATTTCATCTCATTAATCATCTTCACCTGGAACTTGCTCCATTAAGTGCCACATAGTATTCATAACGTAGTCCTCGCGCACGTTAGAATGCTTAAAGTTCAAGAAATGTAAAGAATGTTTGTTGGATATGCCCTGAGAATCTGCCGGTGGATGCAATCATACCCTAAAAATTCAAGAAATGTAAGGAATATTTGTTGGATATGTCCTGAGAATATGCCTGCCAATGCAATCATACCATAAAAATTCTCGACAAACCTTAAATGTAAGAGTATGTTTGATGATAGGGTAGGGTAGATCTGGTGTACCATTGTCATATATATATATTTTTTTTATCGGCGTGTAACATTGTCATATTGCAATTGGTTTATCAATTATTGATCTTTCGCACTTGGACTTGATTGACTTTAACTTTCTCGTTGACCAACGATGCAGGTCCACTTGATTTTGACTTTTTTTGTTTTCCTTAAGCCCGAGCCCACTTTTTTTAATTTTTACTTCCCTAAATTATTTGGCGAATCTAGGATAGTAAAGAGTTAAATGATAATGAAAATGCGTAATTAGGGTGCTTATTTGACCCTTGAACCCAAGATTTTCTCTCTCACACATGTGCTCCCGAATCTAGGATTTTGCTACTGATTGACATACACAAACTAGCAAAAAATCTGTGCTATGCACGGGCAAAATCTTAATAACATGGCTAACATAAATTCATAATAACAAATAGGAGTAGATTTTGTTTTTTCCAATTTGAAATAAAATATGCCATAACATTGTTGCCGTCACAAAGACCCCAAATAATTTTCCTTATCTATGATATTAACAGATCGAATAAGATTGTCACAATCTAGACCCCAATCCTCCTTTTGTCGACATTTTTACATTTAGTAGTAATTATAATTAGGTAATTGATTTTCAAAAACCCCTGGACTTGGAAGATCAGAATAGGAAAGGGTCATCCTATATAATTCCTTGGAAAATCATTAATTTTAGGAAATGATACCGTAATGAAGTCATTCTTCAATACTATATACTAAATTGTATACATAGACGGTATATATATATGTTGGGTGAATCACCAAGACATTTCCTGAACTATACCTCTTTTACCCAGACACCTCCTAAACTAAATTAACCTACGACGACACCCCCTCATCTATTTAACTTTATCCCCGACACTCCTTCTGTTAGCATTCCGTCTACTTCCGTTACTAAATGTAAAATTTTCTTTCCAATATTGCCCTCCCCTACATTTTGGTATTATTATTACTAAGCCTTCATACCACACTGAAATTAAATCTGTCACATTAGAGCATAATAATATCAAACCATCCATCTTCCATACTTATGAAAAATTACCGTAGTACCAACTTTTTTTTGCAATTTATTCCTAATTTAACAGCTATGGTAAACATATTTATTTGCTTCTAAAACCTAAAATCTAGAATCTGAAGTTAGGAGAGTTGATGGCATTCCATTTTTTTCTATTCATTCATGGTAGGTGAATCAATAATCTGAGATTGTGGTAATCACATTGATTCCAGTATAAATTTGATTTGCTTGTCTTGTAAAAGACCACCATGCATGTACTCTGTTATGCAAGGGAAGCAGTCCTTGGTACATCATTTCAATTTCTTGCTTAAATCATTTTGGCACGCTCACCATGAAAGGAATGTCGCTAATTCTCTTTCTTTCAGTCCTCTACACTCTAAACTACGCTTCACATGGTGATTTGGTAGCCAAAACTTGCAAGAAGACTACGTACCCCAGTGTTTGTAACGCTACCTTAAGTCACAATCCTCATACCAAAGGCGCAGATGTCAAAGGGCTCGTTCGTATCGTTTTAAAGGCAGCAGCGGTCAAAGCGCTTACCATTCTCAACCGCGTAAATGTTCTACTGGAAAAGACAAGGGATCCTCTTCTGAAACAAAGTCTTGATCTTTGCGCTTCGTTGTATGAAGATGCTTCAATTAACAACATCCCTGGAGCATATAAGAATGTGGGCAAAGATAATCCTACGGCTATATCAAAAGCACAAGCAACTTTCGACGATGCTGAAACTTGCGAGAACTCATACGGTGATGGAACCAAGTACAAATCACCCTTCACAGCTGACAACAATACTATGAAGAAACTAGCTACTGTTGCTAGGGACATTATAGCCTCGCTAATTGGTTGATTGTCTGTTTTTTGACCAATTTCCTCCTTCCTTTGCAATATTGGATGAATAAATGAAGTGATTAATCGGTTTTTTGTCGATGCATAGTGGAGATGAATCCACAGAATAACCATTTTGATGGGTTAGTTTCCCTCTTGTTATTCATGCATGCTAATGCTGTTGCTTACACTATGACTTCATGGAAGTAGATGGAATTTGGTATCACGGACAAAATGACTTAACGCACATGCTGTGGTAATGTTTCAAAATGCATGGGGGCAGAGGTGCACACCAACTGTTCGATGGAATTCCTAAACATTTTTGTGTGTTTGATTTGAGGGCTTTCTTTTCCCCTTTGGATGGTGTTTTTTGCAGCCCTCAAAGTTTCTATGCCTTTCTAGTATATATTTGATAAAGTTTTGGTATATGGAATAAGCTCCACCCCACGGTTACTTAGCTAAATTACAAAAATCACCCCTGAGATTTCTAGAAATTACAAATTGTCCCCTATGTTTGGGAAATTACAAACTACCCCCTACTGCATAACAGATTACCTCCCATGATGTGATGTAGCCATTAGGAAATTTGACAGGAAATTGGCAATGGACCAAACTATCCTTTTGTAGCATGTGAATCGCTATTTCGCACATGTACAACATTTTAGTAGCTACGACAAAAGGATAGTTCAGGCAGTTGTACTTAGGATTTGATTGTGTCAAACTGATTCTGTTGATTTCACTAACGGCTACATCACGAAGGCCGAGGGGGGTAACTTCTTATGCTATTGATGGTAATTTGTGATTTTCCAACCTTGAGGGGGCAATCTATAATTTTGAATGATTCGTTATTTTGAATGATATGTTTTGACTAACTTTCTGCAAATATTTATAATTTTTTCTTTCCTAATTTGTGGGTGATTCTAGGAAAATAACGAATCATTCAAAATTAATTTGCTTATTTGACCCTTTTAGAAACCAAATTTCTCTTTCATACATTTGACAGAGTCTAGAAATGTACGAAAAAACGTGCATTGTTATCTTGTTTGGTTCTAGACTTAATACATGGAGACTACATATTGTTCAAGTTTTATCAATCTTTTTTCGGGTAGGTAATCAATGTAATCTGAGTTTATGGTAATTTGGATTAAAGGCTAACAGTTATTGGTTAACTTTCTGCAAATGTACAGATTTTCATTTTCCTACATTTAATGGAGGGTCTAGGATGATAATGAGTCAAATGTAATTTGAAATTTATTATATTAATATTGTTATTTGACCCCTCAAACCAAGATTTTCTCTTAGACTATTATATCAGGAGAAGATACCTTTCTATTTTGGTCTTCGTATTTATGATAGGTGAATCAGTTCATACTGATTCTTAGGTAATCAGATCATTACCAATCATTTTCCACTAACAAAAAACAATTTTTTTTCCAAAAACCGAGGCAAGTGATTCTCTCACAAGTCACAATACATCACATAAAAAACCGTAAAAAACCAGTTTATTCTAAAAACACCCTTCACGGAACACCCCCTAAATATGTTTTCTTGTTAAAGGACCATGTACTGCTTTAAATAACGGAGGTATCCTAGGTTGTGCTTTTTGCCTTTCTATGCTATATATCCTTGTATCATTTTGATTTCTTCCTTGAATCATTTTGCATCACTCCCTTGTAAAGGAATCAAGATGCATCTCACAATGCGAGGAATGCTGCTTCTCTTTCTTTCAGTAATAACTGAATGAATTGATCATTTTTGTGCCCTACCTCCTACCTGCTACCGCTCTTCCCTCTTATTCTTTCACATGTAATCTGAAGAATTTTAAATCGATAATAGCGTGTTACGATTTTTTGAAACTCTTATTTCTTGACTGTGTACGGATAGTTCACTCGTATCACATGAAGTGATGGATAATTGATAGCCATTTCTGTCAAGCATATATATGCAACAGCAACTAGGAATTTACTCAAATACTCGACAAACCTCTGTGAACATTGGTCATTACCACCTGGCGAAAGTAAAAGTTCCTAAGCTATGAAGCACGGGTATTCCAAAAGTGTTGTTATAAAAGTACCGAATATGGTTATGGCTCTGATATGTCAAAATTCACAATGGGTATGTACAAACATCTCCGGTTCATTTTGATATCCTAGTAGGGCAGGTACGCTATGGGTACTCTATAGGTGCTGGTTCGACACTGCTTTCAAATTTTTTTCCCCTTTGAATGTACCATATTTTTTGTTTTGACAAAAAATGCATTTTTTTTTT
The DNA here is from genome assembly GCA_020921065.1 of Vaccinium darrowii. NCBI lineage: Eukaryota > Viridiplantae > Streptophyta > Magnoliopsida > Ericales > Ericaceae > Vaccinium > Vaccinium darrowii. The sequence goes on from CM037153.1 coordinate 11,662,023, forward strand.
TTTAACCCTCTTCCAGCTTGAGTTCCTATTATACTTACACACGTGGGAAAAAAACTAAGTACCCAAACAAAAATGAAAAATTGAATGTGGAAAGTTCAAGTTTACTAGGTTGGAGGTGAGAATTGAACCAAAGAAGATCATCCTTTTGGTTATGATATGAATAGGAAAAAAAGGGGAGGGATTGGCAATGAGTTTTAGTGGAAAGTTAAGGCACAGTGCTTGAACTATTTGAGAAGTAGATCACTGCAATCTGGCCTTACTTCAAACATGTGAATGGAGTCCAATGGCACTCTGCCAGCTCCGCCACTTGGTCACTTGTTGTTGGAATTTTGTGAATGAAACCGGGGCGCTCGGAGGGTCTCCCGGGGCAACCGAGACCACCCCACGGATTCTACACGTCATGCAATTAACGCTATGTAACTCCCTCATGAATATGGAGATAATGGCAGCATCAAATCTCTTTCAAATTCGGATTGAAGGCAGGGGTTACAAATTCGGAATTGAATTGCACAATTCATTGGCAGCATTTGATTTCGTATTGATTGGGGAGGCTCCTCCTTAATACCCGAATTGAAGGTTTCAGCTCCTCCTGCAGCTATATATTGATAGCTCTGCCCTTTGGTTCAATATCAGAAATTCGTGCAACACATATACACCAGAAATTCGTTCTTGTGAGAGAGAGGCAGACGAAAGATTCAGTTCGCCAAGGCAGTCGATAGAGGTGTTCTATCGGCAGTGGTTTCTTGCCGTTGTATCCTGGGACGAAGACGTCGGTTCAACCTACAACACCCACGGTAGGCGGCGAATCTTTGTTAAGGAGAGTGTGGTTACACACGACTCGGCTTTCAGCACTGTTTGTATCTCTGTTTTACAGTTAATGTATTTCCAGTTCTGTAAATTTCATGTTCATTTTATTATAATCTGTTCATGTTTATATATATATCAGAAGTAATTGTTTTTCTGGAATTACGATTGCAGCTGTAATTTTTCCAACACTTGTCTGTACCTCATCTAATAGCACTCGGCCTGGCTGCTTGCGAGCCTTCCAATGGAGGTCCATGTGTGAGCCTCCTGAGGTGGAAACGTTAAATCATCGACTTTGTTTTTTAATGTTCTCATACTTTCATTGCTTTCCCTTGAACTCAACAAGATAGGATAAGCATTTAGACAGATCAGTAGGAGTCGGGTTAGACCAAGTACAACAGCCTCAATAAATTGGCTCCCATCTCTATTTTGCCCAGCCAAGTGCCAAAGATGGGCTCCAACAGCCTCAACAAATGAGTTGGTAAAATACATAAGTGAACAGTGCCTCCCTATATCACCCCCTTTTTAGGGAGGCACTATTCACTCCCTTTCCCATTGTCTAATATTTTTCCTCAGACGTTTTCTCTCTCCACGGTATCCTCTTCTGGCGCGAAACCATCTCGCTCTCTGGCGCGAAACCATCTTCGCCTCTGGCGGAAAATCCTCCTTCCTCCCTGTTCGGTGCTCTCTCTCACTCGATGGTTCATCCATTCGTCTATGTGGATACATCTTCCATCAAAAATAAGGTTTGTATCCCTTGTTCTACTGATTTCTCAAGCAAACAAGGCTGTAAAAAAAACTAGGGCTTGAATCTTTTGTGATTTTGAGTGTGAAACCATCTTGTTGGTGTGATATTCTTTATGTGAATCACGCTTATTTGTGCTAGCTGAAAAGGGGTACTGAAAATTTAGGGTTTCCCCTTTTTTTTTCTTTTTTTTTTTTTATGTTCCGATTCTTATACGATTGGTTGAAACGCGATTAGTCATAGAATGTTTGATCTGATCACTTTGAAGACCCGAAGCCATATCGCTAAAGTACATTATTGAAGAAATTCGATCCAATTTCTTAAAGTTATGGAAGTCACTGATGTGTGCTACTTTTTCGCTCGACTAAAACGGTGACTGTTTTGCTATGTTGAAGTATGGAAGAGACAGGTTGCTTATTCTTGCCATGAAGACCATGCTTGGGTTTATATAAAAGAAAGGGTAAATTACAAAAATCACTCCTGAGGTTTTAAAAAATGACTGTACATATTGTCTCCTATGTATGGGAAATTACAAACTACCCCCTATTGCATTACAGATTACCTCCCCTGTCGTGATGTAGCTGTTAGGAAATTTAATAGAATCTGTCTCACATCATCAAATCCTAATTGAAATGGACCAAAATGCCATTTTGTAGCTTGTGAGAAGCTATTTCGCACCTCTACAGCCTTGTACTCACTACAAAAGGACAGTTTGGTCCATTGTAATTAGGATTTGATTGTGCCAGACAGATGCTATTGATTTCCCTAATGGCTACATCACGAAGGGGGTAACTTCTAATGCTATTGGGCGTAAATTGTGATTTCCCAACCTTGAAGGGGGCAATCTATAATTTCTAAAAACTTCAGCAGTGATTTCGGTAATATTTTACCCCAATAGAAAAGATGAACATCCTATTGAAAAAAAAATTAGAGGATAACTGGGTATTTTTTGACTAACTTTCTGCAAATATTTATAATTTTTTCTTTCCTAATTTTTGGGTGATTCTAGAAAAATAACGAGTCAAATAAAATTGAAAATTAATTTGCTTATTTGACCCTTAAAACCCAGATTTTCTCTTTCGTACACTTGATATAGTCTAGAAATGTACGAAGAACTGTGCATTGTTATCTTGCTTGCTTCTAGACTTAATACATGGAGATTAGATATTGTTCAAGTTTTTTCTAGTAGGTGAATCTATGTAATACTCCCTCCATCCTATATTGTTGTGCGGCATTACTATTTGGGATTTCTCAAAAATTGCTCATATATTTTTATTTATAATGATTTTTACATTCAATATGGATCTTGTTTGATAGACCTCAATTAATTCTATTAAACACATATTTCAAAATCATAAAAAATACTTTAAATTGTGAAATATAGACTATTGTTTGAGTAATCTAAAAAGTGAAAGTGGTACAACAACATGAGACCGATGAAGTATGAGTTTATGGTAATTTGGACTAAAGGCTAACAGTTATGTATTGGTTAACTTTCTGCAAACTGCATAGATTTCCTATATTTTATTGGGGGTCTAAGACGATAATGAATCAAATATAATGCTTAAAATACCAGAAAAATGCTTAAAATATCAAAGAAAAAGATTGATCTCCAAAAGAATGACGAAATTTAAAATACCAGGAAAAAGTTATTAGACAAAAAGTTTATGAAATTTGTATAATGACTTTTTTTTGGAGATTAATCGTTCGTATTGACGAGAGGAATCAAATATGGGTCGAAGTTAAAAAAAAAATTTGTATAAGCCGACACTTTATATATATGTAAAATATTAGTTCCTCTCGTCGACAAAGTATGAGCCGAATTAGACAAAAAGATTTTCTAAAGACGAAAGAATACTAAATAGCTATTTTATTTTTTTTGCTATAAAGTGTCAGCTTTGGCCCAAGGGGTATTTCTCCAACCTTGGTCGAAGTCCTCTCTTTTCTCCCTCCAACTTGATGTACCCATTGTCAAGTTTTCTTCAATAAACTTTATTGCCATTTCAAATAAAAAGTGTTGTCTTCTATGAACTTTTTTTTAACTTTGGCCCATATTTTTATACTTTTTTGATACCTCTCGTCGATATGAATGATTAATCTCCATAAAAAGTCATTAGACAAATTTCATAAGCTTTTTGCCTAATGACTTTTTTCCAGTATTTTAAAATTTTTGTAATTTTTGTCATTTTTTTCGGAAATTAATCATTTTTTCCCGGTATTTTAAGTATTTTTAGGCCGTCTGAAGAGGGCGAACCCACTAATATGTAATTTTCGATCATGCATTTAGTTTTTTGCTTCAGTTCTTTGGATCTCAGAGGAACGTTTAGGCTTTCGATTTGAGTTGTTGATTTTTCATCTCATTTCTGGTTGTCAGTTGCGAAAATAAAACATTTATAGAGCAGAAATACAAACAAAACGTTTGGCTCAGGGTCATAATTTCCTCACTTCCAATTTATAAGATCATTGCTTCTTATAATACCATTTTTAAAACCACACACCAACCCCAACCTAGTAGGGATAGGTTTCTTGGTTTGGGCCTTGGTCCACTTGTCTTTTGTGCTCATCATATAATATCTGGGTTCTTGACCCATGGGTGTTCGGGCTTCGGCCCTCTTTGGCGGGTTTAGGGTCATCGATTGGTTTCTTCCCAATCGTTTGGTTTGGGTTTAGGTCTCGGTTTGAGTGACTTGTGCTTGTTGCTCTTCCTTGCCCCTATTAGTCTTGTATCCATTTCAAGATTAATGGAGTTTTTGTCTTTAAAATAAAAATAAAAATGCGTACATGAAAAAATTTATGCTCATAATAACCCTCATGCTACAAAAGTACGAAGCCAAGTATAAATTGCCAACAATACTACACACATAACACTCACACATAGGGGGTGGGGCACACATGTGGGGCCCACGTGTAGGACCCACCCCTATGTGAGAGTGTTGTGTGGGTATTGTGTGAAAAAAGTTATGTGAGTAGCATTTTTTGATAAATTGCTTCTCTATCAAAAGAAAAAAAATATTAAAGTATGAATTGCTTGTCTACTTCTTATTCCAAAAATACCCTTCGAAGGGGGTGGGAAGATAACACCAGGACGTCAGAGACCCAACGGGCTGTTTGGATGCCGGAGATGAGGCCAGATTTGTGATGCGCCCTGATTTGCAATCCACCTCCCACCTCAAATCCGGTCTTTGGCATACCTTTTCTTGCGCCCTGATTTGCAATCCTTGATTACTGTTGGGACTACAAATCCACCACAAGGTGGATTTGCCAAGCCCTCCCTCAACCCACCACTTGGCAAATCCGGGCTTTTTTGGGTCGAAACTTCCCCTCCAAATCCACCTCTTCTCTCTCTCTCTCTCTCTCTCTCTCTCTCTCTCTCTCTCTCTCTCTCTCTCTCTCTCTCTCTCGTGTTACCTATTCGATTTGGGGATTGCGTTTTTTGGGTTTAACGCGAAGAAGACGAGTGGTTTTTTGATTTTCGAAATTGGAAATGGGTATCAGGTGGTTTAAAAAATAATAGAATCACACCCATTTACATACCCACACTCACAAGTTTGTGAGCCAACACAAACAAACAAAAGTGTGTGCAAGGCCTGCAAACTTGCCAGTGTGGGTGTGTAAATGAGTATAATTGTAACGTAACTGGGGTGGTTTTTGGGCATTGCCACATGAGATCAACAGCTTACTAAAAAAGTTTGAGACTCGCACAATCAGTGCGAGTCATACGCATTTCAGTACTTTTTACAACATTGAGGCACCCCATGATCATTTCCAGATATGCTGAATAAATTCTGCAGATGGATGGTAAGCCATAAACCAAAGGGAATGAGAATCCCCGGATTGTAGGACCAACGAGTACCCACCTTAAGGCTGTCGTTGTTCCCATTCAGGCATCTGTTTTACTCTTACTATGGGAGTCATGGGGCTCATCCTGGGATTATCAAAATTATTCATTTTATTCAACTTGCCGCGTTAGTTGTCCAAGTAAATTAAAAAGTATGAGCGGTTACTATTATCGAGTTCGAGTCTGCAAAACGGGCACAGCATAGGCCACCATGCCAGTCCCCCCTCCCTCCTGGATTGAGAAGCAAAAGCCCGTGGCAGGTATTGTAAGTAGTTGTATGGTTTAAACTTTTTAATGCTCTACCCTTTTTTACTTTCCACGTCTCTCTCATTTTGAGACAACGAAAGGCTCAAAAAGAAAAAGAACAGAGAAATCGAATGATTAGTCAGAACTTGAGATAATCTTGTGCGGTTCGCTGCTACAACATAAGTTTTCACAAGGTTTCCCCTTTCACCATGTTTTCCTCGTGTAAACAAATTTTGCAAAAGTAACAAACACATTCACCAACTCCTACAAGAATCTCAGCTGCAAAACTCTTCCCTGATAGCTGATAGGTGGATTGTTAAAAAACATTTGATCGAAAATCTCTCCTACAAGAATCTCACCTCTGATAAGAAGAATTCAGTTACTTTTTTAGTTCCTTATAGTCTAAACATCAAAATGTAGATTCACAAAAAACAAGTTTCCAAATTTTTATGATCCAGAAGAGTCCTATCCACAAGACCCCACTACCGTATCCTTCCTTTGTACACTTCGTGATTTTCCTTGTGTTCCGAGACAACGCCATTTTCCATCTTCTTTTGGTTTCTCCGCTTCCTTAGCAACCATCTAATGACGCTTCGGCTGTTTCATTCTAAGCATCAATGTCTGTATTGGTGCTAAGTGCAGCAACTCTCTCTCCAAAATTCTCCACAAGTTCTCTCTCCAAAATCATCCACAACTCAGACGGTCGAATAGGACCATGATTGATCTTATTCTGCATCACACCAAATGAGTGGGATCCCAAATGCAACAGTCAACTTCAAGTTCAGAGAGGCACTTCCCATTGATGAAATCAACTTCACTGCTAGGCCAAGTCCAGCAGTCACCGCTGCCAAATTCTGCCTATACTCCACAATACTTGGTTTGCCTCCGTCCACAACATTGGTTACAGCTTTTATTAATATTGCAGGGACTTTCAAAATATCTGATAAACCAGCAACAGCTGCTCCTGCCAGCCCAAACACATACACATGAAATGGCTTGCCGCAATGTAAGATCACAAATACATGAAAAAACACATCCATTTACAAAAAAAATTAGCAAATCTCTATTGCTTAGCTAATTCTTGTACTTCTCTTTAAAGAGAGAATCTCATGGCACGAACCCACACCAGTGTTGTGAGCATATCATTTTCCATTGTTTCATGTCACAACCACTAAGAGGTCACAGGTGGTATAGACAGGGAAAAAACCCCATGACCCAATGGAGTTTAACAACCGACAGTGGAGATAAATGGGCAGGGCACAACTCAGATGCGGGACTGGTATTATGCATCTGAGATTCTGAAATCTGAATCATATTCTGAGTTCTCAGTTCTCTGCAAAAGATGTGAGTGCTCGTAAACTTTACCTTGGGTATAAGGTTATGTTCTTCTGCGGGATAGGAGTGTGTGATTGATCTTTGGTCTGAGACAGAACTTCGGGGTGCCCAACGGGCTGTCACTCTCATAAATTCTACTGTTACTCTCGATGCCGAGCATGGGAACTCTTTCCCAATGTTGGTTGTTAGTCATTACTAGTAGGAAAGTTTACCCATCTTACTAATTTCCATCTGGATAACACTAATGATCTGGCCACTACGCGCATGCTCCCTGTCTACTTTATTTTGTTTGTATGTTGACTGTTGCGTGGTGTGAAAAGTGATATTTGCTAAGATTACTATGTTGTCCACCTCTTTTACTGTGACTTGTGCCTACTCAGCAGGTAGCCGAACCGACCAACATTCCCATGTCTAGTTATTGTACCCTTGTTGGTGACAATCTTATTATGTGGCACAGTGGCAGTGTAAGATGTAACTGTTTGTTCATTCGATTGCTGAATCAGAATTTTGGAAATCAAGTTGCTAACAATCTTGCTTTTCATGAGCACATCAAATATACCAAAATGGATTGTCCATTTATTTGAGAATTTTCAATGGGGAAACATATTGTCTCTGCTTATGCTTTGGATGACTAGTATGGTTAGATTCTCTTGAAGCGGTTAATACGTCTTCCCTTTAAGCTATTGTTCTTCAACCTGGGCCTATTTTATATCCAGGCTCTGGCTTGCAGGGAAATGCTAGAGTGGTATCCTTATATTGTTAATTTTATCCCCTATATATCCAATTGAGGGCACGTTTTTACTCTTGTAGTGCACTATAAACTTATGCTGCGACGAATGATTATAGTCCTAAACCTTTGGGAAGCCGTCTTTCTTCTTCTTCTCCATATCTTATCAAACCCTCAACTTATCCTTCAACTCTTCTCTGTGACTTAAGACTCCCAATTATTTAACCTAAGTCTTATGTTCCTTATTGGAGCACTATTTTTTGTTCAAGAGGCAAAAGATATACATTCAAGGAGTTACAATAATGAGATGAAAAACTCCAATACAAGAGAACTGATAACTTATTCTTGTCTTCAACAAGTTTAGACTCCTTGGCATTTTGTTTTAGCAGAGAGTGCATAAGAGAGGCCAACTGGACTAGTCTAGGTTCATTCATACCCTAGTTAGTGAAAAGAAGAGTAATCGATGCCTGACTTGGTATTTTCCAACGGGGACAGTTTATTATCTTTCGAAACTAAAAAGCTAAAAATACAGGGTTAACTCAGAAAAAAAAAAAAAGGTCCATGTATAATAGTTGGATTAAAAAGAAAATGGTAACTCCAACTTTTAGTAATTGAGAGCAAAACTTTGACAGGATCTATGTTCCATGATGAAGCAATTAAAAGTCAAGTTCATTATAGAATTCAATTCTTTAAGACAAGCTAGAAATACAAACTATTAGGCTCCATTAAAGCTAAAACATCGAGCAACATGCTTCTTGAACAGTTGAAGAGAAGGGGGAAAAAAAAGATGGTCAATTAACTCATCAGCCTTTAACTAGTACAACACTAAGGACCCGAGGAGTATTTAATTTCCTTCTTCCTATTAACATCATGATTGTAAAATCTATGAATATGCACATCGATGCTAAGTGCGTGACATTGGACTGGGTGTTGGAATGCCAAATCCCTCAAAAAAGGAAAAGGTTATCAAATGTATCATCTATTCCATTTTACAATGGGAGAGCACTCTTTTGGTGTGGACAAACTTTGAAGCTTGCTCACTTTTTGAGTTCTAAAAACTACCCACAGAGTAGAACTGCTCAAATATCACAACAGTGGTAAAATACTTGAATCGTTGAGGATAAGTCTGTAACTTGAATATAGTAGTTGCTTTAATCCCACTCCTCATGATTTGTGGTTTCAGTTACATGTAGTTACATGATTAAGGCAAAACTTCTAAACTACCCGTGGTCAATAGCTCTTAATATTGAAAACCCACAAGGGCACCTGTACTAGGACCATGTGCAACAAACTAGTTAAAATGAAAATTGTTTATAACCTGGGAAGATCATTAATCACCAAAGTTTGCTCCATTATATCAAATGGAAGATGGAAGTGGACAAAGGCCAAGGAATAGCGTTAGTAAGTATATTGCAGACAATAATCCTGGAAATTTCTTCCTTGTATTGGCAGAAAGGACTATGTGGTATGGGTACCTTCTAATACTGGGCAGTATTCTACCAAGTCTACTCTGGAAGCTCCAAGGACTAAGGATGTGAAGGGTTCTTTGGGCTCATATTGTAGGGTTCCATTGGAACGTTCCTAAATGGGCAGTCATAACTTGGTTGGCATGCCATGGAAAGCTTGCTACTAAAGACTGAAAGAAGATCGGGCATTAATGTGGATGAGGCTTGTGTTTTGTGCTCTCAAAGTGCTGAATCACAGCAACATCTTTTCTTTGAGTGTGTTTTCTCTAGTGCCATTTGGAGAGCTATATTTGGCAAATCCGACATTCAAAGAAGTTCAGGGGTTTAGAGTATTGAACTAGATTGGGCCAATATAAATTGCACTGGAAAATCATTCAGAGCTACTCTGTTCAAAGTCTATATTGCTGTTGTGTTGTACCATGTCTGGATAGCAAGAATGGAAGGATTTTTTGCTAAAAACACATCAGATGTTATGGAGTTTGCTCAAGAGTTCTGGCTAATATCAGCTCGAGAGTCTGTTCTTGGAAAAACTTTCCAAGTACTCCTGAGAATATTCCAGTAAGCATTCTAGGGGTATCTGTCATTAGTGCCGACAGTAGTTAGTGTTGTTTGTTTCGTTTGGTAGCTTTGAAGTTTTGTTTTTGTTTGGGTTTGGGGTGGGTACTCCTACAGTCCTACTCCTTTGTAAAGCACTAAAGCTTGTTCTTTGTTTTGGTTTGTTTATAAAGTTCTTCACTCACACAAAAAAAAAAAAAAAAGAAATCCAAGTTCCCTTGCACAGTTTATTCTCCTATGAAGGCATTGGAGGTTGATGGTTGGTGGAGTTGAAGAAGTGGTGGCCGAAATAATTTTTCAAAGCTTCTGGTGTCATTGAATCGGTTTCAATTTGGCTATCCCCAAATCCCCACAACCACCAAAATCAAGAACCACAGACAAAAATTGCCGCATGCAATCTATGCATAATTTCAGACTAATCAAACTCATACCCACAAAAATCAAACCAGAAAACCCAATTAATTAACTGAATAGTTCAAGAGAAAAGAAAAATGACACTCCATCTAACATTAATTAACTGAATAGTTCAAGTCCAAAAGAAGCAAATTAATACCCATGGGTAGCGATCTTTCTCTCGAACCGTTCAATTACAGGAGAAGTGCTTCTCGTCTCAGCCCTAATAGTGACCGGCGACCGCCCGTCAACACTGTGACTCCACCGGTGTACCGGAAGGCAGACGAAAAACTCAGCGATCGGCGGTTGGTCAAAGAAGCAGGCGAAGACTGGGGCGAAGAAAGTGAAGGTGTAGAGACAGATGAAAGTACGGTGTCATTTGAGCATAACATTTTTTTGTTTTTTTTTTTAATTTTATTTTCCACGTCATGACATAGGTTCAACCTATGTCATGTCCCTAATAACGGCGCCGTTTGAACATAACATATACTCTTGGTTCCTAAAGGGCGATTTCTACCTATATCAATCATTATTTGATGATCCGAGACATTCATTTTGTAGAAATTATTATAACACATATGATGTACGAACATTACTTAAATAAAATACATTTTAGTACTTAATCTAAATGAATTTCTATTTCTTAAAATATACTTCGATACATTGAATCATATCTCTTTCTATATCAACAACTCTTAAGAGACTTGAAGTAAAATTTCTATTAATCTGAGTAATATTTTAATGATCTGAGACATTCATATTGTAGAACTCAGAAAAATGCATATCATGTAAAAATTTCATATTAATTGAAAATGAATTAGTAATTGATCTTATTGAATTTTTGTTTCTTAAAATAGGCTTGGCTATACTGAATAAAAACCATAATACAGTAATCGGTTTCAAACAGGAGTTGCGAATGGATTACTAACGTAGATCAGGTTAAGAATCGAAGCTTGAAAATGGCGTTTAACCGTCGAAATTCGCCAACAATGTCGGTAGCGGAGCTTAAAGAGCGTCACTTGGCAGCTACCGAGACTGTAAATGCTCTCAGAGAACGCTTGAAGCAGAAGCGTCTTCTTCTTCTCGACACAGATGGTTCAATTTCTTTTTTTGACTTTGTTGCTCTTCTCTTTTTCATTGCACCTGATAGTTTTGGTAATATCTGTTTGCTTTTTGGTGTGAATTTGCAGTGGCGGGGTATGCTAGGTCCGAAGGGAAGACTCTGGTTCGCTTCGGCCCAACGGATCTGGTGAGTTGTAGGACGTTGCAGGGTCTTACTGGGAAGGTATTTTTCACAATTTTTGAGTTCTGATTTTGAATTTGACCTAGAAAATGGACTAAGGTGATGCCATGCAATCAGAATCAGTACCTGGAGTGTCGTGCTAGTGGTTTTCTGTTCTCCCATTGTTTTTTAAATTGGCTCGAGACATTGTCAGAAAGTGAAATCAAATTAGGAAAAATAGCGAGTAACTTTTCAACGGCATTTCTAGACCTTAGTAGCGGATCCTTCTAAAATGGGTGCGCTCCTTGGACAGGAGCTCGAATCCGCACTCTCTAGACTGGAGCTCGCTCCCATCCAAATGGAAACCTGCTCCTAAATAGGACGACTAATCTTATGGATTAAATTGTTACTTCTCTTTCCAAATATATGCAAGGAAGAAGAAAAAGAAAAAAGAAGTAAGAAAGATTTAGGACTCTCTTGTCTTGTATTCTACTACTTATATACGTAATACGTGTTTACCCATATGTTTGGCATAAAAAAATCTGTTGCGATGTCTTTTCTCAGTCATGTTTATATATATAAAATGTTTATATACACACTCCCTTGCGACTACAAAAAATATGTACAATCCATGTAAATGTATATAAGCTTATTCATTAAATATTACCTTGCCGCTCCCAACCTAGGGAGCTTCTACATAACCCCACTCCCGCCCCCGCTTCCACTTTGTGCAACTAAGTTCTAGACTGTGCGCCTACATCTTGTCATTCATGATGCTTGATCGAAATGTCTTGACCTACATAACTAATGTTAGGAAATTAATTAGGTGACTAATGTGTCAGTACTTGGAGGACAGGGGAGCTGCTATTTTAGTAGTTAAAGATATATTGCCAAAGGTTAGGTTCGTCCCCAGTCTTTGCCCGCCCATACCCCAATCGATTGGAGATTGCAGGGATATTGCTGTTGTTGTATTAGTAGAGTACCCAAGAAACCTATAGGCTTTGACGTTACTCCCTTAGTGGCTACTGGCTACGGTAATAACTACTAGTTGAATGAGAGACTTATGAATTTTACCACTGTAAATATTTACATGGTGGCATTATATTGAAGTTGGAGTAAAGCAGGATTTTAATCCCGTTATGCATTCTGCAGGTTTATTCACGAGACTGGAATCCGAAAAGAATCGCATAGTCAGTGCATCTCAAGATGGGAGGCTAATAGTGTGGAACGCTCTCACAAGCCAGAAAACTCATGCCATAAAATTACCTTGTGCATGGGTCATGACTTGTGCCTTTTCTCCAACTGGTCATTCTGTTACCTGTGGTGGGCTTGACAGCGTATGCTCCATTTTCGACCTGAATTCCCCCACTGACAAAGACGGGAATATAACTGTATCAAGAACGCTTAGTGGCCATAAGGGTTATGTTTCCTGTTGCCAGTATGTTCCGGATGAGGAGACTCGCCTAATAACAAGTTCGGGTGATCAGACGTGTGTTTTGTGGGATATAACCACAGGCCAGAGAACTTCTGTCTTTGGAGGTGAATTTCAGTGCGGACACACTGCTGATGTGCTGAGGTAATATCTGGGTTCCAAATTGATGTACCCAATTTCACTATTCTTTTTCTATAGCCATATTTGAACTGGTTGAAACCTTTTCTTGTTTCAGCTCATTTCTGAAGGCAGAAGTACGTAACTGCATTTGTAGTTGATTTGCATATTTCTTTGGGGTTGATAGTTTATACAGGCGAAACTCAAAAGATGATTTGCTCGCCTTCCATTGCAAGTGTGGAAGTTTTCTGTAGTTCAAGTTTTAAAGGTCTCAAAAACTTGATCCCTTGGTATATTTTTAGTTACAATACCTATGTTCCCGACTATTCCACCACAAATGATGACAGCTAAATGTTTTCTGCTACTATAATGCTAAACGACTTTGAGTGATATGTCAACTCTACCAATAACCTCGATGTACAACCACCGGGGATGGTGGCCCAGTGGTGGAGGCATCAACCTGCCGCAGCTTTGTCCCAGGTTCGACTCCTGAAAGAGTTAAAGAAACGTTCCGGGCTCTGCTGGGGGAGTGTGATGCACTCCACTGGTGCCCTGGTGGTGGGCCCCTTCCTATGGGTTGGGTTAAATCTGGCCGTCAACCGGTGACCCCGGGGCCGGGGCCTCAGGGTGCAGTGAAGTCCCCACAAGAGCACCTTTTTTTTTTTGTAGTTCAAAAAAAAAAAAAAAAAAAACCTCGATGTACTCACAGCAAGTAGTGTTGCTATCAGTCTATGTTACCTGAGAGTAGAGGAAGGAATCTGATATAAAGATAAAGTTTCTATCATTCAAATATCAGAGTAAAATTTAGGTACAGATTCAAGGTGAGCAAGATAGTGGTGATGCTCATATAGCACATGTTTATGCCCATCTATCATCACAGATGGATCACATTGACCCTTCACTGATGGTGTTCTTCTTTATAGAAGACCTAAAGGTGGGAAAAAGAATTCCCATTTGCTTCCCAAAAAGGGACCCTTCTTCCTCTCCACATTTTCTACCCAGAGAAGAATCCACTTCCTTTCCTTTCTCAGTAGAATCTCTCCCAAACCTCCTTCAAATCTTTTCCTTCCCTCAAGGATCTCCACAAACCGAAGCCATGGAAGATACACTTAGACGATGAGAGATGAAACCCTTTGAAGGAGAGTCCAAACTCTCTGCCACATCCTTAGAATCTATGCTTGATTTTGTGAACAAAATCTTCGGACTTAGCTCTCGTTGGTGGATCCCTTTGCTTTTTCGTTGGTTAGCTCTAATAAACTATGAGAGATTTTGCTAATATAGGCTTCCAGTGTAGAATGGGAAGAACATAATGGAGAATTTGGAATTGTTGTAAATTTGAAAAATTATCTAAATTCACTGTGTTTGAACTGTTTGATATGAACATCGACCGATCTTCTAAAACAGTCTTCCTAATACTCCCTCCGTCCCGTAAAGTTTGTCACTTTCACTATTCCAGCCCTATGAAAAAATTGATTATTTCTTTTAATCTGTAATGTTTTATATAAGTAATATGGATCTCGTTTGATAGATTTCAATTAGATCTTTTGAACAAAGTTTTGAAAATCACATAAAACGTTATGAATTAAAAGATATAGGCAATTTAAAAATGGCACGCACTCCCGAAAGTGTCAAACTTTGCGGGACGGAGGGAGTATGTGATGTTGTTTTGAGCCACATAGGAAGCTCATTCCTTCAACTCCACATGGTAAATCACACTAATAGCTAGATGGGATTCTTTCTTTCATAAATCAATTTTCGGCTAGTTAGACCAACTAATCGCCAACTAAAGATGAGGCAAAAGCCTGCATGGACTGGTCCCAATACAAGAATTGATAGTAAACAGGTGAGAGCTTGAATCCGAGACGAAAGGCTTCCTGAGGTTATAGATACTTCCTGAAAATCAGAGGTTCCTTTGCTTAGTACTTATTTTGCATGCTTATATATATATATATATGCCTATGTTTTTTTTTTTTTTCTTTTTTTCATTGTCGCGTATAGGCCTATGTTATGATCCATCGTATATGCCATATGTGTACGAAGTATAATACATATGCGCGTTGACTTTGACAAATGCTTGGAAGTCGTTAACAATGGGAGGTAGCCTCCAGTCTTAGACCATCTGAACATGAAGACTCAAAAGTTGAATTTCCTTTGCAAATGAATGAGATGTGCACGTATTTATGTGTACACATTCGAAAAGTGATGTGTCAGAAATTATTCGATACACGTGAACCCCACAAAATATTGTGAGGAAAATATGCTCTACTCCTCTGTGGAATTTCTTAAATAACGACTTCTAAGATTCAAACACAGTTGTTTGCTATCAATTCACCTAATTGTTGATGCTCAACGTATGAAAAGTGGCTTTCTTAATGAGGGTTCCCTCTAATTTCATTTTTCATTATTATATATAATGGTCGCTTCTAAGTCACATATTCGTAGGTAGAACTGTTGCTCTCGTTTTCAATCCTTGCTTTATGCTCTTGTTTTCACAAATTTAAGTAGTTCGTACGATATTTGAAAGATATTTTTACAAGCGTGATCCCGCTTTCGTTCGCGTGCACGCGTTATGCGACTCATTAAGTTCTTTACGAAATCAAAAGGTCTTACCCACTCCTTGTATCCCCATAAGATCTCAATAATGTGGGGGTGATCTCTATAATTCATCCTATTACAAATAGAGCCTATAAAAGATGTGAAAACCTCAAATGACAAATTTGCTTTATTTGTTTAGAACAAACCCTAGATCAAGATGTGATTAACTTAGAGGTGTCAAACGGGCCATGCTGGCATTTAATTTCGTGCCAACCCTGCTTTGTGCCGAGCAGTGCCATTTCTTAATTGTGTCGTGCCATGCTAGCCCGTTTACTTAATCGTGCCGCATCGTACCATGCCATTTTGTAATCGCGTCGTGTCATGCCGTGCCCATGCCGGCACATCTCCGAGTTTCGTCGAATTTTTTTGTATAATCCAGCCAAGTTTCGTCGAAAAAAAAATTTGTATATCTTATAACTATAGCTATAGTGACTTATTAGAAAGTATGTAACACAAAATTTAAATAAGTATAATCTAGCCAAGTTTTGGCATATTGAGATTCGTAAAATATTTGTGTTGACTTATTAAAAAGTGTACAATATATAATTAAAGAAAATCCATCATTAAAAATTATTTTTTTTGGTATATTCAAAATTAATATTTGTTGTGTCATGCCCTAGGCCGTGCCGTGTCGCGCCGCGTCCAGCTCACTTCCGTGTCGTGCCCTTTTCATGCCCATCTAGACCCTGCCGTGCCCAACCCAGTTCCATGACGTGCCCATCTAAAACTGTGCCCGTGCCATGCGGTGCCACATTTAAACGAGTTGTGCCCTACCCGTGCCAATCCAGGCCGTTTGACACCTCTAGATTTATTTTGGTCAAACTTTCACACCTATTCTTAGTAAATTTGATTCCTTCACAAGTCATTACATTTTGTTCTCATTGCTCTTCAAATACTTCGAAAGAACCAATTAGACGTTCAAGAAAATACAAGGTGGCAGAAAGCAACTAGCATTCGAGGAACATGTATTTCCGGCCCTAGTATCTGGCTCTAGTTATTCCTTCGGTACTTGAACCGCATTCTGCTAGCACTAACAAGGCTACTCTTAGTAGAAGTGGTAGAATTATTCCAAGCAACATAACTAGGTGAAACCTACAATGCTTCTACTCAATCTAGGTTAATTTGGCTTTATAGTAAATTTAGAAGGTATGTGATGCATCATTTCGAATATCCACACACTAGCTTGCAAGTAGGGGAAGCAATCTATATATGGGATTCATACCCATGAAATCAAATACATTATTCAACATGCATGTAGGGTAAATGGCAATTTGTCAAGTTCCTGGCTCAAAATCTCCCTCTGAAGATTCAACAATGCTAGCTAGTGACAATACGTACAACTAAAATACAATTAAAACACATTTCTCCACTTTCTCTCTCTCTCTCTCTCTCCAGCTTCAGAGCGGGGCTGGATCTGAGATATATGCGGCCTAAAACAAATTTTTCCAAATTGGGCCATCAACTCTCAATATAGCATAGTTAAAAATACCAAGGAAAAAAAAAACAAAAATAATTCATTGTACAGTCATTTGAAAGCATAACTACTATATGAACCTATAAAATTGGAGACCCCAGAAATTAGTCAAAATTTGGGGACCTAGAGCGGTAGCTTTACGGGCTTTAGTCTAAAGTCGGCTCTGCTTCAGAGCTAGATAGAGTTAGATAGATAGCTCAGGGCAGTGCTGGGTGGGTGGGAGGTTGTTTCATTGGCTAGATAGCTCATTGGGATGCATTTACTACCATAGCTAATTCATATGTGGAAAGCCATATACTGGGCGATTGAAACAAGCTATCTTGATTATCTTTTTAGGCATTTGTCCCTTGGAGATCCCAAGTCATGAGAGGTGTTACATTAGATGAAATGGTAACATGGCCATTTCAAACATTCGTTATTCTTTCCTAGCAATTTCAAACAAAACAAAAATCGTTTCCCAACAAGGATTCTTCATTTTGATATTGATAGGAAATTAACGACTCTAGTAGAACTAACTTCTGCCCGAAGAATTTCTAGATTGCTTCAAGCTTCTGAGAATTCTCTCTCCCAGAGTTTTTATGAGAATAGGTCCCTTCCCTCAATATCATGATCCGGTCGACCAGGCCGGATCATGAGTGAATAGAAAATCGAAGATGAAGCTGGAATGCCTTTCTAGAGGAGGCTACCCGAGGAATCAAAAAGTTTGAAGTGGGATGTTAGGGAGAATATTGTTCGCCTTGTTCGGAAACTGAATTGGAAACGTATTTTTGGAGTTGTACGGTAAAAGTCTCATGATGATCAGTATTATTTTGGTATCTGCATTCGGCGTCCTGCCAACTTAATTTGCTTTATATGTAGGAGTAGATCGAGGTGTCAAATGGGTCGTGTCATGCCGGCATAGCCCATTTAATTTTGTGCCAACCGTGCTTCGTGTCGTGCCGTGCTAGCCTGTTTACTAAACCATGTCGTGCTGGCCTGTTTACTTAATCGTGCCTCGTTTTGCCGTTCCATTTTGTAATCGTGTCGTGCTTGTGCCAGCACATCTCTGAGTTTTGTCGAATTTTTTTTGTATAATCTAGCCAAGTTTCGTAAAAAAAAATTTGTATAACTAATAACTATAACTATAACTATATTGAGTTATTAAAAAGTAAATAACATATAATTCAAAAAAAATTGTATAATCTAGCCGAGTTTCTGCGTATTGAGATTCATCATTAAAAATAAGAAGATTCATCGTTAAAAATTAATTTTTTTGGTACGTTAAAAATTAATTTTTTTGGTACGTTAAAAATTAATTTTTTTGGTACATTAAAAATTAGTATTTGTTGTATCGTGCCCTGGGCCGTGCCCTTTGTCGTGCCGCGTCTAGCCCACTTCGTGCCGTGCCTGTCTAGACCGTGTCATGCCCAACCCAGTTCCCTGTTGTGCCCATCTAAAACCGTGCTCGTGTCGTGTCGTGTCGTGCCGTGCCCGTACCAGCTCAGCCTGTTTGACACCTCTATATAGGAGTATCTGATTCTTTGCTAGCTACACAATACTGCAAGCAGCACTCGATACCATAGATTTGAATATCGGCCGAGACGTCTCGTATCGGCCGAGACGTCTCGGTATTTTGGTGGACCGATACGGATACGGGCCGATATAGCGGCGTGGGGAAAAATCGCACCCCGTCTCGGCCGATACCCGATACGTCTCGGTGTCTCGGCCGAGACGTCTCGGCCGATACGCCAAAAAAAAAAAAAAAAAAAAAGAACAGCAGCAAACATTTTGCAGGCGCAACACTCCTTTCAAAAGAGAAGCATTTCCAAGTGGGTTTGAAACTTTGAAGAGGCACTGTTCCAGGAGCTATCTTTGAGAGGCTTCGTTTTGTATTCCTTGAGAGAATACACGCAAGTCTGTGAATGTTGGAGGTGGAAAAATTATTCAGTGTACACATCACTATAGAGTACTATCAAAGCACCTTTACACCTACACGTGGACAAATTAAGCCATTAATAATGTAAAAAACTTGTTCCATCGTTTTTATATGAGCTGCTAAAGAATTTAAAAAATTATACGTGCTAGGATTGGTTAAAATATGATTAATTAAGTTAATGAGAGAAAAAACAGAGTGTAACATCAAGTTTTATACATATTGCTAATGATTTTAAAAAATTCACGGCCGAGACAGCCGATTCCCGCGACGTATCGCCGATACGTCCCGATACCGATACACCGATACCGCGACCGATACCGCGACCGATACCGAGATTTAAAACTATGCTCGATACAATGGCTCCGTTGATTTCATCTGCAGTCGCGGCCAATCCCTTTACGAGGTTACTCATTTCCACTATCTTGCTCGGATTTACTACATTCAAAAGCTTATATATGTGACTGATCTATACCTTTTGGTTGTGTGAATTATGAACTGTATGTAGGAATTGCAACTTGCACTCAATAGCCAACACAGATGGGGGCTCTCTCACCGCACAAAAGCGCACGGCCTCATCAATGGACAGTGGGTTTTCCTTCAAAGATCGTAAGGTAACAGGGAGTGGGCAGGTTTACCTTGGTAGAGCATGGGGTGATTACTCCAGGGTAATTTTCTCTTACACTTACATGGACAACATTGTTCTTTCCGAAGGATGGAACGACCCCAAGTGCCATTCGTAAGTTAAAATTAACTGCAGCAAAAATTGATCATGACCCAAATCATTTCTCTATATGTGATTTTGCATTTTGAGTTACAATTTACTCACCCTCGTTAATTAACTAGTATTCGATCTCTTCTCACTTTGTAGGAGTCGTCAAATGGGCAGGGCCGGGCCGGCATAGCCCATTTAATTTCGTGTCAACCGTGCTTCGTATCGTGTCGTGCCATGCCAGCCCGTTTGCTAAACCGTGAGCGTGCCGTTTCTTAATCGTGAAGTGCCGTGTCGACCTGTTTACTTAATCGTGTCCTTGCCATTTTGTAATCGTGACGTGCCATGCCGTACCCATGCTAGTGCCAACACATCTCAGAGTTTCATCAAATTTTTTTGTATAATCTAGCCAATTTTTGTCGGAAATAAATTGTATATCTAATAACTATAGCTATATTGAGTTATTAAAAAGTATACAACATATAATTTACAATTTTTTGTATAATCTAGCCAAGTTTCGGCATATTGAGATTCACAAAATATTTATATTGACTTATTAAAAGGTGTATAAATTAGAAAATTTATCACTAAAAATTAATTTTTTTGTTACATTAATAATTAGTATTTGTTGTATCGTGCCTTGCGCCGTGCCATGCCATGCATGTCTAGACCGTGCCGTGCCCATCTAAAACCGTGTTCGTGCTATGTCGTGCCACATTTTAAACATGTCGTGCCCATACTAGTCTTGCCCGTTTGACGGTATATTATGGAGAATATAAATGTAGTGGGCCAGAAGCCAATTTCAGGGGAAGAGCGTCGTGGGCACGCTTATTGACAGACAAAGAGGTCGAGCCTTTTCTTGGGACCTTCATCCATGGGGATACTTGGCTTATAAACCCACACAAACATTGGACTGCAGTCCTGTTTGGTTCTTTTACTTCGTTGCAATGGAAAATAATTGTATGCGAGCGTGTCAGAGAGGGTTTTAAATCTCCTCCCTTAGATTTACTTTGAAAAACCAAATTTAATCAGGCGATTGTGTTTTATTGGTTCAATTACCTCAATTAAGAGGATTTTTTCCTTTAAAGTGAAGAAATGCAAACCAATATACTTAGGAAATCGAAGAACAACAAAGAAACAAGATACTTCGATTAATAAATCAAAGGTAAACTTACTTCGAAATTGCCTTCAATTTCAAATACAAGGTAACAAGAACTTCGAACAATTGATTGTTGCAAGAACAACCGAAAGCTACTTCCTAATCTACTTTGAACTTAGTCGAAATCCTAATTATACTTTGCCAATGAACAAACCAAGCATCATTTGTTTGATAACTATTTGTTGAAGATTTGTTCGGAGTTTTTCTTTTTTCAATATCTTCTATTTATAGGAACTCCTTGTGACTTGAACTTCCCGCTCAAAGAATTTGAACTTGGCTTGCTTTGAACTCCATCTTTACACTTTGAATTGGCAGCTTCTTCCCCCCATCACGTCTCAATTTGAATTCCTCTAAACTTCTTTCAGAAGTTTTAATTTAAATCTGCATGGTTGCTTAAATAACTCAAATGATTACACGTTAAGGAAATAACTGCCTTGCATGATGTACTCCACGTGTCTTAACTGTCAACTACCTTGTTTCATACGTTTACACGTGGAGTTCATGCATTTAGCAGTTGAAATCAAGGCTTCAAAGTCAATTTATTATATCGATTTGACTTGTAACTGCCAATAACAACTTTTCAAATATGAATACTAATACGACATCGTATTAATCCATCTTTATATCAATAATTCAGTGCATCTTCATTGACACATATTTGCCAACGTTTGGCATTCTTGATTACTTGTCAATTAATTATTGAATTTGTTAATTTTATATGTAAAAGAAGCCCATGCATGTTTTCGTCAACCATAATTTAGGTTCATATCTTTTAGGTTTTGGTTCACATCATTTTCATAATTTTGTGTATAATTTCACTAATAACAAAGCATGACTCTGGCCAGAATTTGGAGCTCTTTATACCATTCACACACACACAAGGAGAAGATAAACTAATCGTGCTGCCCGTGGGGTAAGTGGTACAGAGACTCCTCGTACCGAATAAACTCTTACTTCTTAGCTGTTTCTGCACACATGCTTAAGGGAAAAATTCATAAAACCCCCCAAACTTTGTACTGAATATCAAAAAACCTCCCAAACTTACAATTTTTTTAATCGTACTCCCAAACTTCACTTCCGTTATTCAAACATACTCCCACCGTTTGGATCTGTTACCAAACTAAGGAGAAATGCTGAGTTGGAAGTTAATAGACCCCAAAAACCGTTAAGTGGCCCAAAACGACGTCGTTTTGGGCCTTTTTTTTCTTTTCTTTTTTTCCTTCTTCCTCCTCCAATTCACAGGAAAAGAGAGAGAGAGAGGATGAACAAGAAATTGGAGACGGAGTGAAGACTACTTTGTGAATGTAGAGCACGATATATCAATTGATGAGGATGATCAAATTAAGAGTTGCAACCTGTACAACTCGTATTTCCCTAGCTTCAGTAATTTTTCCCCATGCTTAAAAGCAACTTCATGCATGTGATTTATGAACTTAGACCATTCAGTTGGCCCGTTTGAGGCCCACTCTAGTGATCCAAACTAAACATTAGTCAGACCGGAAATTCGGTTCATTGGATTTTTGACATGGTTGATATTGTTGAGGAGCTATAAAATGCGAACCGTTTGGATGATCAAAATGGGCCCGGAAATAGCCCACAAACAGGCTAACTGAACGGTCCATTCTATTTTCATGGACCGGAGTAAGAGTTTCAGAGACTCATAAGGAGCTATATATCACAGATGTAAGATTCTTCAAATAAAATCTCAACACTAAAGAGGAAAGAGTGGCAGGGACTAGAAACCAATCAAATTCCATCATTTATTCATTCGAAATTGCTATGGAATGAGGAAATTAATTGGTTAACGAACATGAAATCAACCAAGCAATTTTACAATTTTATAATTCCTAAAGCAACTTCACCTAGTTCATACACCATGAGATTGTAAGTTGTCAAGGGCGATTCCGTAAATTGACGATCACAAGAAACAGCAGCATCGATCACCCCACTTGTTAAATCTTTGCTTGAGTCCCCAAAGCCCAAATTCCGAATGGCCTCATTTGCATAACCAACAGCATCTATATACTTCTGAGCGCAAACGGCGAGAGACTGGATTTGAACGATATCGCTTGTGTTTCGCGATAACTCCAGTACTCGGTTGAGAGTAGCGTTCGATTTGACAACCACGACTTCTAATACGATGCGGGCGAGCCCTTTGACATCTGCGGTTTTGCTGCCAGGGTCGGCTCTCAAGGTAGAGACGCAAAGCTGGGTATAGTTTGTTTTCTTGCAGGTGTCGGCTATTAAATCGCCGTGTGAAGAGTGGCTTAGAGCGAAGAGAATCGAAAGAAAAAGACCAAGTGTCGTTGTCCCCATGGTGATATACGTCCTCGCTTGTTTTCAAGGAAGCGTACGTTGCAAGGTGATTTGAGCGAGAAATTCAAAAGGATACAATAACGAATAATGAATAGAACAAGGTACAAAACTTACCTAGTTTTGCTTCCATTATATACTAACTGGTATTTTAGGTATTTTAGTCTTGTACAAGAGGAAAAAATGATACTATAATTATTAGATTACCAATATCGACTCAGATTACATTCATTAATTCACCTATCAAAAATATAAAGACAAGATTGGAACGATTACTTACATATTTGACTCATTATCATTTGAGATCCACAATCGGACGTATAAAAGAGAAAATATTGATTTCACGGGAGTAAGATTACATTGACTCACCTACAAGAAAGAGATGCACAAAATTTGAATGATAAGCAGTCTCCTTGTAAAGAAATCCATAAAGTAAACAAGGATACCATTTGTTCATACAATTTGGGGAAAATTTCAAAAACATCCCTCACCTTTGGACCATTTATTACATCAACGCCTGAGTTTTTTAAAACGTCAACTAAACTCCCGAGCTTGACACTCCGTCATTAATTTCCTCCTCTTTCTATTTTCCGTCCAATACTTACCGGAAACTCCCAAAACAATCTAAATTTCTTCGTTAAACGTTGTAAACAATAAAATGGATATGGCAACACCAAGATTTGTCACAAAATTACCAGAAAACAGAACTTCGAATTTGCTTTTCTGCTGAAGAGAACACCATTCAAGCATGGGTTCAAAGAAAATAGAAGGGCTCCAATTAGCCATTGACACAAGCACGCACCAATTGAGGACTGCCTAGCACCTGAGTCCTGCTGCGATGACTTGTAGGATCACGAGTTGCCTGAGCAATGGAACTCCGATTAGAACTAGCATTTGCTTGAGGAAACAGCAAAAAACTCATTCTGCACATGTGCGCTTGGATAGTTGGATTCTTGATTCATCCATCATTCTCTGGCCAAAAAACCGCAGAAAACTGAGGCATGATATATTGCAAGAGCGTGCCAAGACCTTGTTGTTGGAAATCCGGTCTTCAAAATGTGTTGACAGTGGCATCTCTTCACAAATCTGGAATGGTAGAACAATTCGAGGTGTGTTAAAAGAACACTTTTCTAGAGACAGTATTTGCCCCCACCATATGGTGTGCACTGGGTTAACGGCAAATCCGCCTTCAAGATACAACGAAACCTACTTCTAGGTTCTTTCTAAATGCGTTTGCACAAACGAAGACAGACAACATATCTACTATAAAAAGGCGAGACCACAAGATCGTAAGCCAAACAAAATACGCCAGGATTATTTAGTACCCCGTATAGTGTCCATTTGGTTGGGGTATTATTGGAGGTAATAAATAGACCCAGCCTCACACATATGGAATGGTTTGGGAACGAAAAGTGCAGGGGTGTTATTTGTAGACAACCCACGCCACTGCTACCGTACTGCTATGCTCCGTACTGCTCTTGGGCTTTTTTTTTTTGGCTTTGCAACTTCCTTCAGATTAAAAAGTAAAGTGCTTTCATGCATAACTTTTTAATGTTTGTTGGCTTGCAATTTTCTTTGGATTAAAAAATTAAGTACTTCTGTGCATAATTTTTATTTTGGGTTGTTGAGAGTTGAATAATTTTTTTTCCTTCTAAATTAGTACAATTATTTGAGATTTCAACAAAATTTCTTTTTCTTATGAGAGAGAACTTGTTCAATTGTCCATTTCTTCATTTATTATACGTGGCGTTGGGTATAATAAAAAAATTATAAAAATAAGTATGTAAATTGCAAATAATTAATACATATTAGGCGGTAAATTCTAGAATTATTTTTTTTTTAAATTAATATTTAAGAATTTTTTAGAAAAAAATTTCAATTAATTATTATAACTTATTTGTTCACAATTGTAATAAATTAAAAAGTTTTCTATTTAATATAAGTAAAAAAACGCTTAAAATTTAAAATGGGCATGCACAAGGGAAAATTTGTTTTTTGACAGTTTTTTACGTCCTTATACCCCCATTTCAACTACTATCCAAATCAAGTACTATTTAATCCTCCTATATTACCAAAATCATCCAAACCAATTACTACTTAATCTGTCTCCATAAAAGTCACATCAATGTAGGGATCACCCCTCATATATTCTACCCCTTATTATCTTATCCCCCTCCATATATAATACCCCAAAACTAATCCGGCATCCAATCGAGCCAATAGGGATAAAAATAATACCCGTCCCCGAGAGTCATTCAGGAACCAAAGGTTGGATAACTCAAATAGTGATACAGTTAGTAATATTCTAAACAATTAATCTGTGAATCAAACGAGGCCAAATGTATAGGTTTTTACTTCCCTAAATTATAAGGTGACTCTAGGATAGTAAAGGGTCAAATGATATTCGAAATTTTCAATTATTACGCCTATGTGACCCTTGAAAACTAAGATTTTCTCTTCCATACATTTGATCAAGAATCTAGGATTCTACTGATCTATATTAGTATTGCAAAATGGGTTTTCGCGAGGAGCGCCATGGAAGCGACAATTGTGCATCCAAAATTTTAGTTTCATTTTCTTTCCCTAATTTCTAATATCTATCAAAATGAAATGATCTTGAACTAATTTTATTTGTTATCGGAGTAAAATTTTAATTGATACACTATCACATCCCAAATTAAAAAAATAATAATAATTGGTCTGTGAAAATAACACGGACCACTCAATGGGTACATATATAATTGCCAAATGTACTAGAGATTCACCGGTTCTAATTGATTGCAACCTGTTTTAGAAATTCAGTTCATTCCAATCACATTTTATATTGAGCCTATATTTTAGAGCATCTAACCATTCTAATTTTTTTTCCCTTTTCTTTTGGGTCATTCTTGAATTCCCTGCTTCATATTTTATTTTCACATTTATTCACCTTTTATCCTCTCTTTTTCAACCATAGAAGGTAAAATGAAAAAATTGTCCATCACTCTTTTTCTCTTTTTCAATGCTAGTTCTAATTGCAGTTCCAGCAGCTCACACAACTCGTTTTCCTACATGTCGTCGCAGCAAGTCTCAGGTTCTTAATTGCTGCGTGCTCGTGTAAAATGATAGCTAGTTGGAGCCCCTCTATTTGATTTGAATCCACGCTCGAATGGCGTTCTCTTCTGCAGAAAAGCTAGTTTGAAGCGACCGTCGTTTCCAAGATCTGTTTTATCGTGAAAAATCTTCGTGTTACCTTACCCATTTCGTTAACTACATGGATCTAAGTTCTTGCAATTTGTGTATTCAAATGAAATCAACCAAGGAAAAGTAATTTGTTTCGTATCCAACTGATCACTAATCACTTGCCTTATAAGAAAGAAAGGCAAAGAGTTGTAAGATTTCAGAGTTTTAAATCGTGGTATCGGAAACGTAACGGTATTGGTGACACAAGAACTTATCGGCCGATATCTCTCCATATCGGCCAATACATAAGTAAATAACGGTATCAGAGGTCCAAAATCCCTGTCCGGATAAGAAAACTGTGGCAACGGGTAAGGAAGCTGCTGGAGGTATTGATTGTGCTAGGGATTCACAAGAGAAGTATCGGATTCTCTGTTAATGAAATGGTTGATACCTTGAAACTTGCAGAATCCAAAAACCGGTATCCACGAGGGAGATTCACGATACTGAATCTCATAAACCCCCAATCTCAGTATCAGATTACAACTCGATTATCTCATATCAGATTACAAGTCGATTTAGGAAAACGAATCACCACAGAGAAACAAGCATTCACCAATGGTGTAGCCAAACTGAAAAAGGAACTATATGGCGAAACACACGCATGCACTCACAAAAGGAGAGGAAATTGCACAATGTTTCTGATGAGTCTCATGTTATGCTTTTACTGCACAAAAACATGCCACCTCGACTTGCCTTAAATTTGAAACTTCACAATTTCCAATTAGAAGTCAACTTCCACAATCATTTAAAGGCTCAATGTTTTGCATTTGTTAGTTTTGCGTCAAGATTTTGTAGTTTCCGGATTCCTCTCGACGAGACAAATCTAACAACTATAAAATTATGGTCAAAACTCAAAATTTTTTGAATAAAGCCAAAATTAATCCAATAATCCAAGTATTTTCGGCTTTATTCAAAAAAATATTTGGTTTGATCATAAATTTATACTTATTAGATTCGTCTCGTCGAAAAGCATCCAGAAACCACAAAATATTGCCGCAAAACTAACAAATGCAAAAAAAAAAAATTGAATAAAGACAACCAAAAAACCGGATTAAGTTTTTTTCGCCAAAGGAGAATGTACAACCATTTTAAACGTTGTTGGCCATTACAAGCTCTAACCACATATCAATCCACACAAAGCAGCACACAACAAACAACTGTGATTCTATGCCAAAAACTTACACATCTCATCCGGCAGCTAATGTTTTTTTGGAGATGAAAGTTAAAAAAGTCAGTTTTAACTCCTTAAATGGGACCCACTAGAGGGGACGTACGCTGGCTGTCTTCGGAAAACCCACTAGAGCGGCAATTCATTAGTAGTGTGAGAGGGACCCACTAGAGGGGATTTGTACTTTTTTTTTAACTGCAGGGGATTTGTACTTGGAAAACCAAAATAAAAGCCAAAAAAGGGTTGAGTGGGGTCCACTAGCCCAGTCATTGTTGGTCAAAGGACTGGGGTGATTAGGGAATATTGGGTCCCCCCACTGACCCACTTGCTTTTTAACTTTCAACTCCCAAAAAAACATTTTGGAGGACTCATCCGAACAAGGCCAGAAATGTTACTTCGGACAAATGTCCAACACTCTTTCTTTAACGCGTGGGACATGACATCTGCTAAGATGTGATAATTAAAGATTTTGGAAGTTGACATGTCGATATAATATGCAAAGCAGGGGTAATAGTAATTCTTACGGATACTCACATTTACATTGAAGTTTGTAAGGATTTATTGAGGATTCCCAACCGTCCCCAATGCCCATGTCTTAATTTTTAAGGATTTCTTGAGTGATGGCTCAATCTATCTCGCCTCATTGAATAAATTGAGACATATAGTTATGGTATATACATACATGACAAAGTATTTGTTATATATTACTGAACATATCCCCAATGTATCCGTGTCCTACAGTTTTTACAAATAGCGTATCAGCGTGTCCACGTCGTGTCATATCTGTGTCCCGCATCCGTATCTGTGCTTCTTAGGTTTCAACTTCCTGCTCAAGAACATCTGGAGAAGAGTCGAGCTCTAGCACGTACAGTGTTTATATATAGTTCCAGGAAACTGTCTAGATAAACTTCTTATACTCCTCATATACACATGGAAAAACCAGTAAGAAGGGGCATTGTGCATCATGTCATGTGAATGAAAAAGTTGAGCACTAAATACAAAAATACTGACTACAAGCTAACTTAAAGTTTTATATCTCAAGCAAGTTTTCGAGAAACTGCTAGAGTTTGGGCAAAAATTGTTGTAATGCTCGTTCAAAGGCTTGAAAGAGAATACTGCTCTGGGGGAATGATACTCGTCAGCACCAAATGCTTCCATCTTGTGAACACTGTAGGTATAACTTCTTGATGTCCGTTTGATTGATGCCCCCTCCACATGACCCTTTTCAAATCGCAAGAAGATTGATCTCCCACAACATCTCACACTTCAGAAATACTTTAGATTCTCATTTCACAAATGGAATCCCAGAAGAAACCCGGCGAGCATATTCATCATACTCGGACCCAAAAAACTGCCTCAAGAAAAACTCCTCGTATGGTATCCGTCTCGCAAAGAAGTTCCAAACAACAACGGCAAATGCAACTGTTGATATCGGATTACACAGCATTATCTGAGAGCCAATGGACCAAATGAAAAACCCACAATATCCTGGGTGACGAACAAAGCTATAGACTCCACTGGTAACTAATTGGTGATGATCCTCGTGATAAATCTTAATAAGATGAGTAAAGGCCCGACCAGCTGTTATAATCGCCATCTTCCGCATGACTTCCCCTATTACAAGCATTGCAAGTCCAAAGTTGCTGATCCACCAGTGTTCCTTTAACCCAGGGGAAAAGTAAACTTCCAAACAATACTCTAGAAGTGCAAAACTCATAGCCAGAATATAACTTTTGGAAACCAAAAGAGACCTCAGCGTTACATTTGATCTCCCGTGGAAAGAAATTGCCAGAATGTATTCAGAAACATGGAAGAAAATTATTGCCAAGAACAGTTGCAGCACCTGTCGGCAAGCTGTGTAGCTGAAGATTTCTGTCATTGTTTCCAAATGAAGCAAATCAATCCTTCTTTACAATGGATTTTAGCGAGATCCTTATATTACTTCAAACCTGAAAAGGTAGCAGATCTGGACAACTGCAATACGGAAAAGTAGGATTCCACATCATGCTGAAGATGCTTCAAGAAAGACATTTCCTGCAGAGTCATGTCGTTCATGAATCAAATTTTGCTAAAACCTTTGAACAATTCTAGCAACTTATCAACAGGAAAGACATGCTCTGGTTAAACTGATTTTTTCTGCTGCTGTTTACTTTACCATATTTGGTGTGAAAGAAATGCAAGCATTTTCCAGTCTAAAAGGGGGGATATGGATATGATCTAAACCAAACCAAACCAAACCAAACTGAGCCTTACGTCCCAATCAATTGGGGTCGCCTACATGAATCCTCTTTTTCCATTGCACATTATCAATGAATTTAAGTCTATTAATGTAGATGTCAGAGCTTGTCTAAGTTCCTGGGTGATAAGGATACCACTGAATGGCATAGGATTAAGGAAGTGTGGAATGTATAGTGCTGTGCTTTCCTTGTTTCCTGTTTGAGCAAGTATTTTTTTTTCCCTTGTGGTGTTTTGTATCTGTATCTGGTTTAGTCTCTTGTGGTCCTTCTTTTCTTTTAAAACAACTCAGACGGTGAATGCCTATATCTAATATTTATATCCACTATTCCAAGAATACTTACTATATAACAAGCTCAAAAGAGAACAAAAATAAATAGAACGGTCCCTATAAATTCCCAAGTTATCAAGTACCGAGTCAACGCCAAACAAGCATAAGTTTATCTCATATAGTCCAAATCACAATATCTCAAGCTAGAGTTGTAACTAACACCGGGAACATCCTAAGGTGCATGCATTCCCAAAACTCACAATCCATTCCTCGGACTACTAACCTAAAGGCATAAGGACACCTACCCCGTGCAGGTTTTCAGACTTTCACCGTCTGTGATCCTTATATGCCACCACCTTGCTCACAATACGACAACTTTAGAATCAACCCATCAATCATTTAACAAATTCCAAAATTTAGAAAGCACTTATTGATATGTTACTTTCTAAGAAAATAAAATTATGTCTTAAGAAGGTTTAATTACACCAGTTAGCACAATCTCAGATGTGGATGCAACAAATCCCATAACGAAAACCCAAATATAAAGATCATGAATCAACAAGGCTAAACCCAAAGTAATTAGCTGCATCTTTGGTATACTCCTTCCCAAGAAACAATAAATTATGTCTGGTATGTTCCCCTTGAATCAAACAACACTACGGCAACTTAAAGAAAATCACATCAAAGCTAACAAAAGCATGGCCTATATAAAATTAATCATTAATATTACCCAATCACTGCCCCTCAACAAGGCTTCCACAAATCCAGATGACCAAAGATACGCAACCAAAACCCCTAAGAGTTCCCAACCAAACACAAACTTATAATCCGAAAGACCAATCCAAATATACTCGACTCATAACCTGAGTGTCCAAACTAAATACACTCTTCAACATACCAGGTAGGATCACAGCCTTAATGAAGTCATAATCTATTATCCACTTAACCAATAATAAAATTATCACCAAATCACAATAGGTCAAAATTAAGAATGTAGAGATTCGTTCTATCCATAAAGTGCGGTGTCTAATAGAAGAATACATAGCCTTTCTTTTAAGCATTTTGTCGAACATCTAAGAAGCATAAAACAAGTACCCATATATCACTTTCTCTACTCAAGCATACTATTCTTATAACAAGCCTAACATAATACATAATCAGCAAATAACTACCGAAGACCTCTATTCCATCATCAAATTGAAACCCATGAAAGATACTAACATAGATTGATCATATACATCTAGAACATGTTAGGTTTGCTTAAAAATTGAGGGGAAAACACCACAAGTCACAAATATTTCAGTATATCTAACTATACGTTCCCTTATTTAAGCATTTAGCAAGAATCCTACCTCGGAAGAGCAAAATATCTCCACCATGCTGAAGTCCCGAATTCGGCTGATTGAGATTTCGTTCGGATGGATTTGAAGCTCTCAACGCGTAGAACAACTTTCCCTCTTGGCGCTTACCTCAAATCTCACGATCAAGCCTTCGATTTTTGGGTTGAACATGTGGGTTTGTGAGGTTGGGGGAGAGAGAGAGAGACAGATCAACGGGAAAGAAAAGGGCAAAAAAAAAATCGCAGACGAGGAGTTCACTGGACACTGGCAATGGAAATATATATAAGTACGAAATTGCACAAGGCCCCCTCTAAGTAGCTTGTTAATACCCTCACCTCCCATTGTGTTATAAATTAATTCAAAAAGGTCCCTATTCTACAAAATCTAATTAAATAATCAACCCTAAAGGTATTCAACAATTCTCGCCCAAGTCCAAGGCGCACAATCCAGGCCCGATCAATCAAATGCATTTATAAAGCAAAAATGCTAGAGGCACATAAAATGGCACACAACAAACCACACAAGTCCCCTGCGATAAGTGAGCCCCGCCTTTTTCAAATTTTTTTAAAAAAAAAACTGAAAACCTCTCTCTCTCCCCAAACCCAAATCCCATCCCTTCCCCTCCGCCTATTCCCTCCACGCACCCACACATTCCCAGCTTTTCCCTCATATTTTCTCACATTTTCCTTCCAACCAAATGGTCCCTAAATTAAAAGATCAAATTCAACTACTTTTTTCTTTTTTCAGAGGACAACCCAGAATCAAAAAACTGAGATTTGAAGGAATGCGATCCAAATCTCACATATTAATTGATTTAATTCAAACCCAGATCATAATATCGGCAATCAGTGCTAAGAAATGTCAAAAACTTCTTCGTGAGTGATGTTCCTGGGTTTTCAGCTAAATGTGAGGGACAATTCAAGTTGGGTTTGGAAGATAAGAATTTGAAAATGGAGGATATAATTCGTGTTCTTTTGGCTATGGAATTGGTAGGCAGTTGCATCAGGATACTATGGAGCTGAATGCAGAGTATAACACAGCAACGGAGAGAGAACGCGGGTGGCGGCTGTTATGGATAAGAGGTGGTGGTTGCGGACGGCAGAGGAGGAGATTGGGTTTGAGGAAGAGAGGGAGAGGAGGGGAGGAGAGAGAGGGGATAGTTTTCCTTTGTTTTTTTTTTTTTGGGAGTCAGATAGTGGCGGACCCCACTGACACGTGCTATGCCTCTTAGCACGACACGTGTGTTGTGTGGTGTGCCATTTTTGTGTGCCTGTAGCATTGTTCTTTATAAAGCACGTATACACAAGGAAAAAAAATTCATTCTCTAGAAATTATTAATTTCTAGCACATAATCACATTATACCAATAAACAATATAAATAAAATATGGCACATGTCTTTACATAATCCATGCCAACTATGCATTCACCTTTCATCCACATAACCCCAACAAAACCCAACCTATCGTCCATGTCACTCATTCTGTTTGTTTTTTGACGGAAAGTGGCGATAAGGGTTCAATTGATGAGTTTTTAAATAGTACATTTATTTATGTGACATTTCGTAAAGATCAGTGGTCTCCATATGAATTTGGTAAAAAAATTTAAAGGTTAGTTTCAAATTTTCTCTAATATATGCAACACACACTTATATTTTTTAATACACACGTAGGAAAACATATTTTTTCCCAATTCCTAATATGTCCTTGCTATAACTGCAAAACTTGAACAAGGACCCTAAAATTAGGAAACCAATTTCTCACCGGTCACCACACCCACCAAAGAACTAAGCATGCATTTTTAAGGTACATTAACCTAAACTATGCTATAGGAAAGAAAATGGTACTTACCTTGTCACATACACTCGTTGATGACTCTCTCTATATATAGCTAAAATGTCGTGAAAATTAAAACAGAGAGTTGGATGGATTTTCAATCACAATGTCAACTTGAAAGCTAAGAGAAGTAGAAAAAATATACACAGCCCTAATCGGCACACACATTTACCACACTGCGATAGGGCAACTCACACCATATTTTCACCCGTCTATGCAACTGAAACTTGTGTGCTGCATTTATTCTTTGTGTGGTCGTGTTAGTGTATGGAACATGTGTGGAATTGTCACTTAGCAATTCCCTTCTCCCTCCTTCTGGTACCACCCCACCCATCTCCTATCTCAACATTGTGGTTCAATGATAAAATGGATTCTATGGTGTGGAATTTGGTTTAAAGATACTTGTAATAACTGTAGAAGATTTTAATGAGTGTCGAATTCAAAAGTTGTGGTGATGGCTGTTGAAGAGCTTGTGATGAGTTGTGTTCTACTTATAAGGGCCTTCGTAAAAGCCTCAAATCTCAAGGAGGTCAAGTGGAATTTACCCAATAAGTAAATAGCCAAAATCACATAGGTGCTGGGTGCCAATTTCAACCAAAAAAAACACTTGGGAAAACCTGTCAAGAGCACCATGTTCTTTAATATTAAAAATGTTATTTGTACAACTATTTCGGCTCCAAACATTTATAACTCTCTTACACATATAAAGGGCCTACACATATAATTATGCGTGAATCGCACATATATATGAGAGGTTATATATGGTTTTTTTTTTAGCAGAGAGGTTATATATGGTTGGAACAAAAATAATTGTACATATAGCATGATGGTTTAATATTCCCATTCCAAACAAACACGCGGTAAGCTACAAAGAGAAAATTCCTCCCCACCATTTCCTCTCTCATCCCTCCCTTCGCCTCTAAACTTTCCCACCGCCCAAAACACGTCATTTCTTCCTTTAGAAAGAAAAAAATACTTATAAACACCTACCTACACATTACCCAGAAGAGGAGAGAGATTACCTTCTAAAAATTTGTCTCCCGTTCAGTGCCATAAACGCCAAAAGAGATAGAAGAAGGTGATTCTTGGTTTCGTTTGTCAATATTATTGCTTCATTTCCTTTTATCAATTTTGTTACACTGACTATTCTCAGTTTTTTCTTATCTATTTGATTTCATGGTTTCGTTGATCATAGGATTTTTATGGACTTTTAGGACTCAGCACCACGATTCGTTATTGAATTTTGTTTAGAGATGTTTAGGGCGTCGTTTTGTTTCTGGGTTTTTCTCATTTGATTGTAATGAAAAGCAAATGGGTATTTGTTTTTTTTTTCTTTTTTGTCTTGAATTGCGAAATTCTTGAAGTTTTGAGTCACGGGTCTCTTGTTTTTCTGTGAATTTCTTTTGTTTTTAATTGTTAAATTGTGTATTTATTGCTCTTCTTTTTTGTCTTTCGTTGATTCATTTAGTCTCGTATCAATTTGATGAATATCATTTGGACTGTTATTTTGATTGTTTCCCTTGCTTCACTAGGTTTACGGTTTCTTTTTTCCCCTTTTCTGGGGCAAAGATTGGTTTGGGCCTTTGGCTATATTACAATTGTATTTTCAGTTATACAAATGTATGTACACACTACACAGACACTAAAGACTAAACACACTCATCAGCAGTACGTGTATTGTATTTGGCCTAAACTATGGAACGCAGCACTGTGTGACTGGTATTAGCCTTATCAATCCTTGTGTGGCATGGTAAATATTTGGATGAGAAGTTTAGTTTGTGATATTTATTATCTCCCTGCAAAAGAAATTCTGGAACTTGCTTTCTGTGAGTTAACTTGTATGGTAGTTTTGTTTGATCAGATATGACCGTTGGATTGGACTATTTATTCAAGGTGGCCATATATCCTGTATTTGATTAAAAGAATTTGGCCCAGATTAAACATCCATCGAATATGGTATACTAAAAAGGGTTGCATCTAACAAAACTAGTAGGGCTGATATTTGTAATCTGACTATTATTAATACGATTTATTGTGGACCCTAAGTGTTGTGATTCTGACGTGATCGGTTGAAGAGCCTCGATATGTACAGGTTAGATTAGTTGGTCTTATCAGCCAATAGAAATGCCTTCATAAAATTTACATTTTTGTTGTCTGTTGTGCCTCATTCACAAGCATGATAGTAGAAATTGGCTTCAAGATGCGTTATTTCGAAGAACATACAATCATAGAAGAAACTTTTTCTTTGTAAATTTTCTGATGCGTAGTTGCGTACACATAAATGGTGGTTGACAGTTTTGTTTAGTGCATGGTTCTGATGTTATAATGGAATTGTGTAGATAGTTGGTTATTTTGCTGCACCATTTGAATCCTACCTATATGACTATTGCACAGGCAGCAGGCACGCACATATTCTCCTGATATTTTTGTACTGCTTCATACTACTGCAAGAAGGATCTTCTATTTAAGAAAGAAAGCAAGGATGCGTAGGTGGTTTTGTTGTACTTCTAAAGTAGAAGAGTCCTACCCTTCGCCTGATCACGAACCTTTCAAAAACCCAAGGAAGCAAGCAGATGGTATGTACGCTTGATTGTGGTTCTTATTTAATGTCAATTTATGGTAATTGTTGTTTCCTGTAATTAGTTTTTGGTAAATTGACAGCTATTTTTTCAATTATGAGAAAGCTATTTGAGACTTCTTGATGATTCTTGATGTTGTTAAAAGTTAAAACCATGGAGCTCTTTTCGTGAACTGAACTATGTTTCTAAGTTTTTCGATGTTGGATAGCATGAGGGCTAACAAGAAATCGATTCTATTATTAGTTGGAACCTGGTCTCTTTAAGTCATGTTTGTTCATGGATCTAAGGAGAATTTTGAACATGTGCTCAACCATTAGTGGCCCATCACCTATATTTAGATGCTCTTGGGATATGGATTTAAGTGGCTACCCTATTACAGGTGATACAACTGTGTTTTCCATGAAGTGAACTCTTTTATTAAAGATTGCGTTTATTATTATGTCCGCCAAAAGTATAATTTTTTGTCCTAAATTATACTATGTCAAAAGTGGACTTCGCTACGACATTTCCCTTTAATGCATTTCCTTTAAGATGGGTTTATTTTGTCTCCTGTTAGGTTTGTGTTTCAAAGTTGCAACAACTATAGAGGTATTAAGTTGATGAGCCGTAGATGAAGTTGGGGGAAAGAGTTATTGAGCATCGCTTGAGGACTATGACGACGGTGTCGGAGAAACAGTTTTGATTTATGCCTGGGAGATAGACCATGGAAGCAATCTATGTATAGGGAGATTTGTAGAAAAGTATAGAGAAAAGAAGAGGGATCTCCATATGATTTTCATAGATATGGAAAAGGCTTATGCCTAGGAATATGGTGGGTTTTAGAGAGAAAGGGAATGACAAAAGGGTATATCGATGTGATTAGAACATGTATGAAGGTGCCGTCACTGCCATTAGAGCATCAATAGGGGAAACGAGTGAATTTCCAATCATAGTAGGTTTGCACCAAGGGTCAGCCTTGAGTCCGTACCTCTTCGCCTTAGTTATGGATGAATTGACCAAGCATATTCAGGAGGATATCCCGTGTTGTATGTTGTTTGCGGATGATATTGCCCTTGTAGATGAAACTGCTAGAGGAGTTGGTGCTAAATTAGAAATAGTCAAAGGGCTTTAGGATCAGTAGAAGCATGATTGAGTATATGGAGTGTAAGTTTGGTGGTGGCGGAAGTGCTCTTGTAGAACGAGTAAGAATTCATGATCAAGAGATACCATAAAGTGATCATTATAGGTACTTATTGTTCTATTTTTAGCAAAGATGGTGAGATTGCAGATGATGTGACTCACAGGATCCAAGTGGGGTGGCTCAAGTGGAGAAGTGCCACTCGTGTACTATGTGACAAGAGGATACCCACAAAACTAAAAGGGAAATTTTATAGAACTGCCATAAGACCAGCGATACTTTACAGGACAGAATGTTGGCCTATCAAGAAACAACAAATGAGTAAGATGGGTTTAACTGAGATGAGAACGCTGAGATGGATGCTTAGTGTGGTAAGACTAGAAAAGATAGGATTAGAAATGAAACGGCGTGAGATGGTGGGTGTAGCTCCTAGCTGCCTATAGAGGAGAAGTTGTGGGAAAATAGACTATGGTAGTTTGAACATATCTACTGTAGACTTGTAGGTGTAGTAGTTAGGAGAGTTGATAGAATAGATTTGGGCAATAATGCTATGAGGAGAGGAAGACCCAAATTGACATTAGATGTTGTAGTCCGCAAGGATATGAGTACTCTAAATCTCACTGAAAATGTAGCCCTTGATAGAGCTCAATGGAAAAACGGGATTCATGTAGCCGACCACGATTGATTCGGACATAAGGCTCGGTTTGGTTTGGTTCAGGTTTGTGAGTGTGGAAAGCTCAACCTTTTTATCTACTTCTTAATTTTCACGTGGATGTAATTTTCATTGACTGTCCAATGTTTGTGAATTAATTTTACTGAAAAGAAGAAGGTATTGTAGGATTGTAGGGAAGTGCAAATTAGATTCCTTGTCAATTAGTGACGATGAATGCATTTACAGTCAGTTTTATATTGACTTGCTATCTTCTACGTGTGGATTCTTCCTATCCACCTCCAGTTTTTATGCTTTCCCCTGATTATTTGTTTTTGTGATCTCTTCTTATGGAGAAAAACTTGGGTGCCGGCTGGGTACCACATGGCGGTACCGAGCACGCATCTCGGCTATCCAAAAGTGTTTTGGACAGTCCAGATTTGAGGGAGAGAAAGAGGCGAGAGGGAGGGAGAAATCTGGGCAGTCCAAAACACTTTTGGACGGCCGAGATTGGCGCTCGGGTACCAAATGTACCCCACCCTATTTGCACTCAAAATTTTCTCCTTCTGATGATATGTATTTCTCCTCTAAATATTTTAGGTTATCAGAAAGGGTCAAAGGCATCAGCCCTTGGCAAACCAGAAGTTCCGAAACAAGCACCACCTATTGAAGTGCCAGCGCTGTCCTTAGATGAGCTGAAAGGAAAAACTGATAATTTTGGGTCGAAGTCCTTGATTGGTGAAGGATCCTACGGAAGAGTATACCATGCAAGCTTAAGTGATGGAAAAGCTGTGGCTGTTAAAAAGCTTGATGTTTCAGCTGAACCAGAGTCAAATTTTGAGTTTTTGACTCAGGTATGTCCAAAATATTCACAACACAATATATTTGATTTCCTTGGTTTGCTTAGACATGAAATTCCTCATTTTTTGTATGCAAAATCATTTATACATCAAACTTTTATTTTTCACTTTAGGTTTCCAGGGTTTCAAGACTGAAACATGAAAATCTGGTTGAGCTGCTGGGTTACTGTGTTGAAGGAAATACTCGTGTTCTAGTGTACGAGTTTGCATCCATGGGTTCTCTACATGATATTTTGCATGGTATGCATAAAAATTGCTTTTTTCCTTTACTGAAGAGACTTCAACCTGAAAATTTATGGTAAATTGGTTTGCTATTTCTTGTACTATGTACACTTTTAACAGGCAGAAAAGGAGTCCAAGGAGCACAACCAGGACCCGTGCTGGACTGGATGCAACGGGTTAGAATTGCTGTTGATGCAGCTAGGGGATTAGAGTATTTGCACGAGAAGTTTCAACCTTCTATAATACACAGAGATATCAGATCCAGCAATGTGCTTCTATTTGAGGACTTCAAGGCCAAAATTGCAGATTTTAACCTTTCGAATCAGTCTCCTGACATGGCTGCACGCCTTCACTCTACTCGAGTTTTGGGAACGTTTGGTTATCACGCACCAGAGTAACCCCTCTGAAACCCCTCTCATTATGTGGCTCTTTATTAAGCTCTATATCATTGGATAAAAAGCAGCATCAAGATGCATGTCAAGCAGTTATGCTGCCATTTGGTGGTTGAGATCGCAGAAATATCGGCCAATATATTGTAGTATTGCCATCAGATGTTCCAAATCCTGATACGTACTGCAGGGGCAGATATTTAAAACCTTGCTCTATATAAATTTTTTTCTGCATTTTTGCTTCCATGCTTATATGGTTTGGTTTACAAAACCTTACATAACAGAATGACCATCAGTTAATTGACTCCTATCCCTTGGTTTGTTAATAGTTCTATTTGCACGATACTCTTGGTTCTTGTTGATAGTTCTATACTAATACTATACTATTAGTATAGTATCACCTCCAACGCATATGACCTTACATATATAAATTTGCATGTCACATTAGCTCAGTCATGTTTACATTGATCAACCTTCATAGTTTTTGATATGTAACCAATCTCATGATTCTCTCTGTGGGCCTAATTAGTTGCTAGGAATGTCGGCCAATATATGGAGCCAACTTTTGGGATTGATGAATTGCGGAAAGCTTGCATATTTGTTTGGTCTGTGTGTACCATTGAAATTTGATTGTGTTTTTTCCAAGCAGCGGCAATGGCAGATATTGCTATCTGGTATCTTTGGGAAAATGCTAATCTCAGTATTTTCCTTTGTGAAGAAGTACTGCAAGTAGATGCAAAAAAATTACTCGTTTGGATGGCGGTGTTGGTTATTTTTGGAACTATCTTTATTTCGCCTTTCATTAGGATAGTTTTTCACATGCATCAATGCGATCGGCACTGCATTTTTCCTGGATGGCAATATTTGGGTTGTTTAATCATAATGTGCATTAATTTGAGAATGCCTTATTGGGGAAGTTTACCATTACGATTAGACGAGTCTTGTGTAATTGACTTGATGATGAAAAACCTTGTGCAGATATGCAATGACTGGGCAATTGACACAGAAGAGTGATGTGTATAGCTTCGGGGTAGTTCTGCTAGAGCTTCTGACTGGCCGCAAACCAGTCGATCATACCATGCCTCGTGGCCAACAAAGTCTCGTTACTTGGGTGAGTCTTTGTTTTTGTGCCTACTTCCTCAGCAGACAAAATGCTGTTCCCCACAATTTTTTCACCTATAAATTCTACATGAGCTGATTTGGCTTCTTTGACGTCGCACATTCCACTCCTTCGTTATTGCATTTTTCATTTTGTTTCTCTTTTAGAGGGAGTTTCTTTATGAGCCTTAAATCATTTGATGAAATTAATGCATTTCGTTGTCCTCGTAGGCTACTCCGAGACTAAGTGAAGACAAAGTCAAACAATGTGTAGATCCAAAGCTCAAGGGAGAATATCCTCCTAAAGGAGTTGCCAAGGTCTCTCTCTCTCTCTCTCTCTCTCTCTCTCTCATTCTGGTAGAGCAACTAACATTGCAATTATCTTTCGGTAAAATGCAGCTGGCAGCTGTGGCCGCACTATGTGTGCAGTACGAGTCAGAGTTCCGACCGAACATGAGCATTGTAGTCAAGGCTCTCCAACCGCTTTTGAGGTCTGCTGCACCACCCCCTCCCGATGTTTAAAACAAGTAACTTCACTCGCGTGAGACTTTGAAGCCTCTACCGCGCACTTTGGTTTTCCTTTGAAGCATTGTATGCGTGTATATTTTCCCATTCTCTTTTCGTTATTTTCACATTGCTGGTAGGACAGGATCAGTCAGATTGTTAAATCTGAAGCCCTTTTTGCTTCCAATCCTACTTATTATGCAACAAACCTTCCTTGCCTTCATCTGTTTCGTTTTGGGATTGACAATAAGACTTATCATAACTATTCTCTGCACTATAGAGACAGTTCTTGTCAAGTACATTTAAAGGATGAGTTCGTTATAAATCTGATGACATGTCCCTTTTTTGGTGCAGCTCATGTATGTGATTACAGATTATCGGGTGGTCCTAGGGCACGGGCACTTGCCGGTCCAACTCTCCTATTCAACACTCATATGGGGATTCCACGCGCTTTCTTGTGGGGCTCCACATGATTGTTTGCTGGTTAAAGTTGGGGCGTCACTTGGCAGTGTCCCAGACCAACCAATAACTTGTTGATTGCCCGATTGCGAGATTTTTTTGAGCATTTGTCAAATTCACTGAATCGATTCCACTCGGCAGCAATTTGTCTTTGGGCAACTTCACCCAACACAAATGCATGGAGGGGTTGGAGACAATGGAGAGATTATGCCATTATTTCAGCCTCTTATTCATGAGGAAGTTCAATTCTATTTATTTCACATCCCTATTTCGGGCTTTGAATTCTAATTGGAGCTCTCCCTGTAAAAAAAAAAAAATGTCTACTTGTTTTATGGACAACAGAATTGTCAAAAAAGAAACACTAAAAATAAATAAACAAAAACCTCTCACCATGAGTACACACCAACATGGCCCATTGTGATTACAACCCACCCCCAACCCAAACCTACCGTCTCCAATCACTCTCAGCTGGACCTCCCCTCACCAACCATCTTTAAGTTTGGGGGCTAACTTAACAAAATGATGAGAGTTTGGGGGGTAACATGTTGTTACCCAGTCCTCACTAAATATTGTTCAAACTTCAAATGTGAACGTGAAATCAACAATGCTACAGATACAGAAAGAGATGTACAAATATGGACACAAATGTAAATAGGGAGCGACCGATCCATGTAGGTCCCATGTGATTGTTGTGAAGTATAAATGTTAAGACGGTTATAGATACGTCTGTATTTGAATTTGTGCACTTCTATAGATGTCCGCCACATTTTTTTATATGATATTGCACCTAATAAAAATTATTGTTTGGAGGAAACCCTAGAACATATGAGAGAGAGAGAGAGATTTTCCTTCCTCAGTTCAAAGCAGTTGAAACAACTGCATGTACATTTAAAAATGAAGTTGCATACAATAAGGGAGTCTCATAATAATGATATTATACACAAATTACAAGAGCAAAATGAATTAATCCAACATCTCCATACCACCACCAAAACACTGCACAAAACCCATCTTGTTTATTTACTATGCTCTTGTAGAAAGAGAGAGATCAATCAGCAACATTCCAACAAAACGCGGTAGGGCACGTACTTTCGACACACGATCACGCGAAGTTCTCAAGAAGAAGCATCCGTTCCGGACGATGAAGGGTTGAAAGCTTTCTGCTCTGCACAAGACAGTACTTCATGCGGACCAGCTTCCTCTCTGCCAACTCCCATGGAGTCGAGATAATACAGGTAGTGAGAGACGACGTTGTTCATGGAGTCAGCATCCCCCTGGCCACAAACTTGATCTCCGTAAAGCACATTCATTGTCGCGCCAAAACCAGGAGTGCGTTTGGCCAGCGTGTCGTTCTTGGTCGGCTTCCAATTACCAACAAAGACGTCGTGAGCTGATGGCTGTGATTTCTTCACGGGGGTCATCCACCTCCATATCGCTGCCTGGAAAGCGAGGGTGGCATTCTGTTCTATGTATTCTGGATGGTTCAGCAGATCAACCTTTAGGGCTTCCCCGGTAGCTCCATAGTTGTAGTTCCTGTACGCAAGAATGGAGTTTAGGAGCAAGAAACACTGCAAATTGCTGGTTTCTATCAACATATAAAAAGAAACTATAGACACGGCGTATGAATGTTGGCAATTTTCAGGCAAAACTCACAAAACACTCTACAGTCCCATGGTTTAGAGTGAAACCATCAACGTGCATCGATTAGACTAGGATGCCACGCCACCCAGTCACAAGAACCCGAAACCAGATTATGATGTCGCGAAACATGTAAAAAAGATCCGGAGCGTATCTCAAGTGTTGATGTATTGACAGGCTCAGGTGGTCAATCAGCTTGTCGGTTTATTCTACAAATACTGCTTCTGGAAATACATAATGAGTAAAGCCACACACACACACATACATAATATGGCTGCAGGTTATTTCACCTTGATGTTGCTTCAAGAATCAAGACACAACCCTATAGCAAAAGCATACTCAGTCAGACCTGATCTCATGGCAATTAATTGATTTCTTTGATATCAATGCAGAACCAAAAAGAGCAACAAAAAAAAAAGAACACTTAAGAAGGTAGAGATAAAATAGGTTTGATATCAAGGCCCGGGCATCCAAAAAGAGCAAAAAGAAAAACTTAAGAAGATAGAGATGAAATCAGATGCAATACCAGTAAATAGGCAAAGCACCACGACCATAGTATTCAGCACCGGGACTACAGGGATAGGTCAATTTGTAGTAGTCGTCGCAGTATGCATGGCTTGGACTCATTTCCTTGTTGTAGCATAGACCCCAGGCCAACGGTCCTCCGGTGGCCACTCCATAACCACCTGCATCGATTTCAACGTAAGTAATCAAATTCGGTCACAAACCAAACCAAACATAGAAAAGAATCCTCAAAACTTCGGGTCCCCTGGTAGTGGACAATGGATTGCTCTGTTGGATTAGACAGTCCATTGAGCCAAATATAGAGGTATCGAAAAAGAAAATCCTCGCAAGTTCTCTGGAATGAAAATCAATATCATCAATATAAAGAGGAAGAGCAACTGAAGTTCATTTCAAATTTCCTCCCATAAACAACCCTTCACTGAGCAAAATGGTGAAATTCTTGTTGGGGTCGGCTGCATGAATCATTTTTCACCATTTTGCTCAGTGAAGGGTTGTATAATGAGTCAACAAATTCATATCCTTCCACACCCTGCCTTGCGATATCAACCACAAGAGGGGACTTTCCCCTGCGAAGCATTTTCATTAATAGTAATCTTATTGCTTTTCCGAATGTTTTCATTCGCAATACTATCGGTCCCTAACAAATTCCTAGCAGTCAAACAAGAAAAAAGTGAAACACTTACAGGACGTTTTGCTAC
This sequence comes from Vaccinium darrowii, assembly GCA_020921065.1. NCBI lineage: Eukaryota > Viridiplantae > Streptophyta > Magnoliopsida > Ericales > Ericaceae > Vaccinium > Vaccinium darrowii. Next base: position 11,705,875 of record CM037153.1, read on the forward strand.
CAACATGACCAAGGAAGGCGGCGACCTCCTTCATCCCTGTCAGCTTGCCGCCAGTGGTGCCAAAACCGTGGGGCTGGTAAAGAGCGGCAGCGGTGATAAAGGACTTATAGTCCCAGAACCCGACGGCATGGGCCACCGGGGAGTTCCTCTTTGAGAAAAGATCCTCAAATTGGTATGTTTGGAAGTAGTCAGAGATGGTCTCATTGCAACAGTATTGGGACAAACCTTTACACTCCCAGCCCTTGTCACACACTTTCTTCCCCTTCACTGTCTTTACCAATGTCGGCGTCGAGGAATCGCCGTCGGCAATACCTACCATAGCCATTGCCACTGCAATTGCCATAACCAAAACCCAATATTTGTTCTCCATTTTTACCTGCAACAACCAGCAGAGAGCCTCTTTTGTCAACGCCCTAATACTTTCTTATTCAACCATTTTGTTTGTCATAAAAGGGGAGAAATTCAAGAGAAACAAAATTTACCCATCAAGTACATTGATGAGAAAAAACGAATGTGACACACAAAATTCTCATGCTTTGTTTTGCTACTCATCTAAACATAATAGACAAGAGCAGTACTACATGCCCAGAATTTTTACCCAGAAAATGTAGTCAGTGACTCTGGCTCATAATGAATCTGAGCCACTGATTACACTTTTTGGGTAATATTTTGGGTAAAATTCTGGGTACTTAGAGCAATTCAATAGACAATTTCAAAGAAAAAGAGAAGAAAGAAGCATGATCATTTTCGTTTCTCCCTAACCTGTGTTGTTTCGATGAAATTGGCAAAACCAGAAGAGCTACACAACTGAAACAAGAATTGGAGATCTGGGCAAGTTTTGTTTTAAGGAGAGAGAAACAAAGAAAGACAAAATCAAGAAAGTGAAGTAGCAACTCACGACTGCGTACCAAAGACCTTGCTTGCTTGTGGAGATATAGGTGTGCTGGTGTGGTGTCGATGAGAAGATTTTGATTACCCCCTTTTCACTCCAACTTTTCTTTAGGTGCAAGGGAAGAGAGAGAGAGAGAGAGAGAGAAATAATGAGGTTGGATGAAGCCTCCTTTTCAGGGGGTTATCAACCATTGAAGGCAAAAGGGTTAAACTTACCTACCAACTAATGTAATTCCTCTGTCCACCGACGCATGCATTTGGAGAATCACTACTGGCTAGCAAAAATTCTCATGTGAGTATGTGGGTGCACGAGGGCTTCTAGCTTTTTTTTTTCTTTTTTCTTTGTCTTTTTTTTTTTTGTGGTCATAGAGGGGACTTCTAACTCTGTTGATCGTATATCAGCATTTAGGTACTGAGAAGTTCTACGTTCGAGCTAATGTAACAATATCTATACTCTTAATAATTTAACTTAAACAATAGTTCTAATTTCATATCGTCTAACCGGAAAAAGATATATGTGTGTGCAATTGTTGGTGAAGTGCTAGTAAACCTCCACCACTAGCGCGAATGAACAAATTTGCATGCATCTTATGAATTCCATTTCTTGATACTCCTACCGTTCTATAATTTTGATCCATCTTTTCCTTTTTTGGATGTCTCAAAATTTTTGTCCACTTTCCTTTTTTGGATGTCCCACAAGTTGAGTCATTTCCTTTTTTGCCATTTATCTCCTTATTTAATTTCAAACACAAAAATAAAGGGGAAAATGAGTCTAAAAAAGTAATCTTCGCAATTCAGGAGGGTAATTTTGAAAATTTAAATATTTTAAAGAGTAATGATTATATCCCCTTAAAATGTTAGATTCCCAAAGAAGAACTAAAATTTTGGAACGGAGTGAATCCATCTTTTTTTTTAGGCGGTCAAGGTGTCCGATCAATTTGTCCGCATCTCGACTAAATCTCCTCCCCATTCCGGTCAAAGATATGTCCGATCAAATTGTCAAGTTTTGACCTCAAAATATCTAATTCTACAGCTCATCTCTGTTACCACTTGAGCTACCATTACCATTAGAGTATTTCTGATGCATCTTTATCTGCATATGATGGCTGGACATATGCCTTCCAAGCATTAATGCTCGCGATATTATAAACTCCGACTCCAATTGTAGTCTTTGAAATTTGTATCAAAACTGATATAATTGGGAATAATTTTTCGTAATTTTTGAAAGAGTGATCTCACTAAAAACTTCAAATTGCTGTAAGAAAATTCTATAATATATTTATGTGATCCCGCAATTTTATTTTATTTTTTACTTGGATGTGGGTACTAATTTCCAAAAAAAAAACTATGAATTGGAGACAGAGGAAATAACACTTGAACAAATTTTGATAGTTCTGATTTTTGCTATTATCTAGTAATTAATGTTCGATCACCTTGAATCGCTCAATAACACTTTCTTTCTTTCTTTCTTATCTCAGGGGTGTTCCTCTAACTTGGTTTTTTTGGATGTTTTAGTTATGCAAAAAAAACTAATTTGTTCCACTAACTAGTATTTTGGTTTTTTGGTTTATAGTTTTGCAAAAAAACTAACTTGTTCCATTAAACTAGTTTTTTGTATGTTTAGGTTTGCCAAAAAACTAACTTGTTCCACTAACTAGTTTTTTTTTGGCTTTTTTGGTTTTTAGTTTTGCAAAAAAACTAAGTTGTTTTTTGTTAGTGAAATGAGATAGTTTTTTAGCTAAAACAAAATTGTTTTTTTTTAGCGGAACGGGGCCTCAGTCTACGGTTAGCGGGAGTCAACGGGATTAGAAGCGTTAGTAGTGTTAAATGTTAGTTAAGGGAAATCGAACCTTGCCCACATGCGTGGGAGTATAACAGAGGCGCCAACTGCATTCTACTCTTCTTGCGCGAACTCAATAACCCCAATGGATTACTTTATGCCAGTAATTAAACAATATGGTCACCCAATAGTTCACTATTTTATTATTATTAGTATTTTTTAATCTACATCTTTGCTAAGTTGACATGTGTTCATCGACATAGATAATAGATCTGCACACCGACATAGATATGGGTGATTTTATTATAAGAATTAATTAGCATAAAATCAAGGAAAATGTTAACATGTGCCTTAAGGTTGAAACAAAATATTGAAATATGTGAAAAGTGTATAGAATATGTGAAAGTGTATTGAAAAGCATAAACTGTGTATCAAAGTGTGTATTTTTTTGTTTGTTTATCTGCTTATTGTGTGCCCAATGACAAGACCAAATTTTTTAAGAAGCACATGACAAATGGAGAGCACCTCCACACGGCCGGTCCAAAGGTTTGGAGTGTCCTAGGCCAAGTCTAAAAATTGTGCCCTAAAAATACAACACTTAAATAATTTTTTAGTATTAAAAAAAAATTACAAGTTATAGCAACCAATCAAATCTATTTGCAAAATATAAATTAATATACATACATTGAGTTAAGAAAATAAATTCCTACAATCTTTTTGTTTCACTTTTTCCCTATCAAATGCCGTGCAAGTGTGAGTTCAATTGTCTTACAATCTTATTAAGAAGAAGGGTAATAATTTTCACACCCGTTCTTTTTATAAATGCACTTATTTTTTTCTTTCTATAAAAATTATGCATAAAAATTCACTATTAAGAAAAAAATGGGCTGCATTTATAAATAAATAAATAAAAACATAGTAGAAGTTGGAAATCATTTTCCAAGAAAAAATGTGTTAAAACACCTAATAAGGGTGCTTCCAGGAAATTGAATGATTACTCATGGCTAGTACTAGTAGTTTACGTCAAATAGCAGCAAGCAAGGCCGGTCCAAAAATGAGTAGGAAATTCAAGAGGTGCAATCACTTTAAAACGAGTAGGAAATTGAAGTGGGGTTTGTTTTAGTTTAGGCCCAATTCTCATTAGAATTTGTTCAGGCTTTTTTATTTTTCTATTGGGCCATTTTATTTTCCTATTAAGCTATAAAAGACTCCTACCTATGCATACTATTAAAAATTATTGGAGTGCCCTAATTTTGGAGGTTTTTTGGAGTGCCCTAGGCCCAGGCCTCTTGAGCCTTGGGCCTGGTCCTGGGCCGGCCCTGCTCCAAGGCTCCAACCCACTTCTAATTTTTTAAGCAAATAGAACTTGACCTTTGTCACATTAGAGAATTAATAATTTTAAAAAGTTGCGACTCAAATCCACTCTTCAAACTTTATTAATTTTTAATAAAAGGACCTATTATTTAAAGAGTAATCTCCAAAATTTATTGATTTATTATTTTTTAATGGAGGTAACGACCGTTTGTGTTGGTGACAATCATATTTCACTCACCATTTTTGTGAGACAGAAAGGCTCGTCAATTTTGTTGTTCTATTTCGATGTGAGTTGGAACATATTTTTTCAGTGGTAAAAAATCTGCATATTTTGAATTAATTTTTTCTCTTGTAAAGGATCTAAACCCGCAAAATGGTTTGAGGAATCGAGTCTACATGTGGATTAGCCTCAAGTTGATTCTTAATTCTTTTTAAGGTTCTGATAATAACTTTTTCACTTTCTTGAGTAGATCTGGGATAATCTTTGACAAATATGAAGAATGGTGAAGAGGATAGCTTGAAGATATACTCGAGAGAGAGAGAAAGAGATGTGTGATTCTCTCTCTATCTTCTGTCTTATTTATTGAGGGACAAGATGGAATTAGAAGGGGTAGCAAGGGACTAATAAGGCACACCCTATTCAAATTAGAGCATGTCATGTGGTGTCAAACAAGCCAGCATGTCACATGGTGAACGCTGCGGTGTGCCTTACCGTGCCGGGTAAGAGGTTGAGTGACTATTGTAGTGGCAAATCTGAAGAAAGTTTGGTCTTGATGGAAAGGGCTTAGACCTACAATCCAAATCGCTCATTGGCCAAACCAGGCCATAGGCATGTGCATAGCACACAATACATGGTACTACTAGAAGATAAGCCTCTAGATACGCGATTCCTATCTTGCTAATGAAGTCTACATTCTTTTCCTCTCAAGTAGAGACTGACTTAGATATTAGAGTGCCTTTCGAGTAAGAACCACCGAAAAGACATATTGATTGGTGGGTGGTTTTTCAAGCCCAATGACGTCTAGAAGAGTGATCGGATTCAAACCATATGGAAGGCCCAAGGGAAGAACCAGATCACACTCCCTTCCCTGTCTGCATTAACATTTAACAAGGGATCTATCCATTATAACAACTACTTGTGTCCAATTTGTTTATCAAATTTAGAGGATTCAATTACACGTACAAAGGTTCAACTTTCGAATATTTACCCATCAACTTTTTTTGCATAGTTACCAAAATTAAAAAGAAGAAAGGAAAGAAAATAAATTTGGTTCATCCAAAAGTCAAATGTACAAACGTTTTGAGCCATCCAAAAGTCTACAAGTGAGAAATTTTTCAGTGCTGAGCAGGTACCACGTGGTGTCTGATGTGGTACCCGTAGCGCACAATCATAGCCGTCCATCTCCGCAATCAAGGGTTAGGATTTTAAATAAACTCTTCCAGGGAAGAGTTCCCTAGAAGAGTTTATTTAAAATCCAGACCGTCCAATACATTTTTAGACCGCTGATATGTGAGCCGGGTACTGTCAAGTGGTACCCACTCAGCACTGAAAAAATTCTTAAAATAGTGGACAAACAAAACTAGGAAGAGAGAGGACTAAGCAGACGTGGTGTTCCAGAGGGGAGAAGTACATGCAGAAATACTTTGAACAAAAATTAGATCATAAAAACAATTGGATCAACAGATTACTTTTAATTAAAGCATCGGCTCAAACATCCTTGCCCTCTGAAGCACAAGCTTGTCGAACGGAAAGTTTGGGTCTGTCCTTATCGAAATAAAGCCAACAATCTTCAGTCTTTAGAGGTCGCGCCGAGCACTTCAAACGAGAAATCATTCGAAACAGTTATCCCACGGAGGAGGAGGAGTAAAAGTGGAAATATTCCACTTGGCCATTGGATTTTTGTGGAACATAACTATTGCCTCGGGAGAGGTTCTTGGGAAGCCCAAAAGCTTCTTAGATGCTTCAAAATTTTCCTTTGGCACTGAATCTTCTAACCATAACGTGCAGATAATCATCTTTTGCAGCACCTTTGCATTCTTCAGAAGAAATTGGGCAAAATAGTAGAAGTGGGATTCATAGGAATACCAACTTAAATCAGCAAACACAACTTTTTTGAGGTGCAGCGACAAACACTTGAAAGTCCTCTCCTGTGAGGTCCAGTAGTGCTCAGCTTTGAAATTACAAAGTTCAGCTTTTCCTGGCCAAGAGTACTGCACGAGTACAACATGCTGAAATTCAATACGTCTTTAATCATAGTTATCAATGTAATTTAGCAAAAGAGGACTTCTTATGCTCACTAAAATGTTTCAAATGTCTACATCAAAGGCCATTTACAGTGAGATTTTCAAGGCATAAACGTGTGGAGGAAGAAATTTCAACAGAATCACTTCAAATATCAAGAAATGGTTCATTGTCACTCCCAACAAAGTCTAGTAATTACTGCAAACTACAGTTGACTGGAATTAACAGAGAAGGTAAAAATCCGGGGAGGGCAAGGAAGAACAATTAAGATACTTGATAGAGGGGCTCTAGAAGAGCTTCTATCAAGAGTTGCAAGGAGCTCAAGTGTAATGTTCAAATACTTTTTCAACAGGGATTCTCCTTGCATCAAAATGGCCATAGATTAAGAAGGAAGATATGTAGTAGACCTCCTTTGCACATCTCACGAAAAAAATATCAGGAAACAACGAAAGAGCTCCAGAAAAACATACCAGCTCATCATGCGGTGGGTAGGAATCGTTTATGAACAAGGTCTCCAAATTCGGTGAAATTTCAAGCATGCTTGCTATTCCAGGGAAGGCATCATTCGTGAGGCAAGTCTCTAGCGTTAGAGATGTACAATTCAACAACGGAGAACTCAAACCTTTTGCTTCCATAATTGGTAGTACCTTGGCCCAAAAAAAAAAAAAAAGGATATGAAAATTGAAAGGAAAAAAAAAAACTACAAGATACAACCAATTAGAATATTCTACAAGACTGCTTAACACTTACGACTGTCGACCATCTGACAGTTCGTGTACTTATCAATTCTAATTTCAAAAACCCATTTTTACATCTTTGACACCAAGAGTTCCGCCCTTCCATCCATTGGATAGTTAGGCAGGGAGGGCAGAACTTTTAGAACATTGGAGCAAAAGTAAGTACAAGGACTAGATTGCTTAGCACCTAATTAAACTTTTGATTGTGGTTCAGAAGCATTGACTTTTGCTATTAGCTATACAAAAACAAGCACTCAAACAAAGACGTGGTCATACCTCTGTAGGAACTTTTTATTGCCTTTTTTTGTTCACGTTAGATGACTCAAAGACAATATCAGGCTCACCACTATTAATTGGTCATATCATGGTATTAATTACTATCAAGCAACCAAATCTAGGTATGAATAAACAGATTAACGACCGATACACAAAAACATTAGCAGTTGCAGGAACATTACGGAAAAAAGACTTCTTCAAAAACCTGGAATTGTTGCCTTGTTGGTTCACCTTCAAATTGTCGTTTGAAATGTAGTTTTCCCATGCAAGATTGGATGCTCCGTATTTCTCTATGCCATATGAATTCATGATGATGAATTCCAATCGTTACGCAAGGAACATTGGGTCCAACATATATAGTACATGAGTTGACTGAATGGCTTTTGGAACTTGAAAGTTAATGAATTTGAGTGGGGCTTTCTTCTGGATGGGAATTTGACAGGTCGCAAGGCATTTAGTTGCCTTTGACAGCCCTAAAAAAGTGTAGTGCTCTCGGGTGCTTTTGTGAGGCAATATATGAGAGCAAAGAGATGAGAAGATAGAAACAGAGGCAGGACCACCGTTTACCCTTTGGTGCTGCTGGAACAAAAGGATGTAAAAATACCAGTGAGTGGATAAGCCATACGATCTTGAGATCATAGAAACTCCAATAGTAGGAAAAATTGCACAGCTTCTGGGCTTGATGTTGGTGTTGGGTTTGATTATTTTTGGGTCTCACATTTGTAGCCCATCTGTTATTATACTGGATCTCTCTCGCACGTGGACATCAGCCGGTTTTGGCAGAGCACGTCAATACAGTGTGTCCTTATATTTTTCATGTTGATATTTATGTCGTGTATGATCTTGTATGCATGCATGTGGGGCGGATTCTTTTATCCTCCAGCTTCCACTATGCCCGACAACTGCTATTAGAGCCCATGGTTCAGCATGGGATTTCTATAAGCATTGGTGATGTCCAGATCATAGAAGGAAAGGTATTATGAAGGTTGATGTGGGAGAGCCAGCAGGTCCTAATCTAGTTCCACAGGGTGGCGGTGCATGTTTGCCTCAGTCAAGAGCAGGGTGCTCTTGACAGCTACAACAAAGAGAGGTGGGCGTGATGACTCCATGCAGTTTGTGCATGTTGAGAAAGGACAGCTTGGCGTGGCTCTTGATGCATGGCACAGATGGATCTCTGGTTGATTGCTGGAAAATATCCCATAGTTGTTCATATAGTCTCTGAGGTATTGGTCCATTATGGTGGTGTGACATGTCCCAATAAACCATTAAAAATACGCCCTTATAGGGATTGGCCAATGTGTCGATAGCAAAAAAATTAGCAACTAACCTATAGGTTGTGGCTTCGAGCATGAGAACAGCCACTTTCTGAATCTAAGGCCAAAGGTCTAGTTCGTACCCAACCGACCACTCCCATGAAAACATTAAAAGAGAGAAAAAAAATTCCTCATGATCGAATGATGTCCATGGTTTGGTCTAAATGGAAGCAGAGAATTGTTTATATAGTCCAGTTAAGATCAACAGTGGATGCATGCAACTGTGATAACAAATGGATGTCAGGAAAATTCTTGCTGCTAGAGGATGGGTGAATTGAAGCCATACTTTCAAATATAAATGGACTAGGGAAGGAAGTCGCCAGAGTTGGAGCGAAAATCAGGAGGGGTTTCGGTGAGCAAGAGATAACATGTGAGGGCAGAGAGAGAGAGGGAACACGTGAGATGAGAGAGGGGGAGAGAGAGAGAGTACACCTTAAGTTTTAATCTCAGCCATTGATTTCAATGTTGAGATGTTGTTTTCATCTCAGCCATTGATTTCAATGCTGAGATGGACTACTCATAGTAATAGTAGTAATAGTGGCGGTGGTGGTAGTAGTACTAGTTGTCGTAGTGGTAGTGGTAGTGGTGTTGGTGGTAGTAATTGTCATAGTAATAGTAGTCGTAGTCGTAGTCGTAGTCGTAGTCGTCGTAGTAGTAGTAATAGTAGTCGTAGTCGTGGTGGTGGTGGTAGTTGATGGAGGACGGTTTTAGGAAGCTTGAGTATAACTGCCTACACTATGAAACGTGGTGGTTTTTGGTGGGAAATAAGAATAGAACTTCAGAGAAAGTGCGCAAAGAATGAGAAGAAAAGACGGAAACAGAGATAGATATGTTTCACCCTCGCAAGGCTTAACCAGTTTCTGCAAGGAAGGACCGCAGCCCAAACCCCAGTAACAATGGCCTTAGCCTTGTAAACTCAATTCATTAATCAACTCTATTCCAAAAGGAATGATTACATCCCAATTTATTATACAAGGAAAAGCTCCTTCTAATTCCTAGAAGTCTAAATGAAATGAACGTAATTAATGAATGCATTGAATAAGACATGTGAATGAACCTAGAAATAAATGGATACATTGAACCTCCTAACAATTAGATGCAATGAACTAGAAATGTGTTTAATGTATCCAGATGAATATAAATGCAAGTACTAGATTCATGATGACCCTTGACCTATCAACTACCATGGATAACCCTTGAACTACCAACTACCATGGATGACCCCTGAATGACAAATCCTTGATAGAACTATGCTGCCCTTTGATTAGGATCGTTGCAATTACCCAAATTCCTGTCCTCATCAGTAGTAGTGGTAGTAGTAGTAGTAGTCGTCGTCGTAGTGGTGGTGGTGGCGGTGGTGGTGGTAGTAGTAGTATCTCAGCATTGAAATCAATGGCTTACTACCGATCTCTTGCAGTGCCAGTGCTTCATAGCTCTATGCCATGTGAATACATGATGATGAGTTTTGACCAAATCCTTTTTGAAAATTGAAAGTAATCGACTTGCATGGGATTTTCATCTAGATGGGAATTTTCAAAGGGCATACGACATTTAGTTGCCTTCACCAAACCTATAAAAGTGGAGTGCTCTTGGGTGCTTTTATGCAGCAATGAGTGAGAGCGAAAGATGATAAGTTAGCGGAGCAACATTTTACCCTTTGGTGCTGGGCAATAGCACGTTGATGTGAAAATATAGGAAATTTGTAACTATTAAAACTATTCTAGAGTTAAATCTATAATATTAAAAAGTAAAGAGTGTTGAGTTATTGTTTAACGAATAAAAACATGCATATCAAATGCATGCCGTGTGTCCAATATGAGGATGTAAAGCGAAGTCCCATATCGCCTAGGTACCAAAATAATATGAAATATATAAGCGTGAGGGCACCCTCACTTCATGAGCTAGCTTTTGGAGTTGAGTTCTACCCAAGAACGTGTAACATGGTATCAGAGCTGGGTACCATAGATGGGTAGGGTGCGTGTCTCTCACCTGCAGCGGCAGGTGCTGCCGAGTGAGCACGCTGCGCAAGAGGGAGGGTGTGAAGCGAAGTCCCACATTGCCTGGGTACCAAAGTAATATGAAATATATAAGCGTGAGGGCACCCTCACTTCATGAGCTAGCTTTTGGGGTTGAGTTCTACCCAAGACCGTGTAACATGGTATCAGAGATGGGTAGGATGCGTGTCTCTCGCCTGCACGCAGTAAGTGCTGCCGAGTGAGCATGCTACGCGTGAGGAAGGGTGTAAAGCAAAATCCCACATCGCCTGGGTACCAAAGTAATATGAAATATATAAGCGTGAGGACACCCTCACTTCATGAGCTAGCTTTTGGAGTTGAGTTCTACCCAAGAACGTGTAACATGGTATTAGAGCTGAGTACCAAAGATGGGTAGGGTGTGTGTCTCTCGCTTGCACGCGGCAGGTGCTGCCGAGTGAGCACGCTGCGCGAGAGGGAGGGTGTCAAGCGAAGTCCCACATCGCCCGGGTACCAAAGTAATATGAAATATAGAAGCGTGAGAGCACCCTCACTTCATGAGCTAGCTTTTGGGGTTGAGTTCTACTCAAGACCGTGTACAGAGGACACATCAACATCTAGAATTGTCGGTGCTTCATAGCTCTATGCCATGTGAATACATGATGATGAGTTTTGACCAAATCCCTTTTGGAAATTAGAAGTAATCAATTTACATGGGATTTTCATCTGCATGGAAATTTTGAAAGGTCTTATGACATTTAGTTGCCTTCACCAGCCCTATAACAGTGGAGTGCTCTTGGGTGCTTTTGTGCGGCAATGCGTGAGAGCTAAAAGATGAAAAGCTAGGGAGCACAATTTACCCTTTGGTGTTGGGCGATAGGATATTGATGTGAAAATAAAGGAAATTTGTAAATTTTAAAAGTATTCTGGAGTTAAATGTGTGATATTGAAAAGTAAAGGGCGTTATTTTTTAATGATATAAAAAACATGCACATCAAAGCCCTAAATCGGCTAACAATATATATACATAGCACATAGCGAAAAAATTATGTCTTAAGTGTTACTTTCGTCTTAATTCATTTCTTTGTAGTCTTAAATACTCACATTTTGGGGGAGAGGGGAATAAATTAATCAAAGAATCGGAAATCAACAAATCCTAGCGATTTTTTAGAACATCGAGTGGATCTCTCTCTCTCTCTCTCTCTCTCTCTCTCACTCATGGATGTCGGTCTGTTTGGGCCAAACCACGTAAATCTCTCATGTCCCTTTTATTTTCGAGAGTGATATACATGTCTTGTGTGATCTCATCTATGAAGCATGGATACCAATATGAGATACATGATACGATATGGATACAACGATACGAGAGAATCTAATAAGATATCGAGAGGCTATGATACATCAATTAAAAAGTATAGATAACATATCATACTTCTCTATATGTCTTCGTCGCTAGAAAGTAAGTAAAGTGCTACAAATCGGTCAATTTCTCTATATCTAACAATTTTAATCTAATGCTATGCAAGACGTGTCACAATCTTACTTTTACAAAAGTTAAGCTATGTGACCTAGAGCATCCAAAAAGTATAAGATACTTTAAAAATAAAAGCAAAATTACTCTCTATATTTGCAATTAAAATTATCGGAGTATTGACTATGTAGCCCCAACACTGGCACTTGACATGACACAAACACGACACCGACACGACATATAAATTATGAAAAATTAGAGGATACGACAAGTCAGGGGACACGCTTGTGCTATTATATAAGTTTGAGAAAGTACAAATATAAAGCTCTAATCGTTAATAGGCTACACATGGATAACTTTAAATCCTACTTATCATCAAATCACTCAAAAAAGTATTTCAAGAAAAAACGTTTCATCAGTAAGGTGTCTTTGCGATCAGTAGCATATCATCTGTCACACAAAACAAAAAAGACTTCCCTGAGTTTTTAGAATCTACTATTTCGTTTAACAGCCCTGACTTGTTTTGCAAGTGCCCCAAGAGTGTCCGGAGCATTTTTTAGATTGTCCCTGACGTGTCCAAACGAATGACATTGAGAGAAAATAGGAGACTTCAGTTTTAAGTGTCGGACACAATATGTCCAGAGAATGTTGGTGTTTGACAAGGGTCCGACGCCGGTACGTGACCTTCACCGAAGTGTCCGAGCTGCATATCATCAATATGCAATATGGTTATGATACCACGACTCTCATCTCAAAGTACCCATTCTTCCTAAGATCTCCTGTGTATGTGTGGGTGAAATATTTTATCATCTAGCACTCTAGCTTCCACTGTCCCAACAGTTGTAGGTGCTGCCACTCTATCGGTGCTAGCCGTGCTATAGACTAATGGTATTTAGTTTCTACTATGCCCTTCTAATTTAAGAAAGATGCGCGGGCATTGATGAATCAAGGAAATGCTCTAAAATAATAGGCAAAAAAGAGAGAGTAATCTCACCCATCATACGACATCAATTTTACCAGTCGCAATGGGAAAGGATTGCCGAGATACTAACCTGTATTGCCCAAGTACCCACTTCAAGACTGTTCACATAAACAAAGCTCGACAAAAGTCCTTTAAACTGGGCCTGCATCCTTGCAAAACCCTCTGTAGTTCTACTTCTACCACCCCCATCATCCAATTTCCAGGCAAGTTTGGCATCAACCAAAGATGATAAGTCCATCAGCTGACAATTCCACGCTACACGACCAGAAATCTCCAATGACTGGAGATAAGGAGCCGAAATTATTAACTCTTCGGAGTAGTGCTCACCATCAGCTTCATCTTCTTCCCCATCAGCTTCATCTACTTCTTGATCGTTTCCACCACCAACTTCATCAACTTCATGATGATCTTCCCCCTCAGCTTCATCTTCATGATCTTCATAATGATCTTCATCAGCCGCTTCATCTTCTTCATATGTAGGACCCACAAATTGTCTCAGGATAAGCTTTTTCAAATTCCTATTATCAACACACAAATGACTGAAGCCACCATAGTGATACAATTCCAACATCTCCAACACAGGACTACTCGATAGTATCTTTTGTAGCAAATCATCACTCAACTTTACATCGCCAAGTGACAATTTCTTGAGGGATTTCCAGGCAACATCTCCTTTGGGGGTTACCCTGCAGCGACAAAAATTCAGTACCCTGACCACTGAATTCGAGTATAAATGTTGTGGCAACTCGTAACGATCCTGTTGACGCAACGAAAACTCTCCATCGTGGAATTCGAGGTGAAGCTCCTCCGCTCCCCGCCCTGCTGCGAAGCGAAACCACTGACTGACTAAGGAAGCTAAACATGGTTTGTATGCAAAAGAAATTCCCAATTTCTTGAGCTTAGAACAGTTGGAGAGCTTAAGGGTTGTGTCAACAATGGTAACAAAGTCACGATTTCTGAAGTCGCTGCATCTTTCTTCGCTATAGCCATAAAAAGATTCTGCGTCGGGACCTACTGAGCAGTCGGTAGTACAACTATACTGACGGAAAATGAGGGTCGGGATGTAAGTCCAAAGGAATCGCCATCGTTTGGACAAGACTTGGGTTCTGATCGCTGTTTTCGTTGGTAAAAAAGAGAGAATATGAACGAGGATTGGGTCAGGAAACTCACTGATACGATCGACGCCGCCGACAACGACGGAGGTACTCCATCTCCGATTCATCCTCCGTTTCAGCCACCAGGGTGTGAGAATAGTATTTGATACTTCCACACTCTCCAGCGACAAACTACAGGAGCTCCACAGTAATTTGACCAAAAACCAGTTACTACAGTTTGATCCTCAAATTGCTTTTGGAATTTGGTTTTTTGGTTTTGTCGTTTTGTCTTTATTTAAAAAAAAATTACATTTCTTAGTTTTGCCGTAAGTTTTCGTGGTTATGAGAGTATAAAATTATGGTCGAAACTATTTTTTTAATAAAGCCAAAATTAAACCAATAACTGGTTTAATTTGATTTATTTTCGGCTTTATTCAAAAAATTATTAGTTTTGACCATATTTTTATACTTTTTGGGTTCGTCGAATCCATAAACTACGAAAACTTGACGCAAAACTAACAAATGCAAAAAAAAATTGAATAAAGACGAAACGAAAAAACTAAAAAATCAATTTTGTGCTTTTTTGCCAAAGCATGGTTCCAAGCTTCTTTCTTCTTTTTTTTTAATGCAAGTTGTCTCGAAACAGTTTACGAGCACCTCGACCTAATCCCTATAGCCTTTTCCTCATCCGTTTCACACGCCTAAGCGTGGGGTGAAGTGGCATCAAAAGTTGTTGGCATTGAAAATCGAACGTCAAATCTTGGTGAAAACAAACCCCTAAATCTCAAGCCAAAACTTTTTTTTTTTTTTCAGAAAGCCAAAGACTTCTTGACCAACCCTTGTGATCAGTGTACTTCAAGCTTTGTTTGTTTGAGTCTACATGGCCCAACTTTTATGCTTTTTTGGAATGGATGCAAAGGAAAGGAATTGAAAGTCAAAAAAATAGTTGTCTTGTTGTCATTATTGCTATATACTGCCTCTTCTTTCTTTCTTTCTTTTTGATAGGCAATCTTGGCAAATGATACATCTATGTCTGCCTCTAGTTCAGTATTTTATATTTTGTCAGTGGTTAATGCTAGCAAATAGATTTTGAGTCAAGGTCAATGCATAGTTCAAAGTAGAAGGGACAACTATTACGTGATCCTATAGCACCGTCACAAGGTTCTCTAGAGCTTTTTCCCACCACACATTCTTTTTACAGTTGTATACTTTGTGATGGAGGCTACACTAATGTGTGCTAGAAAACAACCTCAGAGCATCATGCCTCTTGAAACAATGAATAATCACTTCAAAAGAGGAGTTGAGTGTGGGAGGGCTTGATAAAGATTGTGAGAGTGGGGAAAGTTGGGATTGGTCAAAATCATTGTCTTTGTTTGGTTGAGAGTTTTAAGAAGAATATTTTGAGAAATATTTTTTAGATAGTGTTTGGATGGGTTTTTAGAAAAAGTAATAATTGGAGAGGTGTAATAATTGGAGAGAGATAGAGAGAGAAGTGAGAATAATGATTGAAGAGAGAGGTATGAGTAGAGATAGAAATGTGATTAATTATTGGAGATATGAGAGATGGAAAAAGAATCTTTTTGAAAAAAAATTTAGAACTGAGAAGTGAACAAAGTGAATTTTGTTCTCTCTTTTAGTG
The DNA here is from genome assembly GCA_020921065.1 of Vaccinium darrowii. NCBI lineage: Eukaryota > Viridiplantae > Streptophyta > Magnoliopsida > Ericales > Ericaceae > Vaccinium > Vaccinium darrowii. The sequence goes on from CM037153.1 coordinate 11,721,587, forward strand.
AGGATAGAACTTTCATTTGGTCCTTCAAACTTTAACGGTTTACGCAATCGACTTTCCATGATTCAAGGGGTTCAATCCATAAACCTTCTATGGTTCAAGTGTAGTCATCCATAGCGAGCTTGATTTTTTGGGGTAGGCCAACCAATTGAAAGGTGAAAGTCCATGTGGGTAGCCTCTAGGCATGTCAAGTGGTCCCTTCCTAGCAGCTTTCCGTGGTTGTTGGTGCGCTGCGGGCAGCCCTGGGTGGGTTAGTCTCATACCATTTGGGTGTGGATATATCTATAAAATAAAATAAAATAAAAAGAAGGGAAAAGCGTCACCACAATCTACTTTTCTATACTTCAATGGGTTAATCCAGAACCTTACATATTCACGATTGCAAAGCGATATTTAAAATAGTTTAAGGAGGTGAAGTGTATTTGATTAACCCTTTCTTCTTCAGGAAAATTTCAAAAAAAAAAAAGCCCTAAACTTTGACCTCAATGCCTTGAATACTCTTGAACTTCAACAAACTTCAATTAAACTCCCAGACTATTACTCCGTTTCTCAATTTATCCTCTAACTAGCGAATTGTCGCGCCCCGAAATTTTCTCGATGCGGCGTGAGAAAAGATCTAGACTTTGTGCAACGATATTGTGAGAAATGAGTTTGACAGCTGTGATTTTTATTGAAAATTAGAGTCGCCACTTAACATAGAGTTCAGGTGTGTCAAGTCACCCCTAAAGATATTTTCTGATGAAAACATCTTTAGAAAATTACTTTTCAATTAAAAATGACTCCGTTTAAGTTTGTGGTCTGCGAAATCAGAGATGGGTCCGGGGATTTACTGTTACGAGTAGGGAAGGTGTTAGGCACCCTACATCGCCCTTTCGGTACTTATTTTCCAAAATTAACCCTTTTCAAAATTATCTCTGGCCAGGGAAATAAACAAAAATGAACGATATTTACAATGGTAGGTGAATTCGAGGGTATAAAAAGGCGAGATGGCAAAGCCTACTTTTGCCGTGTATACCTTCAATTCAACCACACATGCCAAAATTGATTTGCATTGAATTGATTAAATGAGACATGACATAAGTACAAATCTCATTTTTTATACCGACGACAATGTACTTAATTCGACGGTGTCGGTATCCTCAATTCATTGCAAATAGATTTCGGGTGACTATGTCAAGAGCAAATTAAATCAAAACCGATTTGCATTGACTTGGATAAATGAGACTTGCACATATGTACAAATCTCATTTTTGATACCGATGACAGTGTACTCAATTCAACGGCGTCGGTATCCTCAATTCAATGCAAATAGATTCCGAATAAGAAAAGGGTATATTCACATCTTGGATCAAACAGAGAGAATTATATTGAAATGAGTTAGACCACAGCGGAGGACAAAATATGTGCAATAATAAATGGACGATATAAAAAAAGTGCTTGTATGAGAGATAACAATGTTGGCACTTTGAAGAATGGTGGGCAGGCGGGCGCCTTTCTAATTAGAAACTACGCCCTGACGGATTATACACGCGAATCCTGCTTTCATATCAAAATACTAACACTATTACAATGTTAAAAATAATAATGTAAGAACTTTGAAGAATGGTGGGCAGGCGGGCGCCTTTCTAATGAGAAACTACGCCCTAGCAGATTATACAAGCGAATCTTGCTTGCATATCAAAGTACTGACATTATTATCATGAGAAGATTATTTACACATTTTCTTTTTGTTTTGTATAAATTGAGATGAACAACACATAAATTATATTGAAAGTTGGCTTTTGCATTACCTTGAATCTGAAATTACAACGAGAAGGAAAGACAATGTTTAGCAAAATGAAACCATAATCCAAGATAGCAACATTTTCTTTACTATCGTGAACTATGCTAACATTATTGCCCACAAAATCTTTCCTTGGCCGAAAACTAACAGCTTTTCCAAGCTTTTGAAAATTTTACTAACACAAGCGAGAGAAGGAAAAAAAGAAGAAGCTGGGAACCTTTATTTTTTCTTACGTTGGTTTTCTGTGAAACAAAGACAAACAATGAGTAAGACCAATAAAAGGGTAAACTACAAGACTCTCTGGAAAATGACAAATGAGAAACCAAAATGAAAGAAAATTTTCGTCCCTTTTCCTTAGCCAATACTCTCTCCCTATATCAGAGCAAAACACCTTTGAAAGTGATATCCTAGCCCGACTTTTTTTTTCTCTCTGGAGTCCCCCTTTTCTTTTCTTTTCTGGACCACCTCCTCCTTTACTGAAGGACATTTCGTCCCTTCTATAGAGCATCTCACCAATTCCCTCCTCCTAGCTGATGGGTTCCCCCGAACCAATTAATAGATGGCTGCATCAATTAATGGGTCGATGTATCAATGCTATCCGTTTCCTCATTTCAAGAATTTCTTCTCCTGACGTTCGGTGCATCAATGTGAAAGAAATCTCTGCAATGTATTTGTTCCGAGTATATTTTAGTCCGTTGGAACGGTCGATGTTGTCCGAGTGAGTCCCAAAATATGTCATTTTTCATGTAGCGGTGCATACATTACAATGACAAGGTCGTCGATGCATGTCCAAAATTCTCTCTTGTGATTATTGACCCATTGATAATTGTAATTGAAGTGCCAAATTTATTTTTATGCGACTTTCTTCATCAGACTTCGAATTGTGGGCCTTTTTAATTAAGCTGGAGCGGCGGGGCAAAATGGGGTATCAACACGAATGACCCGTGCCTAAAGGCACTCCACCGAAGAAAATTTGAGTATGAAATACTTGAATGACATTCCGAAACCCATTCGTAGAAGTTTTCCAAAAAAAACAACAACAAAATAATAGAGCATCGCAACTAAACACAATGTGATGAAAATTACAGATTGACATCCACATATATACACGGCAAACCAGCGAACCGACTCACAGATTTCTGTCTTTTTCTATTTTGTTTTTGTTCTCTACTCCTTTTCGTTCTTTATCCGTTGGTCTTACTTGCCAATTTCATACTGTAGTAAAATTAATGAATATATGCGGTTAACCCACACTCACACCCACACTCACCAACTTAGTCGAACATGTCATACGTTTAGAGGACCCAAAAATGAAAATCTATAGGACCCAAAAATGAAAATCTATAATGGAGTAAAGAACACATTTTCACAGGATCATTCCCATAAGAAGAACAAAAAAAAAAAATCAGCTTTACCCCCAAAAAGTAGTATGAGAAATATTTTTTTAGCTCCATACTTGATTAATGTTTAGGATTCAGCCTTCCATGGAGAGGAAGACGCATGTAGTGTCCATGGAGACAGAGGTTCTGGATGAGCCGGAGGTTACCAATGCAGCAACGTCGATAGATGAGGGGCTGACCATATAAGGAATTTAAAAAAATGATCCCCTTTACAATATAGATTATGATTGGAAAATAAGAAAAAGAATAAGGTAAGGAGGGGGAGAGAGAGAGAGAGAGAGAGAGAGAGAGAGAGAGAGAGAGAGAGAAGAATAAAGTGATAATTGCTCACAGTGGGAATATGGAAAAGATAAATGGCAGAATTAATTTTGGCTGTTACGTGATTGAAGCTTTCCTTTTTAATTTTGGAGTACATGATTGAATAGATAGTGGAAATTTGTGTTCCCAAATCAGTAATCATGAGAGTATAAAAATAGGCAACTTTTTTGGGTTCCCAAGTATGGCTAACCATTTAGGCGGCAAAATCTGAGCCCGAAAATGCATCTTGGCCATCGATTAAAAGCTTAATTAATCTAAGCCCTTGAGGGCTGGCGTGAAAATCAATCTCGACCATCCATTGTATCCAATGGCTGAAAATATAAGGGATTCAAAAAACTGAGCCCTTTTATAATATAGATTCTGTCAAATGTTCATAGGGAAATTGTTGAGTTGGACTTTGACAGACGTTGGCGTTCAGCTGAAGCAGTGATAGTGGGTAGACCACACACACATAGTCAGAGAGAGAGAGATAGAGAGACTCTTTACTTTACAATTACAAGAGAACCTATCTGCTACAACGGCGGTAGCAAACAACACCACCAACCTGCAAGGACAAAGAACACAATGTGAAATATTTGGAAAAAAAAAAATAGATATTACAATGTGAAATGAAAAACCCACCAAAGAGCTCCGAACACATAGCTCTATACAATGTTTTTCACTTACCCTCACACTCCATTTTCTCCTCACAGTGACACAACCAGAGCGCATGACAACCTCTCACAGGGGCTGCCCTCTTTTTGCCCTTCTCTAATTATGGTTTCACTTTGACTTTGCTCTTTCTCACTCTCTCAATGGCTCCTCTCCACACACACACACACACATACATATATATATATGGACTCCACTGTGCGTACAGTCTACAGAAGCTATGGAGTACATATAATGTACAACAGCTTGTGTGGGTCTCACAAGCTGTTGGGGGAAATCGAACCCTACATGGGAGTATGATAGAGGCGCCAACTGCATTCCCACCCTACTTGCAATCACTCAATAACCCTAGTGGATTACTTTATGCCGGTAATTAAACAATATGTTCGTAGGGATGACAATCTCGACCGAATTAATGGGTACCCGAACCATAACCGATTTTTTTTCCTAAACCATAACCGAAATGTTCCCCGTGGGTGTTGGTATGGTATGGGATGTGAGATAACCGAACGTGTTCAGTTCGGTTCTGGTTTGAGCTGATATCCAAACCGAACCGAACCGGATATGTGTAATTCCAAAATTCCCCTTCAATGCACTGAATTTCTACTTAGATATATATTAGTTTTGCATTTAAAATATCTAGATGCATATCTACATACCTTTCTAATTGACGGATCTATGGCATTTCCAGTTTAACTGATTTTCTTATTTGAATTTCATTCATAATTATTTCATTTTTATTTTGTTTTCTAATTTAACGGGGAGTACCTGAACCTAACCGATCCTCGATTGGTTCAGTTATGGTTTCAATTTCTCCTACCCGTTCGGGTTTCGGTTCGGTTCTGGGTATCCATATAGTTTCGAGTAATGGGTTCGGATATGACAATACCCAAACCGAAACGACCCATTAATAGTTTTTTCGATAAAGAAATAGAAATGTATTAAATAAAACCACCGACCCAAAACCAGTAAACAAAACAACCACCTACAAAATTGCCACCCAAAAAACCACCTATGAAAACTAACAACAACGAAAAAGAAACAAAAAAATCGAAAAAAAGAGCAGAAAAGGAAACCGCTGGTGCCATCGCCGCCGTTGTCACGCCGTCGCCGTCGGTGTCAGAGGCCTAGATCGGCCTTCCCTTGTTCCAAAAATCAAGATTCCGGCCACCCACACTAACCGAAAAGCAGGTCCGGCCATGCATGGGGAGTTACCGGAAAATCCAAGACAGGAAGTGATAAAAGAGACGAGAGGAGAGGGGCGGAGGGGCTGGGGGCGGAAGGAGAAAAATCTCTGGCATCACTTGCAGCTCGCACTTCTCGTTCTCTCTCTGTACTCTGCTCTCTCGCTCGTGTCTCATTGATTTTTTTGCCTAATAGTTTATTTATTTATTTATTTATTCTACATCTTTGATTCGATACGTTGACATGTGTTCATCGAAGAGATTATGGAAGTCTACCATGTTTACTCGATAAAAGTGGAAGATAAGTGAAATCACTACTCTGTAAGCAATAGTGGGATAATAGATCTGCACGCCGACATAGGTATGGGTGAATTTATTATAAGAATTAATTAGCATAAAATCAAGGAAAATATGAAATGTGTGAAAAGTATATAGAATAAGTGACTGTGTATTTTTTTTTTTATGTTTTTATTGTGTGCCCATTAACAAGACCAAATTTTTTAAGACGCACGGGACAAATGGAGAGCACCTCCAAGGCCGCAACCCACTCTTCTAATTTTTGAAGCAAATAGAATTTGACCTTTGTGGCATTGGAGAATTAATAATTTTTAAAAAGTTGTGACTCGAACCCATTCTGTAAACTTTATTAATTTGTCAATTTTTAATAAAGGGACCTAATATTTAAAGAGAAATCTCCAAAGTTTATTGATTTATTATTCTTTTAAATGTAGGTAACCACCGTTTGTGTAGGTGACATTTATATTTCAATCACCATTTTTTACGAGATGTCAATTTTGATGTTCTATTTCGATGTGTGGGTTTGGCATATATTTTTTTAATTGATGAGTGGGTTGGAAATGCTAATGAGGAAAGCTCTTGACTTTCTCGTAACTAATGGTCGAGGATGGATCACCAAAAGCAATAGGTCACCAATCGAAGGAGCCCAAGATATTACTGTATTAACGTTTACCCAAGATATTACTGTATTAACGTTTGGCATATATTACAAATCATATGTACAAACATTTTGAGACATTCAAAAGTCTAAAAAGTGACGAACAAAAGGAAGAGAGAGGACTAAGCAAACCTGGTGACTCAAAGGGGAGAAGAACATCCAGTTTATTTTGAACAACAATTACAACATAGATACAGTTAGCAAGAAGGCCATTCCCTCGCCCACCCGAAAAAGACGATGAAGACTAACCGCCATCCTGCTTGAACCTTTGCTGCCTGAGTTACATAGGATCAACTGCAGTTTACGCTTAAAGCATCGGCGTTAGCATCCTTGCACTCTTGAGCACAACTTGTGTAACGGAAATTTGGGTCTGTCAGTCTGTCCTTAACCTGAATAAAGCCAACAATCTTCAGGCATAGAGATCGCAACAAGCACATCAAACAAGAAATCATCCGAAACAGTAATTAGTATAGAGAAGAAGTAATAGTTACACCATGGAACTACTCGTCTATTGGATTTTCGCAGAACATAACTACTGCTTCAGGAGAGGTTCTTGGAAAGCTCAAGAGCTTCTTAGATGCTTGGAGAATTTCATTCCGCCCTGCATCTTCTAAAGTTGACGAGCAGATAATCATCTTTTGCAGCACCTTTGCATTCTTCAGAAGAAATTGTGCAAAATAGTAGAAGTGGGAGTCATCGTAAAACCAACTTAAATTAGTAAACACAACTTCTTTGAGATGCAGCGACAAACACTTGAAAGTCCTCTCCTGTGAGGTCCAGTAATGCTCAGCTTCGAAATTACAAAGTTCAGCTTTTCCTGGCCCAGAATACTGCACGAGTACAACATGCTGAAACTCAGTAAGTCTTAAATCATAGTTATCATTGTAATTTAGCAAAAGAGGACTTCTTATGCTCACTAAATGATTCAAATGTCTACATCAAAGGCCATTTACACTTGGATTTTATGGCCTCAACATGTCGAGGAAGAAATTTCAACAGAATCACTTCAAATATCAAGAAATGGTTCATTGTCACTTCCAATAAAGAGGAACTCCCAACAAAGTCAAGTAATTACTACAAAATATTATTGACTGGATTAGCAGACAAGGTAAAAATCTGGGGAAGAACAATTAAGATATTACTTGATAGAAGGGCTCTAGAAGAGCTTATATCAAGAGTTACGAGAAGCTCAAGTGTATCGTGTTCTCTTACCTGTTCAAGAGGGATTCTCCTTGCATCAAAATGGCCATTGATTAAGAAGGAATATATAAAGTAGATCTCCTTTGCACATATCATGAAAAAAATATCAGGAAATAACGTAAGAGCTCTAGAAAAACATACCTGATCATCATTCGAGGGGGAGGAATCTTTTATGACTGAGGTCTCCAAATTCGGTGAAATTTCAAGCATGCTTGCTATACCACGGAGGACAACATTCGTGAGGGAAGTCTCTAGTGTCAGAGATGTGCAATTCAACAATGGAGAACTCAAGCCTTTTGCTTCCATAATGGGTAATACCTTGGCCCATAAAAAAAGATATGTAAGACAAAAAAAAACACAAGATACGACCAATAAGAATATTCTATAAGACTGTTCGACACTTACTGTCGACCATCCGACAGTTCGTGTACTCAACAATTCTTATTTTAAAAAACCATTTTCACATCTTTAACCAAGAGTTATGCCCTTCCATCCGTTGGATAGTTAGACAGGGAGGGCAGAACTTCAAGAACATTGGAGCAAAAGTAGGAGTAAAAAGTACAGAAGAGCAAGGGCTAGATTTCTTACCACCTAATGAAACTTTTGATTGTGGTTGAGAAGCATTGACTTTTGCTATTAGCTATAAAAAGACAAGCACTCATACATCGACACGGTCATAGCTCTGTAAGAACTTTTTGTTGTCTTATTTTGTTCACGTTAGATGACTCAAAGACAATATATGGCTCACCACTATTAATTGGTTATATCATGGTATTAATTACTATCAAGCAACCAAATCAAGGTATGAGTATCAGATTAGCGACTGATACACAAAAACATTAGCAGCTGCAGGAACATTACCGAAAAAAGACTTCAGAAACCTAAGTTGTTGCCTTGTTCATGGTGTTGGTTCAAATGTCATGGTTTGAAATGTAGTTTTCCCATGCAAGATTGGATGCTCCATATTTCTTAAAGCCATGCAAATTCATTACGGTGAATTCCGATCGTTAGCCGAGGAACATTGGGTCCAACATATATAGTACATGAGTTGACTGAATGGTTTTTGAACTCGAAAGTAAATGAATTTGAGTGGGACTTTCATCTGGATGGGAATTTGACAGGTCGTAAGGCATTTAGTTGCCTTTGACAGACATATAAAAAGTGTAGTGCTCTCGGGTGCTTTTGTGTGGCAATGAATGAGAGCAAAGATATGAGAAGATAGAAACAGAAGCGGGACCACCGTTTACCCTTTGGTGCTGCCAGAACAAAAGGATGTAAAAATACCAGTGAGTGGATAACCCATACGATTTGGAGATCCTGGACACTCCATGAGTGGGAAAATGTGTACAGCTTGTGGGCTTGATATTGGTGTTGGATTTGATTATTTTTGGGTCTCACATTTGTAGCCCGTCTGTTATTATACTGGATCTCTCTCGCAAGTGGACATCGGCCGGTTTTGGCAGAACACGTTAATCATGAGTTTCCTTTTATTTTTTGTGTTAATTTTTATGTCATGTGTGATCTTGAATGTATGCATGTGGGGGAGGATTCTTTTATCCTCCAGCTTCCACTATGCCCAACAACTGCTATTAGAGCCCATGGTTCAGCATGGGATTTCTAAGCATTGGTGATGTCCGGCTCATAGAAGGAAAGGTATTATGAAGGTCGATGTGAGAAAGCCAGCAGGTCCTAATCTAGTTCAACAGGATGGTGGTGCATGCTTGCCTCAGGAGCAGGGTGATCTTTGACAGCTAAAACAAAGAGAGGTGGTCGTGATGACTCCATGCAGTTTGTGCATGTTGAGCAAGGACAGCTTGGTGTGGCTCTTGGGGCATGGTACAGATGGATCTCTGGTTGATTGCTGGAAAATATCTAAGAGATGTTCACATAGTCTCTAAGGTATTGGTGCATTATGGTGGCGTGACTTGTCCCAATAAAACATTAAAAATATGCCCTTATAAGGATTGGCCAATGTTTCAATGGGAAAAAAAATCAGCAACTAACCTGTAGGTTCTCGTTTTGAGCATGAGAACAGCCTCCTTCTGCATCCAAGGCCAAAGGTCATGTTTGCACACAACCTACCTTCCCATGAAAACATTAAAAGAGGAACCAAAAAAATATCCCTCATGATTGAATGATGTTCAAGGTTTGGTCAAAATGGAAGGAGAGAATTGTTTTTATAGTCAGGTTAAGATCAATGGTGGGATGCATGCAACTGTGATACTCACAAAACAAATGGATGCCAGGAAAATTCTTGTTGATAGAGGATGGGTGAATTGAAGCCATACTTTCAAATATAAATAAACTAGGGAACGGAGTCACCGGAGTGGGAGGGAAATCAGGGGTGTATGTATGGGTGAAATATTTTATCATCTAGCACTCTAGCTTCCAGTGTACCAACAGTTGTAGGCGCTGACACTTTCTGTGTGCTAGCCATGCTATAGACTAATGGTATTTGGTTTCTACTATGCCCTTCTAATCTAAAAAAAAAACGCACAGCATCAATGACTCAATGAAATGCTTTACAACAATTACATAGGCAAAAAAATAGAGTAATCTCACCCATCATACGACGTCAATTCTACCGGCAAGTCCGCAGACAAGATTTGTTTGGTTTTTTTTAAACCCGCAATGATAAAACAAACAGTTTATAGAATCCAGTCGCAATGGGAAAGGATTGCCGAGATACTAACCTGTATTACCCAAGTACCCACTTCAAGACTCTTCACATGAACAAAGCTCGACAAAAGTTCTTTAAACCGGGCTTGCATCCTTGCAAAACCTTCTGTACCACCCATGTCTCCGATCAATTTACAGGCAAGTTTGGCATCAACCAAAGATGACAAGTCCATCAGCTGACAATTCCTCGCTACGCGACCAGAAATCTCCAATGATTGGAGATAAGGCGCCGAAATTATTAACCCTTCAGAGTCATGCTCACCATCAGATTCATCTTCTTCCCCGTCAGCTTCATCTACTTCTTGATCGTTTCCACCACCAACTTCATCAACTTCATGATGATCTTCCCCCTCAGCTTCATCTTCATGATCTTCATGATGATCTTCACCAGCAGCTTCATCTTCTTCATATGTAGGACCCACAAATCGTCTCAGGATAAGCTTTTTCAAATTCGTATTATCAACACACAAACGACTGAAGCCACCATAGTGATACAATTCCAACATCTCCAACACAGGACTATTCGTTAGTATCTTGTGTAGCAAATCATCACTCAACTTTACATCGCCCAGTGACAATTTCTTGAGGGATTTCTAGGCAACATCTCCTTTGGGGGTTACCCGGCAGCGACAAAAATTCAGTACCCTGAACACCGAATTCGTGTATAAATGTTGTGGCAACTCGTAACGATCCTTTTTAGGCAACAAATACTCTCCGTCAAAGAATTCGAGGTGAAGCTCCTCCGTTCCCCGATCTACTGCGAAGCGAAACCACAGATTGACTTTGGGAGCTAAACATGGCTTGTATGCAAAAGAAATTCCCAATTTCCTGAGCTTAGAACAGTTGGAAAGATTTAGGGTTGTGTCAACAACGGTAACAAAGTCGTGATTTCTGAATCTGGTGCATCTTTCTTCGTTATAACCATAACAAGATTCTGTGTCGGAATCTACTGTGCAGTCGCTACCACAACTATATTGACCGAAAACGAGGATCGGGATGTAAGTCCAAAGGAATCGCCATCGTTTGGACAAGACTTGGGTTCTGATCGCTTCTTTCGTTGGTAAAAAAGAGAGAATATGAACGAGGATAGGGTCAGGAAACTCACTGATACGATCGACGCCGACGACGACGGAGGTTTTCCAGCTGCGACTCATCGTCCGTTTCAGCCACCACGGTGTGAGAGAAAGTAGTTGATACTCCACTTCTACACTCTCGGCGAGATACTAGTGGAGCTCCACTGTAATTTGACTGAAAATCGGTAAGAAAATGATGGGCGCATAACAATATGACTCCAATGTGATTTGTCTTGGAGCCATATTTTCAAACACTATGCGGGTATTAGACCCATGTTGAGATGAATTGTTGTACATTTATCATTTTTTAGCGACTACAATTTGATCCTCAAATGGCTTTTTGAATCCCTATTTGGTACTTCCAAGCTTCTTCTTTTTTTGTTTGTTTGTAATGTATGGCGTTCGGACCAACTTGCTCATCTTAGACTACTCATTATAGCTCCTCTTATAGTTGTTCCACACATTTACGTGTGAGAATGAGGTGATTCAAGAGTAGCTGACAAGGGAAATCGAACTTCAAATCTTAGGCGGAAATAAACTCTAAACTCTCAGGCTAAGGCAACCTTTTGACCGCGTTACCAGAAATGACTTTTCTATACTTCAAATGGGCAAATCCATGACCTTATATATTCATGGTTGCATTGCAGGGCTGGCCCTGATTTTTCAAGGGCTTAAAGCGATTAAAAAAAAAATATGGGTCATTCTTAAGATAAGCGTAAAATCAATAATGTTAGGTACACACAAAAAGTTACACACAAATTACCCAAACACACACACAATTATGTGCAATATTACCCAAACACACACACAAGTATGTGCAATATTGCACATACTTGTGTGTGTGTTTGGGTAATTTGTGCGTAACTTTTTGCGCGTATGTAGTGTTGCTGGCGTAAAATAGAAAATGAAATTTTTTTTCCAATTTCTCAAGCCATTAGTAACCAACAATGTCTTGTTTTCACCTTGCACAAATTATTTACAAAAAAAGAAAAATACTTTGTCAGAAGTAGAGGCCCTCTTTCAACTACAAAGTCAATGAAAATTTTATCAATCTTGTCCCAATTACTTGGTTCATAAATGTTTGTAGATCTACATTCACAGTTCAAATCTCGTTATTTAGAGTCCAAGACTAATTACAGAGGGTTGGTGGGCTATTTTTGGATACACACATTAGACTACTAGATACGGGGGCCCTAAAAATTATCCATTTTTGGTGGGCCTAAAGCCCAGGCATCTTGAGCTTTAGCCCAGGGCCAGTGTTGGCTCTAGGTTTGTAATGACCCGCCCCCACCTTGCACAATATTGTATGCTTCGGCTACCCAAGCTCCATGGACTTCCCAGGTCACTCATCCCTGGATTGCTCTAGGGTGAACACGTTTAACTATTACCAACGAGTTTTGATGCCCGCACGGCTTTAAATTGCTTTGTGCAAGTTATGGCATGATTTATTCTCTTATATCATACAAACTCCGTCGCATCCAGGTGGGGCTTGGGCTGTCACATTCTCCCCACCTTATGATGCAACTTCCTCGTTGCATATTGGCCCAACGATCTTCCCCCGGGAGGCATAGCACTTAGTTTTGTATAGCACTTTGTTCCCATTCCGGGATTCAAGAGGTGGTTCCTACAGATTCTAGGTTTGTCCCCCCTTCAAATCACGTCAAATACAATTTAAAACACAGGCAATTCATATCCACACACCCACATATAAAAAAAACTACTACATACACAACCTATTTATGGATCAAACTACCTTCAAACACATGATTCAAGCACAACTTTAAAGATTCAAGGTGTTCTGATACCAAAAACTTTGTCACAGCCCAAACCCGTCCTTATAGGCTCATGAATCGGCGGTGGTTGGTTATTCCTTGCTTGATGGTTCACCACACCTAGCAAGCCCTTAAGTACCCGTTCAATCCTTTCTATCCTGTCCACTGGAGGCTCTAGAGGTTGTGCTTCCTCCGACACATAATCAATAGGGTCCATGTATTAAGGACAAAATGAAAGTTCACAATATACAAATAAAATCACAAAACATTTAAAGTATGCATGTCAAATCGAGTGATGCCACATAGCAAAACACAAAAATAAAACACTTAGCACAATAAACTTCATTAATCCGATAGCTCTGATAATACGTGTGTGTATGGTCATTGCCAGATGTATAACTAATTTCTAGTTCATTACTCTAATACCAACTGTAACGACCCGCCCCCGCCTTGCACAATATTGTCCGCTTTGGTTGCCCAAGCTTCATGGACTTCCTAGAAGGTCACCCATCCATGGATTGCTCCAGGGTGAGCACACTTAACTGTGAAGTACCAAAGAGTTTTGATGCCCGCACGACCTTAAAAGGCCTTATGCAAGTTAGGGCATGATCTATTCTCTTATACCATAGAACTCTGTTGCATCCAGGTGGGTCCTAGGCTGTCATAAGGTTGCAAAGTGATATTTCAAAATAGTTTAAGGAGGTGAATTGTATTTAAGTTTCATTAAGTGTAAAACACCGCAATCCTCTTCAATTGCCAAGTAATCTCAAAGTTTAACAATGAAATCAACCACACTTAGAATATGTGGTAAATTCCCATTTCTTTCTAGCAGTTCAAATGTCCTCTTTATTTGATTTTTTTTTTTTTTTTGAATAAAGGGTTTTGAGACTGAAAGGGGAGGAGGGTTGGAGGGAGAGAGAAGATGAAATCGCTAGGTGGCGTTCGAAGATAATCTGGCAACGGTCCCGACGAATTTTGGCGACGGTGATATAGTAGAGTACGAACAAAGCGGGTTCATGATGTAGGGATTAAACCCAATCCCCAACCGCAACGAAAGCATAATAAAATTAAACAACAAACAAACACAAAGAACTTACAATATTTTACGTGGTTAGGCCTTAATGCTTACTTCCACGGGAAAGAGATTTGTTCAGTATATTTGGAAAAATAGATATTACAATGTGAAATGAAAAACCCACCAAAAGAGCACCTAACAGCACCGCTCTATACATTATTTTTTACTCACCCCACACTCCATTTTTCTCACATTATCCTTCTCTGAATGACACAACCAGAGCACACAACAACCCCTTCAAGACTGCCCTCCCTCGTGCCCTTATCCAGTTCTGCTCTCAATCTGCCCCTCTCTCTCTTCTCACTTCTCTCAAAACATATGCACGCAATACAAAAAAAATACACATAAGAAGAATGTTCCAATGAGCTCTAGAAAATACACTGCTTCCTGCCAAAACTATTAGAGCTCATTTGGATGACGTAGTGGTTTTGGAGGAATTATTAAATAGTAAGGGGGATAAAATAGTCGGATGATTAAATAAGAAGTGTGGATCCACATGTATGTGATAGTTAAGAAGGGGATTAAATAATACATGGTTTAGAAGGGGGATAAAAACGGGGGATAAGGAGGGTGGATGATGTAAAATCATGTCAAAAGACTATCTTGTCCTTAGTAATGCATATATTAGATTATGTATTTACATAATTATATAACTAACAAGATTAATTGTTTTGTTAGATTTGTCAAAAACTATGTTATAGTAGAGTAATTCATTTCAATATTTTTGAAGAATATAAATTAAGAATATTAAATATTAAAATTAACTCAACATGTCAACATGCCAACAATGTAAAATTCTAAAATATAAAAAATTTCAATTTTTTTTGTATCGAATTTCCAATGCCAACTAATGCCAATTTTATCCGGTAAATCTAGGGGTACGGACCCCATGTACAAACCATGTGCTGATTGGTGGGTCCCACACGTTTGATCCGAGTTGTTCATTCATCTCAAAATCAAATTCCGAACGAGCATGCGTGAAAATAAACTCAATCAAACATTCTTAGATGCTCGATCCAAAATCACCTAGGAACATCCGATTGAGTTGATTTCCCATGGGGCCGCTCGAAATTTGATTTTGAAATGAATGGACAGCTCGAATCAACCGTGTGGGATCCACAAGGGCGTCCCGGCGCCTGTCGGTGCACCATCTGTGCACGCCATCTGTACAAATAGCACGGCTGAATTTTCTCTCTCTTTTTCAAGGGTATTAGCACACGGGCAAAAAATTCCAACAGTTCACTGCATATACCCCAGAGAGGGAGAGAGAGAGGGGACTCCCGCCCATTTGGTGAGAAAGGGAAAGCTTGAGTCTTTTGGCAACTCCTACAATGGCGGCTTCTCCGCCCGCAGTCCGCTCCACTATTTCCCGCAGAAGTAAAAAAACTCCCACCACCACCGTCGCCGCCCCATTTGTCCGAACGGTATATGCTCTAATTAATTTTCCCTTTTCCCCAATTTTCATTCTCTATACACACTCATTTACACATAAATTAGACATATGTATGCATGTGGATTGTGGAAGTATTGTTTTATTAACTCAGAATCGGGTCCGATGGACCGACTAATTTGGAACCAATCACACCGTTCACTAGCAAAGGACCCAATGTTTAAAGCCGATACTTTTGCCCTATATGAACTGGTCCAACACGCGATTTGATGCTCTGTTGGGTCAACCTGGAGGTGCAACTATATACAAATGCAATTATTTATGTACTGGTTTCTTGTCACTGGACCCTCTGATGGGAGTATCCAAAACCTTCAAGAAACCCTGGTAGTGTACAAGTTGTCTGGAGAATAATTGTGAAATTGCTAGGGCCTGCACTCCAAATTATGGATTCACACCCCTGAAGTTCAAATTCTGAATCTGTTCCAAGGTTGTACTATGGTTCAAGCCCGTCTTCAGGGAACACCGCCTATGGATTCTCGTGTGCATCTCCAGTGTATTAAGAAAATAATATAGCATAGAATATGCACTATAAAACTATAATCATTTTAGGGAGTAAAAATAAGAACCAAATCCACCGTAAGTGTAAGAAATGGGCTAGTGTAACGTATATGGTTTTCTTTTCAAGATATCATGACTTGGTGATAAATATATGAGTTCATCAAAGATAAAAAGCCAAGTGATCAACCACTGTTTTTTCTACAAAAAGCTCCCATCTTCATAAGGACCTTCAATCTAGGAGGCTCTCACCAAGCTCCTTAGTTGGGAGGGAAGGAGCACGCTCCTAAGGTGGGAGCGGCACCACTTTAGGAGCTCCCTGCTACTAAGGTGACTGGCTATCTAGCAGGCACGATGCACGAGGTTCTTCACTGACACCCAGGAGGTTTCTCATGCACTGTTTGCCCATTCCTATAGTTCCTTTAACAAGCAAAAACAAATACTTCTCAGGATGAGTTGTGTATATGCGGATTAGGTATCTTTTAGATTTATGAGTCTCGATTCGTGTCCTGATTCATTGCAGGTGTTTTTGTATAATTGGTGGTTGATTAAGATTGAAAGGGATTCCAAAGGAAGAAGAGGACTAGGTGTTGCAGGGTTTGAAGATAGAGAGTAATAACCTTCTTCTTCCTCCAGCATTCTCTTGTTTTCTTGCAATTTCTATTGCCCTAGAGTAATTTTTTAGCTTCTCATAGCTAATTATCGATGATATTAGATTATTCGTTACATTGCGGGAATTAGATTTTTCTTCAAATTGAAAATCTTGTGCTGAAGATTCGTCTTTGATTGTCTCCTCTACCGGTTCTACTTGTTCTCAATTCTAGATGTACAATTCTCTAAGATAGAGAAGGGAGAATGGATTTTCAACTAACTTCTTCGCATTGGTGAATCATTTTGATGTTCACATTGCTGAACAAATTATTTTCCTTGTCATGTTCTTTTCGTCTACTCTTTTCATTTCTTTTTTTCTTCCAACATTAGGAAGGGGATAATGATGGGGAAGAGCAATATATTTTATAGCTTACAGCCACAAAAATTAGTTGTTGAAGTATTAGTCACTTACTCTGAAAGATTAGATTATATAAATGTACATTCATGGATAACAGATGTTTTAGGTAGCAAATAAGATGGTTCTAATGATTTAGGTCACTTGGATACCACCATTTCCATCTTTCTAGTAGAAAGAGGGATTAGGTTCACTCGTTAGTATAGCCTATTATAGAGTGGTAATATCCTTGTGCTTAAGGGGGTGACAAGCAATCACCACCACCTTAAACACTGCTTCTACGTTTCAGACCCAAAGATCTTGATCACATCTTTTAAGATGATCGATGTTATTTGTGACTTCTCGATCATTTCATAGGTGCTTAGTTACGCGAAGACATAACATCCTCAAGTTTCGTGAGCTTTCTTTCTTTGTATGGATGAGCATCTGATATTGTACCACAGGGGACAAGGAACAAGGGCATTTTTCTCTGCAGCAATTGTCAAGAGGCATGATACAGTCACTCTTGAGACAACAGATGGCATCACAATTACACTCATTGGCTTCATTAATAGGTCTCTCACAGCCGAAAATGGGTCTCCGTCTGAGGCAAGAGATCCCCTTTCGCTTCATTATGTTTCATTTTTTACACTAGACATGATGCCTATACTCCCGTATGATATTCAAGTGTTATATGTCAGTTCGCCACATTTGTAATGGTGAATCTTCCCATTGCATGATTAGTGGTCGATGATTTCATGCTAAGGAGCACAGATTGAACAAGGATGCAACATTTTTTCCAGAAATTATATAACGGCACTACTGATATGAAAATATTTTTAACAGTCCCTCCTTAACCAAGCATCCTTGAAAATTTTGGCGATAGGTAAATGTTTAGAATTGCATATTGTCATCCAAATTTGCCCTTAACGTTATTTGTGTATGCTCATCATGTCTGGCCAAAAAAATACATAAAAAGAAGCTCGGACACGTGTTTGGTCATGTCTGACACGTGCCAGGAATGTGTTTTGCCCATACTTCTTAGCATTGATGGATGTTGATGTTAAACTTTGTTCCTGCTCATGCACTTCTTTTTTGGGTTTAGCGTATTGATTGGCGAGTTTTCGCTGAATGAGGGTTCATGTACACTTGGAATTGAACATAGAAAATCCCATGTTTCCAATTAAAGTACTGTGGTACAGAGTTGCTCCCTTGCTGTCCCCGTACTTCCCTTTCTTAGTGGATTCTGAACTTCTACCCATCATTATAACAGGTTGTCAATCGTTTTCGGTTTGGATTTCCGCACAACTGGGAGCAATATGCTGGTCAAATTTATGGTGAAGAACCTGGCAATGGACCTATTCCATCCAAGATTTGTAACTTAGATGGATTGGACATTTCTTCAGTTGAAGGTCCAGACAGCTCCCTACCAATTTGCTTGGATGATCTTCCGGTGACTTGCATACGAGATCTTTTAATGTCCAGTGGTGCAGATTCTAGAGGGTTAATAAAGAGTATTATGAATGACGTCATGCAATATTTGGAGGGTAATGAAGCTACTGGTAACGAGAACAACGACAATTATGGCGCCCATTCGCTTAGGACTCAGAATTTTGTACCGAAACAAGTTCCCCGAAATCATGACAAAACTAAGGTAGATGATAAGTGCAAAGATGATGGTAGCATCCAACATTCATCAGATAGAGGAAAATTAAAATTTTCGAAAATTGCTGGTGAGTGTGAAACAAGTATGGACGTCGATAGCTTAAGTGGAGGAGTGATGACAAGAAGCATGTCAAGATTGTGTAATATGATGAACAAGCAGGAGAACAGTCTTTCACCTAGAACTTATGTGACGCGTAGACTTACTGAAGTCTCTGGAGATCAATGTGGCATGACTGTAAATATAGGAGATGAGTCAAGTAAGAGACCCCGGACCATTGTTTCTGATCCAGAAGTTGAAGCTAACGGTACCCCTCGTACTTTCACTGCCACAAGATTTAGCAGACTAGAAAGCTTGAGTGAACCATTGTCCAAATCAGAAGACAACCGGTATGGAAGAGTGCTATCTGGGGACAAGGTGAATGTAAAACAAATTCCTGATAAATCTGCACTCAGAAGATCTGGTAGACTGAGAAAGATACAAAACTGATGTGAAAGGTGCCCAGAAGCCAGCAACAAATACAATGGAAAGAGTACTTGTTAGTTTTGCTGGTGGTCCTGAAAAATGCATCGGAAGACGAGGAAAAGCACTATGAAATAGAATGGCTAGTTGGTGATCAGCGGTTTTTTTTGTATTCTTTACGATGATGCTTTATAGTCCTTCCCATGGTTTTGGCAAGCTTTTGACTGTCGACAATCTACTTTATATGTACGTTTGAGGTGTGATATCCAAAACTCGACGTAAAAACTGCCTTAGGTAGTTTTAAGGGTTATTGCAAAGAAAAAAAGGTGGTCATGTAGTTGCTATGAAAATGGAAGTCTTGATAGCTTTGAGTTGGAAGTAATCGTATCAGTTTGCTTGCAGAAATATGGAATGAATGTGATGCGACATTTTCATATTGACATCGCAAAATTAGTAACCTGCAATCTTGTTGAATGAAACCATACCAAGTTAGAAAGCTGCTGGTCGCGGCAGCTATCTGGCAAGAAGATTTACTTGCCCAGGAAAATGCGTTCTTTTGAAAGCTAAGGATTTCATCAATTTCAATCCTTAGTGCAACCTGAAGCCAATTCCTGATTACCCTTTGCTACTCATTTGTTTCCAGGCAACCCACTGCAATGAGGCCAAGAGGGATTAAAGAGGTTGGGTTGGGGTAGGGCTCCTAACCATACCCAACCCGTTGCCCGCATCAGCAAGAAATCTGATCTAATTTAACCTAAGACTAGCATGCAAGGAATGAGAACCCCACGATGAGAATCGAACTTGAACCTAATCTGAAAAATCTGGTAAAGCAAAAGCTTTATCAGGTGATTGTCCATAAAATCCTTATTAGCCATGTATGCATCTGAGCTGTGACCTTGGAGCTGAAAAAGGTGAGTGGTGGAATAAGTTTGAAAAGATCCTAGTCAAAATGACAGCTAAACTGAAATGACTTCAAATACATAACAATGTGTCTACTTTAACTGCCTGAAATACCAAACTGCATAATCCATCAAAGCTGCTCATGCTAAAAAAATGTTCAAAATCATGTGGATCCACTGAATGTTGTTCATATTTCTCATATAATACTAAACAAAATCGACACTTAAATGTTAAGGGGAGAGCAAGGAATTACAACAAATTGCATTAAATGTTAAGGAGGGGAAGAGGAAGGAATTACAACAAATTGCATTTGTATATCAAAAAGTCTAGTTCACCAACTTTTTTTTTTCCCGGAAAAATTGCTATAGAGGAATTAGCAAAAAGTAAAAAGTCCTTTATACCTCGTCCAAGGTCAAATAGAGCATATTTAACTACAAATAACACTAATATGATTGTATGGGAAAATATGAAAGGCATGTAGAATGGCAATGAGCCCAGCACAAAATGTGGCTGTGTTGCGATTCTTCTATATAACCCTTTCACCAGCAGAAACAGGTCACTTTGAGAGACTACAATGCTGGCCATCTTGCTATTCTTCTATGTTGACGAATATGAGGATCCCATGATCAAGCAAAGAAGGTATTCCAGAAAAGTGAAAAGAATTCCTATTCGGTTTTATTTCTTTGAGTGATTCTGATTACTAGCATATCTCCAAAAATCCTCCAGTAAGTCCAGCAAAGAATTGGTCCAAACAAACCTGCACCAAATTTGCTATTAGAAGGGTTGAACAAGGTACAAAGACAGTGACTGGAAAGTACAGAACATATATACAACGTTATACAGCTATGGAAGGTGGTGTTAGTCCCTGTGTTGGAACAAAAAAGCGTTTAAACTAAAAGCTGTTCAAACAACCTGATCCTTTTTGACCTGCAATATTTTGCAAACATATAACTTGGGCACGATACTCGCTGCCGTTTTAGATCTCTTAACTGCAAATATAACAAGTTAATAGAAACAAGATGAACTTACCAAAATTATCTCTCACTGTCCGATATCCTGTCTCTTTGGGAATTCCAACTTTTTAATGGAATAAGTAATGGTAGTTTGAATTTTTTTTTTTTTTTTTCGAACTTGCATTCAAACTTGAATTGAGAAGTTCCAATTTTCTAACTTTTCAAGGCAGACACAGCTATTGGGGTGGGCCAGTTTCGGAAAACTAACAGCTTTGTACTTGGCTTTTTTACAAGGGCAAACAAATTGGGGCCACCCCAATGGGAAGATGGACCAATAATTTGGGACGAAGGAAGAACCTATTCCCCCCACAAGTCATTGCCGCAGATATAGCACAAAAACAAATGCAAAAGGATTGAAGCCAACCAAGATATGTTTCAGCAACATACCCTTAATAACTTTAGATGGGAAGAAGTGGCTGTCTCTCTTCCGATCCTACACGATGAGTAGCCTGGAAAAAGGGTCGATAGAACGGAAAGGATATCAGTTCATAGAAGGTATGAAAAGCTAATATTGCAAACAATAATTAAAAAAATTGGCCAAAGATTTGAACCTCCTCATTTGCTCCTGCTGCCATATTGATGAAAGATGAATCTTTTGACCTGACAAGATTTCATAGAAGGAAAAGAATTTTAGTCAATGCACTTTTGTGATAAGATTCTTGAAAGAACATATTGAGGGGGAAAAGAAATCACAACCGCAAAAGTATGGGTTCACAGGCGGAATGATGCAACCATACACCAAATAACCAATATATTCCACTGTGTATAGTGATATCACAATCACAATCACAACCACTAAAGAAGAAAGACGTTACACAACTCATTATCAATAACTCAAGAAATATTAGAATTTACTACTATAAATATACCTTCGCATAATTTACAACCCAAACCTTCGTACCACAATGTACATTACACAAGAAATGGCATTTAAAACAACGGAAAATTGCAGGCTGCTGAATGCACAATGGCACGCCATGCCATAAGATTAATGTCAACATTAGACAAGGATGTCAACATATCCTTATATTCAAGAAGATATAACAACCCTAAGTTTCTTCTCTACGTTCTAGTTAGGTAGATGTACGATTAACCCCCAGACATTCAAACACAGGGATATAAACCCCCAAGTTTTCAACTAAAATCCACAACTAAACTTTCCATCCAATTAAATTGACCAAAACACGAATGGTTCTTCTCTACCACTTGTTCAAAAAACCCTCGTTCCCCTCCATCAGCTGGCTCTGACTCATTACATCCCCACCTCCCGTTCTGTTCTAACATACCTCTTGATCATCTCCAAGTCCATGAGTCCAAGAGCAAAGAGTTTATCATCTATATTCTTCTACGTACATCGATTCAAAATTTCAAATTCGCTAACATCTTTCCAAAAGTCTTTGCCTGGGTTTTTATCTACGAACAAACTGAACCAATGAATCAAAACAATTTTCACATTCTGAGTTGATGCTTCAGATTTGATTTGAACTTTGTGTTGAATTCATGGCCTTTGTGAAGCAGCACGATAGCGAAAGACTCAACAGGAAAAACTAGTTCAGCGACTAAAGATCTGGCTTCGCCCCACCCCCTATTGAGCACCAATATATCGGTTTTCATCTTCTCGAGGATATAAAGGTATTTTGCTCAGCAAACACTCAAGAAGGATATCATGGCAGCGGAGGTACTTGGGGTTTTCATCACCTACGAGAATTTTGCCATATTGCCAAACCGAAGGGAAGGTTGAAGGCCCATTGCATTTCACAGTTTCATTCTTTCAGATAAAGTTCGGGTCCCATTCTTTCAGGTGCAAGATAGCTAATTGTTTCTCAGACCTTTTCTATGCAGAGTAGCTAGCAGACGACTAGCAGTATAATAGTTAGAATAGAGTTCAGCTTTATCCCACGTTCTCTTGTAATGAAGTGTTTCATATATAAATAAATTTATATTGTGTTAGGGTTAATCAACACTCTATACACGTTTCTTCTCTTGCACTTTTCTTCTCTCTCAAACAACATGGTATCAGAGCTAAGCTTTCGGAGACAAGAGTCTGTTAATTGGTTGCCCTGTTGTTTGTGCCTTAAGTGCACCTTGTTTTGTTGTTTGTTGTGATCCTTATGTTATGGATCCGTTGTTTACCTCTCCACGTGTGGGTTAGGGGCCACACGTGTGGGGGAGTGCTAAAGCTTATCCCACATTGGTTAATTATAACCTCCGAAACTAGTATATAAGCATGGGCAGCCTTTCCAATTGACTGGGTTACAGATTTCGAGAGGTTTCGAGGTCATTGGAAGTTTTCGAGTACTGGGTATAGATTTTTGAGGTCGTACAGGGGCATGTAGGGTTTGGATAAGGTCGATTAGGGTTTCGATAGGGTCGATTGGAGTAGATAGATCGATGATGTTTGATTGGGTCAATAGGTTTCGATTGGGTCGATTTGATGATGTCCGATTGGGTCAATAGGTTTTGATTGGGGAAGATGATGTTTGATTATTCACTGATTAACAACGATAGGTTGGATTAGGGTGACGACAGTAGCGATGGGTCGATTTCGGTGATGACAGCAACAGAAGGTAGACAATGGTGGCAGTGGAAGGTGGAGGAAGGTTGTGTGAGGGTTAGGGTTAGGGAGGCTCTTATACCATCTTAAAGCATCCAACTCAAAACCAATTGGCACTGAGTGGAGAGGCTGCCCAGGCCCATAAACTAGTTTCGGAGTTTATAATTAACCAATGTGGGATAAGCTTTAACAATAGTAATATATTCTCGAAGACTTTTTAGTTCGTAGCAAGAGAAATGAATTCTCCCAGAGTCCCAGGTCCCCATAAAATTATCTCAGAAACTATCCTTCAAACTAAAGGCATGAAGGATTGAGTAAATACTTCTTGTTATTCTGAGCATCCATCAGTTCCAGCACACCAGTTTGATCTTCATCCTTGACCTTTGAAAGAGGGGAAAAGAACTGAAGATAAAAAATGAAACACAAGGTAAGTCCCAATACAACATGGAAACTATTAAAAGATGTTTCTAGTCGTGTGGTACCTGATGCATTGAGATGAAAACAACTGAAATTCCTAACAGAAAGTTGATAGTAAGAGTATGGCCAAATAATGCAGCAGATGCTATGCCTGTGAATATCGTGGCCACAGTTGAAGAATACTTCTTCAAGATTGTATCTGATCACATCAAATAAAACCTCAGCTTACTAGGAGTGCAACTAAACCACACACAAAAACAGTTGTCCAATAAGTGATAAGTCTCACAATAACAACTAGTAAATCCTAAATCCTAAAAATGAAAGAACAAGCATTTAAAAGTTGGTCAAATGAAAAACTTCTTAAAATAATACTTCAGGAAACATTCTAACCTGCATATTTGAAGAAAAAGGAGGATAGGATTCCTTGTGCTGCATTATTCAATATTAGAAGCATGGTAGCTTTAGAATGTCCTTCTAAGATATCAAAGCTCCTAGGACCTGGAAATTAAACAGAACAAAATAAGAGCAATAACTAATGACTGATCTATGCGTCCATGGTCCAACAACTCCAACCATGACTTCTCAGCTAAGGTGTCCCTGAATGTCTTATGCAGATACTTTTATCAGCAATGAGAATTATTTTATTTTTTTGGAAAATAAAAATAAAGAAGAAACATTCAAGGAGAACAAATAGTCTCAAGATGAAGAAAAACAGCATTAAGTAACACGTGCAGCTCTTGCTGCTATCCAATCTCTAGAGCGAAACAAACCCCCTTAAGAAGAAAATATAACCGAAACACAACAAATTTTATCTCATAAATCCCCTAATCTTGAACATTCCTATTTTTCCCATATTGACAGATGCCACGCCCCACTCATCCCACATCGTGTGAGTATAGTTAGCATGAATGGGAGAAGTATCATATAATGAGCTACGTAGGATACTACTACTAACTTGGGCTAAAGCATTTTGGGGCTGCATGGTTAGGCCCCAAAATGCTTAAGATAGTGGTCTACTTGGGGCATTGCAAAGTGTACAAACCCGGTCTAAGTGATGGAAGCCACCTCTTGAATATCATGTGTGGGAACATTGTTCTCTGCAGAGCTAAGTGCTAGACCACGAGCACCAGGGTAGCATGACTAGGGTATCTAGCGCAACAAAGACATTGCGTATTAAAGTCTGGGAGCATACAACTATCCACTTAACATATAAATGACACAAAATGATCCACTTGGGCTATCACTCGTAATTTCAGCTCGAGAATTTTTTGCCATGATGTTAGACTTCAACAAGTTACAAGGATAGTAGTCTCCTTGTGGCACTCAGTTGACGTTTTTTTCCAGTAAGGTCTGCAACCTGCACAAGATAGAGATCTTATCTGTTATGCCTTGGCTAATTCCATCTTATGGGGATTGTGTCCTGATCCTAGAATCTAAAAGAAAGTCTATATCCATTAAAGATAATGGGACCCTTCAGGATTGAAGAAACAACCTTTATATTGTTTCATAATTTCATAAGTTGCACCTATTTCAATTTCTAGCAAGACAATATAAAATGATTATCATTCCCATTGAAGGCCTTGTTAGCCAAAAAGCACTAGAGGTTGCTAATATTTTTATTTTCCTGCTGAAGGCTGGTTAAGTAGGGTATATTTTTGCAAAAAAAACATATAAAATAAGTCATTGTAGCACATCTCAATTACCACATGACAGAAAAACACTCCCTCCGTCCCCAAATTTTGGTCCCTCGTCCAATTCTAACCGGATAAAAAACTAGTTATAACTTTAAATCGGTAATGAATTTTATATTCAATATGGATCTTGTTTGATAGATCTCGATAAAATCTATAAGACAATGTTTTTAAAATCACGTAAAACAATGTAAATTACAAGATATAACCAATTGAAAAGTGGCATGAACTTCCAAAAGGGACAAATAAATGGGGACAGAGGGAGTATATCTCAACAATTCCACGCAATTCCAGTCATCCCAGAGTTAGTCAACAAAGCAATCTTTAAACGTGATCACTTTACTGCTGTTATACCAGAAATGAAAGAAAGTCGAAACAAAAAGAAAAGACTCAAAACACTTCAGAATTTCATCCTAACAAACGGCTAGAAAGTACAAGGGCCAGTGATTCAGTAGCTCAAGTAACAAAGTTATCCTCATGGAGCAAATCCTACAAATTCAGGCTTCTCTAACGAAAATCGCCAACATTTTTCAAGTTAATGATGGCAGATACCAAGTCAGCGTAGTATAAAAGAAATATCGGGTAAAAGTGTAAGCTGCCACAAACATGCACTAAGAGAAGTAGTGTTAAATGGTATGAAAGCAAGATTGCATTACATTATAGGTAATATTGGAGCTCAAAGTTCAATATTAGAAGAACTTCATAATTTTTTTCGAGTCCAACGTTAATGTTATACATTGTTCAACAAAGTATCATCTACATACCTGTGACAATGGTAGTTCCGAGAATGGCCAAGAAGTTGAATATGGCACCATATCCATATAAAAACAAGTTCTGCGATGCAAGCAAAGGTGTCAAACAGGAAGGACATATAATACCACTCTAAGGTCAACAACTCAACTTTTTGCACAATCCTATATTTCGAGCCTCAATAAGAATGCCTTTTCGTTTTAACTAGAATCACTAGCAAAGTACAATTCAACAGATAGTAACAGCGTGTGTATCATATCCGATGACCAATACAGATTCAATATCAGGATCAAGATAGATATTGATTATCCATCGCTTTCTGGATGCTGATTCCTCCCTTGCTGTCAATAGAATGAGAACTTTTTGGAGACAGACTTCAAATAAAGATGAACCACAAAGTTCTCCATTTCATTTTTTCGTCATATTCCAAGGCACAGACACTGGCCATAATCACAGAAACGTAGCTTTTTCCCATTTCCTTTTCTGTGATTTTTGAGTAATTTGGTCTTACCGGGACTTATTTGAGATTAACCATAGATCCTAGACAAATGGAAAAAATCAACCACGATGGGTCATTACTCGATAGATAAAATATCAGGCAAATTGACAACAATGACCCAATAGGTAATGTGGCCACAACAGTATATAGATCCAAAACAGATGGCAATGTTAAACTCAAATACCAATATGAAGCATCTAGTGAGGACAACTCTTCGCAATATTCTATCAGAAAAAGTAAAAGCACTATAAAATCCAAGTGATGTATCAGCCGGGAAAGACGCCAATAATAAATTAGAAAAGGCACAACTAAGATTACTCAGCTGAAAAATGGGGAAAAAAAAAAAAACGTAAGTGTAGCATATACCTACCGTACAATATATATGAAATTTATGGAGATTTCTATTAAAACCTTCATTTAGTAATGGAAAAACATAACAAACAAAACAAAAACATGTTAATGATACTTAATTTGAATCACCTGAAGATAAATGCTCGTGTCATATTGGCTCTTCAAAGCATATTCATTGAAGACTGAGGCCATAGAAGGAACAGTCACCTGTACATTCAAATCCGAAAGTAAGCGTAAAGCATATAGATGAAAGTACCACACCATCATGATGTCTCTGTGTCCAACGTCCCATCTGATTAAAAAGTGTGGACTCTTCACTCACCCAGGGTGTTCTTTTGCAAGTCTTTTCTTGATAAAAAAATTCATGATCCATGAATACAGTCTTAGCCTCTCACAAGTTGATGGTGGGAAAGTTTGCCCCTCAAGGAAAAAGTGTTTGTATGGACCACGGGACCACGACTCATGCGGAACTATCAACGATATGAATCAAAAAAGGCCACTTTTCTCCTTTTCACAAATGCATAGACGGAAGTACCGTTACGTATCGTCGCTATATCTTCATCTTTATGGTGGAGGCCTGGAGGGCGTATAATGGGCAGAGGTGGATTGGTTAGTGCCCTAAGTTCGTACGTTATACACTTAATTTTGGAGACATTGAACAAGCGATAAAGCTCTGTTAGCATTATGCTTCACCCCTTCATATTTAGTTTGGCCTTATCTATGAATATTTGCATCTCCAAGTGCAAGACGGCATTGAACATGAGGGAGGGTGTTGAACAGCTTGATATACATTGTTAGGTCCATTTCATACTAGTTTAACACTAATACTGAGGTTTTCCGGTTGTCTGGAAAGGAATGTTAAGAGTCTGTCAAGAGAAATGTGAAGACTTCTGTCAGGAGAAATGTGAAGACTTAAAGGCATAGGGGACAAGCTATATTATTGTCTTCATGTTGGGCTTCAGCAACCCCCACTTTAATTTCAAAGGATTGAGCATCGTTCATTTGTATTTCCTTTTACTTTTGCTAGACTTCTTGTCCCCTTTATACTTTGTTGAGTCCTCTATATAAAATTTGCTTTCTTTTCAATCACCCAGTCTTTAAAAATGATCTCAATGTGTAAACTATTGATTTCATGGCAAACAGCATGGTTCATCCATATATTTTACGGTAATTGTCCAGTACATAGACATCAACTTAAAACAGGTACAAAATCACTTACAAAAATCAATGTATATACATATGCACCCGTTGCAACAGGAAGACCCAAAGCAGTAGTACCCTCAGGTAGAGATCGCAGCTGGTTTATGCTAATCCCAATGAGCAATAAAGCAAGAGCCTCCCACTGTGACAAGACAAAAGAGCAACTTTGACTCAGAATACCTTATACTAAGTACAAAATCCCTTGGCAATTGTTTAATACAAACCCCAAAATAATTGATCGAACACATTTCCTATTTATAAATAGCCAAATTGCTCAAAGCAAGAGAATACGCAAAATGAACTAACCTGAATTATGGAAAACCGACGTTTCATTATTATCTTCAGCAAAACAGCAATTACCAAGACCTGCATTTATACAGTCATTCTCTTGAGACATGTCTCCTATTACTACGAGCAATCAGCTATGTCAAAAAGTTACTATAAATTTCTGTACATACAACACAAAAGGGTTGTACAACAAAATGG
Organism: Vaccinium darrowii; assembly: GCA_020921065.1. NCBI lineage: Eukaryota > Viridiplantae > Streptophyta > Magnoliopsida > Ericales > Ericaceae > Vaccinium > Vaccinium darrowii. Next base: position 11,750,590 of record CM037153.1, read on the forward strand.
ACAGTATATTCTGGCTAACATTCTTGACAAGTATAACTACGAATGAAAATTGAAAAGATGGGAAAATAAGCAACAAGTGACACAAGGGGATTAAGAAATCCAAAGTAGAACCGAGCTACACAATCACCAAACGCATCAAAAACAGATAAGTTAGGATAATCATACCTTCAAATTGCTCAGCATCTTCACAGTCGCAGGATTGAAATATAGCTGCAAAAATTTTAATCTTATTAAGAGTATGCAACAGACTAATGAGGAGCACTCCCATGTGACAGAATAAAGTACTATCAACCAAGGCAGAGTTCAATGATGGTTCCAAAATATAAAACATCAGCCTAGATGCCAAATTTTGACAGGACCACCTTGGCAATGGATTACATTAGTCACCTAGATGGTAAGTCAGGAACCTAGTCAGCTTCTCAAATATTTGCTACTAGACATGCTATGTGTTTTTGTAATAATTATTATGTTATTCTAAATTGCGAAATGCTAGTACACAGAGTTTGATTATGTAATGTAAATGCAAGTATAAATACGTCAAATTTTGCAAAAACAAGAAATGCATTTTCAAGAGATAACTCCAAGTTCTACTCTCAACTTACAGTGGAAGTCAATGGACAGTAATGACTCAAACTTACACAGCATACATTGAGAAATATTGCTGATGAATTTTAAAATGCAAGTGCACAATCACAATCCAGAACTCAGATTGGGATTCTATTGAATGCTCAGATTTCAGTTCATGTTACTGCTCTGAAACCAACATAAATAAATCCTCAGCAGTTTATGTACCACCCAGAGGTCAGTCATACGAAACTTCTTTAACCACCTAACTCTACCTAAGACCATATCTGGATTCTATAGAAAGCTCAGATTGCAGTTCATGTTAGTGCTCTGAACCAACATAAATAAATCCTCAGTAGTTTTATGTATCACCCAAAGGTCAGTCATACGAAACTTCTTTAACCGCCTAACTCTACCTAAGACCATATCCTCACCTCATTTCTTTGCACGTGTTAATAGTTAGTTGAACAATAAAGGCTACGGTCCTATGGTCAACTAGAGAGAGCTATAAAAGAAGGCAGGATTCAAGGCACAAGATGAAGCCCTCATTCCTTTATGTCCATATTCTTTCACCACCTTCTCATTCATTGCCCACTGGCATGGGAGTTATGGACGGCGGTGTTGTCTTGGTTTGGTATTCAGTGGGCAATGTCAAGAAATGTCATGGAACTTATTGCTTGGAGAGGTGGAAGAGTGAGTATGAGAAGGAAGTGTGTTTGGAACATGATTCCTCTCTGTGTGATGTGGATAATTTGGCGAGAGAGAAATCAGAGATGTTTTGAAGGAGTAGAAAAACCCTTGTTCAGAATCATTAGTTTTTTGGTGAATAGTTTGTATAGTTGGGACAAGAGAGATTGTTATCCTTCTCTTGACCAATTTTTTGACTGGTTTGAGCTTTTACTTCCACGTGGTGGCATTTAGGGCTTTTTTGTCCGTGGCCTCCTTTTTTGTAATTGGGTAGCATCCCTTATGCTCTTTTTAATATAATTACTTACTTATCAAAAAAAAAATTTTAACACCACCTTTTTAACCAAGCCGACCTAATTGTACTAATCGTCGTTTTAAAAGTATCTTTACATCAGATAAATCAAATGTCCAACAAACCCTAAAAACTGCAATACATCTTGAGATAACTATAGTAATCATCAACCGCACCGTGGGTGCACACAGAGTAGCAAAGAAAGCTTAGGCATGCAACTGCCATCCTGAACATCTAACATAATGATAGCTAAGCTCCCAATCACCCATCTTCAAAGATAGCATCGGCACATCACAGCATCAAAGCACTTGCCTATGCAGAAAGTGACCAATGCTATACCAACGAATCGAACTCCCATACTTATCTCACTTGGAAAATGCCAAAAAAATGCTCTCCCAAAGCATATACTAAATTACTGATGGAGGTTGTGAGAGGCTCAAAGAAAAGTAAATTTAAGGAAGCGGCAATATATGGAAATTCCCATGATCCCAAGATGGGACCTAAAGAAGCAAGAATAGTTAAACAAATAGTCTTAGTACAGTCTTATTTATGTTACTATTGAATAAGAATGTCGCTTGGACAATTTTTCAGATAGGGGTTACTTTATAGGGGTCAAATAATTTATTTAGCTTATTTGTTGCGAGTCATTTTTAGTATCAAATAACCTTAGAAGTATAAGGAATTAGTAGTTTCCGTTTCTTGAAAGTCATAAATATAGTTGGTTTAGGAAGTATTGAGTTAATATAAGCAATGTGATGCCCCTATTCTACGGAGATCAATATTACAAAACATTCAGAGCTTTACATCCTCTTTGATGGATTGTGTGATGCAATCAAACGCTAGGTGTGATGCCTTAGGCTTCTAGGAGTGATTCCTCGACCCATCTTCTTCTATTCTTCTCTTTTATTCTTGTTTTCTGTTATATTACCATCCTGTTACTGTTCACCGAGTACTATTCACAGCCCTAAACAACATAAAATAGTACTAGAACATTTCCTAATCACAGCTCCGAAACCCTACATCTTTGTTTCCCTTACAATTCCTAAAAACTTGCAATTGTCAACATCACATATGTATCCTCAAAACACCAAGGAAAGGAATGATACCTGCATTGTAAACTTTAGATAGTTATTGATAGCATAAAGAAGTGCTGGAACAGCAAGAAGCACGTTGCTACGAGCTGCCTGCAGGAGACAAGAAATAATTGTATTAGAATTTGAGCGTATTAGTACAAGGCCCAAACTTAGTGTGGGAACTTGGTCCAACCAGTGCATGTTTCTGGGAGGAGGGCTTAACTAGGTAACAACCCAACAACATTGGCATTATTTGCACTATTGGAGAAACAATAAGCCCAAAGAGAGAAAAAAAAAATACAATATTTTACATCCTCTACGAAACCTGAGCATATAACTGCATAAATGAAACCAGGGTTCCCGGGTAGGGCAGGTCAATCTGCAATTTCTAATTCTCAAAATTATCACATTAATCTGTTTTTTTCTTTTTTTTTTCCATTTTTATAACTGTTTTCGAACAAACTACAAATGCTAGTGACAATGAAATTAGATTATAAATACATACAAATAAAGAGAATACAAATTTGCAAAAAGCAAGGATGTATACCTGCACGAAAGTAGAAACTGACAGCAGCGGCTTTTCTCCAACTTTCTGGCGTCTAGCCTGCAATTAAACGTAAGCATACAACCAGCACTTTCGGGATCAGCCAAGATATCAAAGATCACACTAAATTCTCAAAGGCATATGTTCGAATCAATTACAGGCATATACACCCACGCATAAGGAAGAGTTATGATAAGTGTCAGCAAATTTCAAACTTATTTCTTCCAATGACGATAAACCTGCAATACTTTTGACTGACAAGATTTGCAAGTACCTGCATTCGTACATTTTAAACCATCCCCCTCACTGATTTTTTTAATCTTCTTCTTTACAAGCCACAAGGAACTATAACTAAGAAAGGAGTAGAAAAAATAAAAGCAACGGGGCAAAAAAATGTACTTGGATAAGAAAATGGAAGACCAAGAAGGAAAAAGAAGGACAAAATAAGGGAAAAAGGAAAAAATATACATCATCATCTTCAAGATCATCTTATTGGTCTGCTGAAACTTAGCACAAAAATTGGTACCATTTCTAATCCTCAAACATAATACCGCCCATAAAGAACAATAGGAAACAATGGAAGAATTCAAACTCATGTGATTCATTAAGCGTATCAATTCCTTTCTCGTTTCATCCAAAATAGATTCATTAACATTTACTCCAGGAAGAAAAATGAACGAACCGACGCACAAAAATAGATAAAAGCATACCAAGAACAATCTTACCTGGAACAAAAGCATAACAATTGCAAAGAGAACCTTTGCAACCTCCGTCAAAAAGTTGACACTAATGGGGCTAAACATGAACTTTCCATCCACCTTGGACATAAAAACTAAAATAGGCTGGAAAAGAGAACGAATATTGTCAGGTAGTTATGGAAAAAACAGTGTAAAGGCAGAGTCATTGCATTTTGAAATACACAACTCAATGCATCCCAATTCCCATAAACGAAACGCGAAGGCAATTCAGTTAAACATCGATTCCTGTCAGGAAAAGTTAGATCACATTTACTTTCTATAAAAACATTTGGAGCCTGTTTTCCGTTTTTTACCTTCACTAAAAATGTTAATTTCCTTATTCACTAATATAATGTCGCGCAGAAAGGAAATTTAGAACTTGGAATTTTTCTTTCATAATGTCAAATGTGGAACTAAAAATAGCATCATGGCAACACTATCATCTAGGGTCACACATGTAGGTCTAAGGGCAAGCAAAAGAAAACCATAAATCACGCTACAAGTTTAGGGGAGTAATCTGACTTAGAGCGGTTGGACGATGCAATCTAATTCGGATTGTAGGTGTGGATTCCGCAAACTAATATGACTTCTAATTGAGTATGAGAATACGCGGCTCAGGGGTAAGCCACACGTGGTTCTCTCTTTGCCTTGCATGTCAAAGATATCAAATTTCCCAATCGTGGGATGGAAAATATGAAGTGGAAAACTGGAAATAGGACCATTTGGCAACAAGTACGGACTCTTTACGGATTGGAGAGATGTCCGTAGTTTTTTACTGATACTTCATGTTGACAATAAAAAATAAACAAGTTTAGATTAGAAAGAAGGAAAAAGATGTTGCTTTTCCATAATGAAACTATACTTGTCTCTGGAAAAATATTTCTAATTGGCGATAAATTGGTGATCAAAGGACCAAATGAAATGGAATACTTGAAATTGTAAAGCGAAACAGTGATATGGATTATGTATCCAAGAGCATGACAAGAAAGTCAATTAAATGCAGTTCAACAACCCCGATCAAGAATAAAGACCTTATATTATGCCTGATATAATTGACTAGTAGTGAATTACACATTCCCGTTCAAGTTTCCCTATCAGAACTTCTGAGGAACATGATCAAAAACTTCCAAATGACTAAATGAGTAATTTAAGTTACCTGTAAACCAACCAAGAAACAGTCACCAACAACCAAAAGGACATTTAGAGCACGTTGCTTTGATGATATCTTGCTCCTGTGTCTGTCATAAGCCCTTGAAACAGCTTTGGTATTTGGGGACACCAATTTGGAATGACAGACGCTGCACTCTATCATCCCACTCTTCATCAGTTGACCCCACTGACTCTCACTTCATTCAGCACTGAATCTATCAAAAAGATCGCATCAAACAAGCTAGCATCAGTAATGAAAAGACAGGTCCAACTAAACTCAGGTAGTATTATCTGTCAACTTTCCCCACCACATTAGACATAACTGCCAAACACGAACTACTGCAATAACGTATTAAAATAGCTGAGAAAAAACAACCAAGCTTTCATATGCCTCCAAACTAAAAGGTGGATAATTAAAGTTCACAGCACAAATAGACAACAACATACAAACAAAACAATCCACTGTCATGGTTTGTCAAAGGTCAAAACATCCTAGCAAAATTTATCATGTATGAATGCGTATACAAATATAACGTTACGTGACTGCCACTAACTTGCTGAAGTTTCAACAAAACAAAGGGCATTTGAGCTACACAAGGTCTGCAAAAAGGTAAGTTCTAAGTATACAACAGTGACAAAAATAACAAAAGATCCTGACAATCGAAGTGTATCAAAATCTGAAGCATAAGTCGAAACAGCAACTCTTCACCAACTCTCTATCTCAGGGGTGGACATAAGAAGGGACTGAGGGAGGTGATCGCCCTAGCCAAATTCTATAAAATATTGCTAAACACATACAGCTCATGGTCTGTCTCATAGGAACCCTACCTCTAAACCAAACTCGGGGGGGGGGGGGGGGGGGGGGGGGGGGGGGGGGGGGGGGGGGGGGGGGGGGGGGGGGGGTGTGCATTTCAAGAAAATGGATGTAACTTCCTTCCTTCCAATAGAGGGATTTTGCATCTCGCCAACACTAAAGCTGCCTGTTTTCTCAACCAACACCACAGCTTTTGTCCTTATTTGAGAACCTATATTTTCTCATTTTCATTACCCATAACTCCATAAGCCTCAAGGGTTGGCTACCTGTGATTACCCAAACTCTCAGTTTAGACCATATCCTGTGGAAATTTATTTTTCTCAGGAAATATTTGTCCTTTAAGCCTCTCACAAGGGAAGGATGATAGCCAAGTACTTATTACTTCTTGGGTTGTAATTGCTATCTTATTAGATTCCCTCACTATAGGTGTTCGGAATCCACAAACCATTCCAACTGGCGGTCAGAATTTCTTCGAATATATCCTTGAGAACAGATTGTGGCACCGTCCGCGGTATTTCTGTGAGTCCTCATAATGGGAGGATGCCGGAAAGCATTTTTATTCAAACATTAATCGGTCGTGTATTATCGGATGACATACATATGGGTCCACGATGCATTGCCACTTGAAATCAAGATATTGGGATTGGACTTTTCAATCGATAGACTAAAAATGGAACATGGACATCCTTTCCATTGTGTAATGACTTCATTAGCTCCATGATTTGAAACGAGTGTGGTTTGGTTTGATGTCCTCATCGTCCCGCCGATTCCCATTTTATTGCATGCACTGTTGGTTCAATTTCTTTTGTTGTGGGTAAGATTTCCACTGAGTTTGGACACCCCCAACCTAGTTTCTTCGGTACTTTTTTTCCCCGACAAATAAGCTACACATGTTTTAAAAAATTAGAAGTTCACAGCCCAAGCATAGCAACGCAATTATCAAAGGTGTGCTCTACCACAGAGCTAATAGCCCGTCTTACAAACTTCCCACAGCGGGCCCTTGTTGTCCCGAGGAACGAAGGAAGCTATGTTAGCCGAAAGATGGTTATTGGTTCAACAACAGAATCCGTGAATGCAGAAATTTCTAACACTTATGCATCCACCACAGCCCAACCTAATAGTGCACGCGCGTGCGCACATATATATGCCGCTATAGACTGATTAGTGGATTCAATCAAATTCAGCTAAGCATTAAACCTATACTTATACACTTCAAGAGCGCACCCACGTGTCTATACGTATGCACCTATAGACAAATTGGTGAATTCATTCGAATTACGTACAGACTGATCAAATTAGCTAAACAAAGGCTAGCAATCCAGATCTTGCCATTGACGTACACCCTAAATATCGATCCCTGTCACTCTAAACAACGAGTTGCGGTTTTCTACATGCATCAAACGACCCAAAACGCAAAAAACAGAAGGGATACTTTCTTTTTTTGGCTAGTTGTCAGAAAGGGATCTTTCTCTAAACACTACATTCCAATTGAAAAAATCCCAACAACATCGACAACTACCCAGATCTTGCAACTCAAAGTATAAATTCAGCAACTTTAAGCTAACCAAATAAAATATAGAATTTATCCACGGACCTCAACAATGCGAGCCGATCGTGCGTTTCACCGACAATTATCGGCGGCGGTTGATTTCTGGACAGATCTGGACACGAATTGGAAACGAATTGAATACAACAGAGAGGGGCTTTAAGGTGGAGAGATGCGAGGAATATGCACACGCAGAGAGAGAGAGAACTTTTTAGTGAGAGAAAGTGTTAATTTAAGCTTTGGTTTTGCAAATGCATTAATAGCATATCTGATGCGGGAATTTTTCATGCGATTTGCTATTTTGGATTAATTACAGTTTGGTCCCAATACGCAACACCATCGAGACTCACCAACGAACATGATTTTAAAATTAGCCCAATTCTTACAACTAATAGATTAAGAACAACATACTCATTTAGTTAGGGACTCCACACATCTAATTGATACATGCCAAATTATTTTACTTGGAAACATATTGAAGCACTTTTTTATATTATGTAGTTGCGCCTGTATTTTACATTTTACTGAGCACAGTCAACACGATGCATAGCCTCCTCCCTTCCAAGGCCCAGTTTTCCAAAAGATTTTAGCACTTGGGTGCTAAAATCATGATATTTTAAATCAAAAAAAAGAAGTGGTTCCGTGTATCGTTTTTCTTTTTTTTTTTCGCACCAAAGTAAAGTACTCCTCGTGTACTTTAATTTGGTGCGAAAAAAATCGAAAAACGATATAGGAAACCACTTCATTTTTTGATTTGAAATATCATGATTTTAGCACCTGGGTGCTAAAATCTTTTGGAAAACTGGGCCAAGTTCTTTTTGAGAAAAGGGGTGATGGGTTCTAAACTTGGGCGCCTTGGGTTGTGTATAAGGAAGGCTTTTATGGCAATAAGGACGTTTGATAATTGTACGATGGAGGCTTTTTGTTTAGCGCAACGAGGACAATGTGACGACAGTTGCAAAAAAAATAAGCTTACATTGTTTGAATGTCACAGGAAAACACTAATACAATCAATCTTTCAAAGTACCAAAAATAGAAGAAAAATATATAGAAAGCACTACAATCACTTAAAGGGATCCGTCAAAACATACCAACGCAAAGTTTTCAAGGGAGGGCGAAACTCGTGGGGATTGTATCATTTTTCAAAAATCACGTTTGGTGGAGGGATGATGAAGATTGGTTGGGGGAAAACTTGTGTATTTTGAAGCTCCTTGTTACGTTTATGAAAGTTCTTTGGATGTTCCTAAATTTGACAATAGACCTACACTAAACAGATTATAGGATCATATACCATCGCTCGTGGAATCTGCCACGTGGTGCTCTAAGTGCTTTTATCACGACACATTCACGCAGAATCCATACACTCAGTGATTAGCTTTGAAAGAATGTGTGTGGGTATCACTTGGCGATACAAGGGCAAGTAATAATTTTCCAATTTAGATGCTCACTCTACCCATTAATTGATAAATTGGATGCCAAAAATGACATCGCGAAAAGAGTTCAGAGACCAAATATGTAATTAACCCTATTTTTCAACGATGGCAGTAATACAGTGGCTGCTTCCTTAAGTTTACAGGCCACCGACCAATAGCGTATCAGATCTGCCACAAAAAGTTCGCGTCAAAACTGCGTCAAGAGTTGACTTGTAAATTTGTTGACCAATCACGCTTCGTTATTCAGCAAAAATACATAACCGACCGTACCCGATTATAATCCCGAGGCCGTGTGTTTGTTGATGTTGAGATATACTGTATCTATCATTCGTTTTCAGGTTGGATGTAACTTTCTCAGATGATGGTTTGTTGATTTTGAAAGCAAGCCAAAAAAACTAGCATTTCCACCAATACCATGTGCGATAAGAAAACTACGTAGGAGTACTATATTGGAATTTGGAAACTAAGTTACTGTATTAGTTGTATGAATCGCAATCGATATAATTCCTCCAAGATATGGACAGAATGTAAGATTCTGATTTTAAAGAGGCGAACATGTGTGATATTGAAATATATATATGAAAAGTGTAAATAGGCTGCCGATTATTTGATTTTATCATCATCTTTTACGAATAGATTTTATCACACTAGATTTTATCAATAATTTTTGAAACTCATAGTGGTCCACAACTATTTTATCACTTAGATTTTATCTACTGAAAAAATAAGATGATTTTGGCTGTGTTTGGTTAGATAGTTTAATTTAGTTTTGATAATGTCAGTAGGTCTAATGAGTGGAGAGAAATAGATAGAGAAATGAGAGAAATGATGATGTTATCAAAACTAAAACTAAAACTAAACAGTGAAACGAACAAGGGCTTTATCATCCTTTCATAAAACACCAACTAAAATCAACTTTCCCATTTTATCTCATAAAATCCATTCAAGAACTCCCCCTTAGTTGCAAGGTGACGGTATATTAAAACTTAAGGCCGGCGGAATTATATGACTTCAAAGTTCAAGTTATACGTAAAACATATCTGTTTTTTTTTTGTACTTACTAATTATAACTAATAACTAGTAATTATGTAGCAGCAAAGGAAAATGTTAATGTTGGACTGCCCCTAAGGTTAGTGATTAATGTGCAAAAAGTACTTCGATATTTCATGAAACGCACACGGGAGTTGTGCAATTCATTACCACAAAATATGTATGTTTTTAAACTGTATTTTATTTAGTATTCGGCGAGTGTTCCACAGTGTTTAAAAAAAAAGGGGGAAATATATGATTCTAGCGAAGTTACATTATGGTTGGAACAATTTTATCACAATGATGGGGTCAAGTTTACAAATACAAAAGTCTAATGGGTCAAGTGCCCCTATAAGAGCATCCGCATTTGAACTCTTCAAAAATGTTTGTTACATGACAAAAAGTATTAAAAGTGGGACTCATAAATTGTGTGTTAGAGGATTGTTAGGTAGTGAATGAAAAAAGAGTTCATTTGACAATTTTAGGGTTTTTTTATCAGTGTTTGTTAGAGTTAAAAAAAAATTAAGTGGGACCCATCCAATGTGTTGTTCCTCTCTCCTCTTTTCTCTCTCTCATGCGCTTCTTGACAAAACCTCTCTCTCTCTCTCTCTCTCTCTCTCTCTCGTGCGCTAAAGTAGAAGCCGCAGGTAGAGAGGAGTTACTCCAACACAAAATTGGTTCCCTAGCCCACTCCTTAACCCGGTCAAATGGAGAGGAAAAATGAAGACTTTTGGTTGTTTTCTAACTCTAAATTGAGCCTAAATGGCTCAAATGCGGATGTCCTAACCCGTTTGAACAATTGTGCCTCCCATCGGCTGGCTAATCTTCTTGTTCTTTTTTCTTATTTCTTATTTCTTTTCCTGACGATGAGATGCTAACAGAGGTTACTTGTTACAACGAGAGTCAAGCACCTCCCTCTTCTATGAAGACTCAAACTCGGGATCTCTCTCTTGGAATGGAGAATAATGAATCAACCATACTAGCTGTTCTGATCTCCTTGTTCTATCCCGGTCAATTCTTAGGTTTGCTTTTTCTTTGTTTTTTTACTTTAATCCCCCGGGGGAGGCTGAATATGGTCTCTTTTTAATGAAACTCCCCGAATAATAGCGGAGTTTTGCAAATAAAATACTAGTACTATATATAGTTGTTCTAAGTGATACTAAAAAAACATCTTTCATGTAACCTAGCTTTTTTCAAATGATTCTTGTACAATGTAAACTTTTAATCTGCGTCGGCTCAAGAATGTATGGAAATTCCACCCCAGCAAGTCTATGGGATTTTTCTACCATGTCCCCTTGGTTTGGAGGTATGATGTCCCTTTAAATATTGACTTTTACATTGAAAGCTAGGTAAATCTAAGTCGTTAGATCAAAATAACCCACTTAAATTGTGGCCATAAAATGTGGTGATTGTAACCATACATCATTGACAAGTAAACTCGTTTTTTATGATAAGTACAATTGCATTTTTTTTTTTGCAGGAAAAGCACAAAACCACCATCTCGATTTTAGCAAATCAGCCTTACTTTTTGTTAGTTATTTTGATCTAACGGTTTAAATTTACCTAACTCTCAATCTAAATGTCTTATTTTCTTTTCCCAAAAAAAATTCTAAATGTCTTATATTTAATGGGCATCATGCCCCCAAAGCACTCCGGCATGGTATACCCCAGTTAGTGTGCCTGGCTTCAATTAGCAAGTTGCCATTTGCCAATATAGAAAATTTGGGACTTTTTCTTGTGTATAACATAAACACTTTGAAAATGAAAGCGAAGCAAATTGCACAAACAAAGCAATGAGAAGGAGATATACATCAAAACAAAGAGGTAGAAAAAGAAAAAATGGATTCTGAGACCACATGTAATAGTACATCCATAACCTAGAAAAACCATCAAACTAGGCAAAGATGTAGCACCGCTGCAGATTTACGATCTAATCGCCTGAAGAGCGATCCCGACTAGCAGACCTCGTCCTCTCACGTCGATGAGAGTGTTTACTGTGTTTGTGGCGCTTGTGAGAGTGTTCTTCCCTATCGATGGAGTCCCTTTTTCCGTGTTTGTGGCGCCTGTGAGAGTGTTCTTCCCTATCGACGGAGTTCCTTTTTCTTCGTGGCGGGGATGGAACCTATAGCCATTGACAAACAACAAAAGTTCTCATTTCCAAAATGGAAGTCTTGGCAATGAATTCAAGTTTAGCAAGAAGCTACATTGGAAATGATCGTGAACAAATAAGTAGACCAGAAACAAAAATAGAGGCACACAACAATGGTGGATGTACTTTGTATTTGGAAACTGAGGAAATTTTGCAGCAATAGTTCTGCAGGCAACTGTGCAACTCCTTCAAGGGAGCAATTTATTTGGGAACGATTCAAGCATTTTTACTCAAGCTGCCACTACGTAATACTGTGGTTTGGGGAAGAAAATTACCTGAAAGCGTGACATGTATCGTCCTTCTGGAGGAAGGGGAATGCCGAGTCTTTTCAAATCATCCCAGGGGATTTCTCGCCTGGTTATGGAAGAGGTAAATGATACTTTAGTCGCAGGTTTTAAAAGAAAGGCGTGGCATGAAGCAGCAATTATAGATGGAAGAACACTAGAATAGTTCCGAATTCAGAGTTTGCAGTTGCAAGAAATAATATGTAGAGACCGTAGAGATCTTGGACGGAGGCTATTCTATTAATTTATCGTCACATGCAAGGTCTAAAGTTGGGGCAGGGTTTTGAGCTTGGTTAGGGCTCAATTGGGAAGGGTTTTAGGAGCTAAAATCAGGACTGTTCCTTGAACGCTATCTTGCCTTCAAGGGCCTTTGATCCTATAATCTATTCCTACCTTAAGCCCATCAATTTTTAGGCATCGCCAATCCAAGTTTCTTAAAGCATAAATCAATGAACAATTTGTCTTTGGAGGAGGACGCATGTTTTTCTCCCAACTTTTAGGTTGAACTGATTATCCTACGCAGTCGCATAGTAGATAAGATCACATGGGTTTTCTCAAAGCAGGTCCTGTTGGCCTGGAACGTGGCAAAATTAAGTCTTATCTGAAGTATTTGGACGATGAGAGTTAAGGCCTAGATGTATATTCGAGGAGGTTTAGAAGCTGCCCAACGTGTCAAACAGAAACCTGATGAGTACACTCGAGTTTTGGCCACAAGGAATTTCTAGAATGGAATTTCTACCAATGGTAATTGGATCAAGGTTTTGGATAAGGAAATGACAAAGTTAAGAATCAAACTATAACCAAACCTAACCTTAAGTCCCAATCAATTGGGGTCGCCTAAAAATTTTGTAGGGGATTTGCCGTTTATGCTTAGTCTAGTGCTCCAGTATTACCTGCACTAAGGTTGTACCCCTGCTTGGCACAATAATGAACAGCAGAAAAGTTTTTAAAACCCATATCAAAAGGGGGCCAAAAAGCTACGTGACAGCGTAGAAAGGGTGCAAAACAACTCAATCATTTGATGCACAATGTACTACTATAAAACAGAACAGAAGCATACAGAGGAGCTCGAAATGGTCTTTCTCGTCCACCAAAGCGGAGCTGTCCTGATTCCTTCCTACCACCAAGACCCCCTCCTGCCAAAAGAATTGAAATCAAAACCTACCCCAGGGATTGATAAAGTTTCAAGAGTGGTGGAAATTTTCACTAACCTAACCTTCTTGGAATCCATCCAGGCATCAACTGTTGTCTATTATAATCAACCATAACTTCAGAATCATCGATAAGTGAATGGTGAGCATCCTACACAATAGAGAATGGAAAAAAGCAACAGAAGTCCCAATTATCAGATTCCCCACACTTAGCCAACACATATACTACAGTTGAGATTAAAATAAACAAAGGGGGAATGATATTAATTATAAATTTTAGCACACAAAAGGGAATAAGAAGCATAAGAATTCTCTGAAAATTTACAGTAGAGGTATTCAAACGGTACCAACAGAGGAAAGCTTTACGAATCACTGTTACAGTCATAGAACACCAGACTGTAAATACAAGCTCAGAACTCAAAATGGAGAATTTGGAAGGGAGCAAGTAAAACAAATTAGAGTAAACTCTAAAAGCATCAACGAGAAGAAGAATGACGATGGATAGTGCAAACAATTTCACGTTTTTGCTGTTGAAAAGTCTTGAACAGCTTTTGTGCTATACATCAAAGGGCACATGCATAAACTGTATTGTGCTATGTTCAAGCCTCAATTCTTCAGTCCAAACAATCCCCTGCTATTTCAACAATCATTCTTTTATAAATTCGACTTTCTTCATCTTCTCATATTTATAAAATATAAGGGGCGAACATGAATACAAATAACATCTTGAAAGTATACCAAAAATATGAAATAAGGATAAAACAAGCCAAAAGATTCCGCATAAAAGCATAGTTATCAAACTTTCTGATATTTAGAATTTGGCGAAACCTCCTGATGATTTACACGAGCAGCCCAGTGCCAGATCCATATGACAAGGGGCTTCCCAAAGAACCCTCATAAACTAGATCACTCCAAGCTATTACATTCTTCTTATGATTTTCATTGCCCACTATAGCAACCATGCACATTAATTGGTTCCCGTCAAATCCAAGGCAGGAACTGCTCCCCAGATGACTAAACTTTGCATGGAATAATAATATGAAAGAGACAACAAAGTGTACTAATTACCTCATACGCCCGCCGCATCTCTCTTTCTGTCTCAAATTCAACAAATGCATAACCACACGAGGCACCAGTAACTGCAATCCCAAAATTTACATAATCAAATCAGGTGTTCATACGTGCATCAATATAAACATTTCAGAAGGTAGGCAGTTTCTTTGGTACAGGAAACTATGAGTTAACAAAAACCAAAACACGATGTACTGCTAATTCCTAGATATACGTCCAAAAGAACAAAAAAAACAAACAGACAATGAAAAGAACATAAAATCCATGTCATATGCACCGCATAACAATACATGACACTTTCTTTAGTCGGCATCTCATTAAATTGCATGACTAGTTAATATAGAACTCCAAGTCTAACAAGGCCTTGCTAGAGTGAAATAATTATCTGAACATAACATTAGGGGAAAAAGAATTTTAAGGCTATCAATCTCTAGAAGTAATTCTGTCATGTCAAAAACGTGCCATTGGAAACACACTGTACCGGTGCTTGTACCTGAGTTCATGTATCAAATGTCTGAGTTAACAAGCAAACACTTTTGCCTATGCAAATCTGATTTCCTGAATATCAATCTATCCAGTCCACAATTCCCAACATCTAGAAGCTGGATGGTTGTTTCTTTTGCAAATTCTACAGTTTGTAAGGAAGTTGGAACCAGGGGACATACACATTTGATGGAGGAAGCTTTAAAGTACGAATCGGATTACAATATTCAAATATTGGTTGACAACAAAACGGGTCCAAAACTAGTCAATTATCACTTCGATATCACCTAGTCTGGGCTAAGTTTGCCGGAACAAAATTAAATGCCTAGACAGAGGCAGAGACTCTAAACAGAAAATGGCTGACCAACTAACTCCTACCGATAAAATTGAAATGCATATGGCCAACCGGAGAACCTAATAACATAAGGAACCTTTTAGACAACAATAAGATAACAACTAGGAAAGAGCAAGACAATATACCAATGTGTCTGACCAATCGCAAGTTCTTCACCTTTCCGTATTTGCTCATAGCCTGAAACGCACAAAATCCATTATGAAAATTAACAAATAATGGGAGTGGAAACTCATATACTTTCAGTTTTTCATTTTATTGCCCTGGGATTTCTCAGAAACTAAACAGAAGTATAGAAAAAAGGCAAAACGACACCTTGCGAAGAGTTTCTTCAGTAGTGAGGTGAGAAAGGCGACCCACAAAGATAGTGCAATAAGGGTTTCCTTTAACCTTTGGATCACCAAATGGGTCATCTGCAAATAACCCAGTTTTTTAGCTTAGAAACAACTGTGAATAAAAAAGACTCCAAATGGGCTCTTGAAATCGTGAAGAAATGGTTATGTACATAAACCTCTTACATAAGTACAAGCACAACAGGCCAAGCTGGTGGTTGTTCAAGTTTGGTTTGAAATCTTAACAACTTTCAAAACATGTTACAAGCTTTGCTTGTATACGCCGAGTTAGTTTGAGCTTGGTTTGAAAAGACAAGCAAATGTTGTTCATATAAGAAATTGATCTTGAACAAGCTTTTATCCAGTGAACATGAGTTTGAACTCAAGAAGTTTCATTCGTTTGTCAGCCCTAAAATGTACACAACATCTCAGCTCTTTCCCTTTTGGGGAACTGACTAATAGCAATGTCACCATAGCCCACAAAAGCGGAGGTGACATCGGCATACGATGCAGTGACTGAGCGACACAAAGTGCATGAGCTTACAAACAAACCCAAAATTTGAGTAACCCCACCTAAAATCCACTCTACTCAATAACTCAAACTGGTACAATGGAGGTTTACTCAATTCTTTTTCTCTCAAATTTTACAAACCTATTTTTCCCCTCTCAAATTTGCAACCATGCCATCAATGAAGCTCTAACTCAAACTTGTGCTTAGATTTGGATTTATCCAAATGAATCTTTTAGAGCATCTCCACTCCTTACTAAAATAAAGACTCAAATTTAAATTTGAGTAAATATCATCCAAAACCATCGTCCACTCCTTACCCAAACCTATACCAAATTTGAGTTTTACTCAAATATTTCACGAAATCTGATGTGAACCAAAATTTTACTCAAATTGGCAAGGCTCTTTTGTTGCACCGCTATTTACCCTTTCGTCATTCAACGTTGTGAATTAAATCTCCACCACTGTACAATTTGAGCAAGGGTTGGAAGGAGCCATACCAAATCAAGTTTTTACCCAATTTTTTACTCAAATTTAAGTAAAAATTTGGTTAAGGGGTGAAGATTACTCGACTATTTACTCAAATTTGAGTAAAAAATTGGATCATGGCTGGAGATGCTAAGAGTGCATGTGAGTGTGCGAGTGAATTATAAGTGTGTATTGCTCAAATTTAAGCTTCGAAACAACTTTGGAACAAGCAGAATTGAAGTGGGTGTGGCATGAAGATGGAGTTTAATGCTTCTATTTGTGATTTGTGTGCGGATATGTGCAAGAGGGGGGTGTATGGAAATTACAGAGGCCGGCTTGGGAACATAGGAGAGCTCTGTAGACGGCGTTGTCGTGAGGGAGAATGTCCGTGCCGTCGATGCTTCCGGCCTGAATCGGATGGTACGTCTCCGCGTAGAACACCGCGTTTACGTTGTTGCCGCTTCTCCCACTCATTCTCCCTCTCTCTCTCTCTCTCTCTTTCTCTCTCGGGTGCGTTTGCAGCTAGAAATATGGAACCAGGAAAGAAGAAAATGAAAGAAAGGACAGATTGAGCAAAGTTAATTTAATTGGTAAATTTTTAGTTAAATTTATTAGTTCAGTTTTTTTTTTTTTCTTGGGTTCCAAACAAAGCGTCGGGAGTGGGGAAATTTTTCTCCTAAACTTTTTGTGTCTGGTGATTTTTTTTTTTCCCGTTATTTTTACTTTTCATAATTTTCTACTTAGTTTTTTTGTTGTTTGTTTAATTATTAATCATTCGTATCGAAGGAATCAGGAAAATATAAAAATGTTCGGTATTAGGCGAGCATGTGAGATGGTCAAGGCTTTGAACCTTACGGGTGTGTCAATTGAGGACACGGGGTTGCTGCTGTGCACCATCCGAGCCGTTTGTTACTCGGATGGACGGCCCAGATTTCATCTTGCATTCACGACAACGACCAGTTCGAATGCAAAGGTACTGAGGTGAAATCTGGACCGTCCATCCGAGTAACGGACGGCACGGATGATGCACAACATGTATTGTGTGGGGGTTGCATAGCAACAACCCCAAATCCGTCAACTGAATTAGAAAATTAGACTACTATATCAGAACTGGTTCCACCATAGCAAGTCATAATTGTTGTTAATATTCGACATTTCAGTTTGGGAGTCTCTATTTTGCTTGGGTTAATAAGGAAGCAAATGAGCTTGCTCATGTGATGGCTTCAAATGCTGTTAGAGGGATTTTACCTATTAATTGGATTACATCCCCACCCATACGGCCCGTTTGGATGGCGTATTAGTTCTAGAAGGATTAAATAATAAGGGGTGATAAAATATTTAGGGGATTAAACAAAAAGGGTAGACTTACATTAATGTGACAGTTGAGAAGGGGGATTAAATAGTACGTGATTTGGATGAGGGATAAAAAATGGGGGATAAAGAGGATGATGATGTAAAATCATGTCAAAAGACTTTCTTGCCCTTGGTAATACATATATCAAATTATGCATTTATATAATTATTTAAAAACTAAAATTAATTAATTTCATATAATTTCAAACATTTAAGTCGTAATACTTAATTGCAATATTTATTTTATTAAAAAATAATAAATTATTTTTATTTGTAACTTATAATATTTATTTCAAGTTAATACACGAATTATAATTTCAAATTGTAAAGTATAAATTTTTTGTATCGAATTAAAGATCTCTAGTAGTAGTTTAATTTGGTGCAAACAAAAATTAAAAATTACGTGCGGAAGTACATTATTTTTTTATTCAAAGGAAATTGCATAGGGATAGGGAGGTAAAATGGGAGAATAATTCCCACGACTAAACATAGACACCCTCCCCCTTACTTATATTTAGTCAGGGAGGGGCCTGGCTATTTACTACGTGCTCTAATTAGCCATGGGTCAGTATTGGTTGCCAAAGAAGGTATTAAGGAGGAGAAGGGGAGGTGATTTTATCTCCAAAAGATAAAATGAGGTGGAGGTGATAAAATGAGATTGATTTTAGCAAATGAAGTGGAGAGGTGATTTTATCTCCAATGAATCTGGACATATATATGTCCAGATTCATTGGAGATAAAATCACCTCTCCACTTCATTTGCTAAAATCAACCTCTTGATTTTATGAGATTTCCAATCTAGCAAATGGAAAACCAAGAATTAGCCCAACCCCATCCCGCTTCCATATCCCTCATCCAAATGTGCCCATAGAGTTTTTTCTTGTTTATGCCCACCTGGGCATAATTTTGGTGATTAAAAAAAATAGTTAATCCATTTTTTTTGAAATGTTTCTCCCTTCTCCTTGTTTTTACCAGGACAAGGCCTTTGGTGTCTATCACGTGGGTAAAGAGTTAAAAATGGAAAATAAGATGTAAAATAAATTTAGAAATCTTCATCTGTTTCCATTTTGATATTGGGTTATTTTTAAATCACATATAGATAAATACATTTTGGATTCGGGATCTCATAGTGCACCTTCGCACTAAGGGAACCGGGGGAGGTGTTGTGCACTCCCATGCCGTGCACCGTGTTGTGCGCTCCTCGGCCGTCCGATCGTATTTTGGACGGCTCAAATGTGTTTTGATTTTACCAACCAAAATAAATCAAAATTAAATTATAATTGCTGAACACATCCGAGCCGTCCAAAACACGATCGGACGGCTGAGGAGCACACAACACGGGTGTAACGACCCTAATTTTCATAAATAAAAATTTCGTTAAATAATTTTTATTAATTATTTTAATTTCCGAATTACCGAAATATTTTCTATTAAAATATTAATTGATGCTTTTTATTCGAATAACTCGGAATCGAGCCATACATATACGCGTACGAGACCGAGTAACACATCTGTTACACTACCGTAGCACCCAGGAACCGTGTTTAGTACCCGAAACCTACCCAACCACTACCATTACTTCACTCAACCAAGTTCGGTACGTCATGGAGTGGTCACCTCCACAACATTGGAACTTGGAATATACCAAGTTAGAGAGAGAGTTAGAGAGAGATAGAGTAGCTTAGAGAGAGAGAGTGAGAGACACGGGGGGAGAGAGAGAGAGAGAGAGAGAGAGATGCCGAGAGAGAGAGAGAGAGAGAGAGAGTGAGAGTTTGTGTGTGTGCGTGTATGAAAGTACACTTGCACATGCATAGAATTAATGCATTGTTCACTTGTGCAAGCAAGTGGAGGGTTTAGAAAGATTCCTAAGCTAAGGTTTTGTACCCTAAACTAGTTAGAACAAGCCTTGTTATTTTTAGAGTAACCTATACATACCCACACAATACATGCATTTGTGTACAATCTACACAACCTAGACCTATTTATAACCAAACTTACACTCCAAGTCCCATGAAACATGATCCCTTGTTTTAAAGAAGGAATATTCCACCCTACTTGTAGCTAGTTAGGGCTATTCTCTAGCAATAACTCCACTCACATGCTTATTGTTCATATTTGCTCCTAAAAACACCCCGTAACAAAGATAACCGTGCAAAAACCTACATAGCGGGAGGCATATTTTTCCCACCCCTTTGTTTCCTACGTTGGTGACCTTGAATGTACCCATGTTGGTTCATTTTTGCAAGTTAAACCAAGATTCCTAGCCTAGGACCTAACCTAAAAACCTAGTGCAAGTGGTGCACTTGCCATGTGACAATTCAATGCACATATTCCCTCCCTAAACATGAAACTTTTGGCCCTAGTGTGTGTGTGTGTGTGCCGTGAGGTAGAGAGAGGGAGAGAGGTCTCATTCTTGCTATAAATAACACTCACTTTGTTCATTTGGACCCCATATACCCTACACTTGTCTACTTGTCTTCATATTTCCCAACAAACAACCACTACATCTACCACCTTTTAGCTATTCTAATCTAGTTCTAATTAGCTACTTACTAAGCTAATTAGTAAGTTAGTAGGGTAGATTAAGGAGAGTTCTACGCCAACGGAGTGCTAATCGGCTTCCGGTTTACACCCGGAAAACAAGGTAGTTTACTAAACTACTCTTCTAATTAGTTATTTCTAGAATTAGTATGATGTTTTAATTAGTTTTTAAGAGTTGATTATGAAGCTTGATTGGTTTAATTAGTGCATGTATTAAGTTACTAAGTCTATTTCTTAGTGTTCAAGAAAGAGTATTTTATGTAGAAAGATTTACAAGCATGATAACGAGGTTTTAAATTGAGTAGTTCTTCATGAAATTAGAAGTGGATTAGTGAGATTAGAAGTGATTAGAAGGTAATTAGAAGATGATTAGTAGTGATTAGAAGTTAATTAGAAGATATGTTTTCTAGAAAGGGTTCTATTATTATTATATTTCCTTGGTAGTACTAATTAATTAGTGTTGATTTAATCATGGTTATTATTCAAATGATATTTTTGTAAGTAGAAAGATTTATCTTGTTTAGTGAAAGATTTGTTCTCACTAATAAGAAAGAGCTATTATTTTATGTAATTATTTTAAGTTAGTGTGGTGATTTTTTTTTTTTAAAATGAAAAGAGAGATTTTAGAAAGATGTTTTTGAAGAAATATTTTACTAAATAATTAGTGAGTATCTTATGGATTTTTGTGGAGAAAAAGGAGTGAATGGTTTATTTTAGAAAGAAAAGTGTGATTTTACTACGTATGAAAATATTACTTTTTCACAAGATTTTTAGAGAGTGAGATTTTCTAAAATATAAAGTATATATTTTTTGGAGAAAGATATAGATAGTTGATTTGACAAGAAATTTCAAAGTTGGTGTATTTATTTTAGAAAGAGCAAGTTACTAATTTATTTCTCTAGAAAGGAATAAAATATTTTCTTTGAGAGAAAAAGGGGAGAAATGAGATTTTTGAGATGAGTAATAAAGTTTTGAGATATTGGGAAAATATCATTTTTATTTATTTTTTTTTGGAAGAGTTAGTGTATTAAAGTGTGTGATTTTATGGAAAATGATTTTCGTAGAAATATTGTATGAAGGATTTCATGAGAAAAGATGTCTATTGGGAATATTATTTTTGAAGAAGTTAGTGTGTAAAAATGTATGATTTTATGTGAAAAATGTTATGGAGAAATATGAGTATTTTTGGAGAAAGATTTTGGAACATTGCATGGGCATGATTGAGCATTGAGCACGTACACGCAACGTTACGACACGAAGTTTTAAATGATTTAAATCACGGTTGGTGAGAAATAGAGGTGAGAATGAAAATGATTTTGAAATGAGGAATAATATCTACGAGAAATGGAATGAGGATTTTTTATCAATGAAACAAAATGAGATATGATGTGATGAGATTGAGATGTTGGCTGCCACCTCAAGTTCACGGAGAGAACTTTGGAGGAATGGTATTGATGCGGTAGTGCAGCGGGAGCGCCACTTCCGGTTCGCGGAGAGAACTTGGATGTTGGGCTACGCGTGTACAACACACGGTGAACGGACCTCATAAACAGACTGGTTAAGTTCAGTGATATGAGACGGCCGGGACTGTGTCGTGTGAGTCGCGGGGAGAACGGACCGTGCAAACAGGCTGTTGAGATCGGTGATGCATGATAACCGGGACCTCGAGCGGAAAGGTTGGTACCGTCAGCTGAGAGGAGGCTTAAACGGACCAATAACTTTCGAGTGGTGAGAGATGTATGAAATTTGAAGAAGAATGCTGAAAGAGACACTATACGAGAAAATGATATTTTTGGGAAACGGTTGATTATTGAGTACGATTTTTGAGAAAACGAACCAAGATCATGTTTTGAGAAATGACACGTGACACAGACTGAGATACCGAAACGAAATACTGTTTTTCTGCGCATGTTTACTCTGATCCGCATTGACACGCACGATGTATTGCATGGTTTACTGTTCACAAGTATTATATACTGTTTTTGAACATATTGTTCTAGAATTGCTACTTAGAAGCTTAGTATAGTGAACTACTGGGCTTTGCTCACGGTGTTGCACTCGTGTAACCCTGGCATAATACCATGATGTTGCCTTTGCGACTCGGACGTATTATGTCAGATTATTCAGATGGACAGGAACACTACTACGGGGACCAGTCCTATGGAGCGGGAAATGCTTCCAGAGTGGGGAATGACTCGGCGCAGGGATAGACAAAGACCTAGAACCACCCTGGTTATTATTTATATAGTATTTGAGGTCGTTGTTATTTGTATTAAAGTTTAAGGATTAAACTTTATTGTGGTTTGTAATAATTATTAACGTACCCAAATCTTGGGGACGTTACAACGGGAGTGCACAACACCTCCCCCGAGTCCCGCACTAAGGGGTTGTAAAGCGGCCAAAACTACGTCGTTTTAGGTGTGCACAAAAATGTTGTGATTATAAACCTTAGCACACGCAAAACGACGTAGTTTTGGCCGCCCAACAACTCCGTAGCGCGGCGGCGCATTACGGGATCCCGGATCTTTATTTTTTAACAGAGACTTGAAGGATAAATACGATAAATAATGAAGTATGATCCTTTTTAAGTAGTAGGCTAGACACGTAGAAATGAACTCCAGCATCGAGAGGGTTAACTTAAAACCCAAAGAAGTGATTGAAATACACCAGAACAAAAATCAATGAATCTTGAAAAACTGGGTAGATATCTGTCTAATTCCCCATGAAATCAAGTCCCTATGATCACATTTATTTCTTCACGTCACAATCTCCCCTCATCTGTAACACGTCATTTAGAAATCGGCTAATCAAGGGGATACCAACCCCCATGCACCGATGGTGCACTGACCGACCTCGAAGATCCACTTTTAGATCCTACACAAACAATCCGAGCCGTTTATTCATCTTAGAATAATTTTCTGAATGACCCCATGAGACAATTGTTCCATTGGACGTGTGTAAGTGGTTAATCCAAAACTCCTATTAAACTCAAATCGTTTGTGTGAGACCCAAAAGTGAGTCCCTGAGGTCGGTCACTGTCAGTGCATCATCGGTGCACCTCGATCGATACCAATAGCAGCGTTGTTTAGAAATCGCGATCACTTAAGAATTGTGGATTACAATGAAGTTAGATTTAATTCGTCACGGCACGATCTCTATGAACGCAGCGTTACCTAACTCTACCAAAACCATATCCTGGCTGGATCGCTTACGCGTCATTTAGGAATCGCGATCACTTAGAAAGACTTGTGTGGTTTACAATGAAGATAGATACAGAGGTACATCTATCTTATTTTTGGATCACCACTTCATAACAGCATCCACATCGCGGGTTGTAAAAAGAAGAACAGCAAAATCATACTGGGTTGTTGAAATAACAGCAAAATCAAGTAAAAACTTGGAATATAATTAAGTAATGTACAAAATGGAGACCAGAACTTGAATCATAATATCAGAAATTTATTCTAAAATTCACTAGATATACGGATATGAAATACTTGTCGCCTGAAGATGAATTATGTCAGACTCTTCTCATCCGGTATTGGTTAATATCAGACATGAATCGATCTCCCTCCCCCTGCCGTCGTTATCTTTTTCATCTTCTTGCTTCCAGTTCGAAAGATAACCCGTCATTGAAAGACTTTGATATGTCCATCTCGAGGTTAGAAAATGGAAGAACTCTTGTTCCGCGGAGAGACATTCCATGAAGAATCGAGTGGAGCACAAGTATTGAAAATTCCCAAGCTGAAGAAAATGAATACTCATGATCCTCAGCCGGTGATTTCTTCTAGCTGCATAATCGAACAGTACAAGCCACAGCTTGTGCCCAGTATTTGAGCCTTGCTTTGACGTCTTCAGGATGATCACCTGAGATCAAAGATGGATGACAAGAAGTTAGAACTAGAATCTCCAGAGTTGCTTTTTTTAAATAGCAGAAGACACAACAGTTACAGGAGAAATCAAAATCATGGAAGAGATTCTCGAGCCCAGAAACAAAGTATTATCTTCAATTCGGAACTTATTCGACGGGTATGTACTTGAAGGCAAAATCATAACTAAAAAAAAGAGGAAGAAGAGGACATCCCAACTCCACAGCAGCCTGAACCAGATAACAAAAATCAAAAAATGCAGTTCAAGAATTGACAAAACATGCCTAGATTGACAGAAAGGGGGAGAAAGAAGGGGAGCGCGGCTTCCCACCGTATCTCAAAAACAAATGGCGAGATTCGGTGACAGAGAAATGGACCGATGAAAACCCATATTTTTCTTCATTTCTCACCACTTTCAGCCATCCAAAGCAGTGACTTGGTTCTCGTTTCGTTACTTCTCCCAATATTTCTTACAATCCGATCTTGACATTAGAGCATTTCCAACTCAATACTTGAAGAGTTATCAACATATTTCTACCTCTATTTTCGAACTCAATCCTATATTTCTACCTCTATTTTCCAAAAACTCACTTTAAAACTCAACCATTTCACTCTTTCCCTCCAAACTTTGATTTTTTATTTTCAAAAACAGTTTAAATTGGTCTCATTTTTAAGGAGAGTGAGATTATATTATGAATGATAAAAAGACTATTGTAACAATAGATGTGCAAATTACAAGTTATGCTCATTGAACAATATCCAAGCACACCAAACGATCCAATCCACGTTTTTACCATTTCGTAGAAAATTTTCCTTTAAGAAACCCATTTCAAATTCCGGACAAACAAATCAAATTCACAGATATGCCAAAAAAACAATAACCAAAATTACTGAACTACCCAAAAAGAAAATACTAGTATTTCATTACTGGATCCAGAGAGCAAGCCAAGCACACCAAAATCAAGATCCAATCCAAGAATATTCTCTTCCACTACAGGATTTTATCAGGGATCACTAACCAAGAAAAAGAATTTTCAAGATAGATCCAATCCCTGATACCAAGAAAGAGAATTTTCTAAGGTAGAAAGAGAATTTTCTAGAGAATTCTCTTTTTACCAAGTAAACAACCCATATCCAAATACCAATTAACAAATAAAATCCACGGACTATGTAGCAAATCACTCCCCAAAATTACTGAACCACCCCAAAAAAAAAAAAAACATTTCACTACAGGATCCATAGATCATTCTAAGCATACCAAAATCAAGATCCAGTCCAAGAATTTACCCTCACGCAGAAAATCCTCTGAACAAGTAAAAACCTCATTTCCAATTCCCTAGAAACAAATCAAATTCTCAGAAAATGCAGCATACTACCCCGGAACCATTTTCATTAGTGGATCCACAAATCATCCAAGTAAACCCAAGTTCTTGTCCAAGAATTACAATTACCCAGAAAACCCTTAACAAACTAAACCTAAATTACTGAAAATACTAAAAAAAAAACATTTCTCATTAGTGTATCCAAAGATCATTAAGCACACCAATCCAAGAATTTAACCTAACCTGGAACAGTTTCCTTCAAGCAACGAAATAACCCATTTCCAATTCCCAGCAAACAGCATCACAGACTACAAAATTACTGAACTGCCCAAAAACCCATTTTCATAACTGGGTCAATAACTCCTCTATGCAAGAATTTAACAATGATCTAACGAAAGAATTTAACCCTTTACCCTAACCCAGAAAATTCTCTTTCTAGCAAGTAAAAACCCATTTCAAATTTCCAATGAAGAAATCAAATTCAAAGAATACATTTATCAAACGACTCACCAGGACTAGAGATCTTCCAATTGGCAATCGGACCCGAAGAAGTCGACGAACACGCATCGATCTCTGTCGACTCCGGCGACTTCTGCTGCTCATCAAGAAACCTCTGGTTCATGGAATAACAAAGCTCAAGGGCAGGCAAAGTGTTACACAACTCAGGAATCTCCTCATAGCTAAACCCAAACCCTAAATCCAAACACCCTTTCAGCTCCTCCAAATCCTCGTCGGTTAAACTCTTCGTTCGAGTCAGATCATCGTCTTCTGAAGCCTCTACGTACCCTTCAAGAAACACCTGGTTCTTGCATTTGTTGTCCTTTGTTTTCTTTTGGTTTCTTGAAAACCCAGATGATAGGTTTCCTTCCTCTTCCTCCTCCATTGTGTCAAGCGTGAATTCGTGAGTTTCAGGATCTGAGTTTTCAAGCAAGTAATGCCCAAGAAGACTAGATCTTGTTTCAGTTGAGAAGCTCCCCATCTCTCTCTCTCTCTCTCTCTTTGCGCCGTTGGTCTAATTGCCAGTACAGAGGGGAGTCACCTTTTTAAAAGGAGCCAAAAGGTACGCGTACCGGTCAACAGTGAATTGTTTAGCTTATTTTGAAAATTTTAGGATATTTAATTACTCCAACCTTTTTTTTAAAGGCTATTTAGGCCTGGTTTGGGTAAATTAAAAAAATTGGGTTTTTAGTTTTTTTAGTTTTGTCCTTATTAAAAAAATTGCATTTGTTTGTTTTCGGTCGATTTTTTGTGGTTTAGTAGCTTGTCTAGACGAGAGAAATCTAAAAAGTATAAAATTATTAGCAAAATTTAAAGTTTTGTGAATAAAGACGAAGGTGAAATCCAAAAAACCGGTTTTTGGATTATTTTTCGTCTTTATTCACAAAACTTTAAATTTGGCTAATAATTTTATACTTTTTAGATTCCTCTCATCGGGACAAGCCAAGAAACCACAAAAAATGAACCGAAAACTAATAAATGCAAAATTTTTTTGAATAAGATCAAAACCAAAAAATCAGTTTTTTCGATTTACCCAAACCAAACCTTAGTTTTAAGGTAATGGATTCGGCCTTGTTCATTTTAGTTTTCAAGGACCGATTTTTTCAATTAGTATTATTTTTATTTTTAAATATTATTTTTATTTTTCCCTCTATCTCTCTCCAATCATTAATACATATTTTTTTATTTATTATCTCTATTTTTCTCTCTAATCATTACAAAAATTAAAACTCAAAACCTAAAAAAAAAACAACCGAACTCAATCATTCTCTCCACCGCTCCCAAAAAAAAAAAAAAAATTCAATCATTCGTACAAAAAAATACTTTATTAGTGGAGCCAGTAGGTCAGCTGATGGTTACCTGAGGTCTGAGAGCAACTCCAATAGAGGCTCTCCTAGCTAATTTGTTGAGCCGAATTGACATATTGAGGGAAAATTTTGTAATTTATGTTCCCTTTTCCTCAAAAGGTTGTACTGTTTGGAGGGACCCATCCACCTTTTTGTCACATCCACTCAACAAAATTAATTTCGGCTCAACAATTTTATTGAGCCAAAATTAAATTTGAGGAGTGGATGTGACAAAAAGGTGGATGGGTCCCTCCAAACAGTACACCCTTTTGAGGAAAAGGGGACATAAATTACAAAATTTCCCCTCAATATGTCAATTCGGCTCAACAAATTAGCTAGGAGAGCCTCTATTGGAGATGCTCTGAGACTCTAAGGAGTTCGTTTGGTGGCCGGCCAAAGGCATCAAAATTAAGGCTGGGTGTTTAAAAAAAAAATCAACATTTGATTTTAGTTTTGATAAAATCTAAAATTTTCTCTTTCTTATTTGATAAAATAAAGTGTTGCTTTTATCAAATTTTGATTTTAGCAAGGTTTTTATCATTTGGGAAACACCCCCTGACAGTGGCATAGCCAGTATTTTGTATGAGTGAGGGCACTACGAAACAAGAGTTTTGAGTTGGTGGTTGTTGACAATTCGATTGTCGCTTGTGTCCTGCATGCGGCGTGAGATTGAAGGAAATGAGAGTAGTTTTTAGATTTGTGTGGAGTGTTATTTAGTTCACCCACCAAAAATATAGATGAACATTCCTCAAATTTCTTTTGTCCACCCTGAGTTATTACTTCGATAATAAAAAACTTTAATTTTGTAGGCTTGATTTGTGAACAATTCAAGGAAAAAAATAATAAGTTCATCCCTATTGTTATGTATCTTGACCGAAATGTATGTTACTTTAAAATTTGGGTTCAAATTTTAGACAAAAATATTGTATCCTTCGATCAAATGATTTCCTCTAGATTAAGATTTACTCCTATATAACAAACAATTCCGATCAGAAGTGGGACGAGTATGTATCCTCGTAAATTAGGTATTGTTCATCATTTTGTTGAGCGAGCGAAGAAAATATCACTGGGTATATGGATCTGTGAGTTAAGAATTGTCTAAATAATAATTGTTTGTTCTAGTAACAGCTACAACTTATGAAATATCAAGACATCCTAAGATAAAACTTAGCAACCACTCGGGGTTAAGCCTCAAAAGAGAAATCGTTTGTGAATTGCTAATCTAATCGTGGATGGCTTGCCTTTGACAGGACTGGAAAGGAAAATCGAGATGCACATAAACTAGCCCGGATCTCTGACTAAGGAAAAAAACTCACGAATTTAAAAATGGCAGTGTGGGCACGTGCCCACACTGGCCATAGCTTGCCTCCGCCACTGCCCCCTGAGCTTGTAGATGATTCTTTGGGATCGCTCCGGATCCGCTGTCTCCATTTGGTGTCCCCCTTTGGTGTCCTATCATTCACTTACTGCCATGTGACACACTAAAAACCCTTTTGTTTTTTTTAACGGAAAACCCATTACCACCGTTAGAATGCATTTTTTCCCGTTATTCCACCTTCTGTAAAGTGTTAACCAAAGGGCCCCCCAGCTCTTTTACTCCTTTTCGGAAAAAAACAAGAGTTTTCACTCCTTCGGAAAAAACAAAAACAAGAGTTTTCACTCCTTTTAACCAAAGTGCCCCCCAGCATTTTCACTCCTTCGGAAAAAAACAAAAAAGCAAATTCTATTAGACTGCCCTTTCACTCTAAAATTCAAACAAGAGTTCTTTCTTCTTCTTTTTTTTAGAGTAAATCAAAGATGATTTAGGGTCGGAATATATAAAATAAAAAAATCCAAGAGTTAACAGTATGAATACTCAATTAATAAACTTCAAAGTTCAAAGTAGTATGGTATTTGTTTTCTTATTAGGGCTCAAAAACTACACGTGTAAAGCTGAAAAGGCAATCGTAGTCGCCAAAGATGCTATTGTCATTTTTTGTTTTTTGTTTTTTTAGTTCTAATACATTCATATTATTATGCATGTTTATTTGGAATTTTTGTCTCGCATACAAAAACAAAAAAACAAAAAAAAAGCAAAATTCATGGCCCGTTTCTGGACTCTACAATAAAATTCTGTACGGAGAGACCCAAAGTAGTTGATACAGTCGTTGACATGATTCTAAATAAATATGTTAATTTAAAACATGACTTACCTCACACGAGATGGGAGAAGAATAGCCTTTGCCTTGATTCTCCATGCTTTGTTTGACTCTCTAACTATCAAACCCTAAAAACCTCCAGCCATTTTAAATGAAAATTAGTGGTGCGGCTAATTTTTTTTTCCCCCGAAAAGGAGTTGAAAGGGTGCTGAACAAAGAAAAGGTATATTGGGGCATTTTTTTTTTCGAAAAGGAGCCAAAGTGTAACGACCCTAATTTTCGTAAATAAAAATTTCGTTAAATAATTTAATTAATTATTTTAATTTCCGGATTACTGAAATATTTTTCTATTAAAATATTAATTAATTATTTTTATTCGAATAACTCAAAATATAGCCATGTATATGCGCGTACGAGACCGAGTAACACATCCGTTACGCTACCGTAGCACCCGGAGACCGTGTTTAATACCCGAAACCTATCCAACCACCACCATTACTTCACTCAACCATGTTCGGTACGTCATGGAGTTGTCATCTCCACAACATTGGAACTTGGAATTTACCAAGTTAGAGAGAGAGGGAGAAACCTAGAGAGAGAGAGAGAGAGAGAGAGAGAGAGAGAGAGAGAGAGAGAGATGCCGAGAGAGAGAGAGAGAGAGATCGGTAGAGAGAGAGTGAGTGTGTGTGTGCATGTAAGCAAAGTACACTTGCACATGCATGGATTTAATGCCTAGTTCACTTATGCAAGCAAGTGGAGAGTTTAGAAAGATTCCTAAGCTAAGGTTTTGTACCCTAAACTAGTTAGAACAAGCCTTGTTATTTTTGGAGTAACCTATACATACCCACACAATACATGTATTTGTGTACAATCTACACAACCTAGACCTACTTATACCTAAACTTGCACTCCAGGTCCCATGATACATGGCTCCTTGTTTTGAGGAAGGAATATTCCCCCTATTTCTAGCCTATTAAGGCTACTCTCTAGCCATAACTCCATTCACATGCCCATTTGTGTATATTTGTTCCTAAAAACACCCCGTAACAAAGATAACCGTGCAAAAACCTACACCGCGAGAGGCGTATTTTCCCCCACTATGCATTCCCACGTTGGTCACCCATTTGATTCCCATATTTACTTGTTTTACAAGTAGTTAGTACACTAGATTCCTAGCCTAGACCTAACCTAAAACCTAGACACAACTTGTGCACTTGCCATGTGCCAATTCAATGCACCAATTTACTCCCCATATATGAAACTTTCAGCCCTAATGTGTGTGTGTGTGTGCCGTGAGGTAGAGAGAGGGAGAGAGGTCTCATTCTTGCTATAAATAGCAACCCCTTTGTTCATTTGGACCCCATATACCCTACACTTGTCTATTTGTCTCCATATTTCCCAACAAAACCACTACTTCTACCACCTTTTAGCTATTCTAATCTAGTTCTAATTAGCTACTTACTAAGCTAATTAGTAAGTAAGCTAGGTAGATTAAGGAGAGCCTACACCAACGGAGTGCTAATCGGCTTCCGGTTTACACCCGAAAAACAAGGTAGTTTGCTAAACTAATCTTCTAGTTAGTTATTTCTAGAAATATTATGATGTTCTAATTAGTTTTCAAGAGTTGATTATGAAGCTTGATTGGTCTAATTAGTGCATGTATTAAGTTACTAAGTCTATTTCGTAGTGTTCAAGAAAGAGTATTTTATGTAGAAAGATTTACAAGCATGATAATGAGGTTCTAATTTGAGTAGTACTTCATGAAATTAGGAGTGGATTAGTGAGATTAGAAGTAATTAGAAGGTAATTAGAAGATGATTAGAAGTTGATTAGAAGTGATTATAAGTTAGTTAGAAGATATGTATTTTTCTAGAAATGATTCTATTATTATTATGTTAATATTTCTTGGAAGTATTAATAAAGTAGTGTTGATTAAATCATGGTTATTATTCAAATGATATTTTTGTAAGTAGAAAGATTAATCTTGTTGAGTGAAGGATTTGTTCTTGCTAACAAGAAAGATCTATTATTTTATGTAACTATTGTAAGTTAGTGTGGTGATTTTTACTATTAAAAATGAAAAGAGAGTTTTTTTAAAAAAATGTTTTTGAAGAAATATTTTACTAAATAATTAGTGAGTATCTTATGGATTTTTTTTTTGTGAAGAAAAAGAAGTGAATGGTTTATTTTAGAAAGAAAGTTGTGATTTTACTACGTATGAAAATATTGTTTTTACACAAGATTATTAGAGAGTGAGTTTTTCTAGATATATAAAGTATATATTTTGGAGAGATATATAATTAGTTGATTTGACAAGAATTTTTCAAAATAGAAAGTTGGTGAATTTATTTTAGAGAAAGAGCAAGTTACTAGTTTATTTCTCTAGAAAGGAATAAAATAATTTTTTTGAGAGAAAAAGGGAGAAATGAGATTTTTCTTGTGATGAGTAATAAAGTTTGGAGATAATGGGAATAATATTTTTTTTTGGAAGAGTTAGTGCATTAAAGGGTATGATTTTATGGGAAATGATTTTCGTAGAAATATTATACGAATGAATTCATGAGAAAAGATTTCTATTGGGATACTATTTTTCTTTAGGAAGTTGGTGCATAAAAATGTATGATTTTATGTGAAAAATGTTATGGAGTAATATGAGTATTTTTGGAGAAAGATTTTGGAATATTACATGGACATGATTTGAGCATGAGACATTGAGCACGTACACGTAACGTTATGACACGAGACTTAAATGATTTAAATCACGGTTGGTGAGAAAATAGAGGTGAGAATGAAAATGAGATTTTTTTTCTTTTGGAAATGAAATGGAAATTTTTCGGAGAATGAGATGAGATTTTCGGGAAATAAAATGAGATGTGATGTGATGAGATGATTGGTTGCCACCTCAAGTTCGCGGAGAGAACTTTGGAGGAATGGTATTGATGCGGTAGTGCAGCGAGAGCGCCACTTCCAGTTCGCGGAGAGAACTAGGATGTTTTGGGCTAAGCGTGCACAACACACGGTGAACGGACCTTGCAAACAGGCTGTTAAGTTTGGTGATGCAAGACGGCCGAGATTGTGTCGTGTGAGTCGCGGGGAGAACGGACCGTGCAAACAGGCTGTTAAGTTCGGTGATGCACGATAACCGGGACCTCGAGCGGAAAGGTTGGTACCGTCACCTGAGAGGAGGCTTAAACGGACCAATAACTTTCGAGTGGTGGGAGATGTATGAAATTTGAAGAAGAATGCTGAAAGAGGCACTATACGAGAAATTGATATTTTATGGGAAACTGTTGATAATGGATAACGATTTTTTTTGAAAACGAACCGGGAACATGTTTTGAGAAAATGACACGTGACGGCAGATTGAGATACCGAAACGAAATACTATTTTTTGCGCATGTTTACTCTGATCCGCATTGACACGCATGACGTATTGCATGGTTTACTGTTTACAAGTATTATATACTGTTTTTGAACATGTTGTTCTAGAATTGCTATTTAGAAGCTTAGCATAGTGAACTACTGGGCTTTGCTCACGGTGTTGCACTCGTGTAACCCTGGCATAATACCATGATGTTGCCTTTGCGACTCGGACGTATTATGTCAGATTATCTAGATGGACAGGAACAATACTACGGGGACTAGTTCTATGGAGCGGGAAAGGCTGCCAGAGTGGGGAATGACTCGGCGCAGGGATAGACGAAGACCTAGAACCACCCTAGTTATTATTTATATAGTGATTGAGGACATTATTATTTGTATTAAAGTTTACGGATTAAACTTTATTATGGTTTGTAATAACAATTAACGTGCCCAAATCTTGGGGGCGTTACACAAAGGGCTAGGGCCCTTTGGTTAACACTTAACAGAAGGTGGAATAACAGGAAAAAATGTATTCTAATGGTGGTAATGGGTTTTCCGTTAACAAAACAAAAGGGTTTTTAGTGTGCCACATGGCAGCAAGCGAGGGGTAGGACACTAAAGGGGGACACCAAATGGGGATAGCAGATCCAGAGCGCTTTGGGATTAACACGTTGATTTTTATGAGATTTTCCATAAAATTAACGAGCTAAAATGGGAAATCCCATAAAGTCATCCAGTTAATTTTATGGGATTGTTCATAAAATCTTATAGAAAACTCAGCCTTTAATTCTTTATCAGATTTTATATTCGAAATCTCTTTGGCCTTGTTTCCCAAAGGATAAAATCAAGTGTTGATAAAAATGAACACTTGATTTTATCTTGATTTTATTGTTTGGGAAACAAGGCCTAATAGGTGCTATTAATATTTCTTTTAAAGCGAGTGCACACCAAGTTTTGCTTTGGACTTAAATGAGGCTCTATCGAGTGGAAGATGGGGAGTGGTTCCCATGATTAGTCGAAGTATGCGTAAGCTGACCTGGACAGTTGTTCATAAAAAGGTTAGCTCGTGATAAAATGAAAACTAAAAACAATAATAAGTAGCTCTCTTAGATTTTTCTTTTTCGTCGGTTTTCAGTCAAAATGTTTGAATGGTTCCATAGAAGCAATTGAAATTTTAAAAACTTTAAAAAGTCAAAAAAAAAAAAAAAAAGAGAGCTTATTTGAGGTTATTTTTTCTAAGGTGATTTCTTTTAACATGTACTCATGATTTTTTACTTTCTATTTCTCTAATATACATAAATAGAAAAA
Source organism: Vaccinium darrowii (assembly GCA_020921065.1). Taxonomy (NCBI): domain Eukaryota; kingdom Viridiplantae; phylum Streptophyta; class Magnoliopsida; order Ericales; family Ericaceae; genus Vaccinium; species Vaccinium darrowii. Next base: position 11,784,994 of record CM037153.1, read on the forward strand.
ATAAAATAATTTATCAAAAAATTTAAAAAGACTAATAAGTTAATTTCTACTAGAATTTAAGCCAAATGATTACAAACAAATTGTGGGCGTTCATTTTCAAGATTCTCTCACTCAACGTAAAATGAAATTATCATGCAGGATCCTATTTGACGATTTAAACTGTTCTTTATGTAGAGTTTGATCTTGTCTGATCATTAGTGAGACAAATCAAGTATATAGGATAGTATTTAAAAAAACCTGGTCCAATAATATTTGTCGACTGATAAATGAATGGTCAGAGTTTTTTCTTGTGACAAACATGCTGTGTTTAAATGAATACCAATGTCAAACCATAATTTTTTTCATAAATGGCTTGCATATAAACTGCAAATATAAATTTTGGATCACCAAATAAAAATCATACCACTTGTCTCATTCACATCGTAATACAACCATCTAGAGTTGTTTTTGGAACCCGAGGAAAAAGAAAAAGGAAGAGGAAAAACGTGAGAGATCATTTCCTTTGTTTGATTTTCAAAGGAAATGATAGAGAAAAATAAAAACACTCTTTATTACTTTTTTTTTTTTTAACTTTTCAATAAAAACCAAACAAGAGGGAGTAGTGCCCCCAAAAAAGCAAACAAAAATTATATATACACAAACTTTGTGCCACAACCTACCACAACCTCACTCACATGGGGTATGGGCCCCACCTGCGAGCCCCACACCCCATGTGAGTGAGGTTGTGGTGGGTTGTGACACAAAGTTTGTGTACAGAAAATTTGTTAGAAGCATTTTCTTTTCCTTTCCACGACCCTAAATTTATTCCTCAATTTACCCATTTGTAAACGCGTACACAAAATCTAAATCCGGATGGACCGCCTTTTTTTTTTTTTTTTATAGTGTGTCCGGTGAACTTACGCGCACCTCAACTACACTTCTTGGCCAGGTCAAAGAGGAGAATTGCACCACAAAAATAAATAAATAAGGAGCAGAAAATTTGTTAGGAATATGTTTCTTTTACTTTCCATGACAATTTATTCCCCGATTTACCATTAAAAGAAAAAGAATCTTGTTAACCTCCCCTCAATAGGTTGAGGATAATATGTCTATGAGGATAAACTAGTTTGAATATCAATGTGTATTTCACGAATATCAATATACTTTCCCGGATACTAAAATAATTTTCTCGGATATTTATGCACTTTTTACTTATTATCCTCTACCTATTGAGTGAAAGTTAGCATTTTTAAAAAAATAAAAAATAAATAGCCCATTGTAAACGCGTACACACATCTGCGAATAGATGGAGCACCTTTTTTTTTTCCCTGACAATTAGAGTATTCGAGTCAATTTATGCGCACCTCCACTACTCTAGTTCAAATATCAATGTATATTTCACAAATATGAATATAATTTCATGAATATTAACACACTTTTCTCAAATATCTTGTATTTTTTACTTATTATCTTGCGCATGTTAGGTGAAGGTTGGCGTTTTTCAAAGAAAAATAACCCATTGTAAACACGTACACACATTTGCAAATAAATGGAGCACCTTTTTTTCTGGGGACAATTAGAGTATTCGGTCAATTTACGCGCATCTACACCTCAGGGCATTCGTAAAGACGGACCATTCACTTCAAGACTAGGATATTCGCAAGAATTACATTTTTTCAGCCATAGAAGTCCAACCATTGTCAATTGTGTTTCGAGCAAATTCACCAGCCAACCAACCAGACGAACGATTTTTTTATTTTTTTATTTTGATAAATCAAATGAACCAACTTGTAGTAGATAAACTCTATTGTTTATGTCAATGATGTGGGATGGGACAGCTGTAGCGAGGGTGAGGGGGTAATGGCTAATCATAGAAGGGAACATGTGGGAGTCGTTTGGATCACCGGATTTATCTACGTACTTTCTTTTTACATTATTCTCCGCTCA